>OY971423.1:15765000-16390000 GCA_963853865.1 Helleia helle | reverse complement strand
CTTGATGCAAAGCTAGAGATTTGTGATTTTGAACCGTATTAGATCGCATGGAACGCAACTACATAATACTAATATAATATATTATATACATAGTCGCTATATTAACTAATAACAGAAATAAAATAACGTTACAAATAAAAGGATCTTACAAATGATGCTTTTATACTCGTAGAATATAAAGGCAACTGAACCCAATAGAGTTGAGTTGACATTTTTTATTAAAATTGCGTTTCAGTAATAACTGAGACTGTTTTCCGTTAGCTTGATGCAAAGCTAGAGATTTGTGATTTTGAACCGTATTAGATCGCATGGAACGCAACTACATAATACTAATATAATATATTATATACATAGTCGCTATATTAACTAATAACAGAAATAAAATAACGTTACAAATAAAAGCATCTTACAAATGATGCTTTTATACTCGTAGAATATAAAGGCAACTGAACCCAATAGAGTTGAGTTGACATTTTTTATTAAAATGGCGTTTCAGTAATAACTGAGACTGTTTTCCGTTAGCTTGATGCAAAGCTAGAGATTTGTGATTTTGAACCGTATTAGATCGCATGGAACGCAACTACATAATACTAATATAATATATTATATACATAGTCGCTATATTAACTAATAACAGAAATAAAATGACGTTACAAATAAAAGCATCTTACAAATGATGCTTTTATACTCGTAGAATATAAAGGCAACTGAACCCAATAGAGTTGAGTTGACATTTTTTATTAAAATGGCGTTTCAGTAATAACTGAGACTGTTTTCCGTTAGCTTGATGCAAAGCTAGAGATTTGTGATTTTGAACCGTATTAGATCGCATAGAACGCAACTACATAATACTAATATAATATATTATATACATAGTCGCTATATTAACTAATAACAGAAATAAAATAACGTTACAAATAAAAGGATCTTACAAATGATGCTTTTATACTCGTAGAATATAAAGGCAACTGAACCCAATAGAGTTGAGTTGACATTTTTTATTAAAATGGCGTTTCAGTAATAACTGAGACTGTTTTCCGTTAGCTTGATGCAAAGCTAGAGATTTGTGATTTTGAACCGTATTAGATCGCATGGAACGCAACTACATAATACTAATATAATATATTATATACATAGTCGCTATATTAACTAATAACAGAAATAAAATAACGTTACAAATAAAAGCATCTTACAAATGATGCTTTTATACTCGTAGAATATAAAGGCAACTGAACCCAATAGAGTTGAGTTGACATTTTTTATTAAAATGGCGTTTCAGTAATAACTGAGACTGTTTTCCGTTAGCTTGATGCAAAGCTAGAGATTTGTGATTTTGAACCGTATTAGATCGCATGGAACGCAACTACATAATACTAATATAATATATTATATACATAGTCGCTATATTAACTAATAACAGAAATAAAATAACGTTACAAATAAAAGCATCTTACAAATGATGCTTTTATACTCGTAGAATATAAAGGCAACTGAACCCAATAGAGTTGAGTTGACATTTTTTATTAAAATAGCGTTTCAGTAATAACTGAGACTGTTTTCCGTTAGCATGATGCAAAGCTAGAGATTTGTGATTTTGAACCGTATTAGATCGCATGGAACGCAACTACATAATACTAATATAATATATTATATACATAGTCGCTATATTAACTAATAACAGAAATAAAATAACGTTACAAATAAAAGGATCTTACAAGAAACGTCTTTCTAAAGTTTTTGTGTAGATTAATATCCATTTACAAATCAATAAATATGTAAGTAGAAGTATACAGGAAACCCTGCATGTCCGACTTTTTTTATGTCATCAGGGGGCAAACGAGCAGTCGAAACCTCACGGTGCTGACGCCCATACACATCCGCACAACCAAGGCTACGCAGATGCACTGCCCTCCTTTTCCCTTTCCCCCGCAATGGGCCACCGGAAACTCACAAACCGCACGAAACGCGACAGCATGGCTGTCACTTGACGCCGGTGTTATGTGAGCGAGAGGTATCACGCCGATCGTGTCGGCCCAGTTCGGCTGCAATGCAGCATGGTACTACCTCTTACTAGCGGTTGTATTAGAGATGTATTTTATACTTGGACAAGAACAACCTTTTAAGAGCTTAATAAAGTTTATATAACATGTGTATTAAATACAAACGTGATTGTGCCAAGTGGCAAAAAAGCAACAATAGATAGGAAACGAATGAATGAATTTCATCACCTTCCCACCTGTCAGTCCAAATAAAGTTATCTGTCACCATACCTTTGTCGTATCCCATTGAATACACCAGTGGGACGATACTTACCTATTGTTGTCTGTGCAACTTGTTATATTTTCCGTATTGCCATCTGATGAGTAATGAAGATCGGACTTTGCAAAGGCTTAGAAGTTTTAATAGTGGGAGCAGATATAATATAAAAAATGTGTAGATTAAAAAAAACGTGAAGATTGTTTATAAAACATATTATATATTTTATCCGTTACTCAGTGCAAATTGCTGTTTTTTTTTTTCAGATTAATTAGTGCTAAAAAACCCGGCTAGGTATGTACGATATTTAATTTAACTCCAAAAATCCGCTGTTTTGATATTTCCAATCTTGGTGCATCCAGTGTTATTGTAACAATTAAAGCGAATCTTACGACATGCCTCAAGCTAAAATCTATCAAGCCTTTGAGGCTGTACAACGGGTCAAAGAAAGAAATATATATTCATTTTTTTATGTTAGCAGTAGAGGCAAACTGGGAGACGTGACACTGGCACAGGCAACTTGTTTATGTATGTGTTGCTTATCCTGGGACATAAGATCTTAAGTCTCGGTACCAGTAATTACACTATTTTTCTTTTATGCTGGGAAATGCTCTGAGGCATGCCGCGGGGGAGTTGGCTCTACCCATTAAAACCCGGCAAGTGCCTATTTATGTTATATGGATAGGCAAACTGCCAAACGTGCCACTTGATGGTAAGTGGTCGACGTCGCCCATGAACATAAACTAGTTTACCTGGAATGAACCCAACTCATTTATGTGTTGCTTATCCTGGGACATAAGATCTTAAGTCTCGGTACCAGTAATTACACTTTTTTTTTCTTTTATGCTGGGAAATGCTCTGAGGCATGCCGCGGGGGAGTTGGCTCTACACATTAAAACCCGGCAAGTGCCTATTTATGTTATATGGATAGGCAAACTGCCAAACGTGCCACTTGATGGTAAGTGGTCGACGTCGCCCATGAACATAAACTAATTTACCTGGAATGAACCCAGGCAACTCATTTATGTGTTGCCTATCCTGAGACATAAGATGTCTCGGTGCCAGTAATTACACTGCCTGTCTTGCCCTTCTCTCCGAAACACAGCAAAGCTGTTTCACGGGAGAAACATGCAAGAAGAGAAGAGAAGAGAGCGCGGCACAGCGCTTCCCTCCCACCGGTTTATTCCTTTTATTTATTAGGCCTTCATGATGCCTTTGGTGAGGTACTCCGGATCTATTGACCAAACAAGGCACCTCATCGGCTAGTCAGTTCCTTAAGGGACCGACACCACCTCCACAGAGGGGTCCTCCCGCACCTCAGAACAACCCCTCCCAACGCCGGGACAATGCAATGGGGTGAGGTTCCTATCCTCGCCCCTTATCCCCTTATTCTTTTGTCCCCTCTTCTTATAAGAGGGGTACAAAAAGCAGCTCCTTCGGTTCAATTTGCTTCGCCCAAGGTGCTGGGCGCACCTTAGGCTACTGAGCCCCGCCGCCATGACAAGGCTTGAACCTTGATGGTGCCAGTAATCACTGACTGCAGGACAGTCCAGTGTTTCCAAAACACAGTAAAGATGTTTCACGGCAGAAACAAGAAAGACCTACCTATACAACCGGGAGAACAGCACAGAGCATCCTTCCCACCGGATAGTAGCAAGAAATATAATAAATGATGATAAAAAAATATATACATAAGTATGTTTTTAAATAAATAAAGCTTTAGAAGCCATTCCACATTTCCTATAAATCAATACACTGGACGTTAAGGAAATGTTTTCAGTTATGGAACAAACGCATTAACACTAGTGTGCTAAAATTTGTGAATACACACATAGTAAGCTGTAAATTTTATAACTTATACAAGGCGATCAGTAAATTATAATATGTTCATTATGTCATATTGAATTGATGTACGTGTGTGTAAATAATATTTTCTTTATAAAAAACGTAAAATTTATTATTTTTTCTTAAGGTCGGGTGTCATTTAAGTCGTACTTGATTTTTTTAAGGTCCCGTTCCTTCGTCGTTGGGACTGCTTAGTAGCGGTCGGGCAGAGGAGTAGTCTGGCCTTCGCCGGAGCCAGCCTATCGCTGAGATGATCCTGTCTGTTGCCTGCATATTCGGGACTCTCAAAAAGCGACTGAAGGCGCTCGCAGTAGCTTTAGTTAGGATTGGCACTCTCAAGTGCGAGTCCCACATTGGGTCAGAAACTCGAAGATCCTGGATGCATCCATAAGTATTTTCCTGGAATATATAAAAAAGGGTTCCGTCCCTTAAAATGATAAAATGGAACCCTTATAAGATCACTCCGTCTGTCGGTCTGTCAAACTAAAACCTATGTAGGTACCTACTTCTCATTGACATAGAATCATGAATTTTGGTAAGAAGCTAGATCTCATAGCAATAAAGGAAATAATTTTAAAGCTGGTATTGTTGTATATTACATAAAAAAACACGTTTTTACAGCCCTCAGCATGCGAGTCTCGCAATTTTTTTGAAGAGTAACGTAGTCTATAATATCTATAAATACTATATTTGACGGATTTAAGTATGGTACATTATTTTTATTACATTCCTGGCTTTTATATTATATTGCTTATGCGGCCAAGTACATAGGACAACGACTTTTGTGCTGTCGTATCAGTTCGATACGAGTGGAGTTCGATACGAGTGGCGGGGATCTGCCATCTTGGTGTTCATTGAATGCGACTTATATCCAGAAAAGAAGAAATTGATAGTGATGATTATTGAGCAGAGTAGTAGCAAAAATAATTACGTAATTTTTTTCTAATAAATTCTTAAAACTTTAGTTATGTCAAGTAAGTTCGTTAATAACGTAAGCCTGTCAGCAGAATGCTTATATTAATAAAGTATAATGCCATGTTGTATGGAAATAATCTAAGATCGGAGTTCAAGGAAGGGACAGGGCCTATGGTCTGTGACTCAGAGCTGCGATTTGTCCTCAACCTCTATTTACTTCGAGCATCGATCGTCTTACGAAACTAGCTTTAAACACGGCACAATTAATATAATATTTTAAATGGATTTTCATGAACTTTAATAACTGGCAGTTGCTTGCAGCTATGCCGCAGCGATGATTATTTTGATCGCCTATGTCCATTCCAATTATATAAATTACCTCTTTGCCAAATTTGATTGAAATCCGATCAGAGGTTTAGAAGTGAAAGCGTAACGAACGAATTCACTTTCGTTTTCATAATATTGAGGATTATAACCGTTTTAGGAGAATTAATGAATGATCTTAAAATTTTATATAAAAAAATACCTCCAGAATATTAATTTTAGGATAGAAATAAAGAAGTGATTCTAGTTAGCTACTTGAAGATAGCCCTTGGAGATTCAAAGTTCAATAATAGTACGGGAGCTAGCAACGTTTGAAAAGTAAGAATTTTAGGTCAGCTGATTTTGTGATATGTCGTCCTTCTTACACTTTCGGTTAGAGTCTAGGCTATCTGGCTGGCGGTAGCGGTTGCGTTCATTAGTGCGCATCCTACCTGTCCAGGTAATAATCCTGGATTTTAAAAACATTTTAGAAGGTGTAATTTTTATTTTTTTGTTTTTAAATTAGTCTACCTGACATACTTTTTTTATTGCCAGACATTTTTGACAATGCTAACTATGTGCCATACGCGATTTTTTTAAATGTATTTTATAATGTCTGTAATTTTAATATTATGTTATTTAAAGATAAGAAAAACTTAAAATAAATTTGCCAGACATTAATTCGATTGTTAAGCCCCATCATTTCGCAGCTGAACTTAAAAATGTGCAATTTAAAGAAGCTTTGGTTAACTTTTTCATTGATCACTGGGGTAGTGAAGACATGTTGCCTTTCATTGGTAATAAGAACATTTACGTAAGTTTCAATAAATGTTATTTATACAAAGTGATAAATAACAAAGTAATATAATAAGTCACCATAAGCCTCCAACTGCTCAGTTGCCTCCTTATGACATGAAAAATCACATAATGTGGATAAGGCTGTAAATCTGTGTAACGCGGGCAAAACTGCGGGCAAATGCTAAGTAGTTTATATAAATCAAATAAAACAATAATGTTCCCAATTAACATACTTCATTTATTTTCGCGTCATAAAAATAAATCACATAAAAATTATCGATGGATATTCAAAAGATGATCCCTATAATTGTCTATGATTCAATGCCAAAGCTTGACCTTTCGGACAAAGACTTTTGTTCGCTTTGTCCAAATTTCTATCCGCTGTAATATTTGAATAATCCGATTGTAATCTTAGCGTTTTCATAGTTGACATTAGGGTTTTCAGGCAATAGTAAAATATTTGGAGCACCTAATAAAATGGTAAATTACTAAAGTAATTGACAGAATTTTAAGAGTTATAAGAGTAGTGATAAAAGCATATTGTTTTGTAATTTTTACGAGAATTTCACTTAATTTGATGAAACTGAAGGACTGGGAATACCCCCGTGACCATGGTTGCTGTAAAGTATCCAAAACGTTTTGGATACTTTACAGCAACCTTTATAACTTCGAGAGCGAAGTCGATAGGAGGATTCAATTGTGATGGGCACCATTCAGGAAGTTTAGCCATATTCTCACGTTGTCTATACCGCAGAGTTTGTAGACGAACGTCTTCAACCAATTTCTTCTTTTCGTGATGACCCACGGGGCCAAAATGTGGCCTCTAAATTTACGACTGGTTCGAAAGTTTGCCGTAGCTCAACGTGCTATGAAGCGTACTATGATGGGTGTTTTTTTGGCAGACAGGGTTCGAAACGAGCCAGAGATATAAAGTTACCGATATCACGCGAATATGAAGTACGTTGAAGTAGCAGTGGGCTGGTTTCACACCCAGGAGTACGGATGGCCGATGGGCCAATAAGATTCAAGAGTGAAGGCCGCGATTGGGTAGACGAAGTGTTGTTCGGCCACTAACCGGAAGACGATATCCGTACAGTTTTTTTTTTTTTTTTTTTTTTGTTATCGCAGGGAAATGCTTTTTGCGCATGTAGCCAGGATCTCGGGTAGATCCTGACCCTATGTGGGACTCGCACCTGGGAGTGCCCTACCCGTAAACTAAAACCACTGCGAGCGCCTTCAGCCGCTTTAATTTGAGGGTCCCGGATAGGCATTCAACAGGATCACCTCAGCGACAGGCTGGCCCCGGCGAAGGCCAGACTACTCCTCTTAAGGGGGGCTGCCCGGCTGCTTGGGCAGCCCCCGCGACGTCGTGTCATACTGAGCCCAGGTTCCCATCCTGAACCCGACACGAGCACAGGGGCGTTACTGGAGGCGCATTAAGTAGCGCCTCCTGCGCACCCCCGTTCGTCGCCCACGGGGGAGGCCTCGTCGGCGGCCTCCTCTCTCACCCGCTCGTCGGCCTCCTTCTGGGACATTACTGCCTCGCAGAAGGAAACCATCGCCGTCCAGGACTCGTCGTCGCCGAGCATCGCGATGATGACACTCGGCAGAGACAAGTCCCCTCCGATGACCGATGTCAGATCATGACGCAGCGCCGCCCATCTCGGGCACACCTCGAGGGTGTGCTGGGCCGAGTCCACCGCCGCGCCACAATCGTGACACACTGTCAACGGCTCCCTGCGGGCCGTCCGGCACAGGTACTCACCAAAGCAACCATGCCCGGTGAGCACCTGTGTCAGACGGAAGGTGAGGGGTTTACGCTTACGGCGCATCCATCGCTCAAGGACCGGACGCAGAGCTACCGTTAGGCTTTTGCCGTACGGCTGCTGCGCCAGGTCCTCCCCCCACCTTCGCATTAACGCCTCTTGCCCTAGTCGGCGAACCCGAAGGATCCCGTCTAGCGTAAGGCTCTCACCAAGAGACCTCCTATCCGAGACATAGGAGTGCGTCTCGGCAAGAACCTCCGCCACGAGTTCCCACGGGGGGTCACCGGCCAGGGCAGTGGCTGCTGCCCACGATACTGTACGGTACCCCCGGATCACTCTTACCGCGATGACCCGCTGCGCCGAGCGCAGCTGGGCCTTATTCCTCGTGGTAAGGTGACCCGCCCAGATGGGTGCACCGTAGGTTGCCATACTCCGGCAGACTCCGGAGTATAGCTGCCTGCAGGCGGCGCTGGGTCCTCCGAGGTTCGGGAGGAGTCTGCCCAGTGCACTTGCCGCCTTCACGACCTTCGGTCCCAACATTGAGAAATGTGGGCCGAAGGTCCACCCACCGTCAAGGATGAGCCCCAGATATTTGATATGGGGGCTCATCCTGACCCTCACCCCTCCGACCTGGAGGGTAGCCCCCGGTGGGGGTCCTTTCCGCCCTATCCCGCGGAAGAGAAGGGCTTCGGTCTTCTCAGGTCTGACCCGAAGCCCTAATCTCTCTATGCGGCTGATCACGAGGTCGAGCCCGACCTCGGCCAGCCGCGCCGCCTCCTTATAGCCTCGTCCCCGGGCGTAGACGAGAGTGTCATCCGCGTAGCAGATGACACCCATCCCGGGGAGGAGGCGGCCTCGCAGGACCCAGTCATAGCCGATGTCCCACAGGATCGGGCCGAGAACCGATCCCTGTGGGACACCGCAGCCGACTCGCCACCACTCTATGGACCCGCACCGGTTCTCGCAGGCTACCCTCCTCTCGGAGAGGTACGCCTCCAGCAGCCTCCTTAGATACGGGGGGACACCGAAATAATTCAGCGCCTCCCGTATCACACTGTGAGGGAGGCTGTTAAAGGCGTTCGCGATGTCCAAGGACACCGCGACCACCACCTCCCCTCTGTGTTCCGCCTCACTCGTCACCGCCCGAAGGCGTTTGAGGGCGTCGACGGTCGACCGGCGTACCCGGAACCCAAATTGGGACTCTGAGAGTCCCGGTCCCGGGCCCTCCTCCAGGTGCTGAACGAGCCGGGAGCCCACTATTCTTTCCAGGGCCTTCCCAGCTTCGCTCAGCAGCACCACCGGTCGCACCGCCGAAGCCGAGTCTGGGGTCCGCCCTGCCTTTGGTAGCAAGCAGAGCCGACCATCCTTCCAGGCCCTCGGGAACTGTCCCGACCGCAGGCAGCGGTCGAACAGCTCCCGAAGGCTATCGCCGAGGTACGCGAGAGAGATCGCGAGGACTCTCCCATGCACCCCGTCTGGACCCGGCGCCCTCTTCTTACTCTGGAGGCGGGACAGAACCGCCTCCATTTCAGCCTCCGTGACGGGTGGCGGAACACCCTCCTCGTCCGGCGTCTGCCGAGCCATCCTGGGGGGCGTATAGCCCACGGGTGTGTCAGGGAAGAGTTCCCCGACGATCCTCCCCAGTTGGCCCAGCTGGAGCGTCTCGTTGATTGGGGCCGACTGGGCGCGGAGCTTGTTCCGCGCCCATATGTAGGGTCGGCCCCAGGGGTCTCTGTTGAGACCCTCAACCATCTCCAGCCAGGCCTCCTCCTTGGCTCGGCAAATGGCCTGCTGCAGGATCTTCCGCTTCTCCACGTAGATCCTGCGCAGCCTGTCGTCCCTGTCGACGTCCTGGGGGCGCCGCCGCCTGCTATATCCGTACAGTGGCCGGTCCGTTTTGAATGCGAGTGGCGCGGTATCAATCGTCTTAGCGTTCTTTGGCCTATGTTCAGCAGTGGAGGGATCGAGGCTGATGATGATAATGATAATGATCAAAACGTCGGGCATGTAAAAACTTAATAAACTGGATAATATCCGTAAAAAGTTATTTCATAAAAATAACATACATATTGTAAGGGTTAGTCTTTCAAGTTATACTTGCTATGTATGGATCATTACTTCGGGTTATTATACATGTAATATATGGTTTATTCTTTTTCCAACTTGGTGTTCATTAATATAGGCCTAAGACCAGCAGTGGTCGGAAATTGACTGCTAATGGTGATTATAATAATATGCTTGACGTCATTTATCTCTTTGAAATCGGACAAGATATAATACTATTCACCTATAGGCTAGTTCAATGCGAGTTGATTCACACACTCATTGAACTTGAATTTCTTCATTCCATGATAATGAAATCCATGAATGAATCCAATACTTATTGGATATATATTTTTTTACCGGTAATTCAAAATTTATTCCCCTTTTCAGGTGTGTACGGGTGAAGCTCGAATCCAGACCAATTTGGCGCCTAGTTTGACTAGTATATACCATCAATCCCTTCAGCATTTATATAAAGCTAATGCTGTCTAGATCATGCATATACCGGAATCTTTAAATCATCATCACGTGACATGATGTCGGAAGCCACATTTTGACTAATAACACTCGAATATCTGGCGCGATATAATTGCGTTGATAATTCACTTTGATAGCTGTCTTTATGTTCGCGTTTAATTTATGTTTTAATTATCCTTCAGTAAGTCTCTGTTATCATGGGGTTTTATTGCCCTCGTTCCCTTGATAGCCCCCCGAGAATTTTAAATGGCTTATAAATAGTCGGCTTTTGGTGTTTATGTATGTAAAATGTGTGAGTATGGTAAAAAAAAGTTTCGTATGAACATTTTTGTTTCATTAAATACTTATTTTCAATAGACCTTTAAGTTTTACCAGAATGAACATAAGTCAAAAACTGACTTAGGCGTTTTTGACTCATATTCATTGTGGTAAAACTTAAAGGTAAGATCATTTTTGATATGCACATTGACAATATCGTTAGTAAGGTCACAAAATCACTAGGTTTCACTTTCAGAATTTCTTCAGAGTCGTTCTTTCAACACCGTGAGCCAAGAATTCGACGTAGACCTTTTCCATACTAGTGTTCAAAAATTTAAGAAAACATTGTGTGATAGATGTGTGATGTTTTTGTTACTTAACCATATTTAGGTATATTTTATTAAAGTTTAATAGCATATATTATTACAATATCTTGTATTTAGGTACAAAACTAATCTATACTAATATTATAAAGCTGAAGAGTTTGTTTGTTTGTTTGAACGCGCTAATCTCAGGAACTACTGGTCCGATTAGAAAAATTATTTCAGTGTTAGACAGCTCATTTATCGAGGAAGGCTATATATAGGCTATATAGCACCACGCTGTGACATATAGGAGTTAAGTAACGCGGGCGAAGCTGCAGGCAACAGCTAGTATATTATATAAGTGAAAACTCTTAATTGGCCTTATAACTGTTGTATTTTGTGTTAAATATGTCTTACTAGCTGTAAGTTTTCCGAAGTTAAAATGTTGTATTGGAGTTTTAGTACTTCAATTATCTATTTACTTACATAATATATGAGACCATCAATAGTTGCCCTTCTCCGGGCTAACTAGTCGCTGAGGTGACCCAGATCTGGGGCCCTAAAAAGCGGCTGAAGGCATTCCCAGGTGCAAGTCCCACATAGGGTTCCAGTCCCATAAAGGATTTCCCTGCGATATAAAAAACCGTCAATAGTTCGCATGTGAAGATGTTGTGTGACGATCAATAGTGATGTTCGTATTATTTATGAAGTAATCTTACTTCATAAATATGCTTTTGTATAACTCTGCTCTTAAAACTGCATCTTTAAAAATATATGATAAAAATTTTAATTTCAACTTAGTAATTTTATTATAATAAATATATAATTTAAAGCCTGGTAACCCTACTTCAGAGACATAGTGGACTGGACACGTTTGCCCAATTTGTAGGATATCTAAAATTCTCAAATCCTCTACTCGCTAAAATATTTTGCAGGTGCGAATGAACAAATGCTATTCATTTGGATTACGCTTGCTATCAAATGTGGTTAGGAATTTAGTTGCTTCTATCTTGTAAAATATTTAGTTGAATTTGGATTATATTATGTTTCGTAAGCATAAGGTTCTTTTAATAAAAAATTGCTATAGGTATAATAAAAAAATATAAGTATTACTTTTTAATTATGTTATTTATTCAATATTTTACTACGTACATAAAAAAATAAGCCTCTTAGAGGAAACTCTCTGTAGTAGTTCTACTTTTTTATAACTACATACACCACATTCCCGATTTTCTATTTTTACAGATAGAAGAGCATTACCGAGGTAAAACGCGTATCTTTCACCATCAGTAGTTGGGAAATTCATCTTTCGCTTAACATCATTTTCGTTTTTCATAATACATATACTTTCAACGAACATCAATAATCAAACACAGTCACAATATTTTCATTATTAATTACATAATGTTGCAAGCTATGCGGCGGGCAGGGCCGGCCTTGAGCTTGACTCGTGACTTGACATTACACACGACCACACGACAGACCACTCACACCTGTCAGGGCGATTAGAGACGAATGCGTGAATTATTTTTTAAGCCATAACTATAAATGTAATGCACGTTTTGGGAAAAAAAACATGACCTTGTCATTTCGCTTTAATTTCCACGATATACTCAATTTTCCGCATTGGCATATAATGATTGATGACGATCGCGACTTAGATATTGTCAGGTTTTAGAAAAACAGGTAAAAAGGTGTAAAATAATGGTTAAAGTCACCACGGTTCCACCCTTGTCGTGGTGGTGGGGCCAGCACTTTGGGCGAAGCTAATTGACCCAAGGGAGCTGCTGCTCTTTGTATCCCTCTTATAAGAAGAGGGGACAAAAGAGCAGGGGGGACAAGGAGTGAGGGTGGGAACCTCAACCTATTGTACTGTCCCGGCGTTGGGAGGGGTTGTTCAGTGGTGGTTGTTTAATTGTTAAGTAGGTACCTACCTATTATGGTTTAACAATTAACATACATACAGTGTTATCGCCTTGGCGTTAATTGAAGGAGGCCTATGTTAAACAGTGGACGGATAAAAGCTGATTAAAATGATGATACAGTCCCATGTAAAATGGAGTCACAGTAATTCCCTTCCCTCTTTGGTTGCGGAACCCTAAAATTCTGAAAACTTTAACTACTTTCTATCTAAGATCACGACCTGCGTGAGGTCAGCTGACCTTGCTCACTGTTTAGTGATACTTAAGTGACCAATTTTAAACTCAAAGGGAATAGGGTCCATCGTTAAATCGGACCACATTAGATAAGGCGGTAATAGGGGATAGCTTTATTGTATAAACCCGTCGATAGAAATCGTCCACCGAACATCAAACTTTGAGTAGTTAGTTTGAGCTCGTCATCATTATAAAACGAGTCTTCATTTGTTGGTCACATTATAATCATGATGATTAACGATCGCGATTATTATTTTAATACACTTATCGCTTAAAAATATTTTTGTCAAAGTTATCCAATGAGGATGTGACATACCATAGAGTTCTGGTACTTTGGGAAGAAGTTAGTTGACGACTTCCAAAAAGGTCTAATGACTTGCAGTGGTTGGTTCCAGTTGGATATGAAGGTCTGTTATTTTTTCCTTCATTCATCGACGCTTACGTTGAGAAAATGGGACTCAGGGCAGGTCAACCCTGGTAGAAAAGTACCGGCGTCGGTGCTTCAAGTTGTCGGAGTTCCCCCATACCTTCTCCCTTAGCCCGGTTAGCCCTTTTGAGGAAACCAGCCGGTCGCGGGGGAGTCCTGAGTTAGTCCTATCCGGGACACTCCCCTTCAAGCTACTCGCAGTGGTTTTAGTGTGGTATATCGGCACGGGAGTAACGGGGGAGGGGAGTCCCACATATCCCTGGGAACGACCCATCCCCGAAAAAAGGCAAATTGAAAAGCGGACAAAAATAAGCTGCTATATATAATATATATAATAATAAAATGATCGTGCTCTTTTATCATTTTTGTTATAATACTATATTATAATAGGTATCATCTGTCTCATTATCCCCACAATGGTTCAGGCCTTGACGTGGCGGTGGGGCTCAGTAGCCTAGGGTGAGCCTAGCATCTCGGGCGAAGCCAATTTAGCCGAGGGGGCTCTTTGTACCCCTCTTATAAGAAGAGGGGACAAAAGAGCAGGGGGCAAGGGGTGAGGATGGGGACCTCACCCCATTGTACTGTCCCGACGTTGGGAGGGGTTGTTCTGTGGTGCGGGACAACCCGTCAGTGGTGGTGGTGTCGGTCCCTTGCGGGACTGACTAGCCGTCGAGGTGCCCTGTTAGCTTAACAGATCCGGGGCACCTCACCAAGGCGGCACTGGTGGCACTCGCCGGGTTTAGTAGAGCTGCGTCCATTTACCATCTTTCGGGCTCAGCGAGTCCCACCTACTTACCTGGGGAGACCCACTCCCCAGGCGGGATGCCTGAGAGCATTTCCCGGCGTAAGAGGAAAAAAAATCTGTCTCATTATATTATTAATATTTATATCAAACCACTTTTCCTAAGTGCTTGGATTAATGAATCTTACACATAGCGTGACGTAAAGGACGTCTTGTATATTCAGTCGCTGTTTATTCCCGTCAGGATACCATGTTTGCTCTGTTTTCGAGGGAAGGCATTAGGAGCTCGAAATTATTGTCACGCGCGTGAAGTTTGTTTGGTGTAGAGTCACCTAATAAGTTGTTATAATGAGAAAAACTTGTCTTAATTGTACACGAACTGTGTCATGGATATGCATGCAAATATGGAGATAATTTTAAAGACTAATATAAAATAAATTAATGATAATTAAGCTCTCTGAAGCTCTTTATATGATTGTTTATACTCGTAACTAGAATTAAGACCTATTTACTAATTTGTTTTACTTAAGCTTTATCCTAAGCTTTGTTCTATATTTATATCCCTCCCTCTTTGCGATACTTAAAAAAGTATCGTTGATTTTAAAAGACATATAAAACGTACGTAGGACAGGCCATTAATATAAATAACTTAAAATGAATTTTCTCATTTTTTGATTATTTTTTTTATAGAAGAGGGGGCAAACGGACAGTCGGTTCACCTGATGGTAAGTGATAGCGACATTCACTGACACCCGCTACACCAGAGGGTTAGCAGGTGCGCTGCCGGCCTTTCAGATATGAGTATGCTCTTTTCTTATATTTCTCATGAGCAATCTTTCGAGTTTCAGCTTCATCAAATATTAATTCAACATAAAATTCTCAATTCGCCCTAACAGGCTGCTCACATGATATTTAATGAGAAAATATGCCCTTTTTACATGATATTTAAATAAATTTCACAAAACGACAGCGTTAGTCAAAAGACAAACTGGTGTGGTTTATATCACCTCAAAGCTGGATGTTTTTCCAGAGAGCATCGTTGACCTCAAAAACAACATGGGCCTCTCGTTTGCGTCAGCATACAAATGTGCAAAAAGAAAATTTTAAATTTCACATTTTATTTCATGAAATATGGCGTCAAATATTATTTTTCATATAAATATTGAATGCTATTTAATTTGAAAAATAATAGAATTCAAAAAAATATTATTATATATTAATATAACTTTTCAAGGAGTTGAGAACGGCTGGGCGAATCTAGATGGAACTCGGCAAATCATTATATGCCTTCTTCATAATGCCCTCGTCCCTAACGGTACTCAACCATGATGGTTAAACAACTTGCTCGGTCCTTAGAGCAGATTCCCAAAAACCTTGTATGACAGGTTCCGTGTCTGGGAAGTTTTTCATACTTTATTTTATTTGGCAAACGAGACACCTGATAATAAGTCGTCATGCACATGAAGTTGTTCACCCAGGACCTACCTACCTACTCATTCATGCGTTGCCTATTCCAAGACATAAGATGTTAAGTCTCTATTCTAAAGACAGCAAAGCTGTATTACGGAAAAAACAAACAGGATATTAGTACTTCCTTCATGCAGAAGGGGGGGGGGGGGGGGAAGTCAGAACTTGAATACAGGGGGTATATATTATTATATACGAATAAGCCCATTGCATGCACTGCAACATTTGCTTTTTAGGACGAGTGGAAGACTAGCTGCTTGCAAGTGATTGAAAAGCTTTGTATGTTTGTTGCTTTGCTTTGGTATGTGTGTTGTTAATCCTACTAATATTATAAACGCGAAAGTTTTTTAAGCATTAATGTATATATGTTTGTTACTCTTTCACGCAAAAACTACTGAATAGATTTTAATGAAACTTTACAATAATATATCTTACACATCAGAATAACATATAGGCTATAATTTATCTATGTACTCCCACGAGAATGGGAAGTCCGCGGATAAGACCGCGGGGCGCTGCTAGTCTAAAATAATCTGAATATACGTAGACAAGGCAATGTATACAGTTACGAAAAACATTCGTGTTACAACGTCATGTAACCCAAAATCGTGTTCGAGTAGTTTTCCTGCTCTTATCGTCGAGTGCGCACTTGAAATTTTAAAATGTGTTTAC
Organism: Helleia helle; assembly: GCA_963853865.1. Classification (NCBI taxonomy): domain Eukaryota; kingdom Metazoa; phylum Arthropoda; class Insecta; order Lepidoptera; family Lycaenidae; genus Helleia; species Helleia helle. The sequence goes on along the minus strand of OY971423.1, from coordinate 16,373,570 downwards.
GCCATTTTACAAGTATGCGGTGGACTTCGTTACAGATTTTTTCAGAATGCTTTTATGATTGGTTGTGTAACGCAGTTACCTTTTTTAACCGTGTTGATTTTTTGTACAAATAGGTACATTGGGAAAATATATAAATAAACCTATGAAGGTAAATTTAATTAAGTTATCGTGAATGGATGTGAAATTTAAAAAATGCATAGTTGTTGTACTTTGAGTAATTAAAAACTACTTGTCAGCTTTGGAAAGAGATAACTATTGTAACTGTATAATAAATATTGTACTGTTGTAGTATTCAACATATTTCATGGTCATAATGCTCAAGTGTAATAACTATTATAATACTATAAAAATAAATAATCATCATTGGCCTTAGTCCGTCTGTTGCAGACGATTTAAACAGTGTCAGCGTGATTTAATTACACAGCTCTTTTCGTGACTGCATAAGCTAATTCGTGAGCGGCAAAAATAAATAATAAAAGAAATACCTAAATTAATATAATATTATTATAACTTATCTTTATATTTTTATTTTAGGTCTTACTCAGCATCAAAGTAACGTGACACGTTAGTAAGAGTGCTTCTAATAATGAAAAGACGCTGTACTACCATAGACTGCATGACATGACGGGATTTTTTATAAAACTAAATAAAATTCGATGGAATTTAATTTTTACGTGATAACGTCTTATAAATTGTACATTAATTTATAAGACGTTATTATGTTACCGGAAGCGTGCACAAAATAGTGTCCCGTTCCCCCTGAGCCTGTCGAACGATAGAGAGGCCCAAGCGTTGGCTTGGAAACCAATATTTATTACAAATGTTGAATACGCGACAACGTGTTTTGTGTTTATTTCAACAATTTAATGAGATATAATTGATTTACTCCATAATTTTCAGTCTAATTTCACTCCAATTAACTGTTTTTCTTAAAACTGAGGCAAAAAAGGTAATTAATTTTTCATCGATGTTGCTTTATGACGTTATCACGTAAAACTATCTTCCGTCAACCGACTTTACAAACAACCTTTTTTGTAGCGGCTATTCGGTTTGTCAATTAAACCTTTTTTTTTCTTTTACGCCGGGAAATGCTCTGAGGCATTCCGCCTGGGGAGTGGGTCTCCCCAGGCGGGTATGTGGGACTCGCTGCGCCCGAAAGATGGTAAGTGGACGCAGCTCTACCCACTAAAACCCGGCCACTAGTGCCATCTTGGTGAGGTACCCCGGATCTGTTAAGCTAACAGGGCATCTCGACGGCTAGTCAGTCCCACAAGGGACCGACGCGACCTCCACAGAAGGGTTGTCCCGCACCACAGAACAACCCCTCCCAACGTCGGGACAGTACAATGGGGTGAGGTTCCCATCCTCCCCCCTTGCCCCCTGCCCTTTTATCCCCTCTTCTTATAAGAGGGGTACAAAGAGCCCCCTCGGCTCAATTAGCTTCGCCCAAGGTGCTGGGCTCACCCTAGGCTACTAGGCCTGAACCATGGTGGGGTTGTCAATTAAACCTGCGAATATACAAGGAAGCGTTAATGTAAACTGCCATTTTTACGGGACAGAAAGAGGTATAAGTTGTAATTACCTATTATACCAACTTCATCATCATCAACATTTATCCGTCCACTGCTGAACATAGGCTTCCCTCAAAGAACGCCAAGAATTCCTCGCCACTCGCATCCAACACGTACCGGCCACCGTACGGAGATCGTTATACCTATTTACACTTACATATTACATGGGTACTACAACTACTTATTATAAATACCTATGACGTATAACAAAATTTCTACATAAGGTTAATAATTAACGTGCCACGCAACATTTAGCGAGCACGTCGAAAATGTCAATAATATTAAAACCGCCCACCAGTCTTCATGAGGCTTAATCAGCACGGGCGATGTTAATTGATTTATTTGAGCGCGACATTTCCACGTACATCGAAGGATTTTAAAGATTGCAAATATATTTTCTCTATTAGTGAAGACAATCAAACTGACACACAAACAGACACACACACACACATACACCTCCTCAAAATTAGGAGGTATTGGGCCATATTTCACCTATATTCTGGCTCAATGTGAGATGGTAATGAAAAAAGTGGTGCATTTTAGGTGACTAGGTCATGATCCACCTCTCCGTCAAGGAGCCGAGCCTTTATTCCACTAGACTATCTTAATTGTAGTTAGATGTTTCTAATTAGTCAGAGGGCCTCAAACCCCTCAGCCGTGATGCATGAATGAGAATTTACATAGTAAAAGAGGCATTTTTTCTATGGACGCTTTTACACCACGTTAATCTGGTCCCGTGGTAAGTTCTCGATGAACTTGTGTTACGGGTACCAGACAACGGAAAATATTTAATACTTTCATACAATACATATAAATATTTAAGATTTCTTTTATTATATAATACACATATTTATTACACATCTATGACCCAGGAACACAATTTTTTTGTTCCCTGGCAGGATTAGAACCTGCTACCTCCAGTTTGAAGCGCCTAACCATTGAGCCACAGAGGTCGTCTAATTTACATACATCATAATATAAACATTTGATAGTAATAAAAGTTTGCCAATTTAAGATGCTCTTGTCTGTAGGTTAATTGAGCATTTTGTCTGACCTTATTATAGTCGTAGGTCCACTGTTATCTTGAAGCTAACAAGCTGTGATAAGTGTTACGATAGCTCTGTGCACAATAACTCGGCGTTATTCATATTTAAAACCAAATGAGTGAACACTTTATTTGGTCTAGTCAAAGATGATAGGGTCTAGTCACGTTTTATCGCTTTTCTGTTTCATAATATAATATTATTATAAGGGTTTTAATAAAGTATTAAACTTTATTTGAAATGCAAATTATTTCTTTATTATTAGAATACTTTTTCATCAATTAACATGACTTACAATACAATTAATTAATATACAATCACTGTATTTTTATATGACTTTTTTATGTCATAAGGAGGAAACCGAGCAGTCGGAGCCTCATGGTGACCGACGCCTATAGACATCCGCACAACCAAAAGTTATGCAGATGCGTTGCCCTCCTTTTCCCTATCCGCCCACCGGAAGCTCACTTTATTGATATACGCTATTAGGTAAAAATTCGATGGAATTTAATTTTTACGTGATAACGTCTTATAAATTGTACATTAATTTATAAGAGGTAATTATGTTACCGGAAGCGTGCACAAAATAGTGTCCCGTTCCCCCTGAGCCTGTCGAACGATAGAGAGGCCCAAGCGTTGGCTTGGAAACCAATAGTTATTACAGATGTTGAATACGCGACAACGTGCTTTGTGTTTATTTCAACAATTTAATGAGATATAATTGATTTACTCCATAATTTTCAGTCTAATTTCACTCTAATTAACTGTTTTTCTTAAAACTGAGGCAAAAAAGGTAATTAATTTTTCATCGATGTTGCTTTATGACGTTATCACGTAAAACTATCTTCCGTCAACCGACTTTACAAACAACCTTTTTTGTAGCGGCTATTCGGTTTGTCAATTAAACCTTTTTTTCTTCTTTTACGCCGGGAAATGCTCTGAGGCATTCCGCCTGGGGAGTGGGTCTCCCCAAGCGGGTATGTGGGACTCGCTGCGCCCGAAAGATGGTAAGTGGACGCAGCTCTACCCACTAAAACCCGGCCACCAGTGCCATCTTGGTGAGGTACCCTGGATCTGTTAAGCTAACAGGGCATCTCGACGGCTAGTCAGTCCCACAAGGGACCGACGCCAGCTCCACAGAAGGGTTGTCCCGCACCACAGAACAACCCCTCCCAACGTCGGGACAGTACAATGGGGTGAGGTTCCCATCCTCCCCCCTTGTCCCCTGCCCTTTTATCCCCTCTTCTTATAAGAGGGGTACAAAGCGCCCCCTCGGCTCAATTTGCTTCGCCCAAGGTGCTGGGCTCACCCTAGGCTACTAGGCCTGAACCATGGTGGGGTTGTCAATTAAACCTGCGAATATACAAGGAAGCGTTAATGTAAACTGCCATTTTTACGGGACAGAAAGAGGTATAAGTTGTAATTACCTATTATACCAACTTCATCATCATCAACATTTATCCGACCACTGCTGAACATAGGCTTTACTCAAAGAACGCCAAGAATTCCTCGCCAGTCGCATCCAACACGTACCGGCCACCGTACGGAGATCGTTATACCTATTTACACTTACATATTACATGGGTACTACAACTACTTATTATAAATACCTATGACGTATAACAAAATTTCTACATAAGGTTAATAATTAACGTGCCACGCAACATTTAGCGAGCACGTCGAAAATGTCAATAATATTAAAACCGCCACCAGTCTTCATGAGGCTTAATCAGAACGGGCGATGTTAATTGATTTATTTGAGCGCGACATTTCCACGTACATCGAAGGATTTTTAAGATTGCAAATATATTTTCTCTATTAGTGAAGACAATCAAACTGGCACACAAACAGACACACACACACACATACACCTCCTCAAAATTAGGAGGTATTGGGCCATATTTCACCTATATTCTGGCTCAATGTGAGATGGTAATGAAAAAAGTGGTGCATTTTAGGTGACTAGGTCATGATCCACCTCTCCGTCAAGGAGCCGAGCCTTTATTCCACTAGACTATCTTCATTGTAGTTAGATGTTTCTAATTAGTCAGAGGGCCTCAAACCCCTCAGCCGTGATGCATGAATGAGAATTTACATAGTAAAAGAGGCATTTTTTCTATGGACGCTTTTACACCACGTTAATCTGGTCCCGTGGTAAGTTCTCGGTGAACTTGTGTGAACAATACATATAAATATTTAAGATTTTTTTTATTATATAATACACATATTTTTTACACATCCATGACCCAGGAACACATTTTTTTTGTTCCCTGGCAGGATTAGAACCTGCTACCTCCAGTTTGAAGCGCCTAACCATTGAGCCACAGAGGTCGTCTAATTTACATACATCATAATATAAACATTTGATAGTAATAAAAGTTTGCCAATTTAAGATGCTCTTGTCTGTAGGTTAATTGAGCATTTTGTCTGACCTTATTATAGTCGTAGGTCCACTGTTATCTTGAAGCTAACAAGCTGTGATAAGTGTTACGATAGCTCTGTGCACAATAACTCGGCGTTATTCATATTTAAAACCAAATGAGTGAACACTTTATTTGGTCTAGTCAAAGATGATAGGGTCTAGTCACGTTTTATCGCTTTTCTGTTTCATAATATAACATTATTATAAGGGTTTTAATAAAGTATTAAACTTTATTTGAAACGCAAATTATTTCTTTATTATTAGAATACTTTTTCATCAATTAACATGACTTACAATACAATTAATTAATATACAATCACTGTATTTTTATATGACTTTTTTATGTCATAAGGAGGAAACCGAGCAGTCGGAGCCTCATGGTGACCGACGCCTATAGACATCCGCACAACCAAAAGTTATGCAGATGCGTTGCCCTCCTTTTCCCTATCCGCCCACCGGAAGCTCACAAGCCGCACGAAACGCGACAGCGTAGCTGTTACTTGACGCCGGTGTTATGTGAGCGAGAGGTATCACCCCGGTCGTGCCGGCCCAATTCGGCAGCAAAACATGGTACTACCTCTTGCATAGATAAATACAATTATATAAAGTTTTTACGTAAGCTTCTCACTCTCATATACTGTACGCCCAAAGTTCAGGCTTGTGAAATAGACATTTCAAATGCTGTACACTATTAAAGCTAAATTCTCAATTTGCATCTAATTCAGTTACAGTTAGCACAGAGCCAATACAAGAACCACGTTAAATTAAATATGGTGTAAGCCTGTTTTTTTTTCTTTAACGCTGGGAAATGCTCTGAGGCATCCCGCGGGTATGTGGGACCCGCTGCGCCTGAAAGCTGGTAAGTGGACGCCGCTCTACCCACTAAAACCTGGCGAGTGCCACCAATGCCGCCTTTGGTGGACGGCTAGTCAGTCCCCCAAGGGACCGACGCCAGGGGTTGTCCCGCACCACAGAACAACCCCTCCCAACGTCGGGACAGTACGATGGGGGTGAGGTTCCCGTCCTTGGCCCTTACCCCCTGCTCTATTATTCCCTCTTCTTAAAAGAGGTGTACAAAGAGCCCCATGGACTCAAGTCGTCTCGCCCAAGGTGCTGGGCTCACCCTAGGCTACTGAGCCCCACTGCCCCGTGATGGTGGTTGTTTTCAGTACCTACCTGTGTTTTCGCCAAAACTTGCATGGTTCTCTTGGTTATGCCTTAAAGTCGTACCGCTTCAAAACAATATCTACAACAACCTATAGATAAATGCAATGGATTTGTGCCAGGTATAAGGCATGTGTGTGGTAAAGCAGTAGGCATCTCACTGTTGAGTTATCGCCTATACAAAAATACATTATCACCAATATTTTACAAATAATCTAATCTCATTTTATATATAACACTATACTTACACTAGGTAAAATCAACTTCTTATACTGTATGACGTCATAGGGTTCGAGTTCCGGATACGGCCGGAAACGTAGTCGGTGTATAGACTCCGACGTTCATAAATGTTTACGTTACACAATTACATGTTACAAAACATAGCGTATTTACGAGGATCGCTACTTTGTTTGACTTGATATTAAGCATTACTTTTATTAAGGCGAGTCACCGCAGGCGAAACGGATAAAAGGGTTTTCGAAATCAATTTTTTGAGATATTTACTATTAAATAACGGTCTCACAAAAAACATCAGATACACCTAAAGATATTGTATAAAGGATTTACTTGTTCAAAATAATAGTCTGAAAACAGTCGAAAATATAAACTAAAACGAATAATTTACTAATAAAGTAAGTTTGCACACAACACAAAATGGATAGGCAATGGGACAGACGAACCACGTCATGATAGTAAGTCAGCGTCGCCCATGAATATAAACAAGTAATAACTTGAGACTAGCCACTCTTTCATTAATGTTGCCTATCCTGAAACATAAGGTACCAAGTCTCTGCACCAGTAATTACACTGCCTGTCTTGCCCTTCTCTCCGAAACACAGCAAAGCTGTACGGGAGAAACAAGCAGAGTAGTTGTACCCATGCAACTGGAAGCGCGGCACAGCGTTACCCCGCCGGTGAATATATATTTGAAGATCCAAATTCCATCGAGTTTTGTCATAATAAAAATAATCATCATCATCAATCGAAATGGCTCCTATAAAAGAAAGACTTTTTCAATTTTATTTTATCAAGTTATAAAGACAAGTCTGTAATATGAATATATTGACAATCACATGAAGATTATATTTGTCCTTATAATATGTTATTACGATAATATTAGATGAGTATCCTGGTATCACCAGGCGCAGGAATGTTTAGTATTAAATCGACCCACGCTTTATACCTAACCCTAAACATGACACAATAAAGCATTATAGCATTGAAATAAAATATGTATATAAATCATATTTGAGTGCATAATTTGCCACAAATTTGAATAAAGTTCAATTTATATGCACGTTGATCCGACTATCGATGTTCTATGTAAATATGAACTTAGAGCGTTATATCGACTATGCATGTATAAGAGAAATACATTTTCAAATGCAGTACAATGATATAAGTTTTAAGTCTATACGTAGGTTATTTATCTTAAATAAATTATAGGGACTGTCGAACGTCTGTATACGTAACACCTTCCTGGCTGTATCTGCGGCTTAGCAGCTGAGTTTCAGGTAGCTTCCTACCTTCGACAGTACAGTCATTGTAATTACTAACATTAGAGATTTCTTCTAATCTTTTTTCTCTGCCAATGCAATGTTAAATTTATAACGTTACGTAACTTACAAGTTAGGTAAGCAGTGCATCAGCAAATCTTGTTTTAATTTTTATTATCATCTTGTGTCCAATAAAAAAAATGTATATTTACTAATAATCCTTATTGATGAGATGTGTCACGCATATATTGATTGATTAATAAGAAAATCTAATTACAGATAAGCCCAATAATACAATTTTAATAAATAATAATGATGTCCAAAATTTTACTAAGCTACCACACTTATTTTCCCTTCCCCCTTCCCCTTCCCTTGCTACTCGCATCCGAGTAGTAAGCCGCAATCACCGACCAAAGAAGCAAGCAATCAGCCGTCTTAGCGTTCATTGAGGGAGGCCTATGTTCAGCAGTGGACGGATAGAGGCTGATGATGATGATGATGAATAAATGATAGATCATTATGAAATAAAAAAGTCAGATACATCACGAGTCCCATTCCTTCCCATATACATTACACAAAGCTTTCAGTCAAGACACACGGTCAAATCAGCGAAGCATTGTTCTGTCTTTATTGAATGTTCAAGCGTTTGTTTTCAGGCTCGTCCTAGTAGAATTAGCTGTCGTTTATTTAATACTCGCGACAATCAGACTGGGTGTCGGAATATAACAGTCAGACGTCATTTCATTACGTCTCTTTTTCACCCGAGGGAAAGATAACTTCGTGTTTTTTATTTTAATCTTGTGTTATTTTATTGTTGTCTTTTTTAGGACATTTTTACTCACCTTTATAAAGCGTGGGGCTACGTTGTTTCATGTACAATGTAGATGTTACAATAAAGCCCGAAGTAAGAAGTAGTGCCATGCTGCATTGCAGCCGAACTGGGCCGGCACGACCGGGGTGCTCTCGCTCACATAACACCGGCGTCAAGTGACAGCTATGCTGTCGCGTGCGATTTGTGAGTTTCCGGTGGCCCATTGGGGAGGATAGTGAAAAGGAGGGCGGCGCATCTGCGTGGCCTTGGTTGTGCGGATGTGTATGGGCGTCGGCGCCGTGAGGCTCCTCGACTTGCTCGTTTGCCCCCTGATGACAAAAAGAGTGCGTGAGTTTGAATCGTGCGCTGAGGGTTCCGAAAAAATTATTTTTTTGTAATATAACAAACTTACGGTTTCATATTTTTCATGAAGGAACCAGGAACCCTAGGATGAGGGATGTGTTGTACCAGGGGAAGGGGTTCTCTTTTCATAACTTCCTGCTTATTTCATCCATGACAGATTTGATATGATGGGACTGGCAGTGTAATTTACTCACATTGACCATACCATCTCGTGTATTACGATAGGCATGAGGTCGTTTCCTGGATCTGAAACAATAAGATATAATATTAATCAACCTTTATATGTCCCACTGCTGGGCACGGGTCTCCTCCTCGAAATCAAGCGAGGAGGGTGTTGGGCCATGGCTCACCGATGCGCTGGCCCAATGCAAGTTGGTGAAGTTCACATACCTTCAAAGAATTTTAATCTCATCGGGCATGCAGGTTTTCTCACGATATTTTCTTTACCGGCGAGCAAGCGATGGTCTCATGTTCTAGTGCACGTAGAATGAGGGTCAGAATCGAGCCCTATAAGATAAGATATACATAAATTAATGTATTTTGACAGATTACGATCAGATAACTGTTATCAAAATTATTTATGGAGTTTCAGATCTTTTACAGTCAGTCACGGGAGGACTTTTTGTGTTAGTTGGATAGGCAAACTAGCAAACGTACCACCTGATGGTAAGTGGTCGACGTCGCCCATGAACATAAACTAGTATACCTGGAACGACCCCAGGCAACTCATTTATGTGTTGCCTATCCTGAGACATAAGATGTTAAGTCTCGGTGCCAATAATTACACTGCCTGTCTTGCCCTTCTCTCCGAAACACAGCAAAGCTGTTTCACGGGAGAAACAAGCAAGATGGTAGTACCCATGCAGCCGGGAGCGCGGCACAGCGCTTCCCTCCCACCGGCCTGAGGAAAACAGCGATAAAGTTGGTTAAAATTAGTTTTATTATGTGTGTTCTTTGTTACATTACTTGAAAACGATTACATACTTATATAGTTTCGTCGTCAAAAGTATTCATATTCATTCATTAGGTATTTTGTTAAGAGGTAGTGCCATGCTGCTTAGCAGCTGAATTGGGCCGGCACGACCGGGGTGGTACCTCTCGCTCACATAACACCGGCGTCAAGTGACAGCTATGCTGTCGCGTTTCGTGCGGTTTGTAAGTTTCCGGTGGCCCATTGGGGGGGTTAGGGAAAAGGAGGGCAACGCATCTGCATAATCTTTGGTTGAGCGGATGTGTTTGGGCGTCGTTAGTCGCCAAACGGCTTCGACTGCTCATTGCCCTACTATGACATAAAAAAAAAAAAAAAAAAAAAACATTGCTCGAAAATTATAGGTGTAGTAACATTGTATTTTAGTATGAAAAGATGAGGTGAACTATCATAATATTGTGTTGGTTGTGTTTACTTGGTATTCTTTGTTCAAAACTTGTAGCTCAAGAAATGATGACATTGTACTGACACTAAATAACTATAATTTTAACCTGAAAATTAATTTTTGATACCATTATATCTTATATCTTTAAATGAGCAATTCTTGTATATATATATATATAATTGGAATCTCGGAATCGGCTCCAACGATTTTCATGAAGTTCTTATATCTTGTATATATAAATGAGCAATTCTTGTATATATATAATTGGATTTTCATGAAGTTTAGTATATAGGGGGTTTCGGGGGCGATAAATCGATCTAGCTAGGAATCATTTTTGGAAAATGTCATTTTCTTAAAAAAAAAACCGAGCAGTTCGGTCATCCAGGTACTGATTCTAAAATATGATAATATTTTATTACTACTGTCTTGAGAATTACCAATGTCTTCTGTAGCAGAAAGATAACCTAATCTCTTAGTTATAAAATTTATTTTCCTCACTTTACCTATAAAATTAAAATCTATAAAAATAATTTATGTGAAAAATCTACAAACCAAAATGGCCGCTTCCTATGTCTTGAAACTTGATTTGTGACTCGCTACGAGCACCAGCAAGGAGTGCCAACATTCGAAACGGAAAATTTTATATATTCCCATAAAAGTCTTGACGAAAACAAAGTACATTTTCATTTTAAAAATTGCTCTCCAAGTTGAAATTGTATATCATAAACAGACGACATTTTAATGCCATAATAAACCTTTCACTTTATCAAATTTTCATAAAAGAGAAATATATTTAAACTGAAACGAACATGGTCGCTGGATCTTATCCAATCTGGAAATGGACACCAGATCCTTCACTTGGATTCCCCTCATAAATTACCTAACTACAATATGTATATTATATACTATCACAATCATAATCTTTATTTGCTAGAATATGGTAACAAAATTGGTGTCGGCTTAATTTAGTTTTTAGAACACATTCTGCCCAAGCAGGTAAATTTTAGTAGTTTTACATGAAAATACAATTTTATAATATCAAAGTTAGGCTATAAACATCACTCGTTACATTTAAGTATAAATAACAAAATTGTAAGAAATAATTACTAATTAATAATTGTCATATTAAGTAATGTCGATAAATGGCAGGAGATAGGACTCTCCTAACCCTGGTTCAACGCCTTTTGTCGTGGCGGTAAGACTCAGTAGCCTAAGGTGAAACCAGCACCTTGGACGAAGCTGATCTTTGTACGCCTCTTATAAGAAGAGGGGATAAAAGAGCAGGGAAGACAAGGGACGAGGATGGGAACCTCACCCTATTGGACTGTCCTGACGTTGGGAGGGGTTCTTCTGTGGTGCGGACCACCTGTCAAGGTGCTCTGTTGCTCAGCAGATCCGGGGCACCTCACCTAAGGTGCCATTGATGGCACTCGCCGGGTTTTAATGGGTAGAGCTGAGTCCACCTTACCATCTTTGGGGGGCAGCGAGTCCCACATACCCACCTGGGGAGTCCCCTCCGGATGCCTAAGAGCATTTCCTGGCGCAAAGAAAAAAAAGAATTCGGGACTTTATTATATTAATAACGGGTTTGAGCACTCATTCGGTTCTATTCACGATACAGGATACGATGTTTGTGTTCTGTGACTAGCGGATTTGACTCCTAAAAATGTAGTACCTACTGAGTTATTTAAATTTATTGAAATATTTGTACATCTGCAAAAGTAACTAATGATAATGTTTACAAATAAATTCATAGATTTAATATAAAGCCAAGTCAATTCTGATATGTGCGTTATTTAATTTTGAAAAATAAATAACTTCTCTTTATAATATCACTTATTATTTCTTCTTTACCGAAAACTCCCAGCAGTAAACGTGGACTTTGCGTCGAGACATTATGTGCAGAACCTCACATAGATTACAGTTGCACAAGAACTCGCAGAACTACGAACAACTTCGCAAGAACACTAGCTCCATAAGAAAATTACTTTCTGGAATCCAAATGACAAATTATTATCAGAAGATACATACATATCGTCTTTAATATATATATATATATATATATATAAATATATATGTATAAATATATATATATATATATATAACATGACTATTTAAGACGAGTGTGGAGGTGGTAAAAATACAGGACAGGCAGTAATTATTGATACTAAACTAATTTTCTTGTATCTCAAGATAGGCAAGTCATGGATGAGCCCTGTGGCTTGGATGGGGGATTATCTCATTTATATTTTTTATTATGTCACAATGAGGCAACCGAGTAGTCGGAGCCTTATGGTGACTACCGACGCCGAACCAAGAGTTATGCAAATGCATTGCCCTCATTTTCCCTATCTTCCCCAATGAGCCACCGTAAACTCACAAACCGTATGAAACGCGACAGCATAGCTGGCATTTGACGGCAGTGTTATGTGAGCAAGAGGTACCACCCTGGTCGTGCCGGCCCAATTCGGCTGCAAAGCAGAATTGCACTACCTCTTCATCGAGTAGGCATCGAAGCGGGCTGATGACGAAGGTTTAATGATGGTGTAAGGAAGGAAGCGCCGTCATAATGCTAGCAAGAACCGCTGTTACTCGGCTCCCATGGACACCAATACTATACGTGCTGCAGCACCAAACTCCCCGGTGTATATCTCCTGCCTACACTACACCACTGAGGCGAAATATATCGTGGAGTACGTGCGCCAAAGAACTAAGTACACAGCGAGATTGCAGCTACTGGAGTCGCGCCGCAACGTCAACTTCAAGGCGTTCGTGGTGCGAGTGCCAACATGTTTTCTGCACCTCGTCATGCAGGTGGACTTCTGGCCACAGGGCGTGGTGTTCCGCCGCTTCCGCGGACAAGTGCCACCGGAACGCACTAAGACTTAAGTGTAAGTGAAGTGTTACTAACATAGTTTTAAGTTTCATTCACTATCAACATTGTTTATAATTAATTATGTATAATAATTAGGTTAAGGTATTTATCTATGGGCCTATGCAGCCTGAAAATAAAGGTTTATTATTGTTATTATTCTTACTTATTATTTATTACTTATATTAAATTTTGTTCCTGACGATAACTATATCAAAATCCTAGAAATAAATGCAACAATTTAAATTATATGCTTCTAAAATATTATGAGGATAAAACAATCATGAAAGCTGCAAAGTGTGTTAACGTTTTAGTAATTATATTCTATTATGATCATTATAATGTAAAGTGAATGCTTGAATAGAAAATCTCGTACTTACAAAGTGTTAGTATGTCTGTGTTTCGTAAAGGTTTCTGCACTTTGAGATGACGCGAATAAAATGCAATGTACTTACAAATTTAAACACAGATATGAGCACATTCATTGAAACTACTGGAAGACAAGCCATTTGTACGTATTCAATTTTACCAGCCTGTCATTTTTTTTTATAGAAGTCAAAGAAATGAGAATTTTCCATATTGCTTATTATTATAATTTATAGTAAAGTTTTTAAATACATTTTTTTTTCAAAACCTAATTCGGTAGATCTGTATTATCCCGTCCTCATTTTGCCGAATCATAGTTAAGCCAACGAAAGAAATAAACATGACTGCTTAGTTATGTTAGTGGGATAGGCAAACGGGCAGACAAGGCACATGGTACTATGGTAGGTGTGGTAGGTCAGAATCGCCCGCAAATGAATGTGAATGCAAGTTCACCTAAAACTAGCTTCGGTCATTCATGTTGACTCTCCTGAAACGTATGATGGTAAGTCTCGGTTCCATCACACTGTGCTGCCCATTCCAATCCACAGCAAAGCCATTTCACGGTAGAAAAAAGGGTGGCGGTACGGTGGTACACCCAACAGAACACTCCACATCTATGCGGGGCAAACATATAACTCGGCAAAATATATTCGTAAAATATCAATCCCAATCACATATTACGGATCAATGAATCAAATTTATGCTATAAGCCAGTTCGGCTCAAATGCGGTGTTGACAGATATGCAGTCACATTTTATTTACACTAGTATTTGTTAAACATAAACATTAAACATTATAGATTTACGATGTGCACTCAATATATATTTTTGTTTAAATATTTATTTGTGATTATTAATATACGAGTTTAATTTTGGGTAAATTCGGGAATCATTTTGAAAATGTGATAAGTCGTACCGTTAAATTTAATCAAAACAGATTTTTTTTCTGGCTAATTTATGGCTGGTTGAGTGGTCAGTGGCTGGTCACGCAATGTTAACACAGCGGTCGCGGATTCGAATCCCGGTAAATGCAGACATCATAATATTATATATCATTGAAAAATCATATTATATAGGTAATATTATGATTTTTATAAATTTCTTAAATTTATTTCCGTTGCTAGTACCCGTAACACAAATTCTTTCAACTTACCACGAGGCTAGGTTAACGTGGTATGAATGTTGGTTCATATTTATTTATTTAATTCTCAAATGAAGTTATATCATTAGGCGTTAATGAGATTTGACAGAGGTCAACTTCAGCGTTAATTCAAGCCTAAATTGAACGGCGTACACACACACACACACACACACACACGCACACACACATGTACACATACACGACACAACCTCAATTATCGGTCTTAAGGGTCATTGACAGACACCTCTTAATCTTCTCTCTTAACCTGTTCATCTATTATTACATATATTGTTGTCATACACAATAGTGAATGTCATACACAATAATGGCATACATACAAATGGCAAAAAACACTCTCAGGCATCCCGCGGGAATACCCAATAAAGACATAGGAGGGTGGACTCCCTAGACGGGTATGTGGGTCTCGCTGCGCCCGAAAGATGCTAAGGTGGACGCAGCTCTACTCACTAAAACCCGACAAGTGCCAGAAATGCCGCCTTTGGTGAGGTGCCCCGGATTTGTTGAGCAATAGGACACCTCGACGGCTAGTCAGTCCCCCAAGGGACCGACGCTACCTCCACAGAGGGGTTGTCCCACACCACAGAACGACTCCTCTCAACATCAGGATAGTGCGATGAGGTGAGGTTCTCATCCTCGCCCCTTGTCCCCTCTCTCAAAGAGCAGCCTCGCTCGGTTCACTTGGCTTCGCCTAAGGTTCTGGGGTTCACCTTAGGCTACTGAGCTCCACCGCCACGACAAGGCTTGAGCCGTGGTGGGAATCGTCTTCCCACTTGCTAAATGATCGACCAACACACGAAGTGTTGGTCGATCATTATACTATCTAACCTAAACGGAAGGTAGTAAGAACTATATTAAAAATAAAACTAATTTGCAATCCATGAGCACTTCCTGCGTGGATCAGATTGATTTTAACTGATTAAATCATTTTTGTACCAAGCAACGTTATTTGAATAACTTGTAACACTGGAAAAATCTTATTAATAAGACGCCTTCTGTGCGTCTGCATGTCTCTGATTTCTCATTAAAATCTAGGATTCAGCCGTTTAAGATACTCCTAAACGGCTGGACTGATTTTAATGATTTATGAACAGGACAATATAATATCATGTCAGATCCGCTAAAATTTAAAAAAATCAGTTTATTATAATACTACCCAATTAATATAATTGTTTGTTCCGCGATCTTTTTAAGTCTAACCGCAAAGCTTTGAGCGCTCAACAACTCACGTAAAATCGGCTACAGACTGAAGTACTATGATAATATTATGTATTACTAGGAAAATCCAAACTTCTCTTTGCGTCGACTCAATTCCTAATTTGATAGAAGGCTAGTTCTTTGAATAAAGATTTCAATAACATAGTATTAAATAAACTCTGCATTAAAGGATTGCAGTTTTAAATTTGGTTTAGTATGGT
Organism: Helleia helle; assembly: GCA_963853865.1. Classification (NCBI taxonomy): domain Eukaryota; kingdom Metazoa; phylum Arthropoda; class Insecta; order Lepidoptera; family Lycaenidae; genus Helleia; species Helleia helle. The sequence goes on along the minus strand of OY971423.1, from coordinate 16,357,513 downwards.
TAGTCGTTGAACGACCATATTATAGTCGATAAAGACCCGTAGTACAAAGTGAGTGGTTCAACATTTTTTTTTCCTACATTCCACTTTTTCGACATTGTGTCCGTATCTATTAGGGTTCCGTAGCCAAATGGCAAAAAAACGGAACCCTTATAGATTCGTCATGTCTGTCTGTCTGTCTGTCTGTCTGTCCGTCTGTCCGTCCGTATGTCACAGCCACTTTCTTCCGAAACTATAAGAGCTATACTGTTGAAACTTGGTAAGTAGATGTATTATGTGAATCGCATTAAGATTTTGACACAAAAGTAGAAAAAAAACAATAAATTTTGGATACTTACCATACTTGGAGCTAAAACTCATTTTTTTTTTCATCAAACCCATCTATGGATAGGTCTTCAAAAATGATATTGAGGTTTCTAATACCATTTTATTCTAAAGTGAATAGTTTGCGCGACAGACACTTCCAAAGTGGAAAAATGTGTGCGCCCCTGTAACTTCTAAAATAAGAGAATGATAAAACTAAAAAAAATATAATATGATGTACATTACCATGCAAACTTCCACCGAAAACTGGTTTGAACAAGATCTAGTAAGTAGTTTTTTTATACGTCATAAATCGTAAACCGCAATTTACCTTTCATGCAATTAACTGAAATATATAAAAAACATTTAATTCCATAAACATAAACCTTATTTTTTGTTAGTGTCTAATGTTGTACATTATGTAATGGTACGGAACCCTTTGTGCGCGAGTCCGACTAGCACTTGGCCGTTTTTTTTTTATGTTAGTTGGATAGGCAAACTGGCAAACGTACCACCTGATGGTAAATGGTCGACGTGGCCCATGAACATAAGCTAGTATACCTGGAACGAGCCCAGGCAACTCATTTATGTGTTGCCTATCCTGAGACATAAGATGTTAAGTCTCGGTGCCAGTAATTACACTGCCTGTCTTGCCCTTCTCTCCGAAACACAGCAAAACTGTTTCACGGGGGAAACAAGCAAGATGGGTACCCATGCAGCCGGGAGCGCGGCACAGCGTTTCTCTCCCACCGGTAAATTTTGGTTTCATCAGTATTTAATGCATACATCGTGATGTAACATGCATGCTTTCAAAACGTAATAAAAGGAAGTTATTTGAATTGAGAGTGATCTATCAACATTCGTAATGGAATACTATATTTGAACGCGAATAGAAACGAAATATTCGTTTAAGCTTTTTTGAAATTTATTTCCAGTTAGTTATTAATAGATTTGTGGCGCTTTTTATTTGTTTTAGAACAATACTATATTGTATTACTCACTATAGTGTACTATATAAATAATAACATGCATTGTATTTTTCCATTGTACTATGTATATAAAAAAGCAAACAAAAAGCTTAGAGTATGGCAGAGAAATGTTTCAAAAAGCGTGTGTTTTTATTAGCAAATTTTTTTTTCATTTAATACTTCGCTTCGCTGTAGTGGAAGAAATTTTTTAAAACATTTTCTTATGTGCTTACTTATATAGTCTTGCAGTGCAAATATTGTGTATTTGATGTTAATAGTAATAAAAGTGACGAACTTTTGACCACCCAGGCTTTGTAGGGAGAAGAATCTTACTTACTTTACTTAGGCTTTGTCCATAAACACATAACACATTTCTAAGATAATAATTTATTTAGATGGTCTTCCTTTTTTCTCTACTAATTCAATGTCTTTGAACTTAAAGATTACCCAGAAGATATCGTTTCTAAACGATTAGATCGCCAAATTGGACATTTATTGGTTTTCGTATTCTTTCCTTTGTACTAAGCGGTTTGTAATAAAATTTTATTTTTATTATTACGGTTCTCTACATTTAGGGTCTTGTAAGGACTTGGTGCTTAAGAATGACTTAAGAGGGACTTGTCTAATGCGATAATTTATTTAAAAGATACGTAAATGACATCTTCTTTGGGTCGACTAAAATAGTAGTAAGATGAAGAACGTAATTCTTCATCTTACTACACGACAATCACAATATTCTTCTGACCAGCGGGTTGTCAAATACATTGAGGCATGAAACTAGCTGATTAATGTCATTATCTTTTCCTCTTTTCCTACACCGCATATGCGTACACTTTATTATGGCATAAGGAGGCAAACAAGCAGTCGGAGCCTTATGGTGACTACCGACGCCCATAAACATCCGCATAAGCAGAGGTTATGCAGATGTGTTGCACTTCTTTTCCCTATCCCCCCCCCCTTCCAATGGGCCAACGGAGACTGAACTCATGAAACGCGACAACGTAGCTGTCACTTTACGCCGGTATTATGTGAGCAAGAGGTACCACCCTGATAATGCTGGCGAAATTCGGCTGCAATGCTGCGTGTCACCCATAATATTACGCTACCACATTAATTATAATGGTATCGGGGTGGAACGTGCGTTATTTGTGTGGTGATGGTTTTTATTGTGGTGTGTGGTGCTGGAACATGCAAGTGTATGCATATGCAGTTGTGGAAAAGGGGGGAGCGGTTATATGCATGTATATGCCTGGTTCGCGGAATAATGCTAACTGATATATAATTTATTAACTCATATTATAGATGTACGCAAAGTAACGCCTGATCCGATTAACTGTTTTACATAATTTACTTTTTATACCTGTGGGAAACGTTATAGGATTTTCACGTTGATGCTAGTATTATATAAATATAAAGCACTGAGATGTTTGAAGCGCGATATTAAAGCACTCGTAATAACTGCACGTTGAGTAAAATGAATATTCCCTGCATATAAGCAATGAGAAATTCATTTTGCCTTATTTACGACTAACTCATAAAACACAACTTTATTTACATATTCACGAAGATAATAAATTTACTGAGACGCACGCGTATATTAGAGGATAGTTTAATTATAGTAGTAAAACAGCGAAAATGAACAAAAATAATATTAGAATTTATTTATTCAACCCATTCGATATAGTCATGTAGACACGTAGAGTTTTCAGATGTAAGTAATTATATTGAGTACTAGCTGTTGCCCGCAGCTTCGCCCGCGTTAACTGAGATTTACAGCCGTACGCGGGTTGATGATGATTATTTTTAAGGCCTAAGTTACTCCTTATAACAGCAACTCTCTGCCAGTGAAAGTCCCATCAAAATCAGCCCAGTCGTTTCAGAGATTAGCCGGAACAAACAGATAGACAGACGGAAGGACAGACAGATGAAAATTGTAAAAATGGCTATTTTGGTATACGTACCGTGAATACAATCATATGTATTCGATAAAAAGCGGTTATTATAATATTACAAACAGACACTGCGCGATTTTATTTATTAGTATATATTTACACCATCTTTTTGTAAGCACTGTGAAGCTGTTTGCAAAAGAAAGAAGCAGATAACATATCTGCTTCTTTATACCTTCCTACCTACTTTCATTATAGTTAACATTAACGGCAGGTCGGTAACTCGGTAAGTGGTCGGTCAAGTGGCCAGATGACGCATGATGGCTATTCACGCAACGCAGGTTCAAATCCCACAAGGGGGCGCGACGTATGGCTCCGCCCTGCTAAAGGCCGACCAAAATATAGATTTGGCTGAGCTGGGCATCGGCCCGCTCCGGATTCGCAAGTCGGCGACCGGAGCGCGCCTTATTGAGGTGCCTAGCTCCGCAAGCGGCGAAAAGGCGGATGCCCTCGCTGCTCGCCTAAGGGAGACGTTGATTGAGGAGGTGGAGGTACTCAGGCCCGAGAAGAAAGCCGAGTTGAGAATCTCGGGCCTGAGCGATGCGGTTACCGCGGAACGTCTGAAAATCGCGGTACAAAAGAGGGGGGCTGTAACCCGGGTCAGGTCCTCGTGCGAAACATCCGTACGGGGCAAATGGGCTCGGATACAGGCCACATAGAGCTCCCAGTAGCAGCGGCAATAAAGCTGCTGCTACTAGGGAGTATAGCGGTGGGCTGGAGCCGCGCAAAACTCCACCTTCTGTAGACGCGCCCTAGGCATTGCTACAGGTGCCTAGGTGTGGGGCACGTTGCCAACGCGTGCCAATGCGGAGTGGAGCATTGACGTCGCGATCGTTGCCGAGCCATACGCTGTGCCTCCCACTAGCCTACACTGGGCGGGGGACACCGATGACTCGGTAGCGATTGTGGTGAGGCCTGGAGCCGGCCCCCCCCCCTCGCCGTTAAAGCGAGGGGCCGCGGGTACGTGGCGGCGATTCGGGGAGAGGTAGCTATCGTCGGAGTTTACTTCTCACCGAATCGTGATTTGGCGGCCCTGGAGCGGTTTCTCGCCGTTCTGGAGCCGCTGGTGGGGCAGCTAGCCCCCCTACAGGAGTTTGTGGCAGGGGACCTTAATGCCAAGTCCACGGCATGGGGCAACCCGGTCACGAGCCCTAAAGGGAGGGAAGTGGAGGAGTGGGCGCTAGCTGCTGGACTGTCCCTTCTCAACACAGGGGCAGTCCAGACGTGCGTGCGTTGGTCGGGAGGTTCCGTGGTGGACGTCACGTTCGCCACGCCGGCCATCGCGCGCAGAGTGGAGGGGTGGAGGGTGGAGACGGGGGTGGAGACTCTCTCGGACAATCGCTACATAAGGTTCGAGGTGTCTCCAGCCCCCGTCCGTCCGGCATCGTCGTCGTCGTCGTCGTCGTCGTTCAGGGGAAGAAGTCAGTTTCCGCGTTGGGCACTCAAAAAGCTCGACCGGGAACTGGCAGAGGAGGCCGCTATCGTCTGCCGGTGGAGCCTCCCGCCGCTGTCAGAGCTGGGGGTGGATGAGGCGGCTGACCGGCTCTGCGATGCGTTCACCGCAGTGTGCAGAGCAGCCATGCCGCCTGCGAGACGTCCTCCCCAGCGGCGGGCGCTCTACTGGTGGTCGGCCGAGATAGCAGGTCTCCGGGCCGCCTGCAACGGGGCAAGGAGGGTGTATACCCGGAGCAGGCGGAGACGCCCCCAAGACGTCGACAGGGACGACAGGCTGCGCAGGGTCTACGCAGAAAAGCGTAAGATCCTGCAGCAGGTCATTTGCCGAGCCAAGGAGGAGGCCTGGCTGGAGCTGGTTGAGGGTCTCAATAGAGACCCCTGGGGCCGACCGTATAAATGGGCGCGGAACAAGCTCCGCGCCCAGTCGGCCCCAATCACCGAGACGCTCCAGCCGGGCCAACTGGGGAGGATCGTCGGGGAACTTTTCCCCGACACACCCGTGGGCGTCATGCCCCCCAGGATGGCTCGTCAGACGCCGGACGAGGAGGGTGTTCCGCCACCTGTCACGGAGGCTGAAATGGAGGCGGTTCTGTCCCGCCTCCAGAGTAAGAAGAGGGCACCGGGCCCAGACGGGGTGCATGGGAGGGTCCTCGCGATCTCTCTCGCGCACCTCGGCGATAGCCTTCGGGAGCTGTTTGACCGCTGCCTGCGGTCAGGACAGTTCCCGAGGGCCTGGAAGGAGGGTCGGCTCTGCCTTCTACCAAAGGCAGGGCGGACCCCGGACTCGGCTTCGGCGGTGCGTCCGGTGGTGTTGCTGAGCGAAGCTGGGAAGGCCTTGGAGAGAATAGTGGCCTCCCTGCTCGTTCAGCACCTGGAGGAGGGCCCGGGACCGGGACTCTCAGAGTCCCAATTTGGGTTCCGGGCACGCCGGTCGACCGTCGACGCCCTCAAATGCCTTCGGGCGGTGACGGGGGAGGCGGAACACGGAGGGGAGGTGGTGGTCGCGGTGTCCTTGGACATCGCGAACGCCTTCAACACTCTCCCTCATAGTGTGATACGGGAGGCACTGAATTTCTTCGGAGTGCCCTCGTATCTCAGGAGGCTGTTGGAGGCGTACCTCTCCGAGAGGAGGGTAGCTTGCGAGAACCAGTGTGGGTCCGTAGAGTGGTGGCGAGTCAGGTGCGGTGTCCCACAGGGATCGGTTCTTGGTCCGATCCTGTGGGACATCGGATACGACTGGGTCCTGCGAGGCCGCCTCCTCCCCGGGATGGGTGTCATATGCTACGCGGATGACACCCTCGTGTATCCCCGGGGACGAGGCTATAAGGAGGCGGCGTGGCTGGCCGAGGTCGGAATCGACCTCATGATCAGCCGCATAGAGAGGTTAGGGCTTCGGGTCAGAACTTAGAAGACCGAAGCCCTTCTCTTCCGCGGGTCTGGGCGGAAAGGACCCCACCGGGAGCTGCTCTCCAGATCGGAGGGGTGAGCGTCAGGATGAGCCCCCACATCAAATAATTGGGGCTCATCCTTGACGGAGGGTGGACCTTCGGCCCACATTTCTCAATGTTGGGTCCGAAGGTCATGAAGGCGGCAAGGAGTCTGCCCAGTGGGGCAGACTCCTCCCGAACCTCGGAGGACCCAGTGCCGCCTGCAGGCAGCTATACTCCGGAGTCTGCCGGAGTATGGCAACTTACGGTGCTCCCATCTGGGCGGGTCACCTTACCACGAGGAATAAGGTCATCGCAGTAAGAGTAATCCGGGGGTACCGTACAGTATCGTGGGCAGCAGCCACTGCCCTAGCCGGTGACCCCCCGTGGGAACTCGTGGCGGAGGTTCTTGCCGAGACGCACTCCTATGTCTCGGATAGGAGGTCTCTTGGTGAAAGCCTTACGCTAGACGGGATCCTTCGGGTTCGCCAACTAGGGCAAGAGTCGTTAATGCGAAGGTGGGGGGAGGACCTGGCGCGGCAACCGTACGGCAAACGCCTAGCGGTTGCTCTGCGTCCGGTCCTTGAGCGGTGGATGCGCCGTAAGCGCAAACCCCTTACCTTCCGTCTGACAAAGGTGCTCACTGGGCATGGTTGCTTTGGTGAGTACCTGTGCCGGACGGCCCGCAGGGAGCCGTTGACAGTGTGTCACGATTGTGGCGCGGCGGTGGACTCGGCCCAGCACACCCTCGAGGTGTGCCCATATGGGCGGCGCTGCGTCATGATCTGACATCAGTCATCGGAGGGGACTTGTCTCTGCCGAGTGTCATCACCGCGATGCTCGGTGATGACGAGTCCTGGACGGCGATGGTCTCCTTCTGCGAGGCAGTAATGTCCCAGAAGGAGGCCGATGAGCGGGTGAGAGAGGAGGCCGCCGACGAGGCCTCCTCTCTCAGGAGTGCGTAGGAGGCGCTACTTAATGCGCCTTCAGTAACGCCCCTGTGCTCGTGTCGGGTTCAGGATGGGAACCTGGGCCCAGTATGACACGACGTCGCGGGGACTGCCTAAGCAGCCGGGCAGTCCTCCCTTAAGAGGAGTAGTCTGGCCTTCGCCGGGGCCAGCCTGTCGCTGAGGTGATCCTGTTGAATGCCTATCCGGGACCCTCAAATGAAAGCGGCTGAAGGCGCTCGCAGTGGTTTTAGTTTACGGGTAGGGCACTCCCAGGTGCGAGTCCCACATAGGGTCAGGATCTACCCGAGATCCTGGCTACATGCATAAAAAGCATTTCCCTGCGATAAAAAAAAAAGGTTCAAATCCCACCAAGTGCAGATATTTTTTATGATAAATAGGAATGAATATAACCATAAATATTTCATTTTAAATTCAAAATATCTAATATTATAAAATACATAATGTATAAAACTCTTGATATTATACGGATACCAGTTCGGGCATAATTCTAAGCGACAAGCATTAAAACTACGTAGATGCAAGCTTCGGGGTAAGAGGCTTAATTAACTCTAATTATTCTGCGACAAGATGGTTAGCGTCTTACGGATATATTTACGGGAAATTGTTTACAACGGTATATATTATTCCTGGAAATTGTTGCTATTTTGTAAGATGGTTTTATATGCTGTATTTTGTCTGTGATCTGTTTTATATGTGATGTGTATTTTTCGTTCACTGGATGTGTAAGTAGTTTTATAACACACTAGGTATATACAAGTTGATGCTGCGGTATTGTATGTATGTAATATGCTTACTTACAAAACTCAATATTTTTAGGAAGTACTCTTTAGGAATCTGTTATTCTTTGCAAACGAATAAATAAAGAGGGATTAGCACCTTGCGTTGTAATGAACTTTAAGTACCATATTAATAAGGTCTTCAAAAATATTAACAGATTTTTTGCAGAGTGACAATTATGTTCGCTTCGTTTAATTATGGTCGAATTTTGTTTATAATTAATCTTCTTTTTTATTTCATCAGGGGGCAAACGAGCAGTCGGAGCCTCACGGCGCCGACGCCCATACACATCCACACAACCAAGGCCACGCAGATGCGCCGCTCTCCTTTTCCCTATCCCCCCCAATGGGCCACTGGAAACTCACAAACCGCATGAAATGCGACAACATAGCTGTCACTTGTCGCCGGTGTTATGTGAGTGAGAGGTACCACCCCAGTCATGCTGGCCTAGTTAGGCTGCAATGTAACTTGGCACTACCTCTTACAAAATATCACATACATTTCCTTAAATCTACAAATAAAATACGTCTTAAAACCCACGTACAAATTTAAAAAAATATATTCATCTATAACCTTGAGTCATAAAATTTCATCCTAATAATCCATACCAACCATCTAACGCATTAGAATCTAATCCTAAAACCTTTGAAAGCAATTCATCGGGCTCACGCTCGAAAAACAAACAAAAAGGGATTAAGGCAATATATTCTGAATCAGTGCAACGATATTGATGGATCCCGGTCCGTTATTGCGAATCCCTAATGGATACAGATTGACCCTTACATATCGTCCCTAACAAACCCCCAACGATTTTGTTTGTGGAAACCCCTGATTTAATTGAAGATTGCGTTGTTCATATTATTTAAATCATAAGTGTTTAGTTGAGTTTCCTTACGGAATACCCCGCGGGATGGGCAAAAGTATTTCCCGGTGCAAAAGAAAAAAAATGTAACATAATATAATAATATAATGTAATATAAAACAAATACCTATATAGAAAGGGAAATATTTGTACATTAGGACAAAAAACATGTTTGCTACTGAAATACACTCCAAGGAAAGAAATCAGATCGAGTAAATACTAATAAATATCATCATTATGGTTCAGCCTGCTACTGAATCTATTATAAAAGATAATCACCCAAATCGTGGTCATCATCAAGTAAAGGTCAAGTGGTCAGGTAAAACAGCGGTCCTGGGTTCGAATTTCGCTAAACGCAGTTAATGGTATGATAATTGGCATTATATTTATGTATGTATATGAATTTTAATAAAGTTGGTTTACGGACGATAGTTCAACGTGTTCAACGTTAGACGTTGTCACGTCAAAATCATCTATTAACTACCAACACTCATTCAAATGTTTTCCATTCACATTGTAAAACGTATCAAAACCAATACTTAATATAAATTTTAAACTCGATGAAATAGTATCTTTGAAACGAATGAAAAGGTGCATTGGCTTCATGCCTAATGAATCAGTCGCAGTGAGATATTTCTTACGGCGCTGATATCGACGAATATCAATTTATTATTGGAACCGTTTGTACTGTTTGTTAAACAAAACGAATCTAACGAATATCCTTTAAATGAATGTATCTCTAGGTATATGTATATTATTAAGTATTTATGGGCTTAGTTACAGACTGAATCTCCATCATGGTTCAGGCCTTGTAGTGGCGGTGGGGCTCAGTATCCTAGGGTGTGCCCAGCACCTTGGGCGAAGCTAATTGAGCCGAGGGGGCTCTTTGTACCCCTCTTATAAGAAAAGGGGACAAAAGAGCAGGGGGCAAGGGGCGAGGATGGGAACCTTACCCCATTGCACTGTCTAGAAGTTGGGAGGGGTTGTTCTGTGGTGCGGGACAACCCCTCTGTGGAGGTAGCGTCGGTCCCTTGCGGGACTGACAAGCCGTCGAGGTGCCCTGATTGTTTATTAGATCCGAGGCACCTTACCAAGGCAACATAGGTGGCACTCGCCGGGTTTTAGTGGGTAGAGCTGCGTCCACTTACCATCTTTCGGGCGCAGCGAGTCCCACATACCCGCGTGGGGAGACCCACTACCCCGCGGGATGCCTCAGAGCATTTACCGGCGTTAAAGAAAACAAAATTGTTACAGACTAAATGTAAAACATTGTATTTGCTTGAGGAGATAGATTTATTATAATGAAATAACTTTAACGGCTTATATATATATATATATATATATATATCTCGGGTAGATCCTGACCCTATGTGGGACTCGCACCTGGGAGTGCCCTACCCGTAAACTAAAACCACTGCGAGCGCCTTCATCCGCTTTCATTTGAGGGTCCCGGATAGGCATTCAACAGGATCACCTCAGCGACAGGCTGGCCCCGGCGAAGGCCAGACTACTCCTCTTAAGGGGTCTGCCCGGCTGCTTGGGCAGTCCCCGCGACGTCGTGTCACATTGGGCCCAGGTTCCCATCCTGAACCCGACACGAGCACAGGGGCGTTACTGGAGGCGCATTAAGTAGCGCCTCCTGCGCACCCCCGTTCGTCGCCCACGGGGGGAGGCCACTTCGGCGGCCTCCTCTCTCACCCGCTCGCCGGCCTCCTTCTGGGACATTACTGCCTCGCAGAAGGAAACCATCGCCGTCCAGGACTCGTCATCACCGAGCATCGCGGTAATGACACTCGGCAGAGACAAGTCCCCTCCGATGACCGATGTCAGATCATGACGCAGCGCCGCCCATCTCGGGCACACCTCGAGGGTGTGCTGGGCCGAGTCCACCGCCGCGCCACAATCGTGACACACTGTCAACGGCTCTCTGCGGGCCGTCCGGCACAGGTACTCACCAAAGCAACCATGCCCAGTGAGCACCTGTGTCAGACGGAAGGTGAGGGGTTTGCGCTTACGACGCATCCACCGCTCAAGGACCGGACGCAGAGCAACCGTTAGGCTTTTGCCGTACGGCTGTCGCGCCAGGTCCTCCCCCCACTTTCGCATTAACGCCTCTTGCCCTAGTCGGCGAACCCGAAGGATCCCGTCCAGCGTAAGGCTCTCACCAAGAGACCTCCTATCCGAGACATAGGAGTGCGTCTCGGCAAGAACCTCCGCCACGAGTTCCCACGGGGGGTCGCCGGCCAGGGCAGTGGCTGCCGCCCATGATACCGTACGGTACCCCCGAATCACTCTTACCGCGATGACCCGCTGCGCCGCGCGCAGCTGGGCCTTATTCCTCATGGTAAGGTGACCCGCCCAGATGGGTGCACCGTAAGTTGCCATACTCCGGCAGACTCCGGAGTATAGCTGCCTGCAGGCGGCACTGGGTCCTCCGAGGTTCGGGAGGAGTCTGCCCAGCGCCCTTGCCGCCTTCACGACCTTCGGTCCCAACATTGAGAAAGGATGAGCCCCAGATATTTGATATGGGGGCTCATCCTGACCCTCACCCCTCCGATCTGGAGGGCAGCCCCCGGTGGGGGTCCTTTCCGCCCCGTCCCGCGGAAGAGAAGGGCTTCGGTCTTCTCAGGTGTGACCCGAAGCCCTTACCTCTCTATGCGGCTGATCACGAGTTCGAGCCCGATCTCGGCCAGCCGCGCCGCCTCCTAGTGCCAAGGGATCATACTGGAGTTCATTGAGTGGACGGATATGATTCACTGATGATGATGATAATGAAGGTGACATACAAGCACGTGATGATGAATGGTTGTTGGATAGATAAACTGATATACGTCCCACGAGATGGTAAGTTAACGTCGCCCATAACATAAACGTGTTCTCAGAAGAATAGGAAAAAAACTACAGGCGAGAGACACATCACCACCCGGTAAAAAGTATTATGAGTTTTATACAAATCTATTTAAATATGTACATAATCAATCAACAGACTTACAACATTTCTAACATTTGTTTAATAAATCCTACTCAATTACTACTATCCTACAAAAATACTCGTACGCAAATATTTGCGGACAAAGATTTTTCTTTCGAAACCCGCTGGGATTAAGAGCTGTTCAAACAGAGACAGCCCATAAAGTGGCGCTGCTTGCAACCCCACATGCAATATAATCTTATTTGCATATCTTAGTTCAAACGGTTATGGCATATAATTGTCGCTAGTTTTCCTTTCATATTGAGTTTTCACTCGCATTCGCTTTTAAAAACAAATAGAATGTAGATTACCATTTGCGATAATTTTAAAGATTATTTTCAGGTATTTTCTGTATTTAAATGTAAGTAAATTTTAGTAATTGTGATACTATGCCGATTTCGTTTAGAGTAGTATTAGAATATTACCTACCTTCTAATACTATATATCGTGAATATTTTCTGTGAGCCATCCGGCGGGTATGTGGGAGCAAACAGGGCACCTCGACGGCTAGTCAGTTCCTCAAGGGACGGACGCCACCTCGTTGTCCCGCACCACAGAACAACCCCTCCTAACGTCGGAACAGTACAATGAGGTGAGGTTCCCATGCTCGCGCCTTGTCCCCCTGCTCTTTTGTCCCCTCTTCTTATAAGAGAGGTACAAAGAGCCCCCTCGGCTCAACTAGCTTCGCCCAAGGTGCTGGGCTCACCCAAGGCTACTGAGCCCTACCGCCACGTCAAGGCCTTACCATGATGGGGATCAGAGGACTTACGTTACTTGATGCGATAGAGTGTTCCTTTTTTCGAATATGCCCATGGTGACTTTACGGCCTTTATACGTCATCAGAAATCTCTTTAAAATATTATTAACATATCCCACTCCAAATTCTCCATGAAATAGATATTGAAAATGTGATATTAAATTAATTTTGCTTGCAAGTGTTTATGTCAAGTGCAAGAAGTTGTGGTCCTGTCATAAGACCGCAACCGCAGCGTGCCGACGACGTCCGAGATTTCAGCATCGGATACCGGCTGTGTTTATCGACAAGGTTGAAGGGAATTTGTAGGTATGTCCATACCAAGTAACAGAAACGAAGATAGCTGTTGTGAATTATCGATTTTTAATAGCTATATTTTAATAACTCTTTAAAATAATGTTTTCCAATGTTTACGCGAATTTCACTCATTATAATTAAATTTTTGAAGGAGACCCGTGTCCAGCTGTGGGACATATTATAAGGGTTGATATTATTATATTATTTACGGATTTTATCGCGGTTTATTTAGATATTTATATTTCGGACGTTTCGAATACTTTACATTAAACATGGTCACAACTCTACAAAACTTTTTGTATGACTTTGCAATATGCTAACTATTTCACTCATTTTAATAGAATAATTATTAAAGAAATATTATCAACAAAGATTTGCAACTTTCTACTACCTATCCACTCAGGTCAGTGTTGAAAAACATACTTTAAAAAGGTTTTATCTCTGAAAAAATCTCTATTTGGAAATTTGAGGCTTAAGTTAGGGTTTCAAATTTTGACTATAATATTTTAATGATCTCATCATACTATCAAATTGTCACGAGCGTAGATGGAAGCGACAGCTAGTTTGTCCTTAATATTTGAAAGATTTCACCATAACCAGCATTATCATAATATATCCTTGGAATATAAATGAATTTTATTACACCTACCCCTTTTATTCATATCCAATTTGGAAAGATTATGTAAAACACACCGAATTGTTTGCGTTTGCTCATGATATAAGGGTATGGTAATAATATCGTAAACCAGGACAAAACAGGGAAATGAATACGTACATAAAAATTCCATTTCCATACTCGGAATATTTTGCATACATACGTAGAAATTTAATCACGGGAATTATACCAATGCTTCGATAAAATTTTAGGATTTTAATAAAAGAGGTATAACTGTGAGATTGAATCATTGCATTATATTATAATATTTATTCTAGACATTTTGAAATAAAGGTTGTGTATGTTTCAGTATACATAATGAATTAGAGGAAGGCAAATATTTTTTTTTCAATCACTAAATTAGCACAAACACTGTAAGTTAAAAAATAAAGAAAGACTTAAGAAATAATCAGAAGTATATAATATTATGTGCACTATCCTATATTCAAAGCAATCGTATTTCTTACTGTGATCAAAAGATAATTCAAGGCCAACTGAAATTTAAATACAAAAACTACGGTAAGACACAGCATGGCACGCAAACTTAAAAATAGGTGATCTACGAAATAAATTGCTAAAAATTAACTGTTTCAAAATTACTTTCAAACTTCTTTTACTTAATTTTTAATTTCATCAAATAAGGTTGTTTGGTGATAAAGAATGTTACGAGTTGATTTATCATTTTTCAGTACAAAATGTTTATGGCAATTTCTGACATTTCTAGTACTCATACCTTAAATCGTCCTCTAGAGTATTTTGATCCCTATACGAAGTAGGATCGATAGACATAAAAATGTTTTTTGTGGATTCAGCATTTTTTCGCTAACTGTACAGTGCAGTTTTGAATAAATAGTTATGGATGCTATTCTAGGAACGTTTTCCTGTAACTATAACGGTTAAAGTACCTGCTCTTACTGACCCGACTCAAAAATCCATCCTGTATATCCAGAGTATATCAACATTAATCATACAAGTAATAATTCAATGTAAGTTAGAAATAAAATTACGGTCGGACTCGATTCGGAATGCTCGGTTTAAGCATGTGTATCACGTGCCGGATTATAAAAGCTTTTTCCAATTCTCCATTGTAGGAGCACCAGATCTCAACCACGTAGGCTATATCTTACGGGCGCTTTTATTTTAACGAAATTTAGCCCCGCCATTGTCACTGTCGATTTTTTTCCATTGTCTCAGAATATTGGAATGGGACGATAAACGATATCTTTATTTCGCGCCCCGTGGGGTTTGTTTTTACGTGGGATGAACAATGAGCAGACTAGTATTATTTTCAATTGTGTTTCAAGTTTATTATTATATATTTGTCAAATTTTTGAAGTGTAAACTTCTTTTAGTGCGGTACGCATATTTTTAGATGAGATAAAATCTCTGAACTCGCGACACCGTACATGAAACGCTGGAGACCATAAACATACTATGCTGGAGACACAGTTTGACGTTTGATTTATATTTTATATAAGATAATGAATTTTTTTTTTGCAAATTGTGTTGCTTCTAAATTATGTCATGCGGCCATTTTGTGCGCCGTTTAAATTGTATAGGTTGTCATAATCTTTATAGGTATTTAAATTGTTTTGTTTTCACTTCTATCGGCAGTCCCTGAGACTGGTTGGGTTATATTTTTTTTTACATATGTGAAAATTTTCTTTCACGTTGTTTGTCCATGATGAACTCCTAAACTTTTGGTCGGTTTGAGACATTGGATGGTTTTGCTCTCTCTTCTGTGGCAAGACTATCAGTATTCGGTATAGGTACTAAAATATATGAGACTGTAACACTATTATCATGAAATTCTTGATTTATAAGTCTCATGATCTTACGAGGGTCTGTGGGCATTTTCCACCTTGGACTTTACATCATATTCTTTAACACCATCTGTTGAGCTATTTTTATGTAAGTAATATTTTATGGTAAATCCTCATATTTCCTTTTAAGGTACAAAGTTGTTGTCAGCATCGAATATGAGTAATTCATTTATTTCGATACGAAAATGCAAATGAACCATTACAAAGTGAGCATTGATGACATTTTTTATATAAGTTGGTGAAGGAGCGTAGGATTTTCGAACTAGTAACGCTAAAAACACCTATTTTATGTAGGGATTAACAAAGGAAATTAAAGATTGGGTACAGAGTTTTAAGTAGGACGGTAATAAACTCTAGAGTAGTTTAAATCACATGCTGAATACACCAAGCTATTTCACGTCAGTTTCAAATTGGACGGAGGTATCGAAATAGATTAAATATGCCCTGATCGGATCGGGCGTGGAAGTTGTGTAAAAGCATAAGTTAAAAGTAGCAAGATATTTTCGTCACAATATTCATATATTTCCACGAAACTTCACCGAGTTGAAAAGTCATAATGCAAACTGGCGATCGTAAAAAGCAAAAGCTTTCTTAGCTGAGGAGAAATAAAGGATTCGTCTATTATTACTCTCTTCATTGCTATATATGAATATCTTCAAACAATATTTCTCAGAATATATTTTCTAGATGAAAGTATTATTTTAAGTTCTTAAGGTTCTGATATAAATTGCAACGGACATATAGGTCATAGTTGTGTTGTTAAAGTTCGCCGCCTTTGCACGTTCACTTATTCGATACGATAATATTTACATTCATTTAGATTTATTGCCTTAAGTAAATATGTAAATAATAAATAAATAATATTAATCAACGATTAATTAACAAAACAACGTTGATTTTATCAATGTTAACCTAGCCCCGTGATAAAGGCGCATCTCCACCGCGGCGCACGCAGATACCGCACGTGTTTTAAAATGACAATTGCAAGAACATGTCAATTGAATGGAATGGAGAAAACCATATTTTCTTCTAAAGTGATAAACGTGCGTCTCCGTGCGCCGTGATGGAGCCGCACCCTACGCTTGTAAGTATATATTATGTCTCAAAAGAGGCAATGCATTATTGTATTGATTGCCATTGATTGATTTATTGACAAAAACGAATTCACCCAGAATTTGTTTTTGTCCATGGGCGACGTTAACCACTCACCATCATGTGGCCACATTACCTTTTCAACGTTTAGAAAAAAATCCCCTCCTGATTCAATGGAGTTTATTTATAAACATTCCGTATAAAAACCTACAATGTGATGTTTCTTATATCTGTTACGATTTTCCAGATTACATTAACGTATACGTTCTATAAACGGTGGAACGGACCGGTGGGAGGGATGCGCTGTGCCTCGCTCCTGGCTGCATGGGTTCACACACCACCATCTTGTTTGTTTCTTCCGTGAAACAGCTTTGCTGTGTTTCAGAGAGAGGGGCAAGATAGTGTAATTATTGGCACCGAGACTTAACATCTTGTCTCAGGATAAGCAACATGAATGAGTTGCCTGGGCTAGTTCCAGGTAAACTTGGTAATGTCAACCATTTATCATCAGATCTGCCAGTTTGCCTATCCAACTAACATTTTTTTTCACAGTCAATACGTCTAGTTTAGTGTTTTAATCTTCTTTATTTTTTAAACTATATCCCTTGTCATCTAACTATCTGAAGCCATTTGATTCCTGAACTTTATTCTCATTTACAAGGTACACGACACGAAAATAAACATTGTTGGGATTTTTTCGGCGCCAGCCTCACAAAAGGGTGTGTTATTTGTTGCCCCTATTCATACTAATCCGGAAAAAATAAAACAGATATTAAGGGACGAGCTTTGACCACCTCTCATTTTTAGTGCTCCGGAATAACATTTTTATTCAAACATTTCCCAGAATTTATTTGTCTTTTATCGTGAATGGAAGCGTTGGTTTTTTTTTATTATTAATATGAAAATTAGGTAACGTTTGCTGCTGCGATGTTGTTATAATATATAGTTAAACGATTATTATAACGATAATATAATTGAAATTCGCTATTTTGGTTTTTTTATATTTTAGAGTTTTTAAAATATGCTCTTCCTTATCATAGAACTAAAGTTACCGATATCACGCAAAGAATAAACTCGGGCTGGTCATACACTCAGGAGAACGGATGGCCGATGGGGCAATAAGGTTCTAGAGTGGAGGCGCGTTTAGATAGACCACTAACCAGTTGGGAAAACCATCACCGTGCAGTAGCCGATCCGTTCGTTGTCCGAACCGAGTTGGATGTGAGTGGCAAGGGATCGGCCCTCTTGGCGTTCATTGAAGGAGGGCTATGTTCAGCAGTGGATTGATAGAGGCTGATGATGATTATGATGTTCTCCTTACGTATAGTACTGTTCTTTCTGGTTGTCAAAAAAATCGTCTAAATCTCAAGACTAGGGCACGTGAATTAAATAATAAGTATAGTAATTATCTTTGTTATAAAAGTCGAGAAAGAAGACTCGAATTCCGAGATTATAGATACTCATATTTGAAAGGCCGGCAATGCACCTGCGTATCCTCTAATGTAGCGGGTGTCTGTATATGCATATGATCAGTTATCAGGTTATCAAACTCCTTTCTTAATATTTACCGGTGGGAAGGAAGTGCTGTGCCACGCTCCCAGCTGCATGGGTATAACCATCTTGTTTGTTTCTCCCGTGAAACAGCTTCGCTGTGTTTCGGAGAGAAGCACCAAGACAGGCAGTGTAATTACTGGCACCGAGACTTAACATTTTATGTCTCAGGATAGGCAACACATAGATGAGTTGCCTGGAATCGTTCCAGGTAAACTAGTTTATGTTCATGGGCGACGTCGACCACTTACCATCATGTGGCACGTTTGCCAGTTTGCCTATCCAACTAAAATAAAATAATAATAATAATAATAAATAGCGGCAATAACTTCGTCCAAGTGACATGACCAATCAAGTCAATATTAATATTATTCCCAGAATTACGTTTACATTTATAATCGTATCCAATCGGAGATTTTGTGTGATATAACATGATCCAATCAAATTTGTTATGGTATTGCATAACATGAAATGAATATCAAGGATGTGTTTTTAATATTCCAACGGCTAAACAATACAACATTTTAAACATCAAACGTCGATAAAAGGTAAAATCTATGAACCTTTTGATACGTTTATTTGCAGGTTAAAATATTTTAGTCCGTTGACTATTTCTATAAACATATTTTTATTTTTTATTTAAGCATTGCTCTATTTTATCGTTTATTTCAAATGCACTCTATTCACTGTCACCCACATAATAGAAGAAATATACTACCACATCGGTGGGAGGCACCGTGCCGCGCTCCCGGCTGCATGAGTACCGCCATCTTGCTTGTTTATCTCGCGAAACAGCTTTGCTGTCTTTCGGAGAGAAGGGCAAGATAGATAATGTAATTACTGGCTCATCTTATATCTCAGGATAGGCAGCACATAAATGAGTTTTTTTTATGTTTTCACAGTGGAAATGCTTTGCGCATTCACCAGGGGCTGGATCGTCCCCGGGGATATGTGGGATTCCCGGCGCTCCCCCCCCAGCGCTGGTATACCGCACTAAAACCGATGCGAGTTGCCTTCAGCCGCTTGAAGAGGAGTAGCACCCCCGCTGACGCCGGCACTTTTCTAACGGAGCAGGTACCCAACCTTACCCCAAGTCCCGTTAGACAGGAGGAAGGAAGTGCGCGTAGCGCCTCCTCCGCATCCGTGTCCTACGTCGACGGAGTGGGACGGACGTGGCGTCGTCATCTCTAGACTAAGACTACGAGACTAAGAGAGCCTAATATAACCTAGAACTAAGACTTGGCTGTTCGTCCTAATAGGTAGCAACACAGACTAATAACAAAAAACTAATAATCCAAATTCAAAAAAAATAACATAAATAGTGAATCCAATAGCAACCGTCTATGAAGCGATTGACTAATATCATCATCATCATCAGCCTCTATTCGTCTACTGCTGGACATAGTCCTTCATTGATGAACGCTAAGATGACCGATCCCTCGACATTCCCATCTAACACGGACCGGCTACTGCACGGAGACTGTCCTCCCACCTGGTTAATGACCAACACCGTCTACCTAATCGTGGCCTCCACTCCTGAACCTTATAGGCCCATCGGCCATCCTACGGGGCCAAAACGTGGCCTCTAAATCGGATCGGATCCACTATAATTATGGTAATTTATTATAATTGAACAAAAAAAGTATTATTAATTAGTATATAAATATCTATCCAAAGACTAATATAAAATTAGAAACTAATAAGCTAGACTATATTAGACTAAATAGCGAACCCAATAACAACCGTCTATGAAGCGATCGACCGTTGTGGTAATAAAGTTTCAAGAACGCCAGTCTTAGGTTGGACCATCACTAAACGATCTGAAACGATCAACTTGTTTGTCGCGAGTAAATTTTAGTCAACTGTTAGTTAAAACTTATATCATTTAACAAAAGCCAGTTCGCTGCCAAAAAACTTTTCAGAGTGTATTAATGTAGACTGTATTATCAAGTCAAGATTTTGTTTATTACTTTTTGTGATCTAACTTATTATTAGTCTCGTAACCATTATCAAATTTTTGCAAAAATTCATCATTAGCTACTGCTACTTTTGTACAGCATAGGGGCAAACGGACATTCGTTTCACCTGATGGTAAGTGACATGCGACATCCATAGACACCCGCTACATCATTAGCAGGTGCGTTGCCGGCTTTTTAAGTATGAGTATGCTCTTTTCTTGAATTTCTAGGATTTTCTTGTTTTCCCTAAATTGTATCGGTTCGGAAATACCGTAGGTGGCAGCTGGTTCCATATAGTGGTAGTGCGAGGCAGGAAATGCCATTAAATCGAGTTGTTGTGGATTTCCGGACATTTACCGGTGGGAGGGAAGCGCTGTGCCGCGTTCCCGGCTGCGTACCACCATCTAGCTTGTTTCTCCCGTGAAACAGCTTTGCTGTGTTTCGGAAAAAAGGGCAAGACAGGCAGTGTAATTACTGGCACCGAGACTTTACATCTTATGTCTCAGGATAGGCAACACATAAATGAGTCGCCTGGGCTCGTTCCAGATAAACTAGTATAAGTTCATGGGCGACGTCGACCACTTACCATCAGGTGGTACGTTTGCCAGTTCGCCTATCCAACTAACATAACACCGGCGTCAAGTGCCAGCAGCTATGCTGTCGCGTTTCGTGAGTTTGGTGAGTTTCCGGTGGCCCATTGGGGGGATAGGGAAAAGGAGGGTAACGCATCTGCATAATCTTTGGTTGTGCGGATGTGTATGGGCGTCGATAGTCGCCAAAAGGCTTCGACTGCTTGTTATTGCTCTCCTATGCTATAAAAAACAATGCTTGTGAAACATACGATTAAATGAAAATTTTAATCAAGTTTTTGTCGAATCAAGTAATGTGATGATAACATTACAATATATTGCAGAACCATAGAAGACCTTGATAATATAGCGAGTGCATAAAATATTACAGTGATTTAACCTAAATAATACGTATTAAAATGTAGTTGATTTCAATAAGTACAGGTACAAGTATTCATTTTGAAAAATATATTGGAATCAATGAAAGAAGAATTAATTTCCAGACCCCAATCGAACTTATTCAGGAGAATCCAATCCATAATCTTTTGAAAGTCCGGGCATAAAATTGTTTAGCACCGAACATAATGCCGAGCTTAGTGCAAAATATTCCGTGGAATAACAATTTACACATACATTGCATTCTCTTGGCACGGCGATGCGTGGCTGGCGTTCCTTCCACAACTTAATACCACAAGTATATGAGAATGTTGGTAGAGACATTATTGGATTTTCATTCGTTTATTTAATATTCCACCGCATGCCGATGTTCCAAGATGAAATGCAATCTTTTATAATATTTTCATGGGGGATTTTATATTTCTATTTGTGAGCATTTAAAAGTATTGAAAATATGTGGTTACTATGATCTGCTTGCTTCATAACAGGTATTAAAGTTTTTTAAGTTATAAACGTAATAAGTTTTCTTTTTATTTCAAGCTAGAAATGATAAGAAAGAAATAAAATAAGTTTTAGGTACCAACATAGATTTAATATAAATTTATTAGATATGCCTTAAAGAGAAGTTATGAGATATATTTTATATTAATTAATACATTATAATTTTTAACATTAAAAATTAATTAATATATAATATTATTAATAAACGTGTCACAAAATATATTTTTTACATTATTCCCTTGTATATCACTTGAAATAAATAAAAATAGTTCCGAGTGTAAATCGAATCCTAAACGTTAAAAGATATTGTTGATTTCTCCAGAGAATTCTCGAAGTATGTCCTGGATATGAGTGGGTTTTCAACGAGTCATTCTTAAGACCACTGGGATGGTCTGAGCGTATTGGTGGTGCTTTGTATGAGTCGATATGCTGGTATACATTATATTTACATGACTGCTCAAAGGAGTGTCGCATGTAAATTGTACGAGCGTAGGAGAGTCATAAGCCATTAAGAGGACGAGTTCATGTACTCCAATAAGAGGACGAGTTCATGTACTCCAATAAGAGGACGAGTTCATGTACTCCAATAAGAGGACGAGTTCATGTACTCCAATTTTAGTACCTTCGTAGGTGTTTTAGTCTTAAGATACGTATTAATTAATAATCTTTACTCACGTTTTTGACTAGGGTACTGTTTCTTGCTGGTAGTCGGTACCAAAACTCCATAAATGTTTTGCCAGTGGAAGTACTTATAGCGTGGGTAGGTAATGCATGGCTACCACCATCCTGTGTTAAAGATGGGCAATTCAGGCGATGTAATTACTGTCACAGAGACTTACCACCTTACTGTAGGTCTGAGAATCGGCTACTATCTATTTTTCATACCCTTAAGTGATAATAAGGTGGTCAACCCCTCAAATTTTAAAAGTTAACGCGGGCGAAGCTGCGGGCAACAGCTAGTATTATATAATACTGGGATAAATGTGCTCTCAACTTTGCTACGAGATTATCACTGGTATTAGGTTAAAGCAGTGAACTATTCATGAAATGTATGCTAAGGGATCTAATTCTTCAGCTATATTCAGAAGTGGACAATAAGATGCTACGTATTCCTAAATCATCAAAATAGCCATCATCTATAATAATATGCTTAATACTTGATTAATATCTGAATGAAAACCCACAACGAAGTAATGATACTTCATCAGTCTAAATATGTACTTACTTTATAATGACTAGATTTCCCAATAATTACGTATAGGTATAACAACGTGGAATTTGCAAATTTTAGAGCCTTACCTGTAATTTAAGCAATTTTGATATTGGCCTTGCTAAAAACTAGTCCAGCTTTAGTGTTATATAATTTTAAGTGAACGTTCGTAATATTTAGGTTTCCATATTTGTACTGGCTTAGGTCGATATTTAGTAATATTGTGCGCGAATTATGTCATGTGGAACATTATAATGAAACAACTTTTATCTTATCGCGGTTCTTTAGGGTTTTAGTTACGAAAGACATCTTCCTCTTCTTCTTGGATCCTCTTACTCCTCGAGGAGCATAGAGCTTCGACTACGGCTTTCCATTTTCTCCGTTCGGCGGCGAAGGAGAGTGTCCCGGATCCGATTAACACAGGACACCCTCCGCGAACGACCGGTTCCCTCAAAAGAGTTAACCGGGCTTCATCACAGTATGGGGGAACTCCGACAACCAAGAGCACCCCCGCCGATGCCGGAACTTTTCTACCGGAGCAGGTACCAACCTTACCTCTAATCCCGTTAGACGGGAGGCAGGAGGTGCGCGAAGTGACTCCTCCGCACTCCCGTCCTACGTCGTCGGAGCGGGGGTCCAATGTGAACCTATTACAGTCTACTCATTTATCATACAAGCTGTTGCCCGCAGATTCGCCCACGTTAAGTTAATCAACTTAATTACTGTTAGTCACAGCGTGAAGTTATATAGTCTATAGCCTTCCTCGATAAATGCACTAACTCACACTGAAATATTTTTCTAATCGGACCAGTAGTTGCTGAGATTAGCGTGTTCAAACAAACAAACTCTTTTGCTTTTATAATATTAGTATAGATTTACCAATAACTGTTAGTTTGAATTGAGTTCAATTAGGAAACCACTTTGGAACGTTCTTCGTGTTAATCCTTTGTGCTAGTATATTATAGACATGTTACACGGTCTCCAGTTGATGACCAACAGAGGGACCTTGTTAGTTTCCAACCGTGTAGACCGGTTTCCTAACAAATTTCGCTTCACTTTTAACGTCATTGGTCATGAGAGCTCCTATACCTACTTAGGGCGAATAAAGGGCGTCTAGTTTGCTTCCGATCTTGTAGACGGCGGTTGGCAATCCCGCGTGTCTTTAACAAAAAATTACGTTTGTTTTGTTAAAGACAAATTCGCTGCCATGGTACGTATTTACTGTTCGAATATGGCACATATATCACGGCACAATGGCTTGTTGGCAACCATATACTTGAAACAGACGTTTTGGTAGCTGACCAATGGTACCTCTGTCGGGCGTCTCGGTTGTAAACCCTGTATAAGACGTTTAATAATCGTCTTAAAAGTACTTTACTATTTTCCCACGTAACTTATTAAAGATTAAAAATACAAGACAGGACATAACTAACCGAGAAGCATATCGTTTCGCACGCCTAACCTTTTACTAAAGGCCGGCAATGGGTACAAATTGCGAGTCAGTGTTTGCTAAGCGGAGCGCGTACTGGTCAGGGAGATATTGCCGTGCGAACACTTAAAGCTTATTGACGTACGGCTGAAGGGCTTGTTTATGCTTGTTTTGGGAAAGTTCGGAATTATTTGGATATCATTTAATAGGCTAGTAACGAGTCAAGGGATCCAACTAGGTCCACTTTTCGTAAATTTTATATACACACACAAAAATACCTTATACCTCTGTGCCTCAATAGAAAGCGCATTGGCGCTCAAACCGGAGGCAGCGGATTTAAATGCCGCCAGGGAAGAAAAATTCTACTGTGTTCCTAGGATTTTTTTTTATGTTAGTAGGATAGGCAAACTGGCAAACGTGCCACCTGTAAGTGGTCAACGTCACCCATGAACATAAACTAGTTTACCTGGAACGAGCCATGCCTTGACTCATCTATGTGTTGCCTATCCTGAGACATAAGATGTTAAGTCTCGGTGCCAGTAATTACACTGCCTGTCTTGCCCTTCTCTCCGAAACACAGCAAAGCTGTTTCACGGGAGAAACAGGCAAGATGGTGGTACCCATGCAGCCGGGAACGCGGCACAGCGCTTCCCTCTCACAGGTGAGGTCATGGATGTATATTAAATATGTGTATTGTATTATAATAAAAAACTTTTTTTTTTTTTTAATAATAATAATTTATTCAAGAAAAGTACATACATAGTAAATTACATAGAAACATAAGGTACAATTTGCATTAATTGTATAAGATTAACGGTAGTGCATGAACTAGGATATCCTGTGTTTCAGGCGACAACTAGAGCTTACATTATTAGCTATACAAACTGGATCAATAAATCAATAAATTACAAAATTATAAACATTTTTTTCAAAAAATTACAAAAATATGTATAGTATAAAAGTATTAAATATATTTCAGTTGTCTGGTACCCGTAACACAAGTTCTTCGAGAACTTACCACGAGACCAGATTGACTTTTTTTATGTCATAGGGAGACAATCGAGCAGTTGGAGCCTTATGGTGACTACCGACACCCATAACATCCGCACAAACAAAAGTTATGCAGATGTGTTGCCCTCCTTTTCCCTATGGGAATGAGCCCCCAATGGGCCACCGGAAACTCGCAAACCGCACGAAACGCGACAGCATAGCTGTCATTTGACGCCGGTGTTATGTGAGCGAGAGGTACCACCCCGGTCGGGCCGGCCCAATATTAACTACACTACTGCACTATTGTAACAGCTTGCATGCAGCAAGCTGTTACAATAGTGACCATAGGGCAACATGTTATACTGAAGTCACATAATATATATTATCATCCGGGATTTTATTTGTACATGGATTCGTCAGTGTCAGTCTGCATGTTGTGTATTATTATCATGACATAGAATATGAATCCGTTAATGTTTCCAACAAATGGCTCGTCTCCAGTCTAAGCTATTTACATAAAAATAATATCGTGGTGATGATGATAGAAGTAAAAAAGTATTGTGCAATATAAATTGTACATAAGAGTATCTCATTGAACGTCAAGTAACTCTACCGGTTCCAAAGCTAGTCTACTAAGAAGAACCGACGAAACAAACAAAATATTTAATCATAGGTTTATAATATGTACAGAAGTCTTGTAGCATGCCTTATTCCCAAGGTGTGTATGTTCAATAAATTCTTTTATTTTATAGTATCCCTTACCACACAAACGTTCTTTAACAGTTTTTCTTAAATTTACTTATTGAATAATATGAATAATGTTATTTTCAGATTATACTCGAGGTCCAAAAAAGTACATACAACATAATATATAGTTGGTATACAATCCTTGCAAATTAAGACCAAAGATAATATTATTATCTCTTGCTTCGTATTTCGTTAACATAAATGTATCAAGAACTACCACTTAAGTCCCCCATAAAAGTAAATCTGCTAACATTTGCGATAGATCCCTCTGATTAGAGAATTTATGTTTGTGCCCATTACATCGTATTTGGCATGCTCGTTCAGGACTCTATCGCTATAGGATTTATGGAGTCCCGAACCGGAGACGCGTTCGCATGTCTGACAAATTAACTGCCTTGTGCGTGACAAATTAGTTGGGGCAGGGAAAGTTTTTCAGAAAAATTAATTTTAGTACTTGGCGTGTCGGTTAAAAGTCGCCCAGAATTTTTATATGATTGTAAATGTAAATTCGTATTTCCTAGATTCGATTGGTTTTCTTCTTCGTTTTGGTATCGTTCACGACATTATTGAGGCGATTTTGTTCAAAATCGATATAAAAAACAAGCAGGTTATCAATTGAAGTATTAAGCAGACTATCAGCATATGTTGCAACGCAATTTCTCATTGAGATACAAATCAGAGGTTGTGTTGTCCGTCGACACAACCAAGTCACCAAGCTTTTATTGTACTTGTATACACTGTCACAACTCAGATCAAGTAAAAAAAGGTAGATAGCGCACTTGGAACAAGAAAGTGAAGCCACTTTTTTAAGTATGTGTGAGTGAATGAAGGGTTACCATTTTTTTAAATATCCCTTAAAATTGCATATTAATAAAAATAGGTAATAAGTGAATGCGACAGTGAATATTTTTATAAAATACAATAATATTACGAATATGTAGGAGGCGTGTAGAATCACTTTATAAACTGTCTCAATAGATATCTTATTGACACAATTGTTTTATTTATTTATTTATTCCCATGAATGTAGTAAATACATAGGTGATATATAAAAAAAACAAGTTCTATACATTCTACCATAACATGGTGTGTGAAAATAAAACTTTACATAAATAAACAATTAATATAAATTAACAGTAAAAAATAGTTACAATTAAATAAACTTGATAAATACAACATGTCATTAAAATCATTGTCAGAGAATAACAGTTTCAAAATAATTGATTATAATGGTAATTAGAAAGTCACATTTTATCAATACACAATTTAAATTAAATACATAATATTATGTCATTTTCCATTTAAAAAAAACATTTAAATTATAAAAACATTTCTCTGTAAGCCACGCTGTTACATTTTTTTAAATTTATTAAATGGTAAATCTTTAAATTTATAAATAATTAAATAAATAGTCCCGTGACGGGTGCGTGAGTCCCAAAAAAAATACAACATAGGTTATACGAGGTCATTTCGATTCAGTCATATGGCGATCAAATAATAAAATAATAATTATGTCACCTCTGTACTTAATTATTTTGCTATGCCTTTGCCTGCAATTGACTTACCCACTATTGGGCTATTAGAAATACTAACTTCTGGCAACACTCTCCCGATACGTCATATCGGGGCAATAATATTATTTATGTTGATTAACCTCAAAATGGTGTTAAAATATCTTAAAAGAATATAGTCTTGTGTTTATTTATGTGTGAAACGATATTTCTTCAGACTCTTTGGTCACTTTTGTATTGTTTTTACACCATAAAATTACACAAAACTGTATTTTTTTGGCAAATTTACTGCACGACGACTCATAAGATACTAATACTCGCCATACAAAAATGAGCTTAGTTTTGGTGCATGTGTGTGCGTGAGCGCGTGTATTTACATGAAGGAGCTGAGTTTTGCGGCTTCAGTATTAGCAAAGGCCGTGCGTCATCTACCTTTTTTTACTTCATCTGAGTGTCACAATGAGACAGACCTATTTCAAAGTTGAATCGTTTTCTCTCTATTATTTCTTTTTTAAATGGGCAAAACTACAAATTTCATAGGTATTACGTCACTATGTTAACCACGTGAAGCCAACGTGAAGCAAAAACCTTTGTACCTCTATAAAAAGATTGCGCAAACGGAGGAATTTGAAATTTGGTACAGTTAAAGATTAAGTGGGTAGGGAGTTTAGAAAGCTATTATTTTTGTGTAATATGCCTTATAAATAGGTACATTAAACCACGGAGCAATTACAAAGTGCTCTGTGCATTAAACATGCATGAAACTAATAAAATAATATGTTACTCACACTACTATACATTACACACACTACTAACACATACACTACCAATATTCAAAGTTGAATAATGATGACAATGTCAAACAATAGAATAAATGATGTATGACGTTTAGTTTTATTTTACAAAGGAGTTTTAAAGCATTAGTTTTAAGGTATCTACTACTACTACTACTACTACTACAACTACTACTACTACTACTACTACTACTACTACTACAACTACTACTACTACTACTACTACTACTACTACAAAATGTATTTTAGTTCAATGTATTTTTTTAATTGAGATGGAATTTCGATCGCTAGGCGACCTCTAGTTCTTTTAAATTAGAAGTATAAGCTACTCCCACACAACCTGTAAGCAATGGCTGCACCTGCACCAAGTGTTAATCATAGTTATAAAAACGCCTAGGACGATATAGTATTGCGTATTCCATTGACCTCCACTATTGTTTACTGAACATAAAAATATTATATCAGAAGGCAACCCACCTTGACCATAAGGTCAAAAATTAGTTTCGCGGTATTATATCATGACCATGTCTAAGTGATTCGTTGTTTCTCATAAACATATGTGTTGTAAGGAGCGCTCTTGAAGTTTTATGGTTGTATCTATTTTTCATGAATTAATGTTGTCGGAATTCTCTTATAGAATTTCGTTATTAATTGGAGTAATAAATTGAAAGTTAAAAGAAATCTTCACTCATTTCTCTCAGTTGTCATTTTAACTTAATACACCAAAGTCTCAAAATATACATCGCACGTAAGAGTGGTCTGGGCAAGGTATATTTTAGTCTACGAGTGTTCCTATTAAGCCACTATAAAAAATTGGCCAAGGACGGGAAGCCCAGCGGATGTGGAACTCTATTATTATTATTAGAATTCATAATTAAATTAAGTCTCCAATTATAAACGCCATCCGAATCGTCCGCCTGAAGGAGGCCTCACACAAAAGAATGCAATATTGCCATTAAGTGCAAAAGGTTCTGAACCATCGCTACATTTATTATCAAAATATGTCGATACCTTTGAAGCTCGTTTTTAATGAAACAATAGGAATCCTTTATAAAATGCCAGCGAGACAATAGAATTTAAACGTTTGCTAAGTGTTGCAGAAAAGTCACGGAGAACGTCGCAAACAAAAGCCATAACTTCCGGCCGCCAGGTCTTGTCTTTGCACCGTGAATACGTGCTTTGTACTCTAGTGATGGTATTAAAACGACTTTAATTCTACCGCTAACATTGTATACACATGGAAAAGTTCCTTTCAATGCTTTGAATAAGGGACTTTTTTGTATTGACTATATACTAACTTCACAATGAATTTATAATACTGTAATTATTATTTCTTCTTCTTTGGTTATTTACTTTTTCTATAATTTGATTTGGATGCAATAAAATCGATTGATAGGATGATTCATTAACTTTAGCTTTGTTTTGCTCAGGCTCAGATATACTCTTCTCGTAGTCCAAGACATGACGAAACGAGGAGATAACACTAATTAGCAGAGGTACAACAGCCAGGCCTTTTGGTAAACATAATTAGACCGAGG
Organism: Helleia helle; assembly: GCA_963853865.1. Taxonomy (NCBI): domain Eukaryota; kingdom Metazoa; phylum Arthropoda; class Insecta; order Lepidoptera; family Lycaenidae; genus Helleia; species Helleia helle. The sequence goes on along the minus strand of OY971423.1, from coordinate 16,328,018 downwards.
ACCCAGCCTTCAGTGTTACTCTCATCAGAAAATAAATTGTAGCTGCGAGAGACACTGCTGTTACAATTCAAAAGCGGCAGCAATATCTTAAGGGTTCTTCCAACTCCCGGGCGTTACCCTATCCATGTTTGGGAGTGACAGCGTCAAGTTAGAGATGGACTGTTTCTGAGATGGATCGAAAAACAGCAAGAGGAGAATGAAAGAATGAATTATCAGTTTGTAGTTAAATAAATCCAACGTAATAAATAAGAGATGATCACCTTGAAATGGCTATACCAATTTGATAAAATATGTCTAGACCTTATAATATACCTCCTTTCAAACAAAACCGAATCTAAGTCGGTTTACCGGCTTGAAAACTACTGCGCCACATACAATCTCATATGAATAAGAATATGCAAAATTTTAAATTTATATATAAAAATAGCACCCGTATTTTTGCGCCGGGGCTTTAGGCTAAACTAAAGCTTTTTTTTTTCTTTTGCGCCACGAAATGCTCTTAGGGGGAAATCCCCAAGCGGGTATGTGGGACTCTCTGCGCCCCAAATATGGTAAGGTGAACGCTGCTCTACGCACTAAAACCCGGCGAGTGTCACCAAAGCTGACTTTGGTGAGGTGCTCTGGATCTGTTGAGCATCAGGGTACCTCGATGGCATATTGTGTCCCAAGGGACCGACGCCACATACACAGAGGGGTTGTCCCGCACCACAGAACGACCCAGGTTGGTTGAGGTTCTAATGCAGAGCTATGATTTCAAAATAAATACATATTCTAGTTTGTAGATAAATTTCAGCTTAGTTATTTAAGCGTTTATCACAACTATAACCAGCTACACTCTTTGTCAGTGTCAAGAAAAGGTGTCTTTAACGAATGCACAATACATTTTATCCTTGCATAAGGCTGTTTATATATACGCTTGTAGGAAAAGTATTTATTACATGCTATATCTAGATTATTATAAGACTGACAAATTGCTTACTTTATAACTTACTTATATCAAAGATTTAGTAAAGTCGTGAATAATGATTAAAATATATTATAAACTATTTTACATATTACTAGCCGTTTCCCGCAGCTTCACGCACGTTAGCTTAGATTTACAGCCATATCGTTATCATTAAAAAAAAATGACACGAGAATTTTATAAATAAGATTTTAATTCACACAGACTATGAAACAACCTTCTTCTAGGTCCACATTAGTTGAAGCTTTGGTCGTCAGAAGTATCATCATCATCAGCCTCTATGTGTATAATATAGGCCTCACTCAATGAACGCCAATAGTCAAAGTAAAACGTAAAAACTCTTTGTAAAATGTCCTTCGAATCTAAAAGGCAACGTCACACAGCACGTTGCGTCTCACCGGGTCGAACAAACCGGAGCGGTTTAAAACTTTAAAAATATCCTGTGACTAAACTATTGATTCTATTGGTCTAAGTTTTGGTGTGAAGCCTGAAAATGATACATAGTATACGTGGTTTAATTTAATGCCTTTCACTTTTATCAACCTTGTATATTCTTGCCACATTTCATAGGACAGTATCCTGTAAGGGTTTTGTCCTTTCGAGGAACGATGGTTTCTTTCACCGATATCATTTGACAAATATCGGAACTTATTCTAGTCAATTATAAATAAACACTGTATTTCTATATTTTCCCCTCTTATTATTACAAATATCTACTGACTACTGAAAAATATGCAATAAATTTATCAATCAGCATGTGAACTAATATCAAAATTTACGGTGTTCGAATTTGGAATATTTAATAATAGACTACTCCAGTACCAAAGCTATAAACATTTATGGACATTTTTACGACTAAATTTCATATCCATTAGTTGAGAACTGACATGAACATTCCATTTATTTATAATGGTGAATATTTTGAATCGCTAATAACTTTATTCAAGTTAGAAATAGACAAATGCCAAGTTTCTGGTGACATCAGTATCAGCACAAATCCACCTATTTCAGAGGCCTATTCCGAATGGAACTCAATCCAGTTGCCGCACAGAAATCGATATCTCATTTACTATATTCTAAAATCTAAGGAATAAAATATTAGACAATTCCTTTTTTCAATTTCCTTCAAAAAATAATTCCTTTCTTATCTAACATATTCTTTTTTTATAGAAGAGGGGGCAAACGGATAGTCGGTTCACTTGATGGTAAGTGAAAAGTGACATCCACAGACACCCGCTATACCAGAGGATTAGCAGGTACGTTGCCGGCCTTTCAGATATGAGTATGCTCTTTTCTTGAAGGTCTCTAAGTCGTATTTGGGTCGGAAACACCGTAGGAGGCAGCTGATTATATATATTATTCGTGCGAGGCAGGAAATGCCGTAAAAATTGAGTTGTTGTGGATTTCCGGAAATCGAGATGGTGTGGGTGAAATGGAGTATTTTTGCGATGTCCGGTGGTGGAATCCTGCTGCAGGTATTAGTCCGAACAATTCCTCAGAACGCTCCCCGTGATAGATGCAGAGCGATCCGACATCTCTACGCAGCGCCAAAGAATTAAGCCGATTGGAGATAACATTGTTATCGACGATTTGAGTCGCCCGGCGTTGAATGCGGTCAAATGGATGGAGCTGATATTGGAGCGCTCCAGCCCAGAGGTGAGAGCAGTATTCCATGTGAGGCCGGATCTGCGCCTTGTATAATTGAATGTCGCTGGTTTGCAGCATATCATTGATATGCAGAAGAAACAAGGTTGGAGATAAATAATATATTAAAGGTATTCATATTTTTTTGATTTATCCTGTAGGACGTAGTTTTTGTTAAATTTCATGATTATATGTCACCCCTTTTTTTTGGCAGATGGGCAGACAGACAGACGGACAACTGAATGATCTTATAAGGTATCCGTTATATCATTTTGCGGACCTCTAAGAAATAGTAGTCAATTCAAGTGGTTCCTAATGCCTTTTTGTAAAATTATTCGTAATATAAAAGTTTTTCAAGTCCACATTCCAATTAAAGAAAATTTCATATTATAATGAAATAGACCAGCAGTGATAACTATCGCCACCATGGTTCAGGCCTTGACGTGGCGGTGGGGCTCAGTAGCCTAAGGTGTGCCTAGCATCTTGGGCGAAGCTAACTGAGCCGAGGGGCTCTTTGTACCCCTCTTATAAGAAGAGGGGACAAAAGAGCAGGGAGCAAGTGGTGAGGATGGGAACCTCACCCCATTGTACTGTCCCGACGTTGGCTGGGTTGTTCTGTGGTGCGCTCTGTGGAGGTGGCGTCGGTCCCTTGAGGGTGCCGTCGAGGTGCCCTGCTAGCCCAACAGATCCGGGGCACCTCATCAAAGGCGGCATTGGTGACACTCACCGAGTTTTAGTGGGTAGAGCTGCGTCCACTTACCAGCTTTCGGGCGCAGCGGGTCCCACATACCCGTCTGGGGAGCCCCACTCCCCAGCGGGATGCCTCAGAGCATTTCCGGGCGTTAAAGAAAAAAAAAGCAGTGATAACTATTAACTATATTTACATTGTTACTGTTTACTAAAGCATAATGGGATTGATTATTGATCTATATCACGGTTATATCAATTATTTAAGCCCATAACAGAGATTTATTTGCTTATAATCTGTTGATACACGCTCTATTATACATCATGTTTTTTGCTCTCATTATATAATTCAACGTTTATCACAGCAATAAATAAATGTTACTGCGATATGTCTTTAGTTCTTGTTAATCGTTTTTAGTAGTTGATAATAAGAAGTAGTTACTGGAAATCACTTGTAGAAGATTATAAAAACTATTAAAAATTTAAAGCTTATTTAACTTAAAACCCTAATAAAATATTACCATAATAAATCATCGAAATGTTGTGCAGACGTAGTTCTAACAACGAAATGGGTTTTGATCAGAACCTAATCCTCAAACTCTACATAATATGAATGATGCTCGAGATTTCTTGACAGATGTAATGATATCGTCAGATGGATGACTGAGTGTAAGTTGACTTCTAATTCAATGAAATGATATCCTCTCAGGAACCTGTTAGATGCAAGAGGATCGTCGAATGAATGGAAGTGTCGAATAGTGGACAGTTACGCGCTGCTAAGGACGATAATTCATAAGCTAAATTATCAGTATTTAGATATTATATAGAAAATATAAAAAATAATAAAGCTACAAAGTTTGTTTTTTCATTTCCTCATCATCAGCGAGATCCATCCACTGCTGAACGGAGGCCACCTTCAATAAACGCAAAGACTTCCGACCCCTTCGCCCTTCAACACGGACCGTTCACAGCACGGAGATCGTAATCCCACCTGGTTAACGGTCGACCAACACTTCGTCTACCTAAACGCGGCCTCCACTCTTGAACCTTATTTTACCATCGGCCATCCGTTCTCCTGAGTGTGTGACCAGCCCACAACGTCTGTTCGTTTTAATGCGCTAATCTACGAAATTTCAAGTCGGATTTAATTATTTTTGTATATGATTGTTTAATTATTGAGAAAAGTTATACGGCGGATTATATTTGATTTTTTTTTATTTGCGAGGGTGAAACCACGAGTAAGTTAGTTACATACATACATCCAAACTCATATACTCTACATCCTTGATACAGCTTTCACGTTATACACTGAATGCCTAATACCGACCACTAACCTATTCACATCGTTTATATCCATAAATATATTCCAAAATACACATCATACATTATTGACCCTCTGAGGGGTGTTCGGATACTTAAATTATCATGTCAAACAAATTGTGCTCCAAGTAACAATGTTATTTAGCCACAAGCGAGCCAATTGGACTCAATTTGAATATTAAACTTGATCGTGAAAGGTTCGGTCAATACACGAAAATTACGATAATTTTATGTTGGCTATGTCAATTGAGTGATGCCAGATTTGGTTTTCTCCAAAGTTTTGGGGGAAATTGGATAATATTAGATTTTTACTACTTCGTAAAAATCTACTATTCTAATATAAATATTAATAATATATATAATATATATATAATAGGTACTAATCACTACTTAGTAAGATGAAAATTTCTCGTCTTACTGTATCTTTAAACATATTTATATTTTACAAAGGATAATATGCATTTATGTAGTCTTATTTAATAAATCATATTGATCATATTATCAGAAGATTCTTTCATATATTTTTGAGGCTGGGAGAGACATGACTTTTGGGGTATCAAGAGGAATTTCCTTTGACCCTTGGGAATATTTTTTTCTCTAGTTCTAGGACCTCTCGGACGCTCTAGGACCGGACGCAGGGCAACCGTTAGGAGTTTGCTATACGGCTTCCATGCCAGGTCCTCTCCCCACCTCAGCATTAACGCCTCTTGCCCTAGTCGGCGGACCCGCAGGATCCCGTCCAGCGTCAGGCTCTCGCCGAGAGACCTCCTATCCGAGACATAGGATAGGTGCACCTCAGCAAGAACTTCCGCCACGATATTATGTAGACCCTTAGACACTATCATATTATGAACATTTTTTATGTTAGTTGGATAGGCAAACTGGCAGACGTGCTACCTGATGGTAAGTGGGCGACGTCGCCTATGAACATAAACTAGTTTACCTGGATCTATCCCAGGAAATTCATAAATTATGTGTTGCCTACCTGAGACATTAGACGTCAAGTCTCTGTGCCAGTAATTACACTGCCTATCTTGCCCTTCTCTCCGAAACAGGGAATAATGCATGTAAACGGGAGCGCGTCACAGCGTATCCTTCCCACAGGTATTTTGAAGTTTTAGTTATTTCATAATGAACACACCTAATAATAATTTGTATCATATACGTTACTGCTTTTAATATCATTCTTGGGCTATATTCAGCAGTGCACGAGTAGAGACGGATGATGATGATGATTAATCTAAATAAACTAAATTAAAATTAAATACAGAAAAAATATGAAAAATATACAAGCACATTAGGTACCACATAATATGATGTATTTACATCACGTAATCATACATTTGAATAAAACCGGCACGATTTGAAAGAATTTTGTTGTATTATAAAATGGAAGAGACAATGAATGACGGTAACACATTTTATTCCAGGCTGAAGTATGCTTTATAATAAGTTTCTCTTATTATAATAGGATTCAGAAGGGACATTGAAAGCTCATTTCGTCTTCTTATCAAGTTTTCTTAACTAAAAATATTATAATATTCTAAACTAAGTATTAAATTTTGGGGATATGTGGTTGAAATGCAAATATTTGTAATCACAATATCTTTATATTATCCAAAAAGTCAATGTCAGTACATTACAACGTCAGTCGGGTTCTCTAGAGCAAAACAAAATTAAAACTTCATTTATTTCAATATATGGTGGTTATATATCAAGAATCCAAACATCTAATTTGTACCTAGTAATTTAATTTTTATAAGGGTTATCATTAAAAGCAACTAAAAACGTTATTATTTTATTTTTATAACAATATTTAAATAAAAACTGAAATATGTGAAATATCGATGTAATATAAAAATATCGTCATAACGACGTCGCACATGAGATAGTTAATAAACGTAAAATATATTATTTCCATAACTTCGAGTGGGCCGATTGGATTTGCACCAATAAATAACACTCCTATTTCTCCAATATCCAATTAATGATGTTGGACACAAATAAATTTATTTATTCAATATATTTTTTTTTGACGATTATTTGACGACCTCTGTGGCTCAGTGGTTAGAGTGTTGGTGCTCAAGCCGGAGGTTGCGGGTTCGAATCCCGCCAGGGAACAAAAAAAGTTATCTGTGTTCCTGGGTCAAAATATGTGTATTATATAATTAAAATAAAATAAAATAGATATTATTATTATAATTTATTTCATAATGTTTACCGCGCGACCTAGCGTAGGAAGGTGAGCCTATGATCTGATGAGGGGAAGCAGCTCGATGGGTCAGCACAGGGAACTACTGGTTGGATATTCTTGGGCCTCCCCCAATTCCCTTGTCCAGCAATGGTCCATCGACTGAGATGACGACAACATACTTACTACACGTGCGTCATTATGGCCGGTGATACACCTACTAATCCTCAGGTGCAGCGGATTTCTATAGATAATATCACTAGTCACTTACTACTCACCGGTTCCAAAGTTATTCCACACAGAAGAACCAGCAAAACAAATTCAGTTAAGCAGACTACGAGTTAGTCCCAATGACGACTTACCATGTCTGATGTCTACTCTGTGGGTGGTTTTTTTTCCTTATCTTCCTCCAAAAAGCCTTAAGGATTTTCCGCAAGATTGGCATTGATGTATGGTTCATTTTGTCACGTAATGCTCGTCAGAGATGACTTGTCAAAACTTGTTTAGCGGTGAAAAAAATAGTCGTGGTTTAAAATTCTCTCACGATTTACGATCTTTACCGTCAAACACACCATTAGACATTGTTGTAAAATTTTGTGTTGCCGACATTACGAAGGCTTTATTTTGGATTTGGAATTGGGTCTTTGAAAGTATATTATAATGAGTGTAATTTCATCATCATCATCATCATCATCAGCCTCTATCCGTCCACTGCTGAACATAGGCCTCCCTCAATGAACGCCAAGATGGCCGATCCCTTGCCACTCGCATCCAACACGGACCGGCCACCGCATGGAGATCGTCTTCCCAGAGTGTAATTTAGATATGTATAATACAATAATAAAGAAAGATACTAAGATGAAACAACTCTTTCGGATTTTAGTTTTTACATGCCCGACGTTTTGGATATTTTCCAGCAACCATGGTCACAGGAAGACTGTCACCCGCTACAAAAGAATAAGTCCGTAAAATAAATTTTATTATAATGATCCGCGTAAGCAAAAACAATAACAAACCTTTAAATTAACATCTGTAACAATATTAAGTTAAGATATATTCTACAAGTGGGTGAACAATGGCGTAACTCGGTAGGTCGTGATCCTTTCCGTTTGTATGCATATTGGCGGCATCGTGAAGTCATACTTGGTAATAACCTTCGAGCATCGAGAAGAAACAATCACTGCATTGCTCAGACGCACCTAGATCACAATGTTATGGTAGCGGCGGAGAAGGTCGACTCGTCACGTCGTGGGTTAAGGACAGTACGGCTGATTAAAAGCTAGTTTACATGTATTGGTTTACTAGCTATCGTCCTCAGCTTTACTCGGGTACACTTAGGCATACTGCCATGTTAGGAGTTATGATGGCTATTTCCCCAATTTCACTCATTATAATAAAACATCTGACTGACGGATAACTCCTTCCGTGACTCCGGTTGCTGGATATATCCGAAAATTCAGGATTAATTTTGATGCTTCCTTGCCAAATTTTATGGAAATCTGATAAGTGGTTTAAGCGGTAAACTGTAACAAACTCACTCTTGAACTTAAAATATAAGAATGTTTATTCTAAACGATTAAGAATCACTTTAAGTGTTAAAAGGAAAGTTGCCTTTGGGATTGGTGAGAGAGAGACGCTCTTTGTGATCATCATATTATGTGTGATCATCACATTATGTGTGATCATCATTCTGCTTGCTTCTTTTTGGTTGGAAATTTGAAAGAAAGACAAGTACATTCTGTTGTATCTACCACTCAAGTAGTTTTTTCAAGTTTAGGAAATACACTATAGAGCGTCGATCATATAACCGGATAGATTAGTAATGTGAGTCATAACATTTCGAAACTGATCAGTGATTTGTCACTGATGTAATAGCGATTCAGCCAATGAGTGACCTGTATGAACTTCTCATCGGCCAATCATCCATCAATGACCATCAGCCGGCCAACCAGAGCGCATAAACGGTGCGCGCGGCGTAGCGTCGCAGCCCAAATTTGGCGGAATTTGTTTTCATAAAAATTACCTCTCTATTCCGGTTATATGCTCGATGCTGTAGAGTTACCGATACGTAGGATGAGAGAACTCGTGCCTATCAGCATGGGTACCACCACGCAGGATAGACAATATAATTACTAGCATTGGTATTGGCGTAACAGTAACAACCCAATAAGAAACCAAACCCTCGTTAACTCAATTGATCAATAATATACTGGTGCTTGGGATGTGCTGGGCCACCCTGTCTACAGGTGTATAACCATCTTGATTCTTTCAGGCAAGGATCTCATTTCAGGCAGTGTAATACTAACCTTTCTACGTAGGAGAGGTAACACACGAATGTCTACTTTCCTTAAGGTTCGCCTACATACAGAGGCAATTAATTTAGTAGTGCCATGCTGTTTTGCAGCCGAATCGGGCCGGCACAACTGGGGTGGTACCTCTCGCTCACATAACACCGGCGTCAAGTGACAGCTAACTGTCGCGTTTCATGCGGTTTGTGAGTTTTCGGTTGCTCATTGGGGTGATAGGGAAAGGCGGGCATAACTCTTTGTTGTGTGGATGTATCTGGGTGTCGGTAGTCACCATATTATGGCTAATTCACTTAAAAAAACATATTATCGTATCATGTGTGCTTGCTTTATACCCATTTGACTATCATATCAAGATATATTGGTCCTTAAGGTTACGTTTATAAGGTAATGCAATTAACTGACCATGCGATGGCCAAGGTCCTATATAATACTCAAGTTATACGCTTATGTAATTGAAACCGGTTGCAATGTATTAGTTAAAAGTACTGCATCGTTTAAAAAGTAAAGGAATCAAAAATTGATCAGGCCTTTCTAACTGATGTATTCCCAGTTCATCAACTTTAAAAAATGAGTAACTTTTTAAACTAGTTGCCATCAAAGTTCAGAACTTTTTTTTCCACCAAAGAAGATCAAAATTCAGCTAGATTATTTCCTGTAGTTAAAAATCCAAATTCAAAAATATTTTTTTCTTACTTTCTTATTCAAATTGTGAAAAATATCATGTACATCAGTTAATGCTATCAAAAATAATTTAGTGTATTTTATTCATTTGCATGTGTTATTTTGAAAAACTAGTAGTTAATAATGCGACACAAGGCAGTAAATTAACGGATTTTTTAAAAAGTCCAAATATCTCGAAAATGGTGAGGTTTTTATTAAGGTCATATTTGGATATTCCTACAGGTAATGACCCAAGCTATCACCCCCGTAAGTTTTTAGCACTAGTCTTTGGACACCCTGTATAAACACATGTATAGCCCCCCATAATATAACACACTAACATCTCTTTTGTAGACTTTTATATCATCTTTTATCCAGAAAAATCAACTGTAAAATTTTCTGACCAAAGAATGATTTTTTTGTTGGACATCTGTAGTGTTAATTCAAGTTCAAAGCAATTCTGGTGAGCTTAAAATTAGAGTCAACTAAGACTTTATAACTTTATTTCTTACATAGCCTGATTTGAACCCGCGACCCCTTTGTCAACGCAGTTGTAACAGTACAATTTTTTATGTATATCACATAAAAATTTAAAAGACCTGTACCGTGCGAATACTCTCAAGGGCTTTATAAAGTGTATTTTGACTGTCTGTAATCAATGTTCAATGTAATCGCTGAAATATGCGCTTTGGGAGGCGTTCGTTAGAAAATCGAGGAGTCGCTGACTCGGAAAAATACCTTCCTCAATTTGTTCGTCGCATGCCTTCAAACCAGCCACGCAGACACGTAACGATATGCTTAAATCAAGTTAGGAGGGACTTTGTAAAGTGGATGAACATGTGATGTAATGTTAAGAGATAACAAAATGATTCGAAAATAAACTCACTTATAGATTTTGTCATGGTTTAATAAAATCGTTTTGTAGCAGAAGAATTATAAAGATACGAATAAATCAGAGTAATATAATAAATTAATACCAATAAATAAAACCATGCTCCTAATAACAAAAATAGTAAGTATTACAAAAATAATCAGATTTGATTGGCTAAAGTATTAATGCAACGGGGGTACTTCAGCTTGTCGGAGTTCCCCCATACTAGGATAAAACCTGGTAAGCCCTTTTCAGGGAACCGGTCGTGGAGGGTGTCCTGTATTAGATCCGGGGCACTCCCCTTTAAACGGCTCAAGGCAACTCGCAGTGGTTTTAGTGTGGTACACCGGTTCGGGGGTAGCAGAGACGACATTCCCGAGTAAATACGTAAAGCATTTCCACTGCGACACAAAAAAAATGTAACCTCAGTTATATCAAAGAAGCATCATTGAAAATTCCAGCGCTGGAAATGCCGCGATGAAAAACCTTCGTGGAAATGAAACAATAACCCTAGTGAAAACCGTCATCACGAGATAATATATTGAAGTCGTCATATTACATTACCGACGCCAACGACACGTGAACCCATGAAAGTGATAAATTTGTCAGGTAACAGTGGGTATCCACAATTTGTGACGGTGCAAATCATTCCAAATATTGTACGAGATTCCATTTTGCGGCTTTCCAGAAATTACGCTGGTGAATCGTTTTTTCCATTTATGTAAAACTATTTTTTATTGTTATTTTTTACAATTAGGATCTTTATAATGATCACTTGATTGCTTAGCGCCTAAATTTATAATGAGGGTTTGCAACGCGCCCATGTCAGAGAAGATACCCACAAGAAACTCTGCTTTCCTATCATTCTTTTAGTTGTGATCGTTATTTCACAAAAGTCAAATAAATCTAAATTTAGATCAATTCATTTCTAAGAGTTTTTGTCATTTATATAATCCTTTACATTATAATAGGATTTTGATATTAGTTTCCATTTTATGGTAGTTTTAAATTTATTAATTAACATGTCTATTATATTATTCGGAAGTTTATTATAAAAACGTATACAATTACCCGTTACTAATTCTATGTTGTAATGCATTAGTATACATACACACTAGTGCTGCAGTTTATGGGCAGTTATTTTTTTCTAAAATAATGAAAAGAAAAATCGTGCACTAAAGATACGGTTTCCGTATCGTATGTTGATGATGATGGTATATTATAAACTAGTGTTTAACAAAGAATTCGCATGGCGTTTAGACTAAGGTCTATCTCACTGTCATCATGAGACGGATCTGTTACTGTGTAACACACAGCGTACCTTGTACCTTTTTTATAAGTTTTAAGGGTTTCTGAAAATGTCAAAACGGATCCTTGTAAGATCACTCCGTTGTCTGTTTGTCTGTCTGTCTTTATATCACACAAAAACCTACAGGCTAATTCCCATTGACATGAATTTATGTTTAGTAAGAAGTCAGGAATTAAAACTTATGGAATAAAATAATCTAAAAGCCCATAATTTTTACCTTAAATAAAAACACGTCTTTCGGAACACACAGTGTGCGAGCGAGACTTGCGTTTGTTGAGCTTTTTTAAGGTTTTCGGAGCTTACAGTGTCTTTGATGGCCATTTTCAGCTAATGAACTAAATATGGTAGAAACTTGACGGCCATTTTTGTATTGGAAAATTGTGAAAAGCAAGTGAAACCTCATTTCATTATATTCATCCCACTTAAGTAATTACAATATATAATATACTAGTGGCACCGACAGACGTTGTCCTGTACAAAATATTTTTTGTGAATCTAAACCATTCTCGAATCCACTTGAACACACACACACTCACACACACATACACAAAAATTCATCAAGATCGGTCCAGCTGCTTAGGAGGAGTTCATTGACATACACACGCACAGAAGAATTATATATATAAAGATGACAATGGCATGGAAAAGAAAATCAGAATATGGTGGAAACTCCGTATGAATTAATCGGATTACTTAAATTCAAACAGGGTTGTCAATTTAGAGGATTTCGGACTAATTTTTAAGCGAGTCTATTCAATATTATTTTTGAGTTAGACTTTTGGAATTAATATTAAATATTTGAAATGGTAATTGTACGCCTCATAAGCGAAAATTAAGAGTGCTCTACTTTCGACATATCAAAAAAAAAAGTTTTGTCGAAACTGAAATTGATTTTTGCTATTTATATCGCACTGTCTTATAGTTTAATATGAGAGCACTTATAATATCAGGTCAAATAATCTGTCCGGCAGATGAAATATATTTCAACCAGAAATAACATTTATCTTGTATAACATTTTTATAATATTTTATAGGTGTCAGGGAAATTTGTTGAAAAAATTATCGAACCAAATTTTTTTTTTTCATTAAAGTATCTAATAATGCGCCAAGTTTCTGTTTCACTGTCGTTTAATTATTATTATTGTTTCTAAATTCCTTGTTTCAGTCGCAGCTGTGAAAAATCTATATCAATATCAATAATTAATAAAAAGCTAAAACGAATGATGGAATAAAATACATATCGTCATGCCGTTTGCCATCACGACATTCGAGTGGATTTTAATGCCAAGGGTGTCAACAGTTTCACATCAAAATATATTTATCATTCTGTAAACGGTATAATTCTAAGTAAAGCCTACCTAACTTAGAATCCCGGCTGTCCAGCGGGACCTGTTCATATTTTTCACCACTGCTGAAACTCATGAAACTCGTGAAACTGGTACAAATTTTAAAACTGGTGAAAAAGGTGAAACTATATATACACACCCAGTCACGAAAAAAAAAAACCCATTATAAATAGCTCTTATAATTAAAGAAACGCCTAAAGATAGCTTAATTGGATTTCTTGTTAACCTCATTTTATTCTCTTTACTACATACGGATAAATGAAAATGAAAACTACTTTAAAATGTAAAACCTTTTTAGATCTCATATATTATTATGTGAAGAGAAATGAATATCCCCTTTTAAACTTAATTTTATGATATCTGTACTTAGTTTGTTTCGGTGGTTATTTTTTGGGCTAGTTTTTTAAATTGACCCAATCGATTTTCAATATTATGCTACATTACAGTATATTCAATAAAAAAATGATTTTATATTTAGTATTCTTTTGCTATTTTTAAATTCGTCTTTTAAGCCTTAGTCAGTAAAATAAGATTTACCTTAGCGGTAGTAGATAAACCGTCTGAATTCATCACAAAAATAAATGCGACGCGTATTAAATCCCAGGTAAGATCCACCCTGCTATCGCCATTACATCACCCCATTGCAAATCTTTTAGGGGATCCTGACTCCTGAGTTCGCTATTGTCATCTTAAAAATCTGATAATAATCCTTTTAGCCTTTGACGTTCTTAATTTGGCTTAATGTAATCCTCTCAAGACTCATCCTAAATGAGAATCCATTTGAGACTGGTGAAATTATTTCACTGGAATGCATATAACGTTTAGAAATAGAAAATTTTAGAGAAAAAGTTAATTATCATGTTAATTACTCGTGTTTAATTGATCGTGCTTGTTATGGGTTGAATGAAGTTCATTAGCCTCGGAGCGGGAAAGGGAGCACACTACTTTCCTCTCTCTTTCTCCTCTCTCTTTCTCCTCTCTCTCCTCTTCCCGCAGGAGAACGCGGCGACGATGGAAGTTCGTTGTTCCGTGAAAAACCTATACACGGCTGATCGAAAGATTCGCCGCGTCCGCGTAAGGTCCGTGCTGGCATCCTTACGTGTTCAGGGGGCCTTAAGCGGAGAAGGAAGAGGGGAAACCACTCCCCTTACTTCAGAGAAGAAGCCCGCGGAAGTTCACAGTATTCGCGTTGAGCCGGCTAGACGACGAGGACAATACCGCTGGGGTTTAGTGGGTATAGAGTCTGTGTCCACCTTGCCATCTTTTCGGGTACAAATAGTCCCACACCCCCCTCCCCCTCCCGGACCCGACGGTATGCCTAAACGCATTCCACAGCGAAACCAAAAAAAAAACGTTCATCAGCCTATATCCAACAACTTTTAATGAGTTAACATTAAGCCTAGGTAGTTTAATTTTTCGTCCCCTATACGACCTGTAGAATATCCAAACTGAAATCATTTAGTGATGTTAAATCAGATCATAAAAAATCATATTTTCTTAAAAATATAATCCTTTAAGTAATTTATAAATCATATTTGACCCTAATATGTTTCCTTCTTCAAACACAAACACATATCATGTAAATTTGTTTGCGTTTTTTTACTACTGTGGTAAATAAAACGAAAAAAAAAAACAAAGTATGCAAATGTAGACAGTAGAACGAGGACTTCCGGCGCTGTCGAACTCAGAATGTAAGTTTAGTCTAGATTAGATTTGAACAATGCACTTGGCATACAGTTTGCTGACCGGTATGTGGCATGCATAAGCAAGCGTTTGGGGCAAACTGTTCCCGATACAGAATAAATATTCGCTGATCGAAACTTCCAGGCGAGTTTTGAAATAAAGATTAAACAGGCTATGCCACGTTCGGTTTTATATTAAAATTATATATTTATTTATATACAAGCCACATTAAGTGGCAGGTCCGTGTTGAATACGAGTGGCAAGAGATTGGTCGTCTTGGCGTTCATTGAAGGAGGTCTATGTTCAGCAGTGGACGGATAAAGCGGATAATGACGATGATGAAGAAGAACGTACGTAAGCAGCAATGGATAGTTATAGTTTTCATTTTTCTTTTCATTTTGAGATACGATTTATAGTTGTCGATGTTTAATGATTAATAAAAAAAAACAAACACCAGAAACCATTTTTTAAATTCTGATTTCTTGCTTATTGCTAAAAAAATCGAAAATATTTTCTTTAATTCTTTTTACTAAGATATTAATTCCTTTTTTATGGCCTAGTATTTTGATTTTTTATGATATCCTTACTTATCACAGCTTAATCTATTCAGACTGAAGTTAAAAACTGTAAAACAAGCTTCAATGCTGCCAAGTTATAGCATTACTGTAATATTATTATTATTTATTATTTTTATTTAAAGGCATTAGCTACTAGGCTATTAGCCATACAAAATACAATTATTCGGTCTGTAATACGGCTTCGCCCCTCTAGCCCCCATCAACCAACTATCATTCCCCATTCCATCCACCCAAGGCAGTCCACAACAATATTCGCCAAACAATCACATTATATTATATTACACAGATTAAGTTTTTATAACAAACACTATAGAAAACCGCCAGAACAGTCCTACTAAGAAAACCACTCCAGAACGGTACCCCATAAGATTCGCCAACCAATCACAATATATAAAGATCAAGTTTTTAAAACAAACACTATGGGAATCCACTCTGAATGAACAAAACACAAAATAACAATTAATTAACGGGAAACCAAAAAAAAAAAACACAACCGCGCGTCCCGATGCTTCCCGCCATAACGCATTACTGTACTTTTTTTTAAAAATTGTTTGTGTTTGGGTTTTTGGTATTTTTGTTCCTTTTGGAACCGGCTAGGACCAGAGACCATGCTGCTAAATCTGTCGTGTTAACAATATTTTGTCTGTGATATGGAGAAACGGTAGGAAACCCCAAGGAGCGCCGCCTCGCCTCTCTAGTCCCAATCAATCAAATGTCACTTCCCATTTCATCCACCCAGAACACCCACAGTAAATAAAGGGAAAACAAAAAACACAACCGCACGCCATGATACTTCCCGCCCGTCCCCCGCCTTACTGTACTTGGATATCATTAATAAACTTTATTATATTATCATCTATGCTAATATTAATATAATTAATGTGAAAGTAGAAGTTTTTTTGCTATGCTTTCACGCGAAAACTACTTAACCGATCATCATGAAACTTTGTACACATATTATTTTTGGACATATTAGAGGTAACTTAGGATACTTTTTACGAAAAAACTGTATTTTATCCTGCGCAGACGAAGTCGCGGGCACCAGCTAGTTATTAATAAACGCATTGTTTATTTAGTTTGTTACCATAGTAATAATTCTGTATCTGTCATTAGTGCCAACTTCTATGTGAATGACAATGTTTACAAAATTTTGGGTACTAAATTAATAAACATGCTAATTCATAAAGAACCAGAAGAAGTCAACAATCTAAATATAATATTCTATGGAATCATATTAATTATTTTCATGTTCGTTGGCTTACATCTGAAAAAAAATACAAGTAACAATGTTGACTCGGAAGATTTTGATATCAGGAGACCAAGGAAAATATCGTATGCACGTACTAAAAAATCTAATAAGAGAGGTTATAATATAGTGCAGTCCCGAGATTCAGAATATGATGAAATGGATGATGAAGAATAGATTTTTGATGCCCGTTACAAAAATAACATTTTTAAAAAAACACTTCTTATGTATAAAATCAAATATAGTGATTTTTAAAGTTCATATCTTCTAGTAGTAATTTTACAGTTTGTGTGTAGTTAGCTAAGCCTTTAATACTTGATTTTGTATGTGAATTTTGTGTATTTAAATATTGATTATAAACTACATGTTTCGAATCTGAAATATATACTATTTGGGTTACATAAAGTTGTTTTGTAACGATGAGATTATAATAGACCTTATAAAAGTGACGGTTATTCCCCTTGTATCCTTGTCTCATGCTATGTAGTAGCAGCACTTTGCTCAACAGCTGCAACGTAGAGAGTTAGTAGATTTTTGTCTATAGCAGAGAGAGTCATTTTCAATAAGACGTAACCAATAATTACACCACGTTAACCTAGTACTAGGAATACTAGGAACAGAAATAATTTAACAAACTTATACAAATACACGTCCATGACCCGGTGGAGATACTATATTCATCATACAAATTCGGGATTCGAACCCCCGACAGCTGCTTGAAGTGTCCAATAGCCTGACCACTTGACCAGTCGATCATCACATTAGAGTAGGTTGTATGTATATTAAACAATTTTGAAGCCTATGTTAAAAAATGTACTAGTATAAAGTTTATTTCTTCATCAGTCACTGTATAGCATAGGAAGCAAACGAGCAGTCGAAGCCGTTTTGGCGAATGTCGACGCCCATACGCATCACATTTATCCCAATCAGAGATTATTCAGATGCGTTGCCCTCCTTTGGGCTATGGGCCCAAATGGAAAATAACAAACCGCCAGAAACGCGACAACATAGCTGTCACTTTACGCCGGTGTTATATAATGAGCGAGTGGTATCACCCTAGCACTATCTCTTACAAAAGCTCAAAGCAATGTTCAAATATTTATTATGAGCCACATTTAATGAACAAAAAAATATCCTGTCATTATCATCGAATTTGTACCTGGTTCAACCAACTATCATCATTTCAAACGTAATAAATAAAAAGTATATACTTGTAAATAATTTGACAATAGCTATGCCAGAGGGCACTTCAAGTATTCCCACCCCATACTCAGAAACTATATCATAATTGCATATCACTTAGTATAATGAAGCAGAACTAAGAAACGAAAACGAGAATATAACCGAAAGTACTTTCGAATTTGCAATATTATATTAAACTCTAACTAGCTATAAGCCGGTGGGAGTGTGTGCAAAATGCAAATTCGTGCCTAGTGTTTTACGTGAAACTTTGTTTAACTTGTAATTAATGCCACAGAATGGAAGACTTTTCGTAGTACAATTAGTCGAGGATAGGTATTCATTTCGTGTAGATGTAAATTTTTGTTTAAATATGTTTGTGCTTAATCGACGAATTCTTTAAAGGTTCTAAAGCGTAGTAATGATAAAATGTAAGTCAGCGGCGTTAACTGGTAATGATGATGAATGTCATGTATGTCTATGTGTAACTGCCATTATGGTAGGAGATTATGGGGCTGGGACTTGTCTCTACCGAGCGTCATCACCGCGACGCTCGGTGACGATGAGTCCTGGACGGCGATGGTCTCCTTCTGCGAGGCAGTAATGTCCCAGAAGGAGGCCAACGAGCGGATGAGAGAGGAGGCCGCCGACGAGGCCTCCTCCCGCGGGCGACGAACGGATGTGCGTAGGAGGCGCTATTTAATGCGCCTCCAGTAATGCCCCTGTATTCCTGTCGGGCTCAGGATGGGAACCTGGGTCTGTATGGCACGACGTCGTCGGGACTGCTTAGTAGTTGCTGTCGCTGAGGTGATCCTGTTTTTTGCCTGCATATCCGGGACCCTCAAGAAGCGGCTGAAAGCGCTCGCACTGATTTTCGTTAGGGTGCGCACTTCCAGGTGCGAGTCCCACATTGGGTCAGGATCTACCTAAAGATCCTGGCTGCATACATAAGGATTTCCCTGCGAAAAAAAGGAGATTATGGGGCTTATCTTTATAAGCCCCACAATGTCTCTTTAGACATTAGGTAAATTATAAACGTATTAAAAACTAGCTGTTGTCCGCAGCTTCACCCATGTTAACAATGATTTACAGCCGTACCCGGATTGATGATGATTATTTTTATAGCCTAAGTTACTTCTTATAACATCAGCTATCTGATATTATAGTGAAAGTCCCATCAAAATCGGCCCAGCCAGACGGACAAAAATTGTAAAAAAATAGTATTTTGGTATGTACCGTATAAACATCCATATTAAGCATTTAATACAAAACGGTTATTTTAATATTACAAACAGACATTCCAATTTTATTTATCTGTATAGAAGATATACATAGGTTGTATAATTAAGAAAAGATTTCTTAGTAGCGATGTAGGTATTACTAGGTGGATAATATGGTCGTCCCCACCATGGTTCAGGCCTTGACGTGGCGGTGGGGCTCAGTAGCCTAGGGTGAGCCGCTGCACCTCGGGCGAAGCTGATTGAGCCGAGGGGGTTCTTTGTATCCCTTTTATAAGAAGAGGGGACAAAAGAGCAGGGGGCAAGGGGCGAGGACGGAAACCTCATCCCATTGTACTGTCCCGACGTTGGGAGGGTTTGTTCTGTGGTGCGCGACAACTCCTCTGTGGAGGTGGCGTTAGGGGACTGACTAGCCGTCGAGGTGCCCTGTTTGCTCATTAGATCCAGGGCACCTCACCAAAGGCGGCATTGGTGGCCACTCGTCGGGTTTTAGTGGGTAGAGCTGCGTCCACTTACCAGCTTTTCGGGCGAGACCCACTCCCCCACGGGATGCCTCAGAGCATTTCCCGGCGTTTAAGAAAAAAAAGTGGATATGGTCGTCTAAATAATATGTTCCCCCTTCATTACTATTACCCTTAGTAAACCATGATACCAATGACCTAATGTCATTTTTTTTACTTATGCACAGGGCTTGTCAAAGATACCATGTTTTATTGGAATTATAATGTTATTACAAATTAATTACGATTAAATAAATATGAATTTGCTTCGTACACGTTATATGATTAAATCATACACAGAATAATTACGTAAGGTTTACCTTACAAATTATATTGATTTAAATAATTCTGACCCATCAAATCGTTGAATATGTATTAATTTTTAATTAATATATGGAAAGTTTTGCGGGATTAAAATAAATAAGTTGGACCACATTGGGCATTTCGTGTGACTTACATTTCAATTACATATAAAAGTTGATTTATTTACTAATTGCAATATAACACGTTAATCTCAGTTTAAAATTGCTTATAATCCTTACAAGTAAAGAAAATTGTTCTGTTTGTTATTTCAAATTAACAGTTTTCAGTATATTATACTAAATATATTATTATTACTGTAAGTAGTAGACACACAATCAAAATTTGATTGGCGTCTGGCTGTTTGTCTACCTGTTTGTTCCGGCTAATCTCTGAAATGGCTGGACTGATTTTGACTTTAACTGGCAGATAGCTGATGCTATAAGGAGTAACTTAGTCTATAAAAATAATCATCATCAATCCGGCCTGTAAATCTATATAAAACTAGCTAGTCCTATATTAAACTAGCGGTTGCCCGCAGTTTTGCCCGCGTTAAGTCATATCCGCATCGAATTGATTATTCCAATAGCCTATGTCACTCAGTGATAACCTAACTGTGATATTATCTTTTTTTTATCAGAGAAGTAGTTTTAAATATTACCACTCACATACGTCCAAACTCATAAACATTATCTTTTTTTCTGTCGCTCCGCCGGTGGGAGGGAAGCGCTGTGCGCTCCCCGCTGCATGGGTACCACCATATTGCTTGTTTCTCCCGTCAAACAGCTTTGCTGTGTTTTGTAGAGAAGGGCAAGACAGGCAGTGTAATTACTGGCACCGAGACTTAACATCTTATGTCTCAGGATAGGCACACATAGATGAGTTGCCTGGGCTCGTTCCAGGTAAACTAGTTTACGTTCATAGGCAACGTCGACCACTTACCATCAGGGGGCACGTTTGCCAGTTTGCCTATCCAACTAACATAAGAAAAAAAAATACTTGACAGCATGGTCGTAGTCATTACTTCAGCAGCATTGGTCTTGGTCACCCGCCTCCACCGTCAATTATTTCTCACAGCTGTAACCCTTTTTACTAAATCGGTCCATCTTGCCGATGCCCTGCCGCGTGCTTGACCTTCGACCCTGCCCTCGATGATCAGACGCTCAACGGAGGCTTCATCTCGGCGAGACACTTGCCTGAAGAAAGTAAGTACTTATATTAATGATAATGAACTATACGTCTAACAACTTTCTTTGTAGACTAACAGGCGCTTGCTGGTTTACGTACTTAGATAACAAATAAAATACTCTGTGGTTCGAATCTCTCAATGGCAGAAAAAGAATTTAAGACGAACATGTATTTTCCTAATAATTATAATTTTAACATGTGTGTAGCCTCTCAGTGCGCCGCGGTAGAGCCGCGCCCTTATGACAATTTTTAATACATTATAATATTATTTATTTTAATAATCTTCAGCTATAATTTTGCGAGTGGACCCAGGGGAATTTATATGTTTAATTAACGTTACACGTTGAATATTCCATGCTACACAAATAACCCTATTAACTTAAATATTTATGAAACGTAGTTTTAAACGATATACATTAAACGCTGTCGTTAAAAATCTATTTGCAATTTAATGAAATACTAAAATTCAGATAGGCATGAAATATTTCGTAATGGCCACATTTTAAAAAACGCAGCACTCGTTTAGTGGAAAGATAGATGCAGCAAAATTTTCTTTTCAAGAGGTATTTTCACTCGCCCTCCTCTCATTAGTAGAATCTTTTGAATGGCGTCCCGCTTTACGTCTGCAATCCACTTTTCGCATTTACACATCTTACAGCGCCCGCGTGTCTACTTAAACAAAAATATGGGAACATGCATTTGGAAAGTTATTTTATTGATTACGGGGTTATGTATCACGTGTGATTTCGTATGTGGACAACTTCAGCTTTACGTACACATTTTTGTTAACGTAAAAAAAGTGATGTTTCGGGTAATGATCTAGCACCTTGACTTTCATTATCATCATCAGCCTCTATCCGTCCACTGCTGAACATAAGCCTCCCTCAATGAACGCCAAGACGGTCGATCCCTTGCCACCCGCATACAACACGGACCGGCCACCGCACGGAGATCATCTTGACTTTACCTGCAGGTAAACAACTCGTGTAAAATTCAGCATCAGAAGGCACAAGAAGTACTACGCGTTACTGAATTTACAGAACTTACTGATGCAGGTCTTTGAGCAGTTACCATCAAGTACTGCCAATTACCATGTATTCCTAAAATTAATGATGTTTTCCATTCGCCTCTTCACATTTGTGATCTATATGACTATTTCACCAAAATAGAACAGCTATATTCTTTAAGCATAAAAGCCTTTATACTAGATAAGTCCAAAAAGAAAATATTTCACCGCCATATTCTATTCCTGAACCCACATCAGCGTTGAGTCGAAATTCTATGCCAAATGGTGGGCTGATAAAAGCTTGAATCAATAAAGAGCTCTGTCACGTGCGAGTTTGATATAAAATTTGTATTAGCGGGACTTTTTTAGGACCAAGTGTTCTGCTAGGTATAATGGAAACCTCGAATATTTCCCCTTGACAAATTCGCTAAAACGTTCTCGTGTTCGCCCATTGTTTTAAGCCGACGGCAATTCAGGATATATTTTAAATTATTTTATGGCAATATTTGATAATATAAAGATTAAATTATATTAGAATAAGAGGTAAGACTGAGAGACTGACGTGAATATTGAGTAGAATTTGCGTAATTATTGAAAAATTGAAATTGAAAAATATTTTTCAAATTTAATCTATACAACTATACAGATAAATAAAATTGGAGTGTCTGTTTGTAATATTAAAATAACCGATTTTTACTAAATTCATATGGATGTATACACGGTACATAGGTATATCAAAATAAGATTTTTTACAATTTTTGTCTGTCTGTTCGTCTGTCTGTCTGTTTTTCCGGATAATATCTAAAACGGCTAGGCCGATTTTGACGACACTTTCACTGGCAGATAGCTGATGTTATAAGGAGTAACTTAGGCTATAAAAACAATCATCATCAATCCGGATACGGCTGTAAATGTAAGTTAACGCGGGAGAAATTGCGGGCAACAGCTAGTCTTTAATAATATAAAACCGGCCAAGTGCTAGTCGGACTTGCGCACGAAGGGTTCCGTACCATTACATAATTTACAATATAAGACACTAACAAAAAATATGGTTTATTTTGAAAAGAATATGTTTATTTTTATATTTGAGTTGATTGAATGAAAGGTAAATTGCGGTATATACGGTAATAAATCGTATGACGTATTAAAAAAAACTACTCACTAGATCTCATTCTACCCAATTTTCGGTGGAAGTTTAGATGGTAATGTACATCATATATTTTTTTTAGTTTTATCATTCTCTTATTTCAGAAGTTACAGGGACATACATTTTACCACTTTGGAAGTGTCTCTCGCGCAAAATATTCAGTTTAGAAAAAAATGGTATTAGAAACCTCAATATCATTTTTGAAGAGCTATCCATAGATCCCACACGTCCCATACGTGTACTACCTAAATATATTTGATGAAAAATAATTTTGAGTTTTAGTTCTAAGCATAGACTTAGAATATACATGTCAGGTGGTCTATTATAATAGACCACCTGACAGCTCGAAAATGCGTGACGATTTTTGAAAAGTCAATGTGTGCAGAGCACACGCACACATTAACACACAGTGATGTATCTTTTACTATCGATACTCAATAGTACAGCCCGTACGATAAATTGTAAACATTGTTGTTTGGGGTGAATTTTCCAATGGTCAGATATGTTATGGTTTTTATAAGGGTACTTAATATACACATTACAAAGTTACATAATTATTCCTCAAGGAAGATAAAACTACATATTCCTATAGAAAAGTTATCTGACGATTGCAAAAACAGCCCTTAAATTATTTGAGATAAAAGGTAAATAAATATTAAAATAAAACAACACGTAGTATATTATTTATTCTCAAATGAAATATCATAATACTCTTACAGACTCATACTTACTATTTATATAAAATAATGACTTTTATTATGTAGTTAGGTACCTACTTTATGTATTATTTGTTTCAAATGATTTTAACAAAAGGAAAATAATAAAATTAGGGAACGAATCGATCAATATTCAATGGACGCTTGATCCATGACTTGCTACACACGATTTACACAAACTAATTCTATGAGCAGTTATTATTTTAACGGTTACTTTAAAATTATACTGTTATAAACGTAAAACATGTCATTTAATTAAAGTAAAAAAAAATGGGTAGGTGTTACTGTCCTTTAAACAAAATAATCTTATTCAGGTGGTTCCTTACAGTCTCCTTACTCAAATTAAGTAGCTTACATTCGTATTTGAGCCGAATATCGAACAGATGTCTATAATACTTCATTATTAAGTATCTGTGCCCACTTAAAACTTATTGGTCCATATTGTGGCTCGTCAAGCACAAAAACAAGTCGGAATTATCTTCCAGTATTAGAAGCATCTCTTTGCAAATTGTATTGTTGGGATTCCAACCAACACGCTCAGTTAATATCAGGTATTTTCCTCGAATTATATGATCCTGAGGGAATCTGTAAAACAAAATGATAATGATTCATCGCTAACAAGCAAAACAGTTCCAGCTTCGCGTGGGTCCAATCAGCAATGTATAATACATATATGTCAGAGAGGACATTAGTACGGGAGCGGATTTGACAGCGAGTGCCGAAGATTGGTGGTGCTGCAGTGTCAATTCAAAAACTTGTGTTAGGATTGGCAAGAATATGGGCTGGACGGCCGAGGCGTAGGGATGTTTGTATTACGTCATAGACACACCTGACTACTGCCTTAAAAAGCGAGGTCTTGTTCGTAGAGGGGCTACTTACATCTGCGACCTCAAGGAGGACGGAAGTCTGGCCAAATCACTATCGGCCATGTTAAGTTTGTTAATTAATGTTGGGCCAACCTCTTCTTAATTGTGTAGTAAGTCTGGAGTAGTATTTATGATATTGTGTGAGGTTCGTGTATGTGTATGCATGTGCAGTGTGGGTAAGGACGGAGGTGCTTTATGCATGCACATGCACATGTACCTACACATTACTTCTGGCCCTAAGATTGTTATTGTTTTATCAGAATGTAATAAAATTGTTGTTATTATTATTTAAAACGCATTTCACTTCTGATATTCCCGTTACATATAAACCTTGCTCTTGAGTCACTCTATAGTCTATATTATATCGAAAGCTGTTTTGATTTTTGTTGTTTTTAGATTAGTTTCAAATTAATGATATATATGATATACCAATTAGCATGTCGATAAATTTGAATCAAGCACTAGCGTATATGTATAAAATATAGATGAAAATTAATCTTCAAATATTGTGTAATTTAAGAACAATTGTATCTTTAATTACGTAAAATATGAAAGTAAATAGGACGATTGACATTATTTTATTTGAAATAGAGAAGAAACGATAGAATATAGCAAAAAATAAACACATCTTAGCAATTAGGACATGAAGATGAATTACGTGTGAAATGTATAATTTTCACGATTGTTTCTATAATTCACACAAGTATCACTATATACATCTTCATCTTTTTAAATGCAATAGTATTTATTGCAAATATTTCTGGAACAACGAAATAAATTGGAAATACTGAGAGGCTCTTTTAACGCTTGGTGACTTTGGCTGACCTGTCAAATAAAAGTGGTTACACTTGACATTAGATTCCTCTCTCTTTTCATCTTATTATAATTCCATAAAGGACTGTCTTCTCTTTCCAACTCTTTATTGGTCTATTATATTATATGTTTATGGTTCTAAGTATGGGGTTCTAAGTATTACCCCCAAAATTTATTGTTTTTTTTTCTACTTTTGTGTAAAAATCTTAATGCGGTTCACAGAATACATCTACTTACCAAGTTTCAACAATATAGATCTTATAGTTTCGGAAAAAAGTGGCTGTGACATACGGACGGACAGACAGACAGACAGACATTACGAATCTATAAGGGTTCCCCGTTTTTTGCTATTTAGCTACGGAACCCTAAAAATTACTGTTCATGGATTATATCGCCGTTTATGTATTTTCCCTTTATTTGGGCTACATTAATAGGACTATACGTATAAAACATATATTATGTACCAAGTATGTAATGTGATAGTGAAGTGTACATTTATATAGCCGTTCTCTGATGAGAGATAAGAAGACTTAATATTATGCTTGAAGGAATGCTTTACACATAATATATTATTTAGTTGCATCGTATCCACCAATCTTGATAGTGTAATATCCATTCGAATCAGGTTGATAGAGGATTGATGAACAGATAACATACATGGCAATCAAGTAGGTAGCCAAAGGGTTATATTAAGTAACCACATCCTGCTAGCGATCAATATGTTGTGGTTTTTTCCACAATCTACTTTTTCTGTTCTAATTCTATTTGCGACCGGACATTATGTCATGTAATTGAAGACACGTAATAGAGAGTACTTTGAAGTATTTCCTGTGACATTTTTCTTTTAGTATCATTATCATCAACCTTTTTCCATACCTAGATAAGCCTTTTACTTATTTATTGGTAACTCAGATATCAAAGATCCATATACAAAAAAAAAAAAAGCTTATATATCTGCAGGCCACAGAATCATCTCAGTGAAAGACTGGCCCCGGCGAAGGCCAAATTTTCGTGAAAAGAGACTGCCTGACCCCGCTAAGCAGTCCTCGCGACGTCATGCCTAACTGGGCCAGGTTCCCATCCTGACCAGATAGGAGCACAGGGGCGTTACTGGAGGCACATTAAGTAGCACCTCCTTCGGACCCCCGTTTGACGCCCGCGGGTGGAGGCTCTGAAAAAAAATGGCCGATCCTTCGTCATTCACATCCAACCATAACTAGGCATTACTTCCGGCTTTAACTGCATGGTTTCAAGATTTATTACTTTTAGGGCTTTAATGAGTGTGGCTTGACCATGCCAAAGACCGGTAGAGAAGTAGATACAGGACTAGACAGGTTTTTTTGTAATAAGTAACTTAACCAATAA
The DNA here is from genome assembly GCA_963853865.1 of Helleia helle. NCBI lineage: Eukaryota > Metazoa > Arthropoda > Insecta > Lepidoptera > Lycaenidae > Helleia > Helleia helle. The sequence goes on along the minus strand of OY971423.1, from coordinate 16,300,892 downwards.
AAATAAACTCATTTCTGTTTTCCGTTAATATAGAGAAAAACACTTCCATTAATAGTTCTTAAGCTTTATTTAATGCCAGTATGTAAGTTGCCTATATAGAATTTCCTTAACGGATGAAATTATTATTTTATTTTTATCGTCGGTAGTCAATGCTAACTTTTAAACCCATTACCGTTAATCCGGTAAAAACAACGCGAAGATTATCTTAAGGAAAAAAAGAGATAACAGGGAAACAAATGCGTAATAAGTTGTTTTATTTTTATATTTATTTTATTGTCTTAAATATAACTTAAGTATAATATTTTCAAGAACAAGATTTTGACCATACAGCCGTGCCCGGACTAATGCTTATTCTTTTTATAGCCTATGATACTCACAAATAATTTGGCTTCTCTATTGGTAAAGAAACTTTCAAAATCGGTTCAGTGAATCCAGAGATTACCCCCTACAACCTCACAACCTCACAAACTTCACGTCTTTAGAATATTAGTATACATTATCATTATTAAACTATGTTAATACCAGAGTAACTCATAAAGTTGAAGGAACATTAATTAGAATCCTGCGGAAAAGGAAATCGTGAAATACCTTTACAAATATTTATTTCTGTTTCAAAGAAGTCGAATGCTTATTACAGCAACAGTAACATTCGGAACCTGTAGCTGGTCTAAGGCCCTTCAGTGAAGGGCTCTAGCGCGGAGAGCTTCGTAAAAAACTTCCAGCCTTAATTGGATTGCCTTTTATTAGCGTAATAAAATTGAATTTACTCAGTTCATGAATGCGTTTCGATGTTTTGCTTTCCCCAAAATGAAACATTTCAATCATTGTACAATGTAACATCAAATGTTGCAATTACAATATATACGAGTCACCGAGTGTAAAAATTTACTATGGCAATACTGGTGAAATAAAAATACTGTTTTGTTTCTGTTTAGGTTTATTTATTTTTGTCTATACTTTAACTGAAAAGCAGCCACTTGTAAAATTTTAAGCGATTTGATGATGTAATTGAGAATCTAATGAAAGGGAGTTTCAATTAGGTTTTTTTCAATTTCAACTATACGTATTGCTTGGTATAACATAAAATATATTAGTTCATTCGCACATCTATATGACTAAGTAGGACTCTGCTAGAAGATCCTGTTTTGATTCATCATCATCATCATCATCATCGTCATCAGCAGCCATTATCTGCCTACTGCCAAACATAGGCCTCCCTCGAAGAACACCAAGACGATCAGTCCCTCGCCACATGCATCCATTTTTTCAATTAGTACGACTAATATCAGTATCTAGATCCTGGATGTATTTACGTTTTTATAAATAATTTATAAAATTTGCCACACACGTTTTTACATTACCACAACCATGTACATTAATATCTATGGACGCTTTTACACCACGTATTCGTTTTGTTGTAATGAGTTACAAGTTATTACACCACGTCAATCTGATCCAGGTAAGTTCTTGAAGAACTTGTGTTACGGGTACCAGACAACGGAAATATATTTCATATTTTTATACTATACATATATTTAAGATTTTTATTATATGATACACATATTTAATACACATCCATGACCCAGGAACACAGAAAATATTGTTGTTCCCTGGCGGGATTCGAACCCGCAACCTCCGGCTTGAGCGCCAACGTGCTTACCACTGAGCCACATAGTATATACCTTTTTGTTAAAAGTAGTGTTTTTCATCAATTTTATTGCGATTGAAATTTGAAATAACAATTTTACGATTATTTTTGGAATCCAACACAGCTTATCACGGTATGTGCCAAATGGCAGATACAATCAATGGAGCGACACTATCCCGAAATCAAAACGAATACCCGTGCACGGGTAAAAATATAATTGGATTGTTCCTGACAATATAAATTGCATATCTGTCATTTTTTTTTGTTCATCATTATCATGTGTTATCGTCTATATTGTATAAACTGCATTTTAGCGGTTCACATAATATATATTCATATGAAAATATTTACGTGTAAAATCGTCGTCATAATAAAAAAATATGAAATATATATGTACAGCCCGAAAACTTTTTTCCCTTTACTTTATAATACCCACGCGGGTATGTGGGACTCGCTGAGCCCGAGAGCTGGTAAGTGGACGCAGCTCTACCCTTAGTGGGTATCCCGGCGAGTGCCACCAATGCCGCCCCTGGTGAGGTGCCCCGTATCTAATGAGCAAACGGAGCACCTCGACGGCTAATCAGCCCCACAGGGGACCGACGCCACCTCCACAGAGGGGTTGTCCCGCACCACAGTACAACCCTTCCCAATGTCGGGACAATACAATGGGGTGAGGTTCCCGCCCTCGCCCCTTGCCCTTTTGTCCCCCTTTTTTATAAGAGGGGTACAAAGAGCCCCCTCGGCTCAATTAGCTTCGCGCAAGGTGCTGGGCACACCTTAGGCTACTGAGCCCCACCGCCACGTCAAGGCCTGAACCATGGCGGGGTTACTTTTTAATACCTAGAATAATTAGATCGATATCATTTATCAGAGTTTGGCAGCTAAGCATTAGTCATTAATGTTTTTCTTAATGTTATAATGAGGCAACCGAGCAGTCATCAATCGAGCCTTATGGTGACTACCGACTCCCATAGACATCCGCACAACTAAAAGTTATGCAGATGCGTTGCCCTCCTTTTCCATATCCCCCCAATGTGCCACAGGAAACTCGCAAACCGCACAAAACACGATAGCATAGCAGCTGTCACTTTACTCTGGTATTATGTGAGCGAGAGGTACCACCCTGGTCGTGCCGACCCAATTCGGCTGCAATGCAGCATGCACTACCTCTTACTAAAAATATAAAAATAAAACGCAACCACCATACAAACATTGAGTAATCTAGAACAAAAAATGGACACCCTAAAAGACGCCACCGGTATCATGATGACGCAAAATAGCAAAAATAGCCAATGGCTTAACAATATGAAAATGGGGTTAGTTCGGCGTTAAGTAAGAGCTTGTATGGAAAGAGATTAGCCGCTGGGGCACATGAGCTCCACAATGGCTAACGATACGCTATTAAAACTTTAAATTGGCCGATAGTTTGCGCTTTCGCATCCATATTTATGCACCAGTTAATATGCGCTATTGATATAATATCGTGATTTCAGAAAGTTGAAGCAATCTGAATTTTTCGACGAGGGCGTTGTAGTTTATCGCGCTATTTTTATACGTAAATTCTTATAAAGTCACATATAATATTATTAAGGTATAAGATTTTAAGAGCCTCTCGCTTAGGAGTCCCAGATACCACAACATAGATATAAACTCTTATTAGTTAATTATTATGGGACCAAAATTACTACAACAGTCCACTGAAATCTAACTAGAGTTCTTAAATTTATTTTCATTTAGCTGTTACCCGCAGCTTCGAGCGTTAACTTACATTTACGGACATATCCGGACTGATGATGATCATTATTTTACGTAATTATTTTTGGTTATTACATTTCTAAGGAAATAAGGGAGCGTTTTCAATGTAAGCTCCCAAGCGGCTTAAATTTTTCCGACTCTTATAATAATTATCCTTATAATATTATTTACCAATTGACTTAAAATCTTGGTAAATAATATTACACTATTAAATTAAAAGCTGCCTTAGGAATTACTGTATCTAATGTTGAAAAAAACATGAAAATCCATCGAGTAGTTTTTTAATCTATCGCGTACAGCGTACTACGTGTAGACAGACGTGGCGAAGGACTGTGTATGTGTGTGTATATATTATGTAATGCTGATAAGGATTAGGAATTAATGATAAAAAGGAGTTAATAGCCTTTACATTACAGTTTTATAGTTGTCAATTTTTCAAAGTATTCAATGGATATAGGTAGTATGTTATCTTTAACATATTATAGACATATGCCATTGCAAACTTTTCTGTAGGCATATTTAAGATACACAATTCCACCATACATTGATACCTACACTACCTAAACTTTCGGAACCCACAGCCGAGCTGTGGCGCTGCGACGCGAGTCGCAGGGTAACAAGGTGCAGCCCGTTCGAATCACGGCGACGGATTAGATTTTGCTATCTTTCGGGCGCAGCGATTTCTACATGAGGGTCATGACCCCCTGAGGATTCACCCCTCCCCGAGCATTTACTGGCGCAAAAAAGGAGTACCTCTTGTTAGAGGACGGACGAGAGAATTATTACTTACATAAAATCTAAAATAAAATAAGATAAATAAAAAAGGTAAAAGTTAAGGAGTTAAACAAGAAAACTTTGTAATTTCAAATTTCGTTCTTCTGTTTGTGATAAATATTAAGCGAGAGAAACTTCGTGCATCTGGGAAGAAGTGGGAATAAAGAAAAAAGTTGGCAAAATTAAAATTTTATTGTTACACTCAGTCATACGGTTTTATTATGTTTAGTTATGTTCACTCCCATTTGTCTTTTATAAAGCCTTTTTTATAGAAAAGGGGATAAACGAACAGTTGGATTACTAAGTGGACAGATCTGTGGCGTTTCACCAAAGGCGGCATTGGTGGCATTCGGTGAGTTTTGGTGGGTAGAGCTGCGTCCACTTACCGGATTTCGAGCGTAGGAGGGCAGACGAGCAGTCGAAGCCTTATGGCGACTATTTTTTCTATCCCCCTCAATTGGCCACCGAAAACTTAGAAACAGCACGAAACGCCACAGCATAGCGGATCCTGTCACTTGACGCTCATGTTATGTGAGCGAAAGGTACCACCCTGGTCGTGCCGGCCTAGTTTGGCTGCAAATGACACTACCTACTACTTAATTCGCCGGATTCAGAGAGTCTACATTCGTTGAATCAAATTACATGTTGAAAGCTGATATCAATCTAATAGGCTCATTTTTCTATTCTATTCGATAAACATAAAAAACACGTGTCTAAAGGAGCTAATGCGTAAGCTATTACAGATTGTTCTGCGGCTATTCCGGACCATGTTTTGACGCACTCGGAGCGGATGCAGTGCGTAACCGCCCGACCGTCGTTAGTCATGATCATTGCGGCCTTTCAATATTAATCACACGCTTGTTGCTCTTGACACTTTCAAGTACAAATGACTTTAGTTTGTATGCGTTTTCCTCAAAAACATTTTCTATTAATCACTTGAAGTTGATACATAATAGTCATTCCACTAGATTTCCCCGTAAAATATATAAAATGCCTACAAATTGTTATCCCTGTTTTATTTCTATAAAAAATTTATTTCTAACAATTTTCAATATTATTTATTCATTATAATATGATGAAGCGACTTTAGTTAGGTAGGTACATAAATAAAAAATATATCGTTTTGGATTAAATTTTCGATACTGTATGTTTTTTTATCCATATTTCGATGTATCGGATCAATATATATTATATATTGGTTAAAATATCAATCATTATTATCATCATCATCATCATCAGCCTATATCTGTCCACCGTTGATCATAGGCCTCAATGAACGCCAAGAGGGCCGATCCCTTGCCACTCGCATCCAACACGGATCGGTCACTTTAAACGGAGATCGTCTTCCCACCGATATCCAACTAACACTAAATATCCAAATATTGAATTAAATATATATCAATACATTTTCAACAGGCCTAAAAAATATCCTAGCTGATGATGATTATTTTATAATCTAGATCACTTAGTGTTAATGTAGCATTACACTGATAAAAAAAAAACTACGCCTAGTTTTGAAGAAATGCTCCTGCATGCAAACTCGCAAACATTACCTTTTTATATATTACATATACCTACTGATACAATTTCAGTTTATACTCTTTCTTATCTCAATATACCACCCACAGAATCATCGCAACCATATATATTTCAGGCAGCCATATCTTATTAATATTTGAGTGCCAGTGTCTGGGAATGACTCATGTCTCGGACCCGGTAGTGACGTCTTCTCTCGTAACATGTCTGATATATTGTAGGCGGTCCATACTAATATTACTGTCTGTCTGTTACAGTACGCTTTAGTTGCTAATCTTGATAAGGATTGCTAAGGTTTGTGTTTGGAGAGGACTTATGATAAGCTCTGAAAAGAATAAATAGTATATTTGCATTTTTATGCCGAGTGTCATCACAGCGATGCTCGGTGACTTCAAGTCTTGGACAGCGATAGTCTCCTTCTGCGAGGCAGTAATATCCCACAAATAGGCTGACGAGCGGTTGAGATAGGAGGCCACCGACAAGGCGCGGGGGAGCGGCGGGCGACGAATTGGGATGCGTGAAAGGTGCTACTTAATGCGCCCCCAGTACCTTCTCTTGTACTCGTGTTGGATCAGGATGGGAACCTGGCCCAGTTAGGCACGACGTTGCGAAGACTGCTTAGTGGTGGTGGTAGTCCCTCTTACGAGCATAGTAGTCTGGCCGTCGCCAGATCTAGCCTGTCGCTGAGGTGATCCTGTTGTCTGTAAATCCGGGATCCTCAAAAAGCAACTCAAGGCGCTCGCAGTGATTTTAGTTCCAGCATTGATCAGAACTAGGATTTTCATGATGATGGTGATGATACGACTGAGGAATAGACTGTCTTGGCGTTCGTTAAAAGAAAAAAAGAAAAAAGTTGCCTTTGTAATGGATGCATAATAATAATATCTGTGGACGCTTTTACACCACGTCAATCTGGTCCCGTGGTAAGTTCTCGAAGAACTTGTGTTACGAGTACCAGACAACGGAAATAATATATTAAATACTTTTTACTAGACATATCAATGACCCAGAACACAGAAAACTTTTTGTTCCCTGGTGGGATTCGAACCCGCTACCACCAGCTTGCGCGACAACGCGCTTACCATTGAGCCACAGAGGTCGCCATGGATCGATGATGATGACGATAAGGCTGTAAATCTAATTTGACGTGGGTTTTAAATACCTCGTAAATATAATAAGCCTATTATTTTTATTCAACTTACCTATATGGTAGAATCTATATCAATGCCACAGTTATTCGCGAATCGTATTGTAATAGTAAATTTACTATTATAGTTTTTATAGATAAAATAATTATGTAACAGTCCATATAAAAATTGTGGAGGTGTAAGAATATGCTCTTTATACCATGTATTGTGCGTCGTGCTGTCTGCATGGGTACATTTTATTTTAGACTCACTTTGCTGTGAACACCTGTCATCTAGAAACACAGCATATGTACTAAATCATGGACTAGTTTCGTAAATGAGTGTACGTTGGCTGCATGGGTACCACCATCTTGCTTATTTCTCCCGTGAAACAGCTTTGCTGTGTTTCGGAGAGAAGGGCAAGACAGGCAGTGTAATTACTGGCACCGAGACTTAACATCTTATGTCTCAGGATAGGCAACACATAAATGAGTTGCCTGGGCTCGTTCCAGGTATACTAGTTTATGTTCATGGGCGTCGTCGACCACTTAACATCAGGTGGTACGTTTGCCAGTTTGCCTATCCAACTAACATGAAAAAAAAAAAAAAAAGTTCGGCAACGTTGACTTAGTTAATACGTCCTATGGACATTTGCCTATTTTAATTTATTTAATTTGCCCATTTTAAATAAAAAAAATCACCTACTTTGGGTATTACTACATCCGGCATTTAACTTATATTATTGTCACTACGTAACAAATGATCTGCAACTTTCAAAATGGTAACAGATTATTGTGGCCTATCAACGCAACTTCCGATTTATTTTCTACTACCTTTTTTAAGATTTTATGAGGACAACCTTTGTGACTCAGTGGTAAGCGCTTTGGCGCTGAAGCCGGAGGTTGCGGGTTCGAATCCCGCCGGGGAACAAAAATATTTTCTGTGTTCCTGGGTCATGGATGTGTATTAAATATGTGTATTATATAATAAAAAATAATAAAAATCTTAAATATAATATGTATATAGTATAAAAGTATTAAATATATTCTTTTATTAATATATATTTTATTAATATATATATAATTATTAGAATTATTTCTCGAAGAACTTGTGTTAATACTTTAACACAAGTTCTTCGAGAACTTACCACGGGACCAGATTGACGTGGTGTGAAAGCGTCCATAGATATTCTTATTATTATTAAAAGAAATTGTCAAAATTGGCAAACGAGAAAAGTGTAACTATACATCTCTTTTTCTCAACTCATTTAAGAGCCCTTGCTCTTGTCAGTGAGGTAATCGCCAATCCTTTCTGCCAATTCCTTCCCTTCCCCTTGTCAGCCAAGGTACGTAGGTAGCCTACAGCAACAAATTATACGACACCGGTGACGGACAACGGTGACGTATTTGTTGTTGTGCCTATTTAGGTACAAATACGTCAGTTAAATAACTTAGTTGACACCGACTCCAAAAGTAACAATAATTATGTGGTAAACGGAAAGATTGTAGGTTAAACCTACATTAGTAGAAGTATAAGATGATTATTATTAGTTGCGGACACAAAAAATAAAGAAACGCGATTATTTTATAACTTTTTCGTTATTTCATTTTTCGAAGTCGGTTATAATTTTTGTTTAAAAAAAATATATTGAATAGGCTTCGAAACTACTGGACCGATTTGAATAATTCTTTCATTTTTAGAAAATCACATTAGCATCAAGTAGTGAGCCATAAATTCTTTACGTTCAAAGCTGGGATGGACCGCTTGTATTTAATAAAATAATGGCACTAAATTAAAACATACAGGTATGAACAGGCCAGAGATAGTCTGTTCACCTTTCTTAAATTATATCTTCAATGTTTAATGGTACGTATACCAGCACCTCCTATAAAATGTTTATGTGTTCAGACATAAAGAACCTGTAGTTTGTCGCACTTTAACCCTGACTGTAAAACATTCGTTCGAATCGTTTTAACTAAACATTACATACAGTTGTGACACTGGTATATACTATAAAATATATATTGTCTTTATGTTTTGGTTCAGGTTCAGCCCCATCATGGTTCAAGCCTTATCGTGGCGGTGGGGCTCAGTAGGCTAATGTTAACCCAGCACCATGGGCTAAGCCAATTGAACTGAGGCGAGGATGGGAACCAGCGGGACATTGAAAGGGAGTGACCCTTTTAATGTCCCGATGTTGGGAGTGGTTGTTCTGTGGTGCGAGACAACCCCTTTGTGGAGGTGGCTTCAGTCCCTGGGGGACTGACGAACCGTACCCTGTTGTTAGGCGGAGGTGGAGGTACCGTGTTGCTTAAAATATCCGGGGCACCTCACCAAAGATGGCATTTGTGGCCCTCACCGGCTTTTAGTTGGTAGAGCTGCGTCTACCTTACCAGCTACCAGCGAGTAACACATACCCGCCTGGGGAGACCCCCCTCCCCAGCGGGATGCACAAGAGCATTTCCCGGCGCAAAAGAGAAAGGCTTATGTTCAACGGTGGATGAATAGGGGCTGTTGTTTTTATGATGATGATGATGACATATAAATATTACATGTCCAAAAAAAGGAAATAATCAGGTAAAAGCTTTGTGCAAGGATGAACCCTTCATCTCTCATCATATCACAAACAATCAAACGTGGTGAATTTCGCTAAAACCTAAAAGAGATATACCCAGAAAAAGATCTGTTTGCTAATATGGTATTGGAGGGTTAATTAATAAAAATTTATTAATAAAATTGGGTAATTAATAAAAAAATATTAATATGGTATTGGAGGGTTAATTAATAAAAAAATATTAATAAAATTGGGTACGTAAGCCATGTTAGAGCACACGTCCGACACCAATAGCAAGGAGTCGAAGTGGTCGCCGTGACCGAAATCGGTCTGGAGGATTATTATTATTATTATTATTATTGGAGGGTTTTTAATCTACATTTAAGTTAAACTTCTACGTTAATTAATGACATTTGTTTTTAGTAGTTATAGGTAATAACAAGATAATTGATTTATATAATATATGCCATTCGTTTTAATTTTATAGTAAGCCTAAATTTTATATTGTAATTTAATCTGACTAAACAATAATACTCTGATGATGCAAATGGTATACATCTGTATCACATCAAATTGGATTAACATCACATTATATATAATTTATTAATAAATAATTTATCTTTCTTAAATTGTTATAACTTCTCTATTGCCAATACAAAATGGTGTTGATGTTTCCATATCATATAAAACACCTTCTCGTTATATAATCTTCTCAACATAACTAAATCATGTTATTTATTAACGTCAGTGGTCAGTAAGCACGTTAATATAATGAAGCGATTTTTATAAGGCTCGTAAAATTAAATTTTACAATTTTGTTTATGGTCAGCATAAAATATCGCCCACGTAACAGACCAACATGGGTTGTGACTTATGAATGAAGTGTATGAGTTTGGAAAATTGATGTATCGTTTTATAATAACACCGTAGAAGGAGCTAACAAGGTAAATATCTTATGTTATTAGTTATTATATCAACGTAACAACCAATGATATTCGACTACGATCGCTAAAATAATCTACTGAAAATCGGTGTTGGTGTCCTCCAACATATGCCGAGTTACATCCCTTCAGTGCTCCACATTGCACTGCTTTGCAGATGATAACACCGTTGTTTTTATATTTTTGGTTTGTATCTGATGTGTCTGTTTTTTATTTTACTTATTTTGTATTAGATTTTCATGTATAGATCATTATTACTATGTAAATTTTTTTGTTTGATACGTCCTATCTGTACTGCAGTGACGTGTAATGAGCATCGAATAAAGCTTTTCTATTTCTAAAGAGATTTCCCCACTATGGTTCAAGTCTTGTCGTGGTGGTGAGGCCAGTAGCCTAAGGTGAACCCAGCACCTTGGGTGAAGCCAATTGAACCGAGGGAGCTGCTGCAAAATAGCAGGAGGGGGGACAAAAGGCGAGGATATTAACCTATACTAACCTCACCCCATAGCACTGTCCCAACGTTGAAAGGAGTTATTCTGTGGTGCGGGACAACCCCTCAGTGGTGGTGGCGTCGGTCCCTTGGGGGTTTTACTAGCCGTTGAGGTCCCCTTCTTGCTAAACAGATCTGGGCACCTCACGAAAGGTAGCATTTGTGGCACTTGACGGGTTTTAGTGGGTAGAGCTTCGTCCACCTTACCATCGCTCGGGCGCTCGCAGCGAGTCCCACAGACAGATATGGGGTAGTAATAGGGGACATCTTAACTTTTTTTTATGTTAGTTGAATAGACAAACTGGAAAACATGCCACCTGATGGTAAGTGGTCGACGTCGCCCATGAACATAAACTAGTTTACCTGGAACGAGCCCAGGCAACTCATTTATGTGTTGCCCATCCTGAGACATAAGATGTTAAGTCACGGTGCCAGTAATTACACTGCCTGTCTTGCACTTCTCTCCAAAACACAGCAAAGCTGTTTCACGGGAGAAACAAGCAAGATGGTGGTATCCATGCAGCCGGGAGCGCGGTACTGCGCTTCCCACCCACCGGTGGAAGTCAAGTGAAGAACGGTGGAAGAGATGCACCGTGCCGCATGCCCGTCATCATGGGATATCCATTCTGCTTATTTCCTCCATTAATCAGCTTTGTTGTGTTTTGGTACGAAGGGGAGAACATACTGTACAGTATCTACATTTTTTTTTTGTTAACACAGGGAAACGTCTTTACGCACCGTCAATAGCGCTGGCAAGTTCCAACTATAACCCCGCGAGTTCCACGAATGCTGCCTTTGGTGAGGTGCCCCGGATCTGTTGAGCAACAGGGCATCTTGACGGCTAGTTAACCCGCCAAGGGACCGACGCCACCTCCACAGAGGGGTTGGCCCATACCTCAGAACAACCCCTCCCAACGCCGGGACAGTGCAATAGGGTACCCATCCTCGCCCCTCGTACCACGTACTCTTTTGTCCCCTCTTCTTATAAGAGGGGTACCTACAAAGAACAGCATTCTCGGTTCAATTGGCTAAGCCCACGGTGCTGTGTTCACCTTAGGCTACTGAGTCCCAGCGCCACGACAAGGCTAAAAATATGGTGGGGAAACTGTATAATATATGCTGGCACCGAGATTCATCATCTTTTGTCTCAGGATAGGCAAGGCATGAAAGACTTGAAAGGCGGCATGAAAGAACTCATATTTGTGCACAGGCAATTAAAAAAATATCGGTAATTATTTTACAAAACACTTGAACCACTTATTTATAAATTCCTGGCGTTGAATGTTGAAGTGTATAGCTTTCAAGGATTCAATAGCGATGTTATTAAGGAGTGAAAAGATTGGGGTTTAGTCTCAGTCCTCGCTAATTGCATCCGGGCCTTTGCATTCAGTTCTATTGTGGCCCCAACGCAGATTTTAATGAAGCGCCTTAATCCTGCGCTAAGGAAGCAGTTGGTCTAGGTAAAACTTTAACAATACAAAAGACGAAGTTTAGTAATTATTTTCGAAGGGTTCGATACCCAATATTATTATGGACTATTCAATATAAGCATAGGAGGTATGCCGGTTAGGTTTTTTAAATAATTTATTTATAGAAACAAATAGTCGTATCAAGGTAAATTATTAATTAATTTATGAGCTAGATTAACTATAGAACGTTTATTAAAACTAGTCAGTAAGAGGTAGTGCCATGCTGCTTTGGGCCGGCACGACCGGGGTGGTACTCTCGCTCACATAGTACTGGCGTAAAGTGACAGCTATGCTTGCCGTTGGGAGGGATATAAAAAAGGAAGACAACGCAGCTGCATAATCTTTGGTTCCGCGGATGTGTATGGGCGTCGATAGTCGCCAAACGGCTTCAACTACTCGTTTGCCCTCCTTTACTATAAAAATATATGTCCAGCAGTTGATGGAGAAAGGTTGGTAAATAGTTATGATTATAACATCATTATTATAAGCAAACGTCACTTATTTAAATACATGATCACTCACCATCAGGTGGTTGTAAGTTTGTCTATCCAACAAACATAATAAACTCCTGCCAAATTCTGACAAATATGATGCACTTAAGCCATATTATCATATTATAGTGAAGTCGTTCTCGTGATCATTTGAAAGTGCTAATCTGAAAGTTCGAATAATTAGATCAAAATGATTACAACTGTAAAGAAAGCCTATAGAATATTTAGAAAATGTTCACATCACCTTACAACGCGCACACGTTCTGCGATGGTGATGATGAACAATACTACAAATACAAATACTACTACATATACAAATACAAAACAGTCAGGAAATGTAACTGTGTTATAAAAATGACCCAACAAAAGTCGTGTCCAAGTAGGCGGGGCTTAAAAGTCGTGTCCAGGGCGTCATCAGTCGGACATTTTTCTTACAAGCGAACACACGTCAAACTTACGGTTAAGTTTTCGTTCTTTCATTATGAATTGCAGCTGTTAATCATCATGCCATCATTTGTAGTGAAGTGGTGCAGGAGCCATACAAAATCAAAACCTCCAGGGATTACTTCTCACTAGTAAATAGTAGTAAAATTATATTATATTCAAATACGTTAATGTAATAAGCAAACCGAGATGGTCAATACTATGCAAAATGAAGTCAGTCAATATTTGAACCAATGTAGAAGGTATTTTATTTATTCTTCATTAAATGTATAATATACCTACTATGTTTATATTTTTATCATTATTTAAATGTATATCGATATAATTGAGGTATTTTAAAAATGATTGTGCATTTTGCTTGCTTTGTTTTCTTTTAGTATCCCAGCCGATCCAATTCGGCAAAATAAGTAGTTAGCTGCAATTAAGCTTGAAAGACAAGGGTATCCCGGGGAAGAGCCTATAAGGAGCTAGGCGGTGCGGCTGGCCAAAGTCGGGCTCGACCTCGTGATCAGCCGCATAGAGAGGTTAGGGCTTCGGGTCAGAGTTGAGAAGACCAAAGTCCTTCTCTTCCGCGGGACCGGCCGTAAAGGACACCGTCCGGGAGCTACCCTCCAGATCCGAGGGGGGAGGGTCAGGATGAGCCCCCAGATCAAGGGACGGAGACGGAGGAAGGACCTTCGGCCCACATTTGTCAATATTGGGATTGAAGGTCGTGAAGGCGGCAAGTGCGCTGGGCAGACTCCTCCTGAACCTCGAAGGAACCAGCGCCGCCTGCAGGCAGCTATACTCCGGAGTATGGCGATGTATGGTGCATCCATTTGGGCGGGTCACCTTACCGCGAGGGACAAGGCCCAGCTGGTACCGAACAGTATCGTGGGTGACAGCCACTGACCTAGCCGGTGCCCCCCGTGGGAATTTGTGGCGGAGGTTTTTGCCGAGACGCATTCATATGTCTTGGTTAGGAGGGCTCCCGGCGAGAACCTTACGTTTTACTAGATCCTACGGGTACGCTGACTAGGACAGGAGCATTAATACGGAGGTGGGGGGAGGACCAGGCACGGCAGTCGTATGACAAAAGCCTAACGGTTGCTTTGCATTCAGTCCTCGAGAGTTGGATGCGCCATAAGCACAAACCCCGTCACCTTCCGTCTGACACAGGTGCTCACCAGGCATGGTTGCTTTGGTGAGTACCTGTGCCGGACGGCCCACAGGGAGTCAGTAACAGTATGTTACGATTGTGGCGCGTCGGTGGACTCGGCTGAAAGAAATCATTGTAAAATATTAAATAATATTGTTTTATTATTGACTTGGTTCACTTATTGCATGACATCGTCCACGCAGCTATCACTCGACTGTCATAGGTGACATTGCAGCATGCGCGCCGACCAATACCTGCATTTATTCTGAAATTAAACAAATCACAAATGACGTCTATTTGTAACCTCGAAAGTGATTGGTATTTTAAATCATACGTCGTTTTGGTTTGAAGTAGGCCCACTTTTTATGTGTCATTTGTTCTGAGTTAGACTTCCTGACTTATTATTTATTCGTAGACTACAAATACAAAACAATATTACAATAGCTTTGACATTTTAATGTCAATTTAAAAAGATATTGTTTCTTTGATTTTTGTTATTTTGATTATTGATAAGCCTGTTGCTTATCTTGAATATACGTCCCTTTATCTGCTCCATACTTATTCATTCAAGATATTTAGAATTATCATACCTACATTGCGTCTCTCACCTTCCGCTTGACACAGGTGCTCACCGGACACGGTTGTTTTGGTGCGTACCTGTGTCGGGTGACCAGGAGGGTGCCGCCGCGAGCCTGCCATGAGTGCAGCGCTGTGGAGGACTCGGCCCAGCACACCCTTGAGGTGTACGATAGATGGGCCGCACAGCGTTTTTCATTTCGCGGAAGGAGCCCGTGGAGCGGGACAAAGAGGAGGACGCCACATCCGTCCCGCTCCGTCGACGTAGGACGGGAGTGCGGAGGAGACGCTTTTTTTAAGTTAGTTGGATAGGCAAACTGGCAAACGTGCCACCTGCTGGTAAGTGGTCGACGTCGCCCATGAACATAAACTAGTTTACCTGGAACGAGCCCAGGCAACTCATCTATGTGTTGCCTATCCTGAGACATAAGATGTTAAGTCTCGGTGCCAGTAATTACACTGCCTGTCTTGCCCTTCTCTCCGAAACACAGCAAAGCTGTTTCACGGGAGAAACAAGCAAGATGGTGGTACCCATGCAGCCGGGAGCGCGGCACAGCGCTTCCCTCCCACCGGTAAATCTCGCTCTATTAATATTAACCGGTAAATCGCTATGCACATCTCCTAACTCCCGTCTGACGAGACTCGGGGTAAGGTTGGGTACCTGCCCCGGCAGAAAATCCGACGTTGGCCCCCGCCATGGAGAAACTCCACGGGGGTGCTTCAGGTTGTCGGAGTTCCCCCATAATAGGAGGAAGCCCGGTTAGCCCATTTGAGTAAAATAACGAGCTGTCGATAATGATGATGATGTTTTATTCTAATGGTGACGTTGAGCGGGCGATGGTAACGCGAATATAATATATAGTAGATAAAAATAAATATTACGCAACAATCACACCACGTTCATATCCCCGTGGTATGTTCGTAAGAACTTGTGTTACGGGTACTAGAACGAATAGTGCAGATATCTATATTCATCATAGGAATTATCTTCACTTGGTGAGGCGGATTCGAACCCGCTGCGTAAAGTGCCAAACAGCCACTCGACCAGCCGGCCGTCAAAACTAACGCATTACAAAAAAAAATCAAAATTATACAATTTTTGCAACAATATAAGGCATTATCAATGTGTGTGGCATGTTTTGTATATTTTTTTCTTTAACGCCGGGAAATGCTCTGAGGCATCCCGCGAGGGAGTGAGTCTCCCCAGGCGGGTATGTCGGTCTCGCTGCGCCCGACAGCTGGTACGTGCACGCAGCTCTACCCACTAAAACCCGGCGAGTGCCACCAATGCCGCCTTTGGTGAGGTGCCCCGGATCTAGTAAACAAACAGGACACCTCGACGGCTAGTCAGTCCTGAAAGGGACCGACGCCATCTCCACAGAGGGGCTGTCCCGCACCACAGAACAACCCCTCCCAACGTCGGGACAGTACAATGGGGTGAGGTTCCCATCCTCACCCCTTGCCCCCCTGCTCTTTTGTCCCCTCTTCTTATAAGAGGTGTACAAAGAGCCCCCTCGGCTCAATTAGCTTCGCCCAAGATGCTGGGCTCACCCTAGATTACTGAGCCCCACCGCCACGTCAAGGCCTGAACCATGGTGGGGATGTATTGTATAATCACCAGTACAATTTATCCACTGTTGGACACAAACTCTAATAAGCATTAAATAAACAAAAGAACGTATATTTTAATCAGATGGCATGTACCTATTTCGTTTATAGCTCAATGTACTACGATTCATATATAATACCCTAATATCGCTGTTGAAGCGGAAAATCCGATATCTTGGGCCATTGATGGCTGTTTAATATTCAAGAGCTCAAAGCCTTACACTACAAATGACTGCCGCGGATCACTCCGATCTTAAACTTTATACGTGAATATTTTACACAGGTATTTTTAAACAACACCAGCCGGCCTACTCTTGACACTCGATCCTATCGAAATTTAGGATTGGGATCGAAAAGACGCTACAACTAGCGCAAAATTTGACTCGATTACAGTGAAATTTTATGTAACTAATTGAAATCGGCATTTCTCGATCTTGTTCATACATATTTCCTTAATTCGTACTCTTGACAACATTTTGACGTTGACGTATCGACTTCGAAATTGAAATTGGGTTCGAATTTACACAGTTCATTGTTCAACAAAACTTAAGTTTTTAGTGTTCGATTGCGTTGTTTAATGTGTTTTTTATTAAAATTATGGCACGATTGGCACTTCTTTTTGGATATATTAGGATAGAGCTAAGACAAAGGCGAAATCTAAGAAGAATGGCGCGTTATATGCCAATAATGCGTTCACCATGAGTGATGTATTGCCTCAGCAAGGAGCTTTGAAGTTGTTCATAGCGATTTGGATTTGTATCTACTATCTAGTATCTACGCGTTATAAGGTATGTCAATAGAAATATCTATAATCTAACCTCTTCTATAGTTCATCTTTTCTCTTTATTTACGGCCTATGTAGGATACATAAAAAATATATCTCAAATTATTTTATTATTGATTGGTTCTACATTGTTCTTCATATTATGTGATACCTATCTATTAGACAAATCAAAGTGCTAATTATAATAATCTATTTGACTTATTGAGTTACATATATTTGCATTATTTTATGAAAACTTCCAAATAACATCCGTAGGAAGTGCTATTGATGGTACTCATATGGCTATCATACGTCCAGCCCAAAATGAGAGGTTTTATAATAGAAAAGGATTTCACTTAAGAAATGTTTTAATTATAAGTTGACTCTTGGATTCTGTAATTGTATAATTTAGTTTTAATAATGCCTTTTCTTTTATTAGTAATACCTTTAAAATGTATATATTATATTGATATAATATATTATACAATTTAAACAAATTAATTATATATATTAATAGGTATATTCTTTTAGTAATACCTTTAAATTGGCAAATAACATAAACATTATAAAGGAATCTTAAAATAAGTTCATTCCTTTTTAAATTTTGGGGAACTTGTTTATTTACTTGTTAATTCTAAGTTAAAATCATAAGAAAGTGATTATTTGTTTCATACATTAATATTATATTCCAATAATTATATGTTTTAGGAGACTCGGGCTATGGCCAAAGAACTATTATGATGACACCTATTT
This sequence comes from Helleia helle, assembly GCA_963853865.1. Taxonomy (NCBI): domain Eukaryota; kingdom Metazoa; phylum Arthropoda; class Insecta; order Lepidoptera; family Lycaenidae; genus Helleia; species Helleia helle. The sequence goes on along the minus strand of OY971423.1, from coordinate 16,282,825 downwards.
GGATGCTCCGGCTGGCTCACCTGAAGAACACTACACCAAGTTTCATTGCGTGGCACGCAATACAGTAAAGCATACTATTGATGTTCTGAAGAATAGGTGGCGATGTCTCCTAGGCCACAGGGTCCATCACTATAAGAAAGTGATCATTTGTTCCATACATAAATATTATATTATTTTTTATAGGGTATGCCCAAAGAACTATTATGATGACACCTATTTGGATGCTCCGGCTGGCTCACCTGAAGAACACTACACCAAGTTTCATTGCGTGGCACGCAATACAGTAAAGCATACTATTGATGTTCTGAAGAATAGGTGGCGATGTCTCCTAGGCCACAGGGTCCATCACTATAAGAAAGTGATCATTTGTTCCATACATAAATATTATATTATTTTTTATAGGGTATGCCCAAAGAACTATTATGATGACACCTATTTGGATGCTCCGGCTGGCTCACCTGAAAAACACTACACCAAATTTAATTGTGTGGCATGCTATACAGTAAGCATACTATGGGTGTTCTGAAGAATAGGTGACGATGTCTCCTAGGACACAGTGTTTTTAATGCTTTCATTAAACTCTTGTTAAACTACTATTTGTTTTTATTTGCCTATCTATATTTTTGGTCATTGATTGATATAATCAATATTACAATCACAGTATTTATAAAAATAAGTACTAAAATACTTAACAATAAGCCTTTTATTCTCTTTTAACCTAAGGTAGCAATATTTAAATGTAACAGTTTTTATTTCCCTGTCTACATTTTTGGTCATTGATTGATATAATCTATATTACAATCACAGTATTTAAAAAAATAAGTACTAAAATACTTAACAATTGGTCTTTTATTATCTTTTAACCCAAGAAAGCAATATTTAAATAAATCACAGTATTTTGTAAACAAATTAAGCCTATGTTTATGAGTAAAATACTTCATTTTCAATAAATAAACACCAAGATGACCAATCACTAAAATACATAACAATTATAATTTGTATGTTGTCTGTCAGAACTTCAGTTATTATTTTGGATAGCCTTGGCACCAGCATTACTGGTAAATTAAGAAAGAAGATGATTTCTATTTTATTTTTTTATTTACTATATTTTGAGCTATTTTGAAATTTGATGTCTATTCAAAATTGCGCGTAAGCTTTTTTTTATAGCAGCAATACACATTATGCCAGAATGTATAATAATTTATTTTGCTTTTAATGCTTTAAAAAAATAAGTTTAGGTTTAATTTAAGGAACTACATTATAATAGATAATAATTAATTATTGAAGACATATTTTAATTAAAAAAAAAACATAAACATCATAATATGTTGAATTTTATTTTGTTATTATATTTTATTATAATGGCCACATCGGTCGTCGATTCCAATTTTAATTCAATCGTAAACACGATTTGTTCAAGAGTACCAATATACTCCAGATTGGAACTGGAACTGGATTGAATTCGTATTGTTGTGAGATTTGAACTAAAGTCAAGAGTAGGCCGGCTGACTGTGTTACTATACGACTTATATTTGCCACGGTCAAACGTTTATTACTAGCTGTTGCCCGCAGTACCCGCGTTAACTTTTGTCCAAAAGATGGAAAAAAAAAATTGGGGTGTGGGTTGCAAACAAACACTATATATGTATAAAAATTACTTATAAACCTATTCTCATATCCACTGAATATACACATAAAGTTTGATTAAAATCGGTCAAGCCGTTTTGGAGTAGTATAAACACTAAAACTTTGACACAAGAATTTTATAATATACTAGTGGCACCGACAGATGTTGTCCTGTACAAAATATTTTTTTTGTGAATCTAAACCATCCTCGAATCACCTTGAACTCACACAAAAAATTTCATCAAAATCGGTCCAGCCGTCTAGGAGAAGTTCAGTGACATACACACGCACACAAGAAATATATATATAAAGATTAAATAATATATTATATATCTAATACTATACATATATTTAAGATGTTATAATGTAATACACATATATTTAAAACACATCCATGACCCAGGAACACAGAAAACTCTTTGTTCCCTGGCAGGATTCGAACCCGCTATCTCCGGCTAGAGCGCGAACGCGCTTACCATTGAGCCACAGAGGTCGCTTGATTAATTATAGACAGACATCTCCGTAGAGTTAAGCACAGGGTAAATGCTCTGAAGAATTCGGCTAATCTAAATTATTTTAAAATGATGTTCTTAATGGATATTTTTATTGATTAAAATAAACTAGAATTGTGTATCTTAATATATATAATTCTTCTGTGCGTGTGTATGTCACTGAACTCCTCCCAAGCGGCTGGACCGATCTTGATGATTTTTTTTGTGTGTGTTCAAGTGGATTCGAGAATGGTTTAGATTCACAAAAAAAATTGTACAGGACAACGTCTGTCGGGGCCACTAGTTAGTCTATAAAACTCGTTGCTTTCCCTAAGACATCTCACTGTTTCCAGTGTCTTGTCCTGACATCTGAAGCCACAAAGACGACCCACAAAGAGCATTTGACTTCTTCCTTACCATTCCTTCCTCATAGTTATAACTTACTAGCAGCGCCCTGCGGTTTAACCCGCGTACTTCCCATTTCCGTGGAAGTACATAGATAAATTGTAGCCTATATGTTATTCTGATGTGTAAGATATATTATTATAAAGATTCCTTAAAAATCCATCCAGTAGTTTTTGCGTAAAAGGGCAACAAACATCCACACATTCTAACAAGCTTTCGCCTTTATAATATTACGAGCTGGTGCCCGCGACTTCGTCTACGCAGGATAAGATTTTTTTTATAAAAAGTATCCTTTATTACTTCTATTACCTCCAAGAATATGTGTGCAAAGTTTCATGATGATCGGTTAAGTAGTTTTTGCGTGAAAGCGTAACAAACATCCACACTTTCACATTTATAATATTAGTAAGGATAGTAAGGATTAGGATGACTCCAACAAATAATTTCAAATTTAACAACGTTTGAAACGCAAATATCGTTTTCTACTATGAAAATACTTTTCCAATCTAGTTTCCCATTTCTATTTAATCATTTTGCCGAAGGCGGAATTTGAAAAAAAAATGTATTGGCTGTGCGCCTATCGGTGGAATCGAAAATATTTGGTTTTCTCGTGTCGGTGAAGCTGAGTTTAATCTGTACGTGTGGTCCGCTCGTGGTCTGTCAATATACAAAAATACTTTTTTCTAACATTTCCCGGAACGTCCGAAATGACATCTTTTTTATAAACGAGGCTGACGGACAGTCGGTTCATCTGATGGTAACTGATCAGCGACACCCATAGACACTGGGACACCGACACTAGACACAGCAAAACATTCAAGTGCTTTGCCGGCATTTTAAGTATAAGTATAGGTATGCTATAAGAATGTCGGAGACAATGTGACTAGACACCGGTAGGAGGGAAGCGCTGTGCCGCGCTCCCGGCTGCATGGGTACCACCATCTTGCTTGTTTTTCCCGTGAAACAGCTTTGCTGTGTTTCGGAGAGAAGTGCAAAACAGGCAGTGTAATTACTATGCCTCCTCTTTTATATTATATATATAAGAGGAGGCAAACAGACGGTCGGTTCATCTGATGGTAAGTGAAAAGTGACGTCCACAGACACCCGCTACACCATTAGCAGGTACCCTACCAGCCTTTCAAATATAAGTATGCTCTTATCTTAAAGGTTCTTAAGTTCCTAGTTCCTAAGTTAAAGAAACACCGTAGGTGACAGATGATTCTATTTATTCGTCGTGCGAGGCAGGAAATTCCGTAAAAATCGAGTTGTTTATTCCAGTTGTTGTTTTCTGACATTACATTAATTTTACTGAACTTTTAACGGATATGTCGCGGTTCATTAAGGTGTTTACATGTCATGTTTCGGATATATTAAGCGAACATGGTCACGGGAGAACCGTCCTAAAAAGTTGTTTATCCAGGTGTTTAAAATGTAATTTATTGGTATAATAAATTATGCGCAATAGTTGTTTGAATGGCTATTGCTATGATCTAAACAAAAATTTATAGATACCTAAATATATAAAATTCGGCTGGCATAATAATTAAGTAACAGGCGCTCAATCAAGGTTGGTCCTATACCCTAGCTGTCTAAGATTGTGAAATACCTTGTTCCAGTTTCTAAACTTTAAGAGTCAAAGTACAAATTATTTAGGACCTGTACGCCTTGTATTATGACGGTGATAACATTTGTTCGAGGTTAACAATTTTAGGTGCATTTTACAAGTTTTGTGTAGATCTGATTCATAACAAAAGACTATATACCAAAACATGTGTATTGTGTATTATATTATATTATTATAAAAAATATTATTATTATGTGTTTATATTTAAGCTATTATTATAATCGTTGAAATTAATTAATATGTTATAATATCGGCTATAGCCATGTGTGTCTTATATGTATATACAACTCACACACGGCCATCGGTTCACAAACTAGACTAGTTCGTATGGCAAACAGACAACTGATACATACTTATATATTTCTAAATATATACATATTATAGATATATTACACCCAGTCACAGAATAAATGATCATGTTCATCACACAAACATTGGTCCTGGGTAGGAATCGAACCCACGACCTTCTGGTTTAGCAGTCAGGGTCACTAACCACTAGACCAACATGCCAAATAAAAAAGATACACGAAAGAATATCTTATTATGCGAAACCTTCATGATTATTGTTAACCCTTTTCACTCCACTGCAGAAGTCTGAACATAACGAGAAGGTCTCTTTATTAAAGGCCAAGAGTAGCACCTCCTTACCTCACCAGCATCTTTATCAACCTTCGTCCTCCTTCTGTTCAAGCAAGACGTTCGTCATAATTACTACTTTAAATACGTATTTTATTGTACGATAGGATTTCTAAATAAAAAGGAAGTATCATCATCATCATCCTTTATCCGTCCAATGCTGAACATTGGCCTCCTTCAATGAGCGTCAAGACGACTGATCTCTAGTCACTAGCATCAAACACAGACCGGATATCGTCTTCCTAGTTTGTCTTAAAAGCAATTATAAATAACTTTAATAAATGTAGGTATCTTCTTATCTTAAATGTAGATAGCTATCTTAAGGATTTACAGATAGCAGATAGCAGATAGCTCACAGTCACAAAAATCTCCGACAGTTCTAATTACAAGTGGGAGTCCCCCTTCTAATCCAGGGACGAATAATTCTTTACTATTACAATAGTACAACATCGTCTTTCTACCCTTTCTAATTAATCATGAATGACTAGAATAAAAAGGGATTGATTAAACATGGGACCGGTAAGAAAAGATGGCCGCATTTAACAGAGAAAACTTTAATCATTGAATGTAAAATTTATCTTGCAGTAAGAATATATTTAAAAAGGATGTATAAAGGTATACTAATATAATGAATAATAAAGTATAATATCCTATTGGTAAATTCGGTAGTCGTAGGTATACCTTAGGAGTGTCCTTTTAGATTTTAGAAGGCTTTTAATTTTTATAAAAAACATCATCTAACGTATATAAAATCAGGTAAGTTATTCTACCCCACCATGGTTCAGGCCTTGACGTGGCGGTGGGGCTCAGTAACCTAGGGTGAGCCCAACACCTTGGGCGAAGCTAATTGAGCCGAGGGGCTCTTTGTACTCCTCTTATAAGAAGAAGGGACAAAAGAGCAGGGGGCAAGGGGTGAGGATGGGAACCTCACCCCATTGTACTGTCCCGACGTTGTTCTGTGGTGCGGGAGAACCCCTCTGTGGAGGTGGCGTCGGTCCCTTGCGGGACTGACTAACCGTCGAGGTGCCCTGTTAGCTTAACAGATCCGGGGCACCTCTCCAAGGCGGCACTGGTGGCACTCGCCGGGTTTTAGTGGGTAGAGCTGCGTCCATTTACCATCTTTCGGGCGCAGCGAGTCCCACATACCCACCTGGGGGGACCCACTCCCCAGGCGGGATGCCTCAGAGCATTTCCCGGCGTAAAAGGAAAAAAAAAAAGATGGATACTTTGGAGCAATCATGACCAGTCCAGTCATGATTGCTCCAAAGTATCCTTAACGTAGGTCCTGGCATGTAAAAATCCTGATGAACCTATCCTAATGAAATAACGAGTGAAATTCGCAGAAACCTTATTAAAAACTAACATAAAAAATGGTTGCTGTAAAGTATCCGAAACGTCAGGCTTGTAAAAATCTTAATAAACCGCGATAAAATCCGTAAAAATTGTTTCATTATAATGAGTGAAATTCGCACAAACATTAGAAAACAATATGAAAACTAATATTTTTCATATTTGCCAATCCTAATGAAAAACAGTCTTCAATCCTGTAACAATATTCGTCCCGTTATTTCCATACTAATAATATTAATATATCGCTCTTTAATGCATAAACACCAAAATAAACCTTTTTCAATTCTGTCAATATTTAGCCCGATACCACAGCATTTGGTAGGTGCGGCTAATGTATAGCATATTTTAAAAGCAATTATTCAAACAAAATTACATTGCTAACCGTATTAAATTTGGAAAACCGCATCGTGACCAACGTGATCACAGAAATAATGCGAGATCTGATAATCAACGCCCAGCCAAAATGTTTATAATTATGATATAGACGTGAAATATTTTGTATCTATGCAAGAATTTTAACGAGCTCACCCAGAACTTATGGTGGACCTATTTTCATATATTTCCTGAGACAATATCTGTGGATGCTCTTACACCACGTCAATCTGGTCCCGTGGTAAGTTCTCGAAGAACTTGTGTTACGGGTACCAGACAACGGAAATATATTTAATACTTTTATATACTATACATTATATATTTAAATTTTTATTACATAATACACATAACATTTAATACACATCTATGACCCAGGAACACAGAAAATATTTTTCTTTCCTGGCGGGATTCGAACCCGCAACCTACGACTTGAGCGCCAACGCGCGTACCACTGTGCCACAGGTTGTCATAGGGTTTAGAATATTGAAATATCAACAAATACGTAATGTAAGAGTTGTGTGCGATTTGTGAGTTTCCGGTGGCCCATTGGGGGACAGGGAAAAGGAGGGCAACGCATCTGTATAACTTTTGGTTGTGCGGATGTCTTTGGTCATCAGTATGGTGACCATATTATGGCTCCGACTGCTCGGTTGCCTCCTTATGACATAAAAAATAGCCTTCTCTAGGTATTTATGCTGCCGAATAGCAAACAGAGTAAAAAAACACATGTTTGAAGAATCTATTTTAATAAGATTGGACCGACGAGCCAACTGATGGTAAGTGCGTCATGAGTCGCCGTCATCCAAGTACAACACCAGAGACTAGAACAAGCAACTCCCTGAGACGTTATATGGTAAGTTTCGGTCCCAGTATTTTTTTTATCTACACTTTCTTTATTTCTGAAATACACTTTTCACACGATTCCAGCTGTTTCACGGGAGTAAAAAGCAGGGTGGTGGTACCATGAATCTCTTCCACCGGTAAATATCTTACGTTTGACCCAATTCGGATGCAAATGTGCTTGGGGTCGAAAGTCTTTAATTAGTACGTTTTCCCGGTGATTTGGGGATCCAAACCATCATTTAATGGCAGGACTGACCCACAAGTTGAATTAGTTTAAATTGTCCCCTTGTTTTATTGGCGACTCCTTGTATATCATCACTATCATCATCAGTCTTTATGCATCCACTGCTGAACATAGGTCTCCTTTAATGAACGGCAAGACCACCGATCCCTTTACTGCACGGATACCGTCTTCCCACATGTTTCTTTACCGTGTATATATATACCTACGTCAAAAATAACATAATCTACAGAGATAGTATGGTAGATCAACATCAAGTTGCAGGACAATTCGGCATTTGGTTGTAAACTTTCAGAATGGAGGTTCTGTATTGGGAAATATTTAACTCTTATTAGTCAAATGCGGCTTAATGACACCTTATTTATGCACAAATGATGTGACGCGATCCTGTCTGCATGGATACCACCAACCAGCTTGTTTCTTCAAACAATTTTGCTGTATGTAAAAAAAACTTTTACATGTATCGTGTTTCATTATTCCTGGTTATTCACTTCGTTTTCTTTGCAGAAACCTTGAATACAACGGGATGCCTATGACTATAAAAACTTTATAACGATAAAGCACATCAAAAGTATATTAAAGTGTAATAAAAATGATCTTAATTATACAATATGCTTTTAAATTAAAAGCCACGAGCTTAAGACCCATTCAGCAAAACTTGATCTTTGCACAATGACAGCGCCCTCGGGAGTGAATGAAACTATTGTGAAATTTCCTCACTCATACCTGAGTCACCAGTCTGAGATTTAGATCATTTATAAATACGTTTCGATATTGATATTTCTAACACGATATTTTGGAACTCCCCACCACGGTTCAAGCCGTGTCGTGGCGGTGGGGCTCAGTAGCCTAAGGTGAACCCAGCACCTTGGGTGCAGCCAATTGAACCGAGGGAGCTGATCTTTGTACCCCTCTTATAAGAACAGGGTACAGAAGAGCAGGGGGGGACAAGGGGCGAGGATGGGAACCTCACCCAACGCCCAACAAATGTGTGAAGGTGAAATACAAACATCCTCCTCGCCTGATTTCGAGAAGGTGACCCGTGCCCAGCAATGGCACATAATATATTCCCAGTGGGACATATAAGGGTGGATATTATTATTATTAATTATAAGTTATGCTATTAAATATATGAATTATTTCATTCGACATTTCAATATTTTCGATAGTTGTTACTTCCATTAATTAAGCGATGAAATTACAAAGTCACAGGTAATCTACATCTAAAAGTCTAATTTCGTACATATTGAATATTAGGTCTTTACCTATGAAATTGCCGTTCTGCATCACTGGCCATTTCAAATTAAAATAATTTGTTTGGCTAAGAATACTAATTACAAATTAATTTTTATTTTAAAAACATGGAATCCTTTTTCCAAAGTAGTCATTTACCTATTACCAACCTATTATATCATAATATTACTCACTGAAAGGCTAAAAAGAAATTTATAGTTGATTTGATTTGATATTCATGTATCGATGTAATTCTACAACTCAACTTTTTGTTCTGACCCTCAGCTCAAATAGATAGTAAAAACCCTAATTAATTATATTCAATTCAAAACTATATCTTGACAAGCTAATAGCCACTTTTAGTAATAATAGACAAAATATATTATTAACAATCATATTTAGTCGCTAAACTATTAAGATAAAATGTCTAAAATCGTACTGAATAACATAACTCAGTCCAGTATTAGAATTAATTATTGTTATCTCAACTAAAATATACTAGAATTTCTTGTTACAAGACAGCTGGTTAGAAAGTGTGGAACCTTGAATTTTTATATAAATACTAGCTGTGTGACGCAGCTTCGCCCGCGTTACTGAACTCTTATAAGTCACAGCGGGAAGTTATATAGCCTATAGCCTTCCTCGATAAATGGGCTATCTAACACTGAAAGAATTATTCAGATCGGACCAGTAGTTTCTGAGATTAGCGCGTTCAAACAAACAAACTCTTCAGGTTTATATTATTAGTATAGACGAATGAGATACATATAGAATTAAACACGCTAATAATTATTGTCAATTTTAGGAAGAAGCTTATGTTATCAAACAGGCGGACGAGGTAATTAATGGTAAGTTAAGCTACTTACCAAGGTTGTCAAGTAACACAAAAGAACCCACCCAGGTCTAGCAGAGGTTATCATTCATATGGTACCTATACTGGGATGTAAGGTGGTATGTGCTGTCAATTATTACTCTTTTTTTACGCCGGGAAATGCTCTTAGGTATCCCGCTGGGGGACTCGCTGCGCCCTAAAGATGGTAAGTGGACGCAGCTACACCCACTAAAACCTGGCAAGTGCCACCAATGCCGCCTTTGGTGAGGTGCCCCGGATCTATGGAGCAAACAGGGCACCTCGATGGCTAGTAAGTCCCGCAAGTGACCGACACCACCTTCACAGAGGGGTTGTCCCGCACCACAGAACAACCCCTCTCAACGTCGGGCCAGTGTAGTGGGGAGGTTAGCATCCTGGCCCCTTGTCCCCCTGCTCTTTTGTCCCCTCTTCTTATAAGAAGGGTAAAAAGGACAGCTTCCTCGGTTCAATTTGCTTCGCCCAAGGGTTCACCTTAGGCTACTGAGCCCCACGACAAGTCTTGAACCATGGTGGGGTGCTAATAATTATTCTATTCTATCCTTCTGTTAGCACAAAAAAGACTTTTTATGTAGGTATAACATTCTAGAATTGCTAGAAATAATAAAATTCCAGAACAACCTTTGTCACGTTGTAAATATCATTTCGTAAATTAGAGCAACACTCAACGCAATTTTCTATTCTAAATTATTTCCACAGAGTTAATCAATAGAATCGGTACCAATCAGCCGGCGATATATTATTGACAAATAACGATCAACTCACATTATCTGCATGCGAACTCAATGCACGATATCTTTAATTATGATATCAGAAATATGTCACTGTCACCGTATGAATTTTCAACGGTGGCACGTTAATACGTGAGAAAAATTAATTGAGTTACCACATGGCGATAGATAATATCAATTAGGTATATATACATGCTGTTAGATTAGTGTTGCTGATTGGTTTTATTATATCATAAATACTTGAGATAAAACAGTTAGATATGAATTACAAAGTAACATTTAATAAATAAAAGTTCCTAACAGAGGCTTGTGAAGATATAACTCCTGACTATCTATTTGAAGGCTAAGTATATACGTAGTACGTAGTGTAAAAGTAAAAAAAAACACCCAATTGTGGTGATGACCTCGCAGATAAGTACTGCCAAAGTCAAAGCAATAAGCCCAATTCCACTGCTGTGCACCAGTCTTCATGAATCCTGCTTATTTTTTGCCGAAACATTTCTCAGAAGTCCCGTGGTAGATGCGGTAGAAGATGTGGAGTGAACCGACATCTCTACGCAGCGCTCTCTTTATTATCAGAACACTATCCTAGGCTATATAAACATGACTGTCATCTATGCCTTATCATCATCATCCTTTATCCGTCCACTGCTGAACATAGGTCTCCTTCAATGAAAGCCGAGATGATCGATCCCTTGCCATACGCCTTATAATATATTAATTAAATTTGACCCGACCAAAACATTAATTGTGCTCATTCGTGTTCTTAGTTTATTTAATAATAGTTTAGGAAAATCCTGTACGTATCGTTCCCTTTCCAAAGTGCAATAATAATAGTGTTACGAAACGATCAGCTGTAGGAGTTGACGGCCCGAGGTTAATATCGCAGCGCACCCAACTATTCGGTCTAGAAAATCTAAGTCATGCTACATATGTTCATTGTTAAATGACTTAATAACTATATATAATTACTAGATCTTATTTAGATTAGTGAATTGTTGTTGATCATAAGTAAATATATAAATGAGTATTGGTGGCTCCGCACCAAAACGAGAGATCCTTGTTTGAGTTCAAATGAACCAATGGAAATGGATTTTCTTAATTTCTGCAAGCACCTGGCCATCTAATCCCTCATTTCAGCTCTAATATGCTCATTGTTAGAGCAAAATATCATTGGAACGTGCATGCCAGATAATATAAAAATAAACCTCACTTTTGATATATTGAAACAAATGTATTTAAAAACATTTTACAAAAAATTAAAACCGACTTTAAAACTACTAAACTAAAAAGTAATAAAATAACAGTTTCTTTAATTTTTGTGCTTACAACATAATATAATCAACTTAATCTTCTACTAATGTACAAACTTTGCGTTTACCACGTCATTATAGTTAGTTTTGGAGTCGGTGTCAGCCAAGGTAGGTAGGTAGGTAATGTACAGCAACAAATACGACACCGACTCCAAAAGTAACTATAATGACGTGCTAAACGCAAAGTTTGTACATTAGTAGAAGATTAAGTTGATTATATGTTGTAAGCACAAAAATTAAAGTAACTGTTATTTTATTACTTTTTAGTTTAGTAGTTTTGAAGTCGGTTTAAATTTTTTGTAAAATGTTTTTATTTCTTAATTTTTAGTGATTCCGAAATTCGTCATCTTGGCGTTCATTGAAGGAGGCATGTTCAGCAGTGGATGGATAAAGGATGATGATGATGATGATGATGATGATGATGATTACGATGACTGCGACATACTATGGTGTGCTACTAAAGCATCCTATACAATTGTTACATCGACACGTAATAAAATTATCATATCATCAAGGTAAACAAAATGAACCAAATAGGCATTATTGGGAATAACTAAAAAACGGCTTGTCAGATCTTAATAAAATTAATATGGGACCAAATTGGAAACACCAGCTTTCAAACAAAAAAATAACCATCGAAATCGAATGGATTTCGGCGGAGATATCGTGTCACATTCATACAAAAAAAAAAAGAAAAACATACAGACGAATTGAGAACCTCCTTTTTTTTAAGTCGGTTAAAAAGTTAGATGTTTATTTCGATATCAAATTTTGGTAAAACACACAAATAACAAACTCGACATCGTTATTATTAAAGTTCATATTAAGTAAAAGAATAAATATAAAAAGACATTCTGAAGGCGAGAGTTTGATTAAGTATTATATTTTTATGCTTCGTAAATTTATTTCAGTCCTACATAAAGTATCATCAAAAAATATCTTAAATTGTACACTACTTGTGTAAAATCAACTTTACAAATGTATCAACAAAAATTTATTTAAAAATGTATCTAATATTATGTTTATAATCATGTGCAATAAGATAACAAAAATTTATATTTTTGACGTGAAAACGTCTTATAATTCGATGGAGCCGGCTGCACGCACGAAAAAACATGACTCATGCGGCGTTACCCCGCTCTGAGGCGTTCCATTTTCTTATGACGTTGTCACGTTCAACTATCGTCAGTAAACCGACTTTACAGACAACCGATTTTTTATGTAATCCTTTCCTTTTCCTTGAGTAAGTAAGTCTTTGTAGTAGACCTAAAAGGGGCCAGGTCTTTTCATGTCACGGTGCATAAAAACTACACAAAATATTTCTACTTCGCCTTCATTCCACACAAAAAGATCGATATAAAACATGCAATAATAAATTTTTAAACACAGCAATTGTCATTCTTAGAATGGTTTTAATCAAAGCCTTAAAGCCACTTCCTAAAGGAAGTATGTTGTACGCAACTTGCAGTATTACCTGCAAGTCGCATACACCTTACTTCTAATAATAGCTTAGTACATTTTTTATCACCGCACGTGTCATTTTAATTGTGGACACGGTCTAAATATGAATAGCTTTCATACAATGTTTACACAATTTTATAAATTGGCAATACAATTCAAATGCGAATGTCATACATATAGTAATGAGAAATTGTTAAGTTGTCCAATAAATACATTTTAAATATACGAGCATTCGATATGATACACTAGAAGATTGTTAAGGCGACTGACAAGTTTTAGTTCACTCGTGGTTCACACAGTTCACCAAGCTTCCTTTTGATGTTCTACTCATGCATGCGTTCAAAAAGAGAGATAAGAGAGGCAAGAAATATCGGTGCTAGACTCACTGTTAGCCCTTTTTTATATTTCTATTATTTTACGCCGGGAAATGCTCTGAATTATCTCATCTTCGATGCATTCGAATCCAAGACCTCTAGAGATAATACTGGTGAGTCCGAGTAATTTATATCCGATCATTTAAAATTGAGCTATTGTGTAGAATTTTCGAGCTGGTGATTGGATTTTTGGAAGTCGCAGTGTAATATCCCATTCCTGTGGGAGTACAGAGATACATTATAGCTTATATGTTATTCTGATGTATAAGCTATGTTATTGTAAAGTTTCATTAAAATCCATTCAGTAGTGTTTGCGTGAAACAGTAACAAACATACATCCATACATTCTTACAAACTCTCACGTTTATTATATTATTTTATTACAGGCCTATAAAATATAACCAACGGCGTACGGAGAAAAACTACCTAGAAGTAAAACACGCCACACAAAGCCATTATTAAAATCTCAATGTGAATCATGAAATGACCCTAGAATCCTGACATGAGTAGTATTTAACCCATTGTGCCCGCTTAGTCTAATGTAATTATTTATTTAAATCAAATTTGTCTGTTTTGAATTAAATCTATAAAAAATATTCAAAATTGAGGAATATTTTCGGAAACTTATACTTCTCAGGAAACGTGCAAATCGTGTTAATATAAATGTACCCGTAATAATAACTCTGTACACTCTTGTCGTAACAAATCAATACCTGCACTTTACGAACGAAGTTTTTTCTCACTAATTGATCAAATTTTATTAACTAGATTAATTGAAAACACAAAAATGTGTAGATACAATTAAACGTATCCTAAAAACTCGGTCCCATGTGTCGTTTTGATCAAGACTTTCGTATCTATTTAATTTTATTAACGCTTAGAGCGTTCGAAACATAAACAACCCACGCGTAAAGGTAGACACACATTAAAAATTACCTTACTGATTTAATAACGCTGAAGACATGTGTTTAAGCGCGCTAATATTTTTCCAGTTTAATTTTAAAATTTTGTTTTGAATTGTTTATGTTAGTTGGATAGGTAAACTGTCAGACGTGCCACCTGATGATGTGTGTCTCGATTGTGGCGGTGGACTCAGCCCAGCACACCCTTGCGGTGTGACCGAGATGGGCGGCGCGCAGCGCTGCGTCACAGTCATGCACATCGGTCATCGGAGCTGACTTGTCCCTGCCAAGTGTCATCAACGCGAAGCACGGGGATGACGAGTCCTGGACGGCGATGGTCTCCTTTTGCGAGGCAGTATTGAATGAAAAAGCCGATGAGTGGGTGAGAGAGGAGGACGCCGGCCAAAGCCTCCTCTCGCGGGCTACGAACGGGGTTGCGTAGGAGGCGCTACTTAATGCGCCTCCAGTGACGCCCCTGTGCAGCACAGGGAGCCTGGGCCAGTTAGACACGACGTCGCAGGGGGGATTATATTATATAGTAATATTATTATAACCGAACATAATGCGCATGAAGTGTGTTGATATAAGGTTTGGATTTCCCCACCATGGTTCACTTGTTGTGACAGTGGGGCTCAGTAGCCTAAAGTGAACCCAGCACCTTGGGCGAAGCCAAGTGATCTGAGAGGGCTGCTCATTGTATCTCTCTTATAGGAAGAGGGGACAAAAGAGCAGGAGGGGACAAGGGGCGAGGATGGGAAACTCACCCAATTGCACTGCCCTGATGTTGGGAGGGGTTGTTTTGTGGATAACCCCTCGTAGAAGTGGCGTGTGTCCCTTGGGGGACTGACTAGCCGTCGAGGTGCTCTGTTGCTCACCAGATCTGGGGCACCTCACCAAAGGTGACATTGGTGGCACCCGCCGGGTTTTAGTGGGTAGAGCTGCGTCCAATTTACCGTCTTCCCATCGTCAATCCCACATACCCCCTTCGCAGCAGAAAAGAAAAAAAAGGTTTGGTTTTGTAAAAAAAAATGGGAATGGCTGTGATTATATCAGTCCATATTTATGTTATTTATTGCAGGATTTTGGACATACGTAATTTTTTTAATTATAAATATACATGCGTCTGGTTGAGTATTGAAGAGAGGTTTTGAGAAAATGCTTTCTTTCGAATTCCCCGTACAACTGACCTTGTCAATATCGCTTATTCCCGATTAAGGTAAATCTCATGGGGAACTGCATATCCGATAATTTGAAAGATTGATATACACCTTGTCAGTTAACTAATACAAGCTTATAGACGAGACATAAGTGTTGTATGTTCTCTAATGGAGGCCCTGGGGACATTAGGGCCATTTGATATCATCATTTTGTTAAACAAAGAGATTTACCGGTGGGAGCGCTGTGCCGTGCTCCCGGCTGCATGCGTACCAGCATCTTGCTTGTTTCTCCCGTGAAACAGCTTTGCTGTGTTTCGGAGAGAAGGGCAAGACAGGCAGTGTAATTACTGGCAACGAGACTTAACATCTTATGTCTCAGAATAGGTAACACATTGCCTGGGCTCGTTCCAGGTAAATTAGTTTATGTTCATGGGCGACGTCGACTATTACCATCAGGTGGCACGTTTGCCAGTTTGCCTATCCAACTAACATTTAAAAAAAATGATTTTTCAGGGCTGTCCAAATTGACAAGGAAGGGGCTTTTCGCGTGTAAAAATCTCTATTAATATAATAAAGCTAAATAGTTTGTTTATTTAAGGGCGCTAATCTACAGAACTACCAGTCAGATTTGATAGGAATTGCTAGTTGAATACATATTTTGCTTATGATATCATACTTGCTATTGAACAATTGTTGAATTTAATGTTGTAAAATCTTTATTAATGGTTTGTTTGCAGATTTTCGGGCATACATTATTGTTCAATATATGTTCATGCCCTAACTTATTTGCTCTAAAAACGGGCACAATGTATTATTTATTGCGGCCTGTCGCACTCCTTACCGAGACCGTGATATAATACGTGTTTTATTCTGTCCACTATTGTGGCTTAAAATACTCGATTTGACAAAAACCTTTTAGCTCAATGGTTGATTTAAAAAGCTAAAACAACAAGTTTTTTGGTGCACGTAATAAGTTACAAAGGCCTTTTAATTTCTAGGTTGTCCTTTAGATTGTTCCAAGTTGATATTAATTATCTCAAATGTGTCCTACATAAAATTTCCAACCAGAATAACTGTCCTTCGATGGAAATAGTTGTTTTGTATATATTTAGAACAAGAGATACATAGGAAAAGGTGTAAAACTATTTATTTATAAATTTATTTATTAATAATTTATAATCTTTTATAATATAAAAAAGCGTGTATGTACTTATGTATGCACGTACGCACTAAAAAGTTATACTTTTTTGTCGCAACAAAACAAAAATAGCTAAAAATTTCATCCCGTTTGCCTCAACTCTTTGCTTGTAAAAGGAATGATAAATTAATAAAAAAGCCTTGCCGATTTTTTCATCTTACTTGGTAGCTTTTTTTTCGCAGGGAAATCCTTATGGATACAGCCAGGATCTTTGGGTAGAAATGGTAGGCTTTAATATTATTTACTTTATTGCTATGAGATCTAGCTTCTTACCAAAATTCATGATTCTATGTCAATGAGAAGTAGGTACCTACATAGGTTTTAGTTTGACAGACCGACAGACGGAGTGATCTTATAAGGGTTCCATTTTGTCATTTTAAAGAACGGAACCCTTTTTTACATATTCCAGGAAAATACTAATGGATGCATCCAGGATCTTCGAGTAGATTCTGACCCAATGTGGGACTCGCACCTGGGAGTGCCCACCCTAACTAAAACCACTGCGAGTGCCTTCAGCCGCTTCTTGAGGGTCCCGGATATGCAGGCAACGAACAGGATCACCTCAGCGACGAGGTTCCCATTCTGCGCCCGACACGAACACAGGGGCGTTACTGGGGGCGCATTAAATAGCGCCTCTTACGCACCCCCGTTACCCCCGTTACCCCCGTTACGCTCGTCGGCCTCCTTCTGGGACATTACTGCCTCGCAGGAGGACACCATCGCCGTCCAGGACTCATCGTCACCGAGCATCGCGATGATGACGCTCGGCAGTGATAAGTCCCCTCCGATGACTGATGTCAGACTGTGACGCAGCGCCGCCCATCTCGGGCACACCTCAAGAGTGTGCTGGGCCGAGTCCACCACCGCGTCACAATCGTTACACACTGTCAACGGCTCTCCGCGGGCCGTCCGGCACAGGTACTTACCAAAGCAACCATGCCTGGTAAGCACCTGTGTCAGACGGAAGGTGAGCAGTTTGCGCTTACGGCGCAACTTGGTTGCTTGCTTTCGACTGTAATTATAGTTTTACACATTTCCGCATTTAAAACTAATGTTCATCAAAATCAAAACTCATGTTGAAAACTAGAATAGAAATTGAATAGTACCATTAATAGCCATCAAATCTAAATTAAAAGGATCTTAGATTGATGAATAAGATTTATTTTAAAGAATTAGATATTAGAAATTCAACTGTAACTTTTGTGTTAGGTACAGTGATTTTCATAACGTGCCTAAAGAAGTATAACTTCAATAAAAAATAATGACAATGATAACGCATCAAACAATATTCACGTAACACGGTAAATTAAAACTATATAACGCAATATTATCCGAATGGCTTACAATCAAAACTTCCCAGACAAGATAATTCCGGGAACAACAAACAAAGGCAACGCAAAATCAACGCAAAAGCAACGCTATAAGTTTATCAGTTATGTAAACGCTACATCGCGATTATTACTTATCGTATGCGTTGTTGTGCTTGATAGTTGCCGAATTGATGAGGAAAGTTCTGACACGGGCAAAGAGGATGTATGATTTTAAATTTAATATAGTTGAGAACTATTTAAATGATTGAGAGCTCAACTCCCAGCGGTTTGTATCGACTATGTTGAACAATTTTATCATCACCATCATCATCATCATTATCATCATCATCATCATTATGATCATCAATGAGCGACGATGATCTAGTTGAGGAAGGCTAGACTTTGTAAGCTAGAGGTCTCGGTTTGAGCCTGACCAAGATACTTAAACCATTTTCCCTAATTTTTTTTACTGTGGATCTGACCAAGTCGACATCGCTTGCTTAGCGGTGAAAGAAAACACTATATACTGTATGTCACTGTATGTCTGATGTGATTAGAAGTCTTTGTGAGTGTTAACTTCGCCAACCTACTTTGGGCTAGTGGGCTAGCAAAATTTTTTTTTAATGTTAGTTGGATAGGCAAACGGGCAGATGTGCCACCTAATGGTAAGTGGTCGACGTCGCCCATGAACATAAACTAGTTTACCTGGAACTAGCCCTGGCAACTAATTTATTCATTACCTATCCCAAGACCTAAATTACTTAAAGAAGTACATAAAACGATTACCTAATCAATATTGATAGAGGAAACGGCAAATGTAAACGTCTAGACAAGACAACAAAACCGTTTCCGCGATTTTATTATTTAATTTTAAAATCAAATAAAACAATATATAGACATGCATATAAATTGATTTAAATTTCCATAATTTTGTATTATCGTCACATAAGCATTATCATATATTATATTTATACTATCGGGATCGGTCGTCTTGGCGTTCTTTGAGGGAGGCCTATGTTCAGCAGTGCACAGGTAGAGGCTAATGATGGTGATGAAGCATTATAAGCCGCTGGGAGGATGCGCTGTGCCGCTCATTCGTCTCTACCACCATCTTGCTTATTTGCAAAACATATTATTTGCTGTATATCGGAGAGAAGGGACAGGCGCTGTAACAGATACTGAGGCTTGTCTCAAGAAAGATAATACATTAATGAGTTTCCTGGTGTAGTCCCTCGAGAATGTGAGCGCGTGAGTACGTGCGTGCGTGTGAGTGCGTGCGTGCGTGCGTGCGTCCACTCACCATCAGGTGACTCGACTGCCATTTTATTAACCTACGAACATAAAAAGACGTCTATTATCAGTCTTTTCACAGAGGCCCATTTCAGACAGGTCCAACTTTCCTTGAGACAAAACCTTTATCAACCACTGAAGATAAAATTTATTGAATACCTTCGTCTGCGCAGGATAAGATTTTAGTTTTTTTTTTAATTTAAATAAAAAGTATCCTATGTTACTTCTAATACTCCAAGAATATGTGTACAAAGTTTCATGACGATCGGTTAAGTAGTTTTCGCGTGAATGCGTAACAAACAAACTTACATTCACATTTATAATATTAGATAGATAAGTTTAAAGTGAGTTGAAACCACTACAAGGTATTTACAGAAATAGTAAACCAACGTGACATTGAAGTAATTAAATGTCATTTTACGTCTCAATAAAAATCAATTTGTGACATTTATTAAATTTTATCGTCGGTTCAAAGGTTTCGAATATTAATTTGTTCGTTCCGTTTGTGTAAGTTTTTTTAATTTATATTTTATATTCGTTAATAAACAGGTACTTAACAGGAAATCTATCGTAACTATAGATGGAATAAATATCATCATGTCAGTCCCTAAGAAAAGAGCATACTCATATTTTGAAAGGCCGGCAAAGCACCTGCTAATGATGTAACAGGTGGCTATGGATGTCACTTATCACTTACCACGAGGTGAAATGACGTCCGCCTCTTCTATACAAAAAAATCCGTCCATTTTCAGTGGATGGATGTCGATTATACGTCATTAATAAAGATTTGATATACAGTTGACAGTACTATAGAATTTGGGACCTTGGTATATCAGATCTAATGAAAACATAAAATTTATCTTTTCATTACTTATTGGCAGTAAATATAAGCAATACAACTTTACTGCCAATAACTTTACGGCCAATTCAAAACTTAGCAATTTCAAAGATCTATTTCCTCCCTATTCTCTCCCCGTGGAACTAGCCATATATACAGGATAACATAAATAAATAATAGATTAGGGGACTTTTTAGGTGGAGCACAGTACTAGCCCGGGATCAACTTTGGCGTGTCCACCTGCCCTCGATCATACTTGTAACTGTATAAAATAGCACTAACAGCTTTTACCGTTCAATAGTTGATTTTAAGCTAATGAAAAAGAATTTAAAACAGAACATAATACGTACTATCCCGACGTTGGGAGGCGTTGTTTTGTGGTATGGGACAACCTCTCTGCAGATGTGGCGTCGATCCCTTGAGGAACTGACTAGCTGTCGAGGTGCCCTGATTGCTCATTAGATCAGGGGCACCTCACCAAAGGCTGCATTGGCGGCACTCGCCGGGTTTTAGTGTTTAGAGCTGCGTCCACCTTACCACCTTATGGGCGCAGCGAGTCCCACATACCCGCCTAGGGAGACCACTCCCCCGCGGGATGCTCAGATCGTTTCCCGGCTTAAAAAAAAAAGAAAAGGTGTAATATGTTTGTACCATGGAATATGTCACAACAATAAAGTATTCAATATAATTAATCTGATATATCAGAATTTATATGATTTATATCATTATTTGCAAAAAAACTACAATACAAAACGTGTTCAATATTATTTATATTGGCAAAAAATCGTTGAGGAATATTCAGTAATATTATACTGTAATTGATATTATTTTTATGTCATGCTACAGATTTAGCGTACATTATAAAATATTTAAATGGGATTAACATACATCTAAAGAAAACCCAGTGGACGTTCTTTCGTTGCTCTTTTTGTAATTCTCATCTTCTTTGCTCATTTAGATTTTATGAAATATGTACGTTTATGTTGAAACATGTTCTTTGACATACGTTCCGTGATCAGGATCATCATCTTTTACTCTATCTTAAAGCCTCAAATAATTTGTCACGATTTATGATAAACAAACCAGTCCTTCAGTTTTTCCCAGTTCAATATTTTGTCAAGTCACAGGTAACTTATTAATTATATTATAAGGTATCTGTAATGAATAAAAACGTTACAATGTATAAACTGACAAGGGTCATTGATAGCTATCAAATTCATCGATCATTTTACTTATGCCGAGAAAACAGTCTAGTATATCCTTGTATCCTTGCTTGATTTTCTTCAAAACATAAATATTCTAAGTCTCTCTTTCTCACTCTACTTTTTATTTCTTGTCGATGACAAAATCTTTACTTTTTTACCAATTTACCTGGAACTAGTCCAGACAAGTGTAG
Source organism: Helleia helle (assembly GCA_963853865.1). Taxonomy (NCBI): domain Eukaryota; kingdom Metazoa; phylum Arthropoda; class Insecta; order Lepidoptera; family Lycaenidae; genus Helleia; species Helleia helle. The sequence goes on along the minus strand of OY971423.1, from coordinate 16,261,166 downwards.
GCAACACATCAACCATAAGATGTTAAGTCTTGGTGATAGAACACTGCCTGTTTGCCCTTCCCTTCGAAACGCAAAGCTATTTTACGGGAGAAACAAGCAAGCAAGTCACCTATGCAGCCGGGAGCGAGGCACAGCGCAACCAACCCATCGGTTAGTCATATTAATGTTCAATCATCGCTAATTTTCATACTTTTAATATAATAATACCAATAAAATTATTATTGTTATTATTAAATACAATTTATTGTTATGTCATGACAGTGTTATGATGACCGTTGTTGTTTTGTCATCACTTATCAGATTACTTTTCGTAATCACAACGAATGATAATCGAATACAAAAATATTTATTCAGTTATTTCAACTTAATCAAATCAATTATCCGAGTCTATCGCCACGTTTAATTAACTGCTCGACAGGTCTCCAAACTTCTTTTATTAGATTTGTTTCATCAAATAATAACGAAATTTGGGCGTCTATTCGAACTGTCACTTGACTTTAAGATTAAAATTTGATTAGAACTAGCTGGAGCTCGCAGCTTTACCCTCTACATTAAGCTTCCTTTTAAAATTTAAATGATTAAAAAGCATTCTATCAAAAGATTTATAGATTTTTAGATGCAATTCTACATCTCGGTTGGAAATAATGTTTTTACCTATTTTTAAAATTGTAATATCGTTTGTGAATCTTAATGTATTTTTAAAATTGATCAATGATATTATAAAATATGTTATATCTTTAATATTATTTATCTACCGAATTGTACAAAATGTTCATACTAGCTTATCGCGGTTTGACTCGCTGTAAAAGAAGCAAACATTTCCTTTCAATTTAATTCCTTTAATAATTGGCTTATCAAATGCAAAAAAATCAGACTAGTTTCTTCGGACATTATCAGTTTTAAGCTTAGAATGGAATGTATCTCACGCTCACATTATACTAAGACTTTACTTGTACATATTTCTTGTAGACTCTAGTCTTATGCTATTTGCACTTGAAATAAAGCACTCGAACAAGAATAGCACAGGTTCAACGGGGTCACACGAGATGTGGGTCAAGACGTTTCCGACAGTGACATAAATGACCCAATATGGCCGAACGGCGTTGATCTATTTCTTCTAAGCACATCTTAAGGTCTAGATAACATTTTTGCATTAATATGTTTATATATTTTTTTCCTTATTAAAAACAATAATGACAGAAGCCCAACTTCTGTGAAAATCTTAATGTTCTATGTGTTTTAAATTAATAGTCAAAATCGTCTTCGATTAATAATAATTTTAAGTATCAAATAATTAATAGGTGTATATATAATAATGAATATATACCTACTGTATTATAATTATAACAAACGTTATTGTTGTATGTGAAATTAAAAATGAGATAATACGTGATAATTCTATGAAGCGGGATGCGAATATCTGTCAGTCTCCTCTATTCCTCAATAACGACAACGCACCAGAAAGCCACTAGAGTTTATGTGCTAGGTAGTGATTTTTAACAAGATTGTCTGGTAGTCTTATTTATATAAAAGATAACCAAAGATGAGCGATTGCAAGTATATTAATAATACCTATAATGAATTATTAACATATCTATAAGTTCTAATAAATACGCCTGTAAAAAACTTCTTTAAAAAGGCGCAGAGCCTTTCAGCGTAAGAAGTTTTTGAAGTGAAACTTCTTTGCGCGCATTAGGGTAATTTCTTTACGGATGAAACGTCACGAAAATGTGCAACGTTTTTGTCCAAGAACAGGGAGAGAGTGATTGAGACCGATTGAGAGAGAGTGAGAAAAGAAAACGTAGCATGAAGCACATAGCCATGGAGTGAGAGTAGGGAGCAAGCGAGTGAGAAAGATCGAGGGAGAGAGTGAGATAGAGCGATTGTCGCATCGCAAGTCTCGGAAATTTAAAACTTTAGATTAGTATAATTATAAACAAGATTTAAAAATTAATTTGCCACATCAGTTTCACTTCTGACATGACGACATATATATATATATGTGATAGAAGGGTAGTGAGTCCTCCTCCTTATGTCTAAGGATAGGCAACGCTCAACCGAGTTAATTGGTTAGTCTTGAGTGAGTCCTCCTCCTTATGTCTAAGGATAGGCAACGCTCAACCGAGTTATATTATATTATCCACAAAAAATTAAACCAAGGAAGGCAATGGAAAATCGTAATCAACGTATGTTTGTATCTGTAATCTGTATGTCAGATACATAGGCTGCACTAAAGGTATCGGGAATGGAATATTTCCACTGTTCCTGTCATATTAAAATCTTTTTAATTGAAAACTCCTTGGTTTTAAAAATCGAATACCATTTATGTATATATAAAAACATTCTCGGTCTTGTCACAAGATCTTGTTAAACTTGTTTAGTCCAACGTAGATGCTGTGCGTAAGCTGATTGAGGAAGATCGACATGTGACATACCGAGAAATTCAGGCAACTTTAGACATTGGCACGAGTCAAATACAAATAATCTTGCATGAACAATTAGGTGTAAAAAAGTTGTTTTCCCGATGGATACCTCATTTGCTCTGTGAAGAGCAAAAAGCGGCTCGCGTTACTTGGTGCGTCAGAACTCTCGAAAGATTCCACGCAAGATCCTCAAATGCTGTATACAACATCGTATCAGGTGACGAATCCTGGATACACGAACCCGAAACAAAAAACCAGTCACGAGTTTGGGTGTTCGAAAATGAGTTAAAGCCAACAAAAATTGTTCGTTCACGGAGTGTTGCAAAAAAAATGGTGGCCACGTTTGTCTCCAAAACCGGCCATGTTGCAACTATTCCTCTTGAGAGACAAAGAACGGTTAATGCAGAATGGTATGCTAGCATTTGTTTGCCACAGGTCGTTTCTGAACTCCGTAAAGAGAACTGCAACCGCCGCATCATCCTCCATCACGACAATGCGAGTTCTCACACCGCGCACAGAACAAAAGAGTTTTTAGAGCAAGAAAACATAGAATTATTAGACCATCCGCCGTACAGCCCCGACCTAAGCCCTAATGATTTCTATACTTTCCCTAAAATAAAGAATAAATTGCGTGGTCAAAGATTTTCATCGCCTGAAGAAGCTGTGGAAGCCTACAAAACGGCCATTTTGGAGACCCCAACTTCCGAATGGAATGGTTGCTTCAATGATTGGTTCCATCGTATGGAAAAATGTGTCAAATTTCGCGGAGAATACTTCGAAAAGCAATAAATACATTTTTAAATAGTAATGTTGTGTCACTTCCTTGATTCCCGAAATTTTCAGTGCCGCCCTCGTATTTTAATTTTACGTACAAAAGTCTACCAAAACCAGCCTCTATCTAAGAAAGCCGTTATGTTTTAGAACATAACCATAATAATAATAACTCACAAAATCGTGAGTCATAATTATAAATTTCTTTAATAAAGAAATAAATAAAACAATTTAATTTGAATTATTAATGAATCTATTTTATTATACTTACCAAACGTTATATTAAAATGTATTATGTTTATTATTATATAATATACGAAATATAATATTTAGCTCTTAGGGTTCCGTGCCGAGTAGGTACTATACTTTGGTAGATAGAGACTTCTAAGTTATTCCTCTATTTAGTTTAGCCAGGTAATGTCGAAATATCCAGCTTCGCGAAATAAAAGTAAACACCAAGGTAAATATCCCGTTTTAAATAATTATTTTGGTAATAAATAATTCAAATACTTAAGTGAAAAGTAAAAATTAAAGAATGTTACGACCACAGGCAGCACCAGCCATATGTGACGCCATTTACCTCTCTAAATGCATCAATTAAAATAATTGAAATTATATACTTCCGGTGGCGCCAAAAGGATGTGCCATTCATGAAGATAATATTGATTAATAATTAAAGTTTAACATTAAGAAATCTAAATATACGTGATTAATAATTCTAATAATCTATATATATAAAAATCAATTGCTGTTCGTTAGTCTCGCTAAAACTCGAGAACGGCTGAACGGATTTATCTTATCTTGGTCTTGAAATGTTCGTGGAGGTCTAGGGTAGGTTTAAAAGGTGAGAAAATTTCGAATAATGGCCGGAAAACCCCTAAAAACAGCCCTTTTCTTTTTCCCATACAAACGTTTTCTAAATAAAATGTAAAGTCAATTTGAACTTTATTGCTACTCAATAAAGGTCATATTAAATTATAAGTTGTAATTATAGATTACACTGTTGTCTAAGCAACTCAGGTGTGTTCCTAACGTTGAAGAGTCAATTTGCAATTTATTACCACTTCATAAAGTTCAAATTCAGTCTTTGAGTGTGCGTTGGAGGATCTAATGTCGCGTTCCGAAACTCAACAAAAGTGATAATATCAGTCTATGGATAATATCGTGACCAAATTGAATACGTCACAAAATGTGATCATTAGCAGTAATGATTTTCTATTATTATTAAATTATTGTGTTAAGATATCTATGAGTGCATCCTTCTATCTTTGAGTGACGATTACCGCTATGTGCGCGAAAACTTTCTTTACTTTGGTGATCCTTTGTGATAGTGACATTCAAAGTAATGTGCTCTTATTTGGTTGGTATTTTATGATAGTGACACTGCTAAGTGAGCGAGAAATTTTCTCACTTTGATTAATTACAATTTACGATGCCGAGGAGAAGACGAACTGACTTAGGTTGTCGCAGTAAATCAAGTGTGCGAAGAACTACCTCACGTGCTAACCGCACTAATGACCAGAGAGAGACAGATCAAGAAAATAGTCGTATTGCTCTGTCAGAATTGCGTTATTCAGTGAGTGACAATGAAGTAGATAGGCATAGAAGGCAACGAGTTCGTGCACATCAAACACAACAACAGCAAGCACGACATAATGAAATTGAGCGAATCCGCAGACGCAGTGCTCCTGTGATTCTTGAACGAGCTGCATTCCACTATGATCCGGCAATTGATTATTGTGCCGACAAATCGGTAACAATTGGGGAAATGAAAATAATTTGTAAATATTGTAAGGCGTTAAAATACACCGGTGAATCTACTGGATTATGTTGTGCTGGAGGCAAAGTAAAATTCCCACAATTGGTCCCACCACCAGATCCTTTTTACGCTCTTTAGTTTCTGGCATTGGAAATGATTCTAAGCACTTCTTAGCCAGCATTCAGAAATATAACAGCTGTTTCCAGACAACGCCAAATGTGGCGCTACACATATTATACAGGACAATTTCATGCCCACTTTGAAGGTGATATACCAGATTTTTTTTTTAAATATTCAAGTTTGTACTTATATATAATATCAGAAATAATTAATGGACAAATTTTTAAAAAATACAGATACAAGGACAAATTTATCACTTACTGGGGACACTGTTACCACTTCCTGATGCAGATCATCAATTTTTACAAATTTATTTTATGGGCAATTCAGATGTGGAAGTTGATAATCGTTGTGCTCACAATCCAACAGCGAAGAGAACCATTGTCCAAGAATTAAAAATGTTTCTTCATCAGAATAACAATTTAGTAAACATGTTCAAAACAAAAAATATAGTTTATGAGAAAGCTTTAAATTGATTAACAGACTGTATCATAACAGTGTGTGTCTGTCAATATAAATTTAAACCATAAATAGCCATATAACCATATATAAATAGCCAATATAACCATAAAAAATTCAGAAAATCTCTGTTTTGTAAGTAAGCAACATGATGTGTCGAAAATAATAATAAAACTTCTTGCTTCATTCAAAAAATGCTTTTTTATTAAATACGGATTCGTTTTGTTTGTTTTAAGATTATTTTAATACAAAAGTTTAGGTCTTTTATTGATCGATTGAGGCAGTACGAAGTCTGCCGGGTCAGCTAGATAATAATATATTTATAATAATTACATATTTTTAAATATTATGGCGATATTTATAATAATTAGATTTGGTATAAAAGGACGCCAATGGCAGTCTTGCCGTACATTCTACTAGTATATTTGGTGAAGGGCACTGCCGAAATATAATATGGTGATCGAGAAGATTCAATTGTTTTAACCGGATATTCCTGCTGAGAGTTGTCAAAAAAGTCTTAAAAGTAAAAATATATGAGTTCTATATTAGCGACTCGCACTTGGCAGGACATTAGCATAGTTCGTCAATAATCAATTGTAAATTGTGTTTGTTATTACTTAGTATTCCTGACGTTAACAAGACAATAAATATTTATTATAAGAAAAGATAATTTAAAAAACAGCATGGTTTCCACAGCACCTAACTAGAAAAGTTGTATGTATAATTTAGCTGATGATATCAGGTATGAGTGCGAAAAAAAGGAAAGAAATGGCCAGCTTATAAGACAAAAACGCCATCAAGGGATACGTGGTTGGTGTAAATCATCTATTTAAATAATAAAATAAATTATTTATGGGGAATAAAATAAATAATTACAGCGTCATGCCATATGCCGTTACGGCTTTCGAGTTGATTGTACTGCCAATAAGGCGCGACAAGAAATGTTTCCATCGGAAAGAATTATGACATGTTTGTGTATCTGATAGAAGTATTACGAAAGTCTGAATGTAAATGGATATGATGGACCTTTATAATATTTATGTCTACTTTGTAAAATAAATTAACTTAGATTTAAGGCCGATGCCCTTTTTTATGTTAGTTGGATATGCAAACTGGCAAACGTACCACCTGATGGTAAGTGGTCAACGTCGCCCATGAACATAAACTATTATACCTAATATTAAATTGATACCTCAATAATACGTTTTTTCTAAGTAGGTAAACATATAAAAGCGTGTTCCCTCTTATTTAAAACTAGCTGTTGCCCGCACCTTCGCCCGCGTTAACTTAGATTTACAGCCGTACCCAGATTGATAATGATTATTTTTATAGCCTAAGTTTCTCCTTATAACATCAGCTACCTGCTAGTGAAAGTCCCATTTAAATCGGCGCATCCGTCTCAGAGATTAGCCGGAACAAACACACAGACAGACAGACAGACAAATTGTTAAAAATATTATTTTGATGTATGTATCGTATACACATCGACACGCGTTTAATAAAAAGCGTTTATTTAAATAGTACAAATAGACATTCTAATTTTATTTATCTGTATAGATTAAAGGCAAATTTCGGCTTACAAGTACTTACATATCTTTTTTCTTTTGGTAGCCGTTCCCATAGGATTCACTTGGACAGTTTGAGAGTACCCGAAGTGAACAAAATGTAACCAACCACAAATAAACAAACTGTCGTTTGGGAAGTAGCGCGACTTGTGTCATGTTTTAATATCAAATTAAAATCCCTTTGAGCATTAATATGCTGTGTCGACTAGTATTTTAAGTAGCTTATAAAGTTATAATTTCGTTTTATGCAGAATAAGTTAGAACGAGTGTAGTTCTAACAGTACTTTGCAGTGTTATGCAGTACACGCTTTAGTATATAGTATATCACGATATAACGCTTGTGTTAAATTAGTGCAATAAAAAAAAAATATAAAGACCTATGAGCAATTTGAGCATTACTATATTAAAACCTTATTTCGCGCAATATTTAACTATGTACATTACTAGAAACATTCTTGACGTCGGAAAAGATATTATTTTCTTATAATCATCACAAGAGTCCTTCCCTTTTAATGAATGCCAAGACGGCTAATTCCTCACCATTCTCATCCAGCTAGGGCCGGCCTGTCTAAGAAGAGGGCCTTGGCCTGCACGACTGGGGTGGTACTCTCAGTCATAACACCGGCGTCAAGTGACAGTCCCGCTGTCACGTTTCGTGCATTTTGTACGTTTCAGGTGGCCCATTGGGGGGATAGGGAAAAGAAGGGCAACGTATCTGCATAATCTTTGGTTCTGCGGATGTGTATGGGCGTCGATAGCCACCAAAAGGCTTCAACTGCTCGTTTGCCCTCCTATGCCATAATAAAACTAGTTAGAAGATGACATCCATTTTCCCGAACCTGGCCTATTCTCCAGATCAATTTTAGTTCACGAGTCATCAGTTCATACATCCATAACCAAACAGATATTAAAATAAGATTTTCGATGGAATTTGAACCCATGATCTCTCATCCACGACTCGCTTGATAAAATTCTAAAAATAGCCATTTATGTCTTTAAAAAAAAACCTCCCATTAAGCTCTATAAAAAGTAGCAATTAAGAAAAAACATAATTCACTTGAGCCTTATTCTGATTGTTTATGTTCCATCATTCGTTATATCATGTGCGTGGCCTTCGGCTGTTTCATTATCAGGCCATTTACCTTTTCCAATTTCCAGTTTCGTTCTTGTTTATACTTGACGAAAAAAAAATATTCTTCATCATCATAATCAGCTTGTTACGATATTTTTAGTCTTAGATCTTCATTTTGTATCTCCATGTTATAAATGACTATACCATGGATTTCCTATGAAGTAAGAAGATGAAGAAGCCAAGAATAGATCCATACAAAACGGCCTAAACTGTTTGCTTATTAAATAATAATATAAGCGAAATAATTGTATTTAATAAAAATCGATATTTTTAATTAAAATTGGGATGATAATGACGAATTTAGATTTCATTTTTACTACTCATTCGTGTCTATAATGAATACTAAGATCGTCGATCTCATCTAACTTCAATGCCATGACTAGGTATTTTTTTCTTTAACGCCGGGAAATGCTCTGAGGCATCCCGCGGGGGAGTGGGTCTCCCCAGGTGGGTATGTGGGACTCGCTGCGCCTGAAAGCTGGTAAACGGACGCAGCTCTACCTACTGAAACCAGGCGAGTGCCACCAATGCCACCTTTGATGAGGTTCCCCGGATCCGTTGAGCAAACAGGGCACCTCGATGGATAGTCAGTCCCTCCGGGGACCGACGCCACCTCCACAGAGGGGTTGTCCCGCACCACAGAACAACCCCTCCCAACGTCTGGACAGTACAATGGGATGAGGTTCCCATCCTCGCCCCTTGCCCCCTGCTCTTATGTCCCCTCTTCTTATAAGAGGGGTACAAAGAGCCCCCTCGGCTCAATTAGCTTCGCCCAAGGTGCTGGGCTGACCCTAGGACCCCACCACCACGCCAAGGCCTGAACTATGGTGGGGATGACTAGATTACTAAAAATATCATCATTAAAATTCCTCACATATAAATTTATCAATATTATAGACGTAGCCTTAGTTTAATAGATAAAACAATAAAAAGTTCAACTAACAGTGACCTATAAAACATTAACAAAGTAATAAAATCAAAGGTATTTTATTATCTATAGTTTAATGTCTGCCAGTCGTCTCGTTCTCGTAAAATATGATATCATTTCAACTAGGACGACACTAACTTCGAATACTATAAATTTTCACTGCTCACTTTATTTCCATTGATATAGTTGTATTTGAGAGCCTTATAACTTCTTGGAATTGACATTTAAAATTGTTACCCTTCTATAACTTTTTTTGTATATTTAACTTTAAGTAATACTTAAATAACCCACAACGCAATGTCAAAAAAGATGATGATTTTGACAAAATATATCTATGAACCACCGCTAGAACCGGCTTTCAAATAAAAAAAACATACAAATCGGTCTTTTTGTCGTCTTGGCGTTCACGAATACGGTCTGATAAAAATTATAAACGGTTTTTCATAAGTTCTACCCACTAACATGATTCGAAACTATTATTCAAAGTAATTAATGTGCAGGTAACATTTCGTGTTAATGTTTAGAATTTAAAATACAGCTACTTAACATATATTACTTGGGCTTACAAAGATGTGTTGCCACTTTTTGAACAGTTTTTTCCCGTTTTGTGGGGAATTTTATGTTGATTCGACTATGTAAAGTACATGTAGAGAGTGGGGAAGACAGATAATACAAGTTTGTGAATATTTTATCATTTCATATTTTTTATATAAATTGATGATTGCTCTTTTATTTGTAAACAACCACGTAAAACGTACATTTTTGGGAAATATATAAAGATAGCATTGGCAACATTTTAAACTAAGGTATTACAAAATACACGCTATTTTAACATGTTAGCTAGTTACAAAGCTCGGTGTGAAAATAGAGAAAACTTATACAAAGATTTTACATATTAATAACTTAATTTTATATATGATCATGTAATTTTCTTTATAAATTGGCTTAACATTGTATTTATTTTTGATCCGTTGATATCATCATCATCAACCTTTTTCCGTCGACTGTCGGATATAGGACTCTTTCAATGTATGCCATAACGGCCGATTTTCTTCCATACACAAAACACAAATATATTTATAATTGTTATTATTCAAGAATAACACCACATTAACCTAGCCCCGTGTTAAGTTCGTAAGAACTTGTATTATACAGGTCCATGACCCGGTGCAGACATCTATATTCATTATCCGGGATTCGAACCCGCGACCACTGCTTGAAGTGTCCAGTAGCCTGACCACACGACCAGCCGGCCGTCAAAATTACTCTCCAAAAGACTAATGCCTCGATCTTAGATGTTGTATGACCACTTAAATGTTGTTGTACAACTACTGTGAAACTATCACTTATTGTTTTAAAGTTATAAGTATCATATGACCTCAAGATCCAACGTTGTTATCTTCGTACTATATGTTACCCGCGATTTCGCCCGAGTTAACGCGATTTACAACATCATCCGGACAGTGATAAACATTTTAATAACTTGTTTCCTTTCCTATGATAAAATCTAAAAAAGTTTTCATTACTTCAGCATTTTCATCTGGTTGAAGGACAATACAAAATATTTTTCCCTAATATTGGGGTAGGATTATTAACTTGTCCCCACCATGGTTCAAGCCATGTCGTGGCGGTGGGGCTCAGTAGTCTAAGGTGAACCCAGCACCTTGGGTGAAGCAAATTGAACCGAGGGAGCTGCTCTTTGTACCCCTCTTATAAGAAGATGGGACAACAGAAAAGGGGGGACAAGCGGTGAGGATGGACACTTCACATCATTTTAATGTCCCAACGTTGGAAGGTGTTGTTCTGTGGTGCGAGACAACCCCTCTGTGGGGGTGGCGTCGGTCTCTAGGCGACTGACTAGCCGTTGAGGTGCCCTGTTGCTCAACAGATCCGGGGCACCTCACCAAAGGTGGTATTGGTGGCACTCACCGGGTTTTAGTGAGTAGAGCTGCGTCCGCCTTACCATCTTTCGAGAGCAGCGAGACCACATACCCGCCTGGGTAGTCCCCCCTCCCCCGAGAGATGCTTAAGAGCATTTTTCGGCACAAAAGAAAAAAAGAAAACTGTACTCCCTTAAGGAAAATATCACCGGGGCGTACCAAGACAAACAATAGCTTCTTCACCAAAGACTCTTCTCAGACCTGTCTCCGTGCTCATGTGATGTCCAGCAGAGAAGCCCTAAATTATTATACTTTGGTGCAACGAATGGAATTTCCCAAGGCGCCATATCATTGCTAAAGTAATGCAATAATATTGTACGTTGAGGCGTTGGAGAATATAAAAGTTAGATTGCTTTCGGTATAAGCCGCGTATAAAGTCTAATACTAACACTACATTGCTAATAATATTTTGTATCACTTTTTCATACTTAAACTACAAATCTATATTTTGTATAGATATGGTATGGGCAATGTGAGATCAATCAATTGATCTGCGACTAATAACTTTTAAAATTAGAATATCCATGTTTCACAGAGGTTTTTATATTCTCTTTTTGCATTAACTCGCCAATAGATGGCTCTACAAAGAGAACGAAATTGCCACTGGCAGGGTGCATGTATAACTAGAAAATAACTAGAAAAGAAATATTGAAACAAGGTTTCGACATGCGTCAACGATACGGCGCATGGAAAAATTGATTTGTGACTTTCACTAACAGTACAAGAGTCTGTAGTAACTTTTAAAATACTGGAATATACTGCGACTTGTATCTATTTATTAAATAGCATGTTCTCTAGTGAATTATCTTCTTAACATATTAAAGCCTGGCAAGAAAGAACTATCGCACTTATCAAATCTTTGGGGATACGTCGGAACCTTTTTTTTTTCTTAGCGCCAGAAAATGCTCTGAAGCATTCCGCAGTGGAGTGGTTCATCCGAGGGTATGTGGGACTCGCTACGTCCGAAATCCTGATTAGTGGACGCAGCTCTACCCTCTAAAACCCGGCAAGTGCCACCAATGCCGCTTTTGGTGAGGTGCCCCGGATCTAATGAGCAAACAGGGCACCTCGACGGCTAGTTAGTCCCTCAGGGGGACCGACGCCACCTCCAAAGAGGGGTTGTCCCGCACCATAGAACAACCCCTCCCAACGTCGAGACAGTACAATGGGGCGAGGTTCCTGTCCTCGCCCCTTTCCCCTGCTCTTTTATCCCCTCTTATTAAAAGAGGGGAAAAAGAGCGCCCTCGGCTCAATTAGCTTCGCACAAGGTGCAGCGGCTCACCCTAGGCTACCCCACCGCCACGACAAGGCCTGAACCATGGTGGGGATGATAATAATTATTTACCTAGCCTATATCACTCAGTAGCGTAATACCGGTGGAAAATATTGAAAAATCCGACTAGTCTAGTATTAAATTAGATACTATCATAGGCATACAACACCTCTTCAAAGCTTTCCTGTATAATGTAGGTACAATAAGAAGTAATACCCTGGCCGTTTAAAAGATTTTAATAAGCCGCTGTTGTTTGTTGAGGATAAACTATGGATCTCAGCGTAATCGACTTAATTGCACTAGCTGACGGATATTATAATATGGACGTTAATTTAGTTTTTTATGCGACTCGATCGCACTCGCCACCTTTGAACTTAAACAAAACAAGTATTTTTCACATAAAAATACAAGCTTTTATGTTTTTTCTTTACATACAAACAGACGGTTAAATTAACATCGGACTCCGAGTATTTATGATACAATTAAAAAAGAAAATAAAAATATACCCGCACATTAACTTTAAACTGTCGAATTGGTTAGTCTATCATTAATGAGATAAGGTAAAAAACCTAGACAAGCGCGGATCCTGTTCGCGTGCAGAGGGGTCCGAAAGACCCTGGTTTTTTTTAAAATTTAATATTAGAATAAGTTGACTTTTTCAGATTTTTTTCATTGCTCATGTTGTGACACCTTTTTTTTCTTTTACGCCGGGAAATGCTCTGAGGCATCCCGCGGGTGAGTGGGTCTTCCCAGGCGGGTATGTGGGACTCGCTGCGCACGAAAGCTGGTAAGTGGACGCAGCTCTACCCACTAAAACCATCAATGCCGCCTTTGGTGAGGTGCCCTGGATCTAATGAGCAAACAGGGCATCTCGACGGCTAGTTTACCGGTGGGAGGGAAGCGCTGTGCCGCGCTCCCGGCTGCATGGGTACCACCATCTTGCTTGTTTCTCCCGTGAAACAGCTTTGCTGTGTTTCGGAGAGAAGGGCAAGACAGGCAGTGTAATTACTGGCACCGAGACTTAATCTTATGTCTCAGGATAGGCATCACATAGATGAGTTGCCTGGGCTCGTTCCAGGTAAACTAGTTTATGTTCATGGGCGACGTTGACCACTTACCATCAGGTGGCACGTTTGCCAGTTTGCTTATCCAAGTAACATTAAAAAAAAAATAAAAAAAGTCAGTCCCTCAAGGGACTGACGCCACCTCCGGGGTTGTCCCGCACCACAGAACAATCCCTCCCAACGTCGGGACAGTACAATGGGGTGAGGTTCCGATCCTCGCCCCTTGCCTGCTCTTTTTATAAGAGGGGTACAAAGAGCTCCCTCGGCTCAATTTACTTCGCCCAAGGTCACCCTAGGCTACTGAGCCCTACCGCCACGACAAGGCCTGAACCATGGTGGGGATGTCGTGATACCTAGCTTACTTAAGCTTATTAAATTTTATGATGGCCTTATAGGTTTTGATTTGACAGACAGACAGATAAACGAACAACAAACTGACCTTATCCTTATAGGATACGGAAACGGATCGGAAACCTTGTCCCGTTTTGCCATTTTGAGGTACGGAACACTAAAATAAAAAAATTTAGGAAGTAGTTATTTTTTTTTATGTTAGTTGGATAGGCAAACTGGCAAACGTACCACCTGATGGTAAGTCGACGTCGTCGATGAACATAAATTGGTTTACCTGGAACGAGCCCAGGCAACTCATTTATGTGTTGCCTATCCTGAGACATAAGATGTTAAGTCTCGGTGCCAGTAATTACACTGCCTGTCTTGCCCTTCTCTCCGAAACACAGCAAAGCTGTTTCACGGGAGAAACAAGCAAGATGGTGGTACCCATGCAGCCGGGAGCGCGGCACAGCGCTTCCCTTCCACCGGTATATAGTATAAAATTTTATTGTGATATATTTCTAAGACCTTATTATCTACCTATCTTAAAATTCGGGAATATAAAAATCAGAACAAAATCCATATTATGAAGTACAAGAATTAAAAAATTAAGACATATTTGAAATTATGATATGTACGAGTAAGTATATTATGTCGAAGCTATTGGTTCGACCCGAACCCATATCAAAAGCAATTACGACGTGAATCAAACGTAAATACCGTAATGAATACGTTCAATTATCAAAATCGCTTTGACGTGGAACAATCTGTAGGCAAAGTTTGAAAGTCACTCTTTGGCTCCTGTGATCGGGTTGTACCAGCCCAAGTTTGATAGCTTCGAGGGATCTAGTTTGGATACGAGTATGTGTTGTACTTTCTGTTATTAGTTAGATGATATACGAACGAATTGCCTTAATATCAGTTCCCAAAGTTGTTTTATGAGATTCAAAATAATATATTATTCAAAAGAATTATCATTTATTATCTGTCGTTTTATGATTTATATTATAATAGTTATGTGTATCATTTATGTGAGCGCCGATGACCTAGTGAACATGGGCTCGGCCTCTTGAGTGAGAGCCGAGAGGTCCAGGTTCGATCCTGACCTCCCTCCCCTGTGATGCCTAGAAATGGGTTTTTCTAAATTTCTACGTGCACCTGAACATGACAACATCGCTTGCTCATCGGTGAAGGAAACATCGTGAGGAAATATGTGCGCATGCCTTTGACGACCTCTGTGGCTCAGTGGTACGCGCGTTGGCGCTCAAGCCGGAGGTTGCGGGTCCGAATCCCGCCAGGGAACAAAAATATTTTCTGTGTTCCTGGGTCATGGATGTGTATTATATAATAAAAATCTTAAATATATGTATAGTATAAAAGTATTAAATATATTTCCGTTGTCTGGTACCCGTAACACAAGTTCATCGAGATCTTACCACGGGACCAGATTGACGTGGTGTGAAAGCGTCCATAGATATTATTATTATTATATTATTATGCCTGATGAGATTAAAAGTATTTGAAGGTGTGTGAAGTTAACCAACCTGCATTGGGCCAGCGCATCTGAACTATGGCCCAATAACCTCCTCGCCTGATTTCGAAGACCGAGACCCATGCCCAGCAGTGGGATATAATATAAGGGTTGATATTATTATTATATTATTATTACATTTCAACTACATTGAAGAGGGTGACCATCCATCGATTGGTGGATATATCACGCGAGTGCTGGCGTATTTAGCTGCTGTGGTTCGCTATAATTATATAATTTCGGTATACGACGAGTGTTCTCGTAGTAGCACTCTTTGTACTACTGCTGCTACTACTACTATACCCTAACGAGTTATCGAGAAAATACTCGATGTAGACTACATTATCTCTCTCTAGTCAAGAGATATCTCGTTGTACGCATGCTAGCCCAGCTGGTATCTTTACACTATTTAATCTTATCATGCATATTGTGTGTTTCACTGGTGCGCTTCTGCCGTATTCAGCCCGTCTGCGTATTCCTGCGTATTTCTTAATAGCTTGGATGTGCTTACGGGAATCTCTTTTATATTAATGGATGACGTTGAGCACTTACTGGCTACCATTTTGGAACCACTACGTTGTTCCTCGTGTCGTAGACATACTTAAAAACTAAAACTTAAAAAGTGTCCTCATAGTGTTTTCATTCATAATTAGCAAGTGATGTCCAAAAGGTCGGGTGCTCGGGGAAATTCAGATTTTCCTGACCTGCGATTTTGAGCCTCGAGGTCATTGTCGCAAGAAAACAGTTCTATCAATGATAACTGATTAGTTTCACTGAGTTTGTTTCGCCGGTTCTTCTCAGTGGACTAGTTTTGGAACCGTTAGTAGAGTTCATTTAATGTTTAATAAGATGCTTTAATGTACAACATTGATTTCTTTTATAACAGTAACGTCGAAGTGAATATTGCAAAGTAGGTTCTGGTTGTATGAAAGTCGTTTTTCTATATTTCAATTGGCAGTGAATTGGCCGTCTAAGCCTTCATTGACAGAGGCTTATGTCCAGCAGTGAACCAAAAATTTGAGAATAATGATGATGATGATGATGATGATGATGATGATTGTGAGAGGATTACCAAAATATTAATAATAATAACCTACCTCTAAGTTGATGCATAAATTTTTGTCCTAAACACGATAATATGGTTTGACGGATTTAATAGTTTCAATGTACTTAAGAGCTTAAAGCTATGACAGCAAAAGCGGGCGCTGTAGAGCCGGCTATAGAATAGCAACAAAGTTGGACGTCTCGGCCAAAGTGGTTCAAAGGCTGCACATTCTAACGTTTATATCATAGAATAGTATATTATAATTTTAATTGGTCGGTTTTCATAAAAATTTAAATATTAAGCATCTAAATTAAGTCATGTCATTTATTCTACTTATATTTCATATCATAATATATAAAACTAGCTGTTGCCTGCAACTTCGCCCGCAGTACTCAACTCCTATATGTCACAGCGTGATGTTATATAGCCTATAAGCCTTCCTCGATAAATGGGCTGTCTAACACTGAAAGAATTTTTCAAATCGGACCAGTAGTTCCTGAGATTAGCGCGTTCAAACAAACTAACAAACTCTTCAGCTTTATAATATTAGTATAGATGAATGAATTTGCACTAATTTTAAAAATATATAAAGTATCTTTAATTTTATATGACGCTTAAGCCTTGTTTAGATTCTTTACTTATAGTAATAGATATCAAAATAGATATAATATAAGATGAATCGTATTCCAGATGCATGCGAAATATCTACAGATAACTTGAAAAGATTTGACAATACGCCTCACAAATATATCAAACCGTTTCATAATAGGAAATTTCCAATAAATTTAAGTTCCCAATCCCGCCCGGCTCTTACAATTTATGCCATAAAGAATAGAGTTGGAGACTCGATACCCCCGTAACAAAAGACGGGAACTTGTTCCGATATTCCCAGTTCCTTACAAACGTCAAATTTTGATACCTTTAAAGACAAACCATTTTGTGTAACAGTTTCACGGTGATATGATGTTCTCAAACATGTATTTTTAAAGGTTTTGTGATGATTTTTATTTCAATACAAGCTGGTGCCCGCGACTTCATCTAGCAGGATTTTATTAATATAATATAATTTACACAACATCATTATAATATATAATAATAGCCTAATATGTATTATTCTGCTAGTAAGAGGTAGTGCCATGTTGCTTTGCAGCCGAATTGGGCCGGCACGACCGGGGTGGTACCTCTCACTCACATAACACCGGCGTTAAATTAAGCTTAACTTTCATATTATTCCATTTCATCGTTTTTCTGTGAAAAAATAACAAACACACATCTATATATACCTACAAACTTTCGCATTGACAAAAATAGATATGAATAACAATGATTACACAATTAGGAGGGCAAACCAGTCGAAGCTTAAGACTACTTTTACTAGATTGTGAAATATGTATTTTCCATTTATATGTCAATAATTAATATTATAACTATTAAATCATTGGTGAAAATGAAGGGCAATCTTCGTTCAGTAGCCGATCCCAGTTAGTTTTGAGTATATAGGTGAAAGTGCTAAAGAAATGTTCAGAAAATCATATATATAACCCAGGATCAAGAGGGAAGTAGGAAATTGACTATTAATAAAGTTATATTCCTATATTTGTACGCCACTCTTTAAATATATTTTTATTATGTCAAAGCGACATATGTTATACTTAAACAAATAATTATTCACCAAGCAGAAGTTGTTTGCCCAATTAATTTTCTGGTGTACAAGACGAAAAACATGGAATCTTTTGAAGTAAATAAATGATGAAACAAGCAAAACAGTCTCAAGTGGATACAGATAAGCGTACACGACCAACTAATGTAAAGCGAACGTTTCGCTCGAAGCTGCGATATCTTCGCAACTTGGGATAAAGTTTAAAAGTTTCACACTTGTGACTTTTATGTTCATATATAAGATGCACGTTAAAGAAAATCGTGGCCCTAGGCAACGAATATTATCACGAACAATAGTCACAATTCTGATGGACTGCTAGTAAGAGGTAGTGCCATGCTACTTTGCATCCGAATCTGGCAAACACAACCGGGGTGGCACCTCTCGCTCACATAGCACCTGCGTCAAGTGACAGCTATGCTGTTGCGTTTCATGCGGTTTATGAGTTTCCGGTGGCCCATTAAAGGGGATAGGGAAAAGAAGGGCAACGCATCAGCATAACCTCCGGTTGTGCGAATGTCTATGGGCGTTGATAGTCACCGTAAGGCTTCCGACTGCTCAGTTGCATTGTTGCAAAAGGAAAAAACAAGTTTTAAATCAAAACCCAAAGAGCTGAACTTTACGGCATATGTATGTTAGATAGATAGAGATTATTAAAATTAGATTAAAGTAGACTTTATAAGACAGTTCTCGTAATCTGGATAAAATTACATTATTAGAATAAAAACTTTTTTTTATTTAGTTGGTTACGCAAACTGGCAAATGCGTCACCTGATGGTAGGTAAGTGGTCAACGTCTCCCATGAATATCAACTAGTTTACCTGGAACGAGCCCAGGTAACTCATTTATGTGTTGCCTATCTTGAGACAAGATGTCTCTGTGCCAGTAATTACACTGCCTGTCTTGCCCTTCTCTCCGTAACACAGCAAATCTAAGTACCCATTCATAGCGCATCCCTCCCACCGGTAGCTTTGTTTTAAAAACGATGATAGGTAAAATATGGGAACAACATAAAACAAATATAAGTATATAATAATATATCTATGGACGCTTTTACACTACGTCAATCTGGTCCCGTGGTAAGTTCTCGAAGAACTTGTGTTACGGGTACCAGACAACGGGAATACATATATTTAATACTTTTATACTATTCATATATTTAAGATTTTTATTATATAATACACATATTTAATATACATCCATGACCCAGGAACATAGAAAACTTTTTTTTTTGTTCCTTGGCAGGATTCGAACCCACAACCTCCGGCTTGAGGTCGTCAAGGTATATAATATTATATTACTGCAAATGGCCTCAATACATTCTTATTCGAATTAATCAATAAAGCAGGATCTCCAGAATAAAAATAACATAAAATCAAGGAAGTCACGAAATGATTTAACGTATAAAAACCCTTGGTTTTATCCACATTAAATCAATAAATAATTTATCAAAGTAATGAATTAACAATGAAATATAATACGCTACTGTGTCATGTAATCCATATTATTTATCGCAGTTGATCTTTACTTGTGGTCACTGGAAAAATGTAACGTGAATGTGGGCTAATTTGTCGTCATCGATCATACCTAAGGTCACTTCGACTACAGTATCCATTGTCACAATCATAGCTTTGAAATATGTAAAAGCGTTTTATGTGCAACAATAAAGTCATTATTAAGATAGTTAATAATGATCATATTATGTAACAATTTTACGTATTTTATCGCGGTTTATAAAGTTTTGTACAAGCCCGAGGTATCGGATACTTTACAGCAATCATGGTATGCCAAACGTCGGGCTTGTAGAAAACGTAATAAGCCGCGATAAAATCCGTAAAATTGTTACATTATAATTAGTGAAATTCGCGTAAACATTAGAAAATAATATGATAATATGTTATTATCGGTATTAACTACCATTTTCCGTCCAATGTTAGACACAGAATAGTCTTTTTCTTCGCAGTGAAAATACTTCGTGCATTCACCTGAAGATGTATCGAGATACGTGGGACTCTCATAACCGACGCTAGGAGGCCGTGTGGTCGCAGACTGCACGGTAGGCGGGGGGCAACCCCCCACTTTATAAATCAAAAGTAAGCCGAATGGGCTGACACTAATCCGATGTAATATTAATATATATATATAAATATAATAATGGGCCTTCGGGCCGTTAGCAAAGATCCATCCGAAAAAAAAAAAAACGTGGGACTCCCGGCGTTCCCCGCTACCCTCCCACCGGTATACCACAGTAAAACCACTGTTGGGTAAATGGGTAAACACGAGTTGCCTTCTGCCACTTGAAGGGGAGTGTCCCTGACTGCATACATAGAATAGACCTCTTTCAATAGACAACAAGACTTTGATTCGCCTACTGGGTGTCTATAATGAAATAAAAAAAAAGAGGTAATGCTTGTGATTTTGGACACTAGATGTCATTTTTCAACTACTCATACAATTTTAAACTTCTACAAGAGGTAGTGCCATGCTGATTTGCAGCCGAATTGGGCCGGCACGACCGGATTAGTACCACTCGTTCACTTAATACCAGCGTCAAGTGACAGCTATGCTGCGTTTCGTGCGGTTTGTGAGTTTTCGGTGGCTTAATAATTGGGGGGATACGGAAAAGGAGTCGTCGATAGTCGCCAAAAGGCTTCGACTTTTCGTTTGCCCTTTACAATAAAAATAAATTGCCAGTATGTTGCTACGATATTACTGAGTAACATAAACTATAATAATAATCATCATCACGCTACGAGCGTGCATTAGCACAGGCCTCTTTCATTTAAATCAAGGTGGCCGGTCTCCTGCCACTCAAATATATTCCGGCAGATATTTCACGGATATTGTTTTAAAAGTAATATTTATATAATTAAATAAAGTTTTCTGGTAGCTAAAATACAAGTTCTTTATTACGAGATTAATAACGGGCACAATCAATAGGATGAAAAGATGAATGTAGCATCATCATCAGCCTCTATCCGTCCACTGCTGAACATAGGCCTCCCTCAATGAACATCAAGACAGCCGATCCCTTGCCACTCGCATCCAATACGGACTGACCACCGGCCACCGCACGAAGATCGCCTTCCCACCTGGTTAATGGCCGACCAACACTTCCTCTACCTAGACGTGGCCTCCACTGTTGAACCTTATTGGCCCATCGGCCATCCGTTCACCTGAGTGTGACCAGCCCACATATATTTTCCCAATAATTTTATTTACTATACATATTCCTTCAAAGATGCTTGTTTAGTAGTGAGATTTTAATAAATTTTCATAGCTTTGATGCAGAAACTTTAACCACCCTTGACCCTGATCTATGATATTTGGAATATTGCCCTTGAGACATTACGAACCTATGACCCGTGTTATATGACGTGACTTCACTACCGTAAAGGTTGTGGTAGCTAGAGTGTTATTGATCGAGAATAAATATTTTGAGCATGAATTTAAATCTCAAATCAAGAGCTTAAAATTCGATCCTGAACAGCACTGAATTTCACTTGCGCTTTGTTAATTTGGAGCGACTACAAGTTGATTATAATTATTATACGCAATATATTTGTGAGAAATTGTTTGGGTCCGCAGCTGGACAGAGCCTTTTTTGACAGCTAAGATTTTTTTTACGTTAATTCAACTACTTACAAATTTACCAGTGGGAGGGATGCGCTTATACCGCAATCATATCTACATGGTTACTACTGACCTTTTTTTTCTTTAACGCCGGGAAATGTTCTGAGGCATCTCGCGGGGGAATGGGTCTCCCCTCTTCTTATTAGAGGGGTACAACGAGCCCCCTCGGCTCAATTAGCTTCGCCCAAGGTGCTGGGCTTACCCTAGGCTACTGAGCCCCACCGCCATGTCAAGGCCTGAACCATGGTGGGGGTGGTTACCACTGACCTGCTTTTTTTCTTCCATGAGAAGCTTTGCTGGGTTTATCAAAGAACGCAGGGACGGACAGGCAGTGTAATACTGTCAACGAGACGTCACCTTACGTCTCATAATACAGAAAACAACACGTGAAAACGTTGCATGGGCTTAGTTAGTGTCAGGAAAAATTTTATAAGTTCACGAGCGTTTGCCTATGCAATTAGCACAATAATTCTCGAAATCAGACGAGGAGGGTGTTGGGCCATAGTTCACCAGTGCTATTCCCATGATTTTTTTTATGTCATCAAGACCGTTCGTCTTTATTTTCATTATTTGACCAGAATTTTTACAGCTATTTGCTCACGTGAAATCAAATGATGGGACGGAATGGGAAATTAAAGAACAACACCAGGCATACATCTACTGCAGTTGACTGGGAAAGTATGTATCACAATTATTCTCATTTCTTGCGTTACTGAGTTCCAGGTATTAAAACCAAAACTTTTGTAGTTTAGTAAGAGGATTTCGAATTGGACTGGCATGACCGGGGTGGTACCTCTGGCTCACATAACACCGGCGTCAAGTGACAGCTATGCTGTTGCGTTTCGTGAGGTTTGTGAGTTCCTGGTGGCCTATTGGGGAGATAGGAAAATGAGCTCATGATGCTCTCTTTGCTATCTTTAGGATGTACCGGATGAAACCTGTACTAATTTCTTTTTTTATGTCATAAGGGGGAGAACGAGCAGTCAGAGCATTATGATACTGACGCCCATAACCATCCACACAATCGTTTATGCAGATGCTATATGCTATATATAGGGTAACGAAAGAAGGGGGGATAGCCCCCCCAATGGGCCACCGGAGACTCACAAGCCGCACGATACGCGACATCATAGCTGCCACTTGATTTTTTATGTGAGCGAGAGGTACCACCCCGGTCGTGCCGGCCCAGTTCGGATGCAATTCAGCATGGCACTACCTCCTATAACAATTCAGGTTTATTTACGAAAATAGTTACCGCAAAGTGATATTTACAAATGTTCATAACATAATAATTATTTTTTTTCTCCATATTTTTCACTTCTAACAATGTAATATAAGTATCGCGATTAAGATTTAACGCTACTGTAAAAATTAAAACTAATTATCTTAATATATAAAATTTCCATGTCACAATATTAGTTACCGTACTCCTCCGAAACGGCTTTACCAATTTTTACCAAATTTTACATGCGTATTCAGTAGGTCTGAAAATCGGCTACTATTTATTTTTCATACCCCTAAGTGATAAGGGTGGTCAACCCCTCAAATTTTAAAAGTTAACGCGGGCGAAGCTGCGGGCAACAGCTAGTAATTTTATATTATTAATAAAGTTTAAGGGTGGAGGCCGCGTTTAGGTCGCCTATTAACCAGGTGGGAAGACGATCTCCGTGCAGTGGCCGGTCCAATTATTTCCGGCCGGCTGGATGCGAGTGGCAAACGGATAGAGGCTGATGATGATAATGACGATGATGATGATGATAAAAATACTTTCGGATCAAGAAAATAGGGTTGTCATTCATTTAGATAGGGTTATACATGCAAGATTGGATAGGCAATATGTAATAATGATGATGACAAAAACGTTCTAGTAATTTGTTGTTAAACGTCCTAGTTTCTTATGTTTTGGTAAATATGTACTGCTTTTGCGCGTTTTTGTTCCATAACTGAGTTAATGACGAAGTAATGTCGCATATAAACTTTGTTTTCGGGAGTTTGTGTTTTTACTTTCATTCATCACAGTAGAGTAGCATAATAATATCAGAACGTAATAAGAATCAAAAAGAAAAACAAAAATTTTGGAGAAAAAAATTAAAGGAATAGATACAGTTTAAGGAAATGATACACCAGACGAGCGTATTCCAATTTATTCATAGGTACATAGAATAATACCAAAACAAAACTGCATTTCTTAGATTTTCCGAAATGAAGAAAATGCACGATACTACTTTCGTTTCGCTTGTAAATTCAAAACATAATTATAGTCTCATTCGAGCGGTGATTGTGCACTCGAACCAGCTGCAGCTCGACAATTTAAAACTCAATTTGTACAGACTTCAATATCAATTGTTACAAAGCAATCAATTTTAAGCATGCGCTTGCCAATACCACGCGTATGAAAAATTATTGTACCTTCAATCACTAGTTATTAATAAAATGATTCTAAGGGACGGTATTTAAATCAAAATATGAAAAACATAATAAGCTTACATTTTTGTCCATGTTCACTGAAACTATAATATATTTAGTATGTTTTCATTGTTTTATGTTATTGAGCGACGGTCTAGTGGGTTTGGGCTCGGTTTCTTGAGTGAGAGGGCCGGGTTCGATACTGAAACTTGTGATTCCTTGGGCCAGCCCACCGGTGAATCATGGCCCAACACCCTCATCGTCTGATTTCGAGAATAATTGTGTTAATTGCATTGACAAACGCCCGTGAACTTAGAAAATTTTACCTGACACTAGCTCAGCCCATGCAACGTTTTAACGTGTTGTTTTCTGTATTATGAGACGTAAGGTGGTAAGTCTCGTTGACAGTATTACACTGCCTGTCCGTCCCTGCGTTCTTTGATAAACCCAGCAAAGCTTCTCACGGAAGAAAAAAAGCAGGTCAGTGGTAACCACCCCCACCATGGTTCAGGCCTTGACATGGCGGTGGGGCTCAGTAGCCTAGGGTAAGCCTAGCACCTTGGGCGAAGCTAATTGAGCCGAGGGGGCTCGTTGTACCCCTCTAATAAGAAGAGGGGAGACCCATTCCCCCGCGAGATGCCTCAGAACATTTCCCGGCGTTAAAGAAAAAAAAGGTCAGTAGTAACCATGTAGATATGATTGCGGTATAAGCGCATCCCTCCCACTGGTAAATTTGTAAGTAGTTGAATTAACGTAAAAAAAAATCTTAGCTGTCAAAAAAGGCTCTGTCCAGCTGCGGACTCAAACAATTTCTCACAAATATATTGCGTATAATAATTATAATCAACTTGTAGTCGCTCCAAATTAACAAAGCGCAAGTGAAATTCAGTGCTGCTCAGGATCGAATTTTAAGCTCTTGATTTGAGATTTAAATTCATGCTCAAAATATTTATTCTCGATCAATAACACTCTAGCTACCACAACCTTTACGGTAGTGGACTCACGTCATATAACACGGGTCATAGGTTCGTAATGTCTCAAGGGCAATATTCCAAATATCATAGATCAGGGTCAAGGGTGGTTAAAGTTTCTGCATCAAAGCTATGAAAATTTATTAAAATCTCACTACTAAACAAGCATCTTTGAAGGAATATGTATAGTAAATAAAATTATTGGGAAAATATATGTGGGCTGGTCACACTCAGGTGAACGGATGGCCGATGGGCCAATAAGGTTCAACAGTGGAGGTAGAGGAAGTCTAGGTAGAGGAAGTGTTGGTCGGCCATTAACCAGGTGGGAAGGCGAACTCCGTGCGGTGGCTGGTGGTCGGTCCGTGTTGGATACGATTGACAAGGGATCGGCCGTCTTGATGTTCATTGAGGGAGGCCTATGTTCAGCTTCCTGGGTGGCAGCCACTGCTCTGGTTGGAGATCCGCCGTGGGAGCTCGTGGCGTTGGTTCTTGCCGAGGTACGCCTCTTCTGTTCACAGAGGAGGTCACTCTTTGGCGAGTCACCGACGTCGGAGGAGCTCTCAAGCGCGCAGAGGCTGGGACAACAGTGGTTGCTGCGAAGGTGGGGGGAGGTCCTGGCGCAGTCGCCGTAAGGCCAACGTACGGCCGAGGCACTGCATCCGGTTCTGGCGTCGTGGATGCGCCGCCGGAAGAAACCCCTTACCTTCCGCTTGACGCAGGTGCTTACGGGACATGGTTGTTTCGGTGCATACCTGTGTCGGGTGGCCAGGAGAGAGCCAACACCAGCCTGCCACGAATGTGGCGCTGTGTAGGACTCGGCTCAGCACACCCTAGAGGTGTGCGATAGATAGGCCGCACAGGGTCACAATCTCGTGGCTGTGCTTGGAGGGGACCTTTCGCTCTCGAGCGTGGTGTGCTGCATGCTCGAAAGCGATGAGGCCTGGCAGGCGTCGGTCACCTTCTGCGAAACCGTCATTTCGCAGAAGGAGGCCGCGGAGTGGGACAGAGAGGACGACGCTACGTCCGTCCCGCTCCGTCGACGTAGGACTCCCGTCCTACGTCGTACGAACGAAGGAGGCGGTACGCGCACCTCCTGCCTCCCGTCTAACGGGACTCGGGGTAAGGTTGGGTACCTGCCCCGGTAGAAAGTTCCGGCGTCGGCGTGGGTGCTCTAGGTTGTCGGAGTTCCCCCATATTAGAATGTTAGGGTGTTCTGTGTTTGTCAGATCCGGGACACTCCCCTTTAAGCGGCTGAAGGCAACTCGCAATGGTTTTAGTGCGGTATACCGGCGCCAAGGGTTTAGGGGGGAGGGCGCCGGGAGTCCCACATATCCCCGGGGACAACCTATATCCCCGGGTGAATGCGCAAAGCATTTCCACTGCGTTAAAAAAAAAGGCCTATGTTCAGCAGTGGACGGATAGAGGTTGATGATGATGCTACATTCATCTTTTCATCCTATTGATTGTGCCCGTTATTAATCTCGTAATAAAAAATAACTTGTATTTTAGCTACCAGAAAACGTTATTTAATTATATTACTTTTAAAACAATATCCGTGAAATATCTGCCGGAATATATTTGAGTGGTAGGAGACCGGCCACGTTGACTTAAATGAAAGAGGCCTGTGCTAACATGCTCAGTTACATAAAGAAGTATATCATGGACTTTACATCTCATTTTTTAAAGAGTGAGAAGCCTAAAAAATTTAATCATCTAGTAATTAACACATCACTTAACGCCCAAAAACAATAATATTGTCCACACATATAGTGCCTATGCTATAATCTGTTTTTATCGTCTACTACAGAACATAAGCCTCTTCCAATGACCTCTAACACACTCAATTCCTCTCGCATTCATCTAGGACTGACCACGACCACATTTTTTTTCTTTAACGCCGGGAAATGCTCTGAGGCATCCCGCGGAGGAGTGGCTCTCCCCAGGCGGGTATATATGGGACTCGCTGCGCCTGAACGGTGGTAAGGTGGGCGCAGCTCTACCCACTAAAACCCGGCGAATGCCACTAATGCCGCCTTTGGTGAGGTGCCCCGGATCTAATAAGCAAACAGGGCACCTCGACGACTAGTTACCTCCACAGAGAGATTGTCCCGCACCACATAAAAACCCCTCCCAACGTCGGGGTAGTACAATGAGGTGAGGTTCCCATCCTCACCCCTTGCCCCCTACTCGTTTGTCCCCTCATCTTATAAGAGGGTTACAAAGAGCCCCCTCGGCTCAATTAGCTTCGCCCAAGGTGCTATGCTCACCCTAGGCTACTGAGCCCTACCGCCACGACAGGGCCTGAACCATGGTAGAGACCACGACCACATCAAGATAGAGTTGAAGCAACCCTTCGACTTCCTGAATGTAGCCTATTATATTATGCTTTTAGGAATAAATACGTCATAAGTTATAAAAAATCTCTATCATAAAATCATGAAATAGAGTTATATTCCGCGTATGGCCAAATATCATTCCATTGTTATGTCTATGAATGTTTACGGTTGCCAAACCCGCCCGATTTGTACCATAAACTAAAATATACTAGAATCCTTTTTTATCGCGCGTATTTCCAATCGTAAAGAAACCAATTGATATAAGGTACTGCCAATACGGATTTTATGTTCGCATTATACAATATGCACTCGTTTTATAAATTTATTGTGTTCATGATATCGATAGCCACTAATGTGTTTTATTTGTTGAAGTTTACTCAAGAAGTAGTCGGTGAGCTGTTTATGTTACAATTATGAATCGTTGTTTTAAATAGGTATATTTTTGTACGTTTATAAGCTTTTCATTATCTTGCAATGTATGTTTGTTCGAATGGAATCTTGCAGCTCAATTTTTAAGCAGAATAAATAGGTATATTTTCAGCCGACTGAACTGAAATTTTGAGATTTTTTGAGAAAAGTTTTCTACGTTTAGTTTAGATGACAATAAATTGTTAACTGTGTGACGTCATTTTAAATCCAACATGGCGGAGCAATTAAGATGGTGGACTAAATTATTTATGCTTTCCTTTATTAGAGGTAACTTAAATATATATTGTTGTTATGTAATTTGTTGTTATGTAATACAACTTCAATCCGTAAACACTCTTACAATTGATGCACAGTTATCATAAAATTTATTAGAAAAGTAAGTAAACGAACAATTTAGCTTTTTATCATTTGTGTTATAACAAATCGTAAGCTACTTTAGTTCTTAGCTTTTCAGTGTTGATGGGTGGTATTGATGGATGGTAATAAAAAGATACACTACACTCACACATGTATAAACACTTTACGGTCATGTTTCCGAGCTGTCATTGTTTATCTTGTACATTCTAAATCTATGGTGACTATCGACGCCCACAGACATTCACACAACCAAAGGTTGTGCAGATGCGTTGCACTCATTTTCCCTATCCCCCTCCCAAATGGGCCACCGGAAACTCACGAACCGCACGAAACGCGACAGCATAGCTGTCAGTTTACGCCGATATTATGTGAGTGAGTTGACCATTCCGGTCGTGCCGGACTACTATGGGACTATCTCTTACCACACAACCCCACTTTGAAATGGGTCGTAGGTATTAATGAATACTATTTAATATATATTTTTGAAAAAACATTAATTTATTTATAAAATACAAGGTTCGCAGTCAATGCAGGTATATATATATATATATATATATATATATATATATATATAAACGTATTTATTATTTTACTCTTTTTCAGTTTTATTCAGCAGAGTTCGATATTTCAGCATTGTCTACGAACTCCTAGTGTGGCATAATATAATTATTTGACATTACACAGATTTATTAATTATCTAAGTAAAATCCACTTTATACTCATAACTTATATAGTATATAGGTAGTGCCACGCTGCTTTGCAGCCGAATTGGGCCGGCACGACCGGGCTTGTACCTCTCGCTCACATAGCACCGGCGTCAAGTGACAGCTATGCTGTCGCGTTTCGTGCAGTTTGTGAGATTGCGGTGGCCCATTGGGGGGAAATGGAAAAGGAGGGCGGCGCATCTGCGCGGCCTTGTTTGTGTGGATGTGTATGGGCGTCGGCGCCGTGAGGCTCTGACTGCTCGTTGCCCCCTGATGACATAAAAAATACTAAACAGCCAAGGTCATAGGTAACAGCTAGTGTTTAACATTTCTTTTTTAAGTAAATATTTTTTACAGAGGACCTTTAATTTCAAGTTAAGATTGCTCTTAACATTTGAGCAGTGAATGAATATAAGTACTTTATTATGCGATGCACTATGAATAGAATAAAATAAATGCATCGGAATCTTAACCTTTTTATTGTAAAGTAATAAAAAATATTAGCTATGCTACATACTGCAATTTACATTTGGATCTTAAAAACTATTATTTTATAGCATACAGCGTGTTGGTCGGCCATTATCCAGGTGGGAAGATGATCTCCGTGGTGACCGATCCGTGTTGGATGCGAGTGGCAAGGGATCGGCCGTCTTGCTGTTCATTGAGGGACTATCCGACCACTGCTGAACATAGCCAATGTTCAGCAGTGGTCGGATAGAGTCTGATTATGATGATAATACAGCGTGTAGACACACGAAACACAAACATTATCTTCTCAATCGGACATCTTTCAAACGGTACGGTTCAGCAAGTTTTAAAAGGTAGTGTCACTTTGGAGCCGAAATGGGCCGGCACTACCGAGGTGGTACCTCTCGCTCACATAACACCGGCGATAAGTGACAGCTATGCTATCGCGTTACATGCGGTTTATGAGTTTCCGGTGGCCCATTGGTGGGAATAGGGAAAAGGAGGGCAACGCATCTGCATAACCTCTGATTATGCAGATGTGCATGAGCGTCGGTAGTCACAATAAAGCTCCGAATGCTTGTTTGCTTTGGCCATAAAAAAGGCCGATGGGTTAAACCCCATTTTCAATAAACGATAAAAAGTTTATTGAAATTGTTCAGCTGGGGACGGAAAAAGTTGTGGATGATAATGATGATGCCGATGATGATGATGAGGAAAATAGAGAATGTAATCTGCGATTAATCTCATGTGATTTTTATGATATGTAATGAAATGTACCTATATGTATCTTATCTCTTACGTTTTCTAAATTAATTAATTACTTAATTCTCAATCAAGATAAACTTTTCTTCTGAAATTAAACATAAATTATATTATATAGAAATATATAGAAAGAAGAAATCTTTATAATTCTTCTGTGCGTGCGTATTTCACTGAACTTCGCGTACAAAGCTGTACCGGTTTTGATGAAATTTTTGAGTACAAGTGGATTCGAGAATGGTTAAGTTAAATTATGAATCTATCATAATTCGGTCCACTACAATTTTTCACGCATCGAGCACATAACCGGAGAGAGTAGTAATGTGAGCCATAAAATTCCGAAATTGGTCAGTGATTTGTCACTGACGTAATAGCAATTCAACCAACCGGTGATCGGTATGTACGTCCCATCGGCCAATAATCCGTCAATGGCCATCAGCCAGCCAATCATAGCGCAGAACCGGTGCAGCGTCGCAGCACAATTTTTTCTAATACAAATCACATAACATTACCACTCTAGTCCTGTTATAATATTATGCTCAATGTTTGTACGGGATAACGTCGCGTCCGCTAGAATTATATAAAATATTACTATAGGCCACTTAAAAAGGATACCAAGTAATAAATATTAAGAAACTAGCTGTTGCCCGCAGCTTCGCCCGCATTACTCAACTCCTATAAGTCACAGCGTGATGTTATATAGCCTATAGCCTTCCTCAATAAATGGGCTATCTAACACTGATCTGACTAAATCGGACTAGTAGTTCCTGAGATTAGCGCGTTCAAACAAACAAACAAACTCTTCAGCTTTATAATATTAGTATAGATATATGTAAAGATTTCCTTGTATTTCTGTTGATCGTTCTAATGGCATCTATTCTATGTAAACATTTAATATTTGTCATATTGAATACTCGTTTTATTCTTCAAGATTATCAGTTAAACTTTTGGAAGAGTTTTAACATAAATTGTACACCATGTATATCTGAATCCTACTGTATACATATTTATAAATGTAAAAGTGAATTACATACTAGTATTATTATTACAAATATTCATCGTTTACCAAGTTTTTATCATAATTGCCCACACACGATGCAGTTTATGAGCTTAAAGGTAAACTTAAATATAGACTCGCACACTTAGAGCAAAACATTAAAGATAGATAATAAAAATGAATTCTATGGATAAATATAAAGTTTATATGATATTTTAACTACACCACCAGCAAACACACACCAGCAAATGCTTAAAGCCTTTATAAAAAATATCGTTACAAAAGTTTTTATCGCAAAAATTCTATAATCAAAGTGTTTCACCTTATGACTTTGATTATCTTTTCTAATATTTTATAAGCTTACATAATATTATATCGTTTGACCTCTTTATATAATCATAATCAATCAGTCAATTTGTTATTATTACCTTATTTAATAATATTATTACCTAATCCTGACTACAAAATATATTTTTACAAAAGCAAATAGCTGTAAAATAAAATACTATTTCCTTATTTATTAATTGAATAGTAAGAGATAATGCCATGCTACTTTGCAGCCGACTTGGGCGGCACGACCGGTGTGGTACCTCTCGCTCACATATCACCCGCGTCAAGTGACAGCTATGCTGTCGCATTTCGTGCAGTTTGTGAGTTTCCGGTGGCCCATTGGGGGTATAGGGGAAAAGAGGGCATATCTGAATAAATTATGGTTTTGCGGATGTCTATGGGCGTTGGTAGTCACCATAAGGCTCCGACTGCTCGGTTGCTTTGTACATACATAAAAAAAAATATATGTTTAATAATACGTACACAATGATTATGATAAAAGTACTTCAGCTTATAAATATAAGGTTTATTTTTGGGTCGCAAAGAATAGGTGGCTCTAATGAAGTAAACCACGTATAATAACAAATTTAACTCATAGGAGTGTATCTTGTGTAAGCAACCATGGTCTAGACTCCAGTGGTCAAAGGCTCGGAATCTTACTAAGATTTCTCTTAATAGGATTTTTCTAAATTTCTCAGTGTACTTGACTTAATAGTCAAGTACACTGAGAAATTTAGCACCGCTTGCTCTTCCGTGAAAAAAATCTTGAGTAATCCAGCTTGCTTGATGAGATTTAAGGTCTTCGAGGGTGTGCTAAGTTACCATACGAGTACCGTGCGTAAGTTACCCGTACGAGGCAAATACACGGCAAACTATGGCCTTATCCATGCCCTGCTGTGGGATATACCGGTGAGAGGGAAGCGCTGTGCCGCGCTCCCGGCTGCATGGGTACCACCATCTTGCTTGTTTCTCCCGTGGAACACATAGATGAGTTGCCTGGACTCGTTCCACGTAAACTAGTATAAACTAGTAGAACATAAGTTCATGGGCGACGTCGACCACTTACCATCAGGTGGCACGTTTGCCAGTTTGCCTATCCAACTAACATAAAAAAAAGACGTGTGGCACTCGGGGACTGCCGCGGTAAAGCTATTGCATAGCATTTTTAATCAACTTATGCAATTATAATTTTTATTTATGCAGTATTTTTTTTCTTTCTTTTGTTTTGTATTTTATATTTAATGGATTACCAACTATTCTATGATTTAATGCGAATGGCCAATGATCAACAAAGAGATAATATTCTTATGACTATAATTCATCATTTACAAACTTCAATTTAAGAACCATTTCAAATTTTATATATTATAATCAACCAAAATCATATCACTTTCTTTATTAATAAATGCACTTTTTTATTCATATTTAAAACACTTATACACAAATTTTACTAGTTTTATTTATTTATTTATGTTTGATATTATTTTCAAGCACTAGCAACACTGAAACTAACTTAACGGGCAAAAGTCTTGTGTCCAGCTCTTAATAAATTATCTGTCAGCTTTACGAACTGATTCTATTTGTCAAATGTCAAATTTTGTATTTTGTGTTTCTAATTTCAATGTTATAGATATTATGATGTAGTTAATTTTCGTCATCTGCGCTTTATGAGCTATTATTTCCAGTTATTATCCCAGAACTTTGTATCTTCTGTGTCCACCGATGTACTAACTATGTGGTTTATTACTATAAATCGTCCACACTATCTAGCTAAAGCAACTACGAAAAGCCGTTAATTTTTTCAATACTTGTATAGTTCTTTGTTCTTATGTTCAGTATAAAATACATTTTGTCCACTTTTATGCTTTTAAATAATTAATAAATTCTTTGATTTGCACAAATACAGATCTTACACTCACTTTTAAACACTATCTTATCTTTATATCGTTTTTATTCAAAATCGATGGTTAATATTTTAGCTGAACGATATATTCTCAGGCAGTGAAATATTCTCACGGATAAAACTTTCACTTAGTTATTGTCACTTTAATGTTCAACACTTATAACACGTACACTTATTAAATTATTACTTATTTCTATTTTTAATACTTTATTTAACACGGAGACGATGTGAATATGTAAAGCGCCATCTAGTTAGTCACCTATATACTTTCTCACAAACAGCTGTTGCTTACGTATTCGTCCGATTTCGGAGCAGCTCGTCGCTCGTCGGGTGTCAGGTTTTTTTCGTTACGGAATTTCTGGATTCGGTCGCCGCGCTCAAGGTCCGCGATAGAAGCTATGCAATAGCTTAAAAAAATGGCCTTATTCTATTCCTTTTCACCGACCACCATGAAATGTCCCCGCCATGGTTCAGGCCTTATCATGGCGGTGGGGCTCAGTAGTAGGGGAGCCCAGCACCTTAGGCTAAGCGAATTGAGCCCCCTCGCTTTGTACCTCTCTTATAGAAAGAGGAGACAAAAGAGCAGGGGGCCAGGGGGCGAGGACGGGAACCTCACCCCATTGTACTGTCCCAACGTTAGGAGGGGTTGTTCTGTGGTGCGGGACTACCCCCTCTTCTGAGGTGGCGTCAGTCCCCTGAGGGACTGATTAGCCGTCGAGGTGTCCTGTTTGCCCAACAGATCCGGAGCACCTCACCAAAAAACCATGAAAGTTAGCATATATTTTATAAATGAGGTTTTCACGCTATAGACTTTGTAGTATCTCGTTACCGGGCACTGTAGTAGTAAATTCAATGAAGCTATAAGTGACGGTTTATTTTATCTATAGAGTGGTTTCTGACAAGTGATTAGCCCATAATGTACAAAGCCCATTGTCACAAAACCTTGCTTTCCGTAAACACTCAATTACTTTCACACACTACAATTAATCATTGAAAATCACAAACGATCAATGGTCCGATTGTGTATCATTCTTTCGTGAGAAAGCGGAGTAACAGGTACAGCGTTATTGTTCGTGCGTCATGACCTTTTAACCGCACAAATGCCAGCAAAATACCACCCCACGTGAACTCTTTATTAAAGGTTCTGCTTTGAGTGAATATTTTATGTGTCAAAGTCAAAATACGTGTTTTTCTAAAGAATGTTCACTTTCAGTAGCGGTTTGTATTTATTATTTACCCGGAATATGCTTCAAACCAGTGGTAGTATGTGTATATAGCTACTACCTAGTCTGTGTATATATCTACTATTTGTAGGAGGTAGTGCCATGCTGCTTTACAGCCAAATTAAGGGCCGGCATGACCGGGATGCCACCTTGGACTTACTCAGCTATGCTGTCGCATTTCGTACTATTTGTGAGTTTCAGGTGTGATAGGAAAAAGAAGAGCAACGCATTTACATAACTTTTGGTTGTGCAGATGTCTATGGGCGTCGGTAGTCAACATAAAGACTGCTCCGTTGCCTCCTTGTGACCTTAAAAAAAACTCACAAGTGCTCACGAAAATCTATATCCTTTTATCGTGTTGACTTAGGACCTCTGGACTAAGACTCATCATCTAATGGGGACTGTAGACCTCAGTATCTGGTATTTTCAACTTGTTAGATCCACCCGTTCGTGAGAAAATTGGTAGTAACACAGGGACAGACTTTTTTTTTTTTTTTTTTTTTATGTTAGTTGGATAGGCAAACTGGCAAACGTACCACCTGATGTTAAGTGGTCGACGTCGCCCATGAACATAAACTAGTATACCTGGAACGAGCCCAGGCAACTCATTTATGTGTTGCCTATCCTGAGATCATAAGATGTGAAGTCTCGGTGCCATTAATACACTGCCTGTCTTGCCCTTCTCTCCGAAACACAGCAAAGCTGTTTCACGGGAGAAATAAGCAAGATGGTGGTACCCATGCAGCCGGGAGCGCGGCACAGCGCTTCCCTCCCACCGGACAGACGGACAAGAGAGTGATCATAAATGGGTTCCTTTTTGGCTTTGAGGTACGTAGCTGTACAAATTGTGAAAAATTAAATTATGTGTTAAAACTCGTCCTATAACTGTTATACAACCATAGAAAAACTTGCATAATGAAGTCAAATTATGCAAGTTCTTATTTCAATAATCCCGCCTAGAGAAGTATAACTTTATTATTGCTAATAAAACAATTTTACTATCGTCATCGGGTCCAAAACCTTACATGAATTATAGCGATAACATCATTGTAATAATATAAAAATCTAGATAGGCAGATAAATGTAAGTAGAGATTAGACAATCAAGGTGTAAATTAAATACCCACCATGGTTCAGGCCTTGACGTGGCGGTGGGGCTCAGTAGCCTAGGGTGAGCCCAGCACCTTGAGCGAAGCTAATTGAGCAGAGGTGGCTCTTTGTACCCCTCCTATAAGAAGAGGGGAGAAGGGGCGAAGACGGGAATCTCACCCCATTGTACTGTCCCGACGTAGGGAGGGATTGTTCCCCACAGCGTAATACGGGAGGCACTGAAATATTTAAGCGTCCCCCCGTATCTCGGAAGGCTGTTGAGGGCGTATCTCTCCGATAGAGAGGTGGTGTATGAGGACCGGTCGGGGTTCCTAGTGAGACGGCGAGTCGGGTGCGGCGTCCCGCAAGGGTCGGGCCCTGTGGGACGTCAGGACTAGTACTAGAGTGTCATTTGCTATGCAGATGACACTCTAGTACTATCCCGGGGACGATGATATAAGGAGGCTGCGCGGCTGGCCGAGGCGGGAGTATCCCTCGTTGCCAGCCGCATAGAGCGACTGGGGCTTCGGATCCGTTTCGATAAGACCGAAGCCCTGCTCTTCCGCGGACCTGGGAAGAAAGGGCCCCCACCGGGAGCACGGCTTCTCATCGGAGAGATGGAGGTCAGGATGAGCCCCACGATGAAGTATCTAGGGCTCAACTTAGACTGGGTACTGTGGAGCGCACCATCGCTCTCGAGCGTGGTGCGCTGCATGCTCGAGAGCGATGAGGCCTGGCAGGCGGCGGTCACCTTCTGCGAACCCGTCATTTCGCACAAGGAGGCCGCGGAGCGGGACAGAGAGGACGACGCTACGTCCGTCCCGCTCCGTCGACGTAGGACGGGAGTGCGGAGGAGGCGGTACGTGCACCTACTGCCTCCTGTCTAACGGGACTCGGGGTAAGGTTGGGTACCTGCCCCGGTAGAAAGTTCCGGCGTCGGCGGGGTTGCTCTAGGTTGTCGGAGTTCCCCCATATTAGGATGAAGCCCGGTTAGCCCTTTTGAGGGAACCGGCCGGTCGCGGGGGGTGTTCTGTGTTTGTCAGATCCGGGACACTCCCCTTTAAGCGGCTGAAGGCAACTCGCAGTGGTTTTAGTGCGGTATACCGGCGCCAAGGGTTTGGGGAGGGGCGTCGGGAGTCCACATATCCCCGGGGACAACCCATATCCCCGGTTGAATGCGCAAAGCATTTCCACTGCGTCAAAAAAAAAAGGGAGGGATTGTTCAGTGGTGCGGAAAACCCCTCTGTGGAGGTGCCGTCGGTCCCTTGGAAGACTGACTAACTGTCGAGGTTCCCTGTTGCTCAACAGATCCGGGGCGCCTCACCAAAGGCGGCATTGGTGACACTCGCCGGGTTTTAGTGGGTAGAGCTGCTTCCACCTTACCTTCTTAGCGAGTCCCAATAACCCGCCTGGGGAGTCTCCGCTCCCCTACGGGATGCATAAGAGCAGTTCCCGTCGCAAAAGAAAGGAGCATATAATAATCATTATCACTGCTTTCTTCCGCGTCTTTATTACACTTGTAATTCTAAGTAAGGTGCAGCAGCGAGCAATGGCTAGTTTAAACACGATATTTTCGCCTCAAATATCCATACAAGTCTGAAATTTCAATGTATACCTAATCTGCCCCCATATCGACAGCCATAAAATATTATTACACCAATTTGCTAAACTAATTCACAAACTTGTAATACCAATTTCAATAGGTTCGAACTGAGATACCACAATCTCAGAACCGTTATTTCATTAAGAAATTAGACAAAGTTTCTGTTTTATCATAATTACATCTACACTACAACAAGATCCTATATAGGATTTAGCGAATTCAAATCGGATAATTGGCCTCGTATAGAGTTTGTGATAGACAATAATTGCTGTATGTGCCATTATCAAATTCCTCAAACATGTACTTACAATGTAACATCTATACCAATATTATAAAGCTCAAGTGGTTGTTTGTTTGAACGCGCTAATCTCCGTACCCTGTTTGTAAGTTTTAATTGAATAAACCTTTTTGCACTTGACAGCCAAATTAACGTGAAATCTTAATTTTGGCGCGGGTAAAACCGCGGGAAATAGTTGTACCATAACCAAACATTATTTTATTTTGTCCAATATCTGGCTCTGTTTCAGCAGAGTGTGCCTGATATGTGGAAATCATTAGATTGACTTTTATCTTACTGGTCTTACTTCTTACTAATAATAATATAAAGGTGACATTTTGGATGTTTGGATGTTTGTTGATCTTTCACGGCAAAACGGTTGAACTGATTTGGCTGAAAGTTGATGGATTAGGACATAGGCTATAAAAATAACCATCTTCAATCCAGATACGGTTGTAAATCTAAGTTCACGCGGGCGAAGCTGTGGGCACTAGCTAGTATATAATAAGTGGTTACCGTCGGAAAGCTATTGGCATTTCCGAAATCAAGTCAATAGTACTAGTAAATAAGATCACAGGCTTTCGGAATTTTGAGCCCCATCAAATCATAAATATTGTTTTCTAATGTTTGCGCGAATTTCACTCATTATAATGAAAAAAATTTTACGGATTTTATCGCGGTTTATTAAGATTTTTACAAGCCCGACGTTTCGGATACTTTACAGCAACCATGTTCACGGAAGTACTGAGGTGACAGATGTCCTAACGTTACAAAGTTATTCGAACTACCCTATGATACATCATTATTTTGATAAGTCCTCTCTACGCAGAAAGTGCTAACTGTATCTTTAATCTGTGGCATATTATGCTTGGTTTTTGATTTAATTATTTTAATAATGGGATCCCAAGCAGGTGGTAAGAGCCAGCCATCTTCTCTATTGAAATTTGGATGTTTTTTTTTTTTTAATTTCAATAGCCTCGCGGATCATACTTGGTTGGAATCGGTGTTCTTTTGCGAGTATCTGTGGTCTATTAAATCTGATATAATGGCGCGCTTTGTCTAGACTATGTTCACAGAATGCAGACTTAGTGTAGCGACGGTGTTTTAAGTCAGCTATATGTTCTTTAACGCGAGTTTTAATTGATCTTTTGGTTTGGCCTATTTAAGAAGGCTTGTAAAAATCTTAATAAACTGCGATAAAACCGTAAAAATAGTTTCATTATAATAAATCATGAATAGTTCACAGCAAAGCATTTTGCAAACAAGAATGAACAGACCGCAGCCATCGACGCTCAAACCACCCGGCTATCGTGGGTTGTATATCGACCCCACCAAGCCTTGTGGCGGCGGTGGGGCTCAGTAACCTAGGGTGAGCCGCTGCACCTTGGGTGAAGCGAACTGGGCCGAGGGGGCCCTTTGTACCCCTCTTATAAGAAGAGGGGACAAAAGAGCAGGGGCAAGGGGCGAGGATGGGAACCTCACCACATTGTACTGTCCTGACGTTGGAAGGAGTTGTTCTGTGGTGCGGGACAACCCCTCTGTGGAGGCGTCGGTCCCTTGCGGGACTGACTAGCCGTTGAGGTGCCCTGTTTGTTTACTAGATCCGGGGCACCTCACCAAAGGCGGCATTGGTGGCACTCACCGGGTTTTAGTGGGTAGAGCTGCGTCCACTTGCCAGCTGTCGGGCGCAGCGAGTCCCACATACCCGCGTGGGGAGACCCACTCCCCCGCGGGATGCCTCAGATCATTTGCCGTGAAAAAAAAAATGTTGTACATCGACAAAAATTAGCTTTCATCTAAATTGAAACGCAGACGTGATTTCGCTAACAAAGTCATCTGTCAGTTTTCTAATAAAAATGTAAATTCTTTTTTCAAGAATATACCGATTTATGAAATTTCGTCTCGTCTGTCATATTGTCTTACAAAATGTTATAAAATGACTTATTTTCTAACTTTGAACAATATTTAGTTTTACATAGTTTTAGTTGGCAATTTATAGAGCCAAAGGACCCGCTACTTATAAATTACTTTGGTGTGACTTTCAACTTGCACATAGTCTCAAACTCTAAAGACTTTAAAACTTCACTTAAAAATTCTTTATACTCTTTTTTTATTTTTTACCATCTTCGTAATATAAAAAGTGCATATTAAACCAAATGTAGTTCAGTCAACAGTGAAAGATTTGTATTGCTCACGGACTCTAGAAGTGCACTTCAACATGTGGCTCGACGCACCTCGAGCTTTCGAGGAGTACCGATAGCCTACACTATCCTTATGTCCTTAAGACAGCTGGAGCAGGCAAATAAAAATGTAATTATGCAATGGGTACCATCTAATGTGGGGCTGTGTGGTAACGATGAGGCCGATCGTTTAGCAAAAGAAGCTAGTTCAGACGGGATTTCTCAATGTGAGAAGTCGTTTTATACAGATATCGTACACACTTTAAAAGAGAGCACATTCAATTGCTGGGCTGAATACCTAAAAGGCATTTCCTTGCACAGGGTGAATTTGGTATAATACCATACGATCCGAGCCATTTCGATTTCCATGGTTTGAAAGTGGTCATTTAGATAGATGCTTACTAGTGATTACATTTAGAGTTCGTTCCGGCCACATTCCACTTAATAAATTTGCATATATGATGAAAAAAGTCACATCTCCTAACTGTTCAGAGTGCGGTGTTACTGAAGACGCATATCATATTCTAGTGGAATGTGGTGGCAACGAATCAGTAAGAAATACCATATTTAATAAGAATATGTTTAGTACAATAGGAGGCTGCAATACAGTGTTGGCATTTCCCTGTTCCAAAGACGCCATAGCTTTGTATAAATTAGTTAAGTTCGGCATAAAGGCTAGAGGAGATTTAGACGATAATATTAGTTAATTTGATTAGATAAGGTTAAGTTAGATTATATTATATAAGTTAGATTATATTTTTACTGTGTGTCTTTTAGTGTGTAGCATTACAGGACGACATGGTCGCTTTCTTTTTGTGTACCAAGTCCTTTAAATAAAGATTTAAAAAAAAAACAGATGTAGTAAGTACTGTATGTATAGTATAGTATGTATATAATGTGTATAATTTAACTACTGAATCTATTTTACCAGTGGGAGGATTGCGTTGTGCTGCGCTTCCGGCTGCTTGGGTACCGCCATCCTCCTTGTTTCTCCTGTGAAACAGAATTTATATGTTTCGGAAAGAAAGGGCAGATCAGGCAGTGTAATTACTGGCTCCGAGACTTAACATCTAATGTCTTACGATAGGCAACACATGAATGAGTTGCCTTTTTTTTCTTTAACGCTGGGAAATGATCTGAGGCATCCCGCGGGGGATTGGGTCTCCCCAGGTATGTGGGACTGGCTGCGCCCGAAAGCTGGTAAGTGGACGCACTATCTCTATCCAGTAAAACCCGGCGAGTGTCATCAATGCCGCCTACAGCGAGGTGCCTCGGATTCGTTGAGCATACAGGGCACATCGACGGCTAGTCACTCCCTCAGGGGACCGACGTCACCTCCACAACAGAACAACCCCTCCCAACGCCGGGACAGTACAATGGGGTGAGGGTCATCCTCGCCCCTTGCCCCCTGCCCTTTTGTCCCCTCTTCTTAGAAGAGGGGTACAAAGAGCCCCCTCGGTTCAATTCGCCCAAGGTGCTGGGCTCACCCTTGGCTACTGAGCCCCATCGCCTATCCAACTAAAATTAAAATAAACTATTTTGTCAATTAACTATGTCTAACAAATATATAGTTTTAAACTCTACTTTATCACAAACACTGAGGGTTAAACAAATAGAAGTTCTACAAAGATTTTTTTTCTAGAAAATAAAAACAACATGCCAAAACTTTCCTTTCCCAGTTTCCCTTTGTTTAAATAAAATATAAGCAAATACCACTTATGTGTGTGGAAGAAAAATAAAAAAGAGATATTGCCACCCAACTGAAGGTGGGATCTCAATAAAAGCTCAACTTTATCGCCTAGCGCATATTAAGAAGAAACTTCTGAAAGGGGTTAAGGTATACTGATTCCAGAAAGACATGGAAAAGGTGGTGCCTAAGTACGAATAAATTGGAATAGGAGGGGGGGGGGGTCTTAAGAAAGGACGCGGCTCTTTTTGTCACAGATTTGTGAAACTTTCGACTGGGAGTAATTTCGTGAGGGAAAGTTTGAGAGCGTCTTCTCTTATATCTATTTAATGGCGAATTTTCATTATGACAAACTGAAAACTTGCCTCTCAGCTGTTTTATCGTTCTTATAATCCTTTTCCTATTAGTACTCATCTGCTTAAGCTTTTAGTTAAACTCTTTCCGCGCTTTTATAAGTAAATATACATTATTTTGATGTTTATACTTTTGGTTTTAATTTTAAATTTATTTCTTTGAAAGAATTATTATTATATGTGATTAAGATAATTAATTTTGTGGTGTGTATAACTTCATCATCAGCGACCCGGTTTTTTCTATTGCTAAAACATACTATAGTAAATTTTGAAAGCTCATCGTTGTGATTACCACTTTGTAACTAAAACTTTGTAATTACCATTTTGTAACTAGCACTTTGTATCTACCACTTTGTAACTAAAACTTTGTAAGTACCATTTTGTAACTAAAACTTTGTAACTACCAGTTTGTAACAAAAACTTTGTAACTACTATTTTTTAATTAACACTTTGTAACTAAAACTTTGTAATAACCATTTTGTAACTACCACTTTGTAACTAACATTTTGTAACCACCACTTTGTAACTACCAATTCGAAACTCCTAGTTTGTATCTACGATTTACACCAAAGATATAGACCCAAGTCTAATCTGACAAAATTCAGTTCAGTAAACTACATTCAGCTTCCTACATTTTAAGTTTAACAGTCACCAGACAAATAACTTAAATGTCTTTATAATCTTTTTCTGAAATTTCCAAATACCAGTATAATTACAAAGTACTTAGCGAAGCACAAGTACTGTGAAACTTACCGGAGCGCCCCAAAACACTGCTTAAACACACTTCAGCGAGACTACAGCTCCTTGTTAGCAATATCTTCCGTTTTCGAAATTTTACTTAAATTTTTACAAAGAAAATAAAATATTTGACATGAAAACTCAACAGTAGTTATGAGGTTCCGCTATATATTTACCTATCTATAACATATATAATAATAATAATATAATAATATCAACCCTTTTGTGTATGTCCCACTGCTGGGCACGTGTCTCTTCCTCGAATTCAGGCGAGGAGGGTGTTGGGCCATAGTTCACCGATGCGCTGGCCCAATGCAGGTTGGTGAACTTCACACCCCTCCAAAGACTTGTAATCTCATCAGACATGCAAGTTTCCTTCCGATGTTTCCTTCATACCGGTGAGCAAGCGATGGTCTCATAGTGCACCGATGTCCACCGATGTCCATACACATCCGCACAACTAAAGATTATGCATATGCGTTGCCCTCCTTTTCTTTATCCCCCAATGGGCAGTGGAAACTCACAAACCGCACGAAACGCGACGGCATAGCTGTCACTTGACGCCGGTGTTATGTGAGCGAGAGGTACCACCTCCCGGCACAATTCGGCAGCAATGGCACTACCTCTTGAAGTCAGTTTCGCCAATCTTCTAATCATTGGAGCTAATGTTTTATACTTTAAAATAAGTTAATGTAATAACAATTTCTTTCTTTAACGCCGGGAAATGCCCTGAGGCATCCCGCGGGGTAGTGGGTCTCCCCACGCGGGTATGTGGGACTCGCTACGCCCGGCAGCTG
Organism: Helleia helle; assembly: GCA_963853865.1. Taxonomy (NCBI): domain Eukaryota; kingdom Metazoa; phylum Arthropoda; class Insecta; order Lepidoptera; family Lycaenidae; genus Helleia; species Helleia helle. Next base: position 16,217,930 of record OY971423.1, on the reverse strand, counting down.
GTAAATGGACGCAGCTCTACCCACTAAAACCCGGCGAGTGCCACCAATGCCGCCAAAAACAAACAGGGCACCTCGACGGCTAGTCATTCCCGCAAGGGACCCACGCCACCTCCACAGAGGGGTTGTCCCGCACCACAGAGCAACCGCTCCCAACGTCGGGACAGTAAAATGGGGTGAGGTTCCCATCCTCACCCCTTGCCCCCTGCTCTTCTGTCCCCTCTTCTTATAAGAGGGGTACAAAGAGCCCCCTCGGCCCAATTAGCTTCACCCAAGGTGCCGGGCTCACCCTAGGTTACTGAGCCCCACCGCCACGACAAGGCCTGAACCATGGTGGGGAATGTAATAACAATAGTGCGACTTAACCTAGTCCAATTTAACCCCAACAAGACACAAGTTTGCGCGTTTACCGCAAAAAAATCACCATTCGTCGTTCCTCTACAATTCTAAGGCACTTCCCTAACCACCTCAGTCAGCATTGGGATACTTGGCGTCGATATATCGAGAGATGTGCAGTTTCGTGGTCATTTGGAAGGAAAGGCTAAACTAGCCTCGAAGAAACTCGGCGTGCTCAATAGGGCGAAACAGTATTTCATGCCTTCACACCGCCTTCAATTATACAAGGCGCAGATCCGGCCTCACATGGAATACTGCTCTCACCTCTGGGCTGGAGCGCCCCAGTATCAGCTCCTTCCATTTGACCGCATTCAACGCCGGGCGGCTCGAATCGTCGACGACAATGTTATCTCCAATCGGCTTGATTCTTTGGCGCTGCGTAGAGATGTCGGATCGCTCTGCATCTTCTACCGCATCTACCACGGGGAGTGCTCTGAGGAATTATTCGGACTAATACCTGCAGCAGAATTCCATCACCGGACATCGCGGAAAAACTCCAAATTTCACCCACACCATCTCGATGTCCGGAAATCCACAACATCTCGATTTTTACGGCATTTCCTGCCTCGCACGACTAATATATGGAATCAGCTGCCTCCTACGGTGTTTCCCAACCAATACGACTTAGGGGCCTTCAAGAAAAGAGCATACTCATATCTGAAAGGCCGGCAACGCACCTGCTAATCCACTGGTGTAGCGGGTGTCTGTGGAAGTCGTTGTTCACTTACCATCAGGTGAACCGACTATCCGTTTGCCCCCACTTCTATCAAAAAAAAAAAAAAAAAAAAAAAGTGACCAGGTCAAATCCATTCTTTTTCTATAACACTCATACCCATGAGTGACTGGAGCTAACTTCGATGAGTCGCAATTTCGAAGCCTGTCGAGGATCGAATATATCTGCTTCCAGACAATGCCTATAAACAGGAAAAAATACCGCAAAATCAAGAAGTTGCCAGCGATTTTTCATACTGATCTCCAAACTTCGATATGACTATGGCATCCCATGAAGATGATGAAAAAAATATGAAGTAGGTATGTACCCATTACACGAGTTTTTAAAAGTCTACCGCGGGACTGTTAACGGAGAGTAATTGTGAATAAAATATAAAAGGGAAGTCGGGCGTCTTATATCTGACTTTATACGAGCCAGTAAAAGTTAATTAAATGTTTATTTTAGAGGTTGAGAATTATTTTCATTACGTGATTGATGTTTTTAATATCAAAAACGTGACAGTTTGAACAGCATTAAGCATTCTATATTTAATTTTAATCATTATATAGCCCATAAGAAGTTATCGCGAGCTTAAAGTTAGAATTAAATGGAATACTGTGGATTGTGCTTTAAAAAACTGACTCATGGAAACAGTTATTATTTCAGAATTTATATTGATATCATATCTGTCATAATGATGGAGATAATCTCACAATCGAGTGTTTTATATTATAATATACCGTTGGCAAGTATGTAATGTGACTTAAAAAAATTGATGAAAGACATACAAAATATCAAATACTAATTTACTACTAACCACGACAATCGAATTCTAAGTATGATAGGTGAGCGACGCTAACCACTTACCATAAGAAGCTCACTCACCATTCATAATAAAATGTTAAACTTAGTGTAACATAACGTGAATCTGAAAATAAAAACAAAAGTAACAAAACAATCCGTCTTTAGTCGGAGGACTCGTGAAAATCTTAATGTATATTCATACAATTATTGTTTTCGTGAAAAACAAAAACACGAAGAAGCTTCACATGTAATTTGTACAAGAGGATCATATTTGAGCGAGTACATTATTCTGTCTGAGTAACACAAATACACGCCCTTTTTAACTTCAAAAGTATATTTGGGTCACCTTTATTTTGGGGGTCATACAATACTCTTCATAATTCAACCTTAAATGAACACTTCGATAATACACTTTTGTTTGTAGATGATATTATTGTTTTTTTTATTATAAGTTGATAAACGGTGATATTTCTGAAAATAACACCTGACAACCTTTTGTAAGAGGTAGTACCCTACTGCATCACCACGGTATTCATTGTAATCCCCACGTTATAACACACACAGGGCAAGCGAACAATCGGAGCCTTATGGTGACTACCGACGCCCATACACATCCGCACAATCAGAGGTTATGTAGATGCCTTGCCCTCCTTTTCCCTATCCCCCCAGTGGGCCACCGGAAACTCATAAGCCGCATGAAACGCGATAGTATAGCTGTCACTTGACGCCGGTGTTATGTGGGCGAGAGGTATCACTCCGGTCGTGCTGGCCTTATTTGGCTGCAAAGCAGCATGGCACTACCTCTTACAAGACAAGACATTGTGAATACACAATCATGTTTATTTTTAACGTGATACAACTTTTGCTGAGTGTTAAGATAAAAATTCGTAATTCACGTGTCTTAAAATTAATCTTTTGATTCCTTACCTTTGATACTCAAACACGTTTCTCCTATCACAACGGTGTGGTCCCGGTCGATTATTATAATGGAATTGCCGGCGTTTCTGAGGGCTAAAAGAAAAATGGTGAAAATTGTGGCATTAAATAATATCGTTAAACGTAAAGAAAAATGTTCCTGCCCTGTAGGACCGACGGCCGCGCCCCTAAAATTGCAAGTCGTATATTTCACGGAGAATTTTCAATTACACCAGTTCTGCGGTTTTTCATTCGTAACGCGACTTTTAGACAATTCTTTTGTTCATAATTCAGTATTTACTGGAAAGCCACAGTCGATTCAAGAATCCCCAATTCATCAATCCTAATTTCTGATTAATTTATGAATGTAATTGAGTTCTTTACTTCTATTTTGTAAACTTGTATTTACGGAGTTATGGATGTTACTCAACGCTCGTTTTGCATTAACATACGAAATATTTAAAGGAATTAAAGAAGCAACAGATTGCTGTTACTACCGATCGCTGTTTTTTCTAGAAACATCTATATGTTCGATATACCTACCGCGTTGCTATGTTCACCAGATGGTTATAATTATTTCTTTATTCTTGAGAAAGGTATGCATGAGTGTAAAAACATACCTATTATTTGTAACCTCGCTTTGACATTCTGCTTTATGAGAAAGAAAATGTGTTTTTTTATGATATTCATAAAAAAGGCATGAAATATATCTGACGTAGGTACTGATATAAACAGAACGCTGATATGAGTAAAGTAAAATGTAATACAGCTTGAATATACTTGAGTGACGGTTTAATGGTGATAACTTATATCATAATCATCATCATCAGCCTCTATCCGTCCACTGCTAAACATAGACCTGAACGCCAATAGCTACGTATAGGATTACGTTATAATAATTCGTTTTTGTTTTTTTTTTCGGAAGGATCTATGCTAATGGCCCGAAGGTCCTAATGCTTCATCGGATTAGTGTGAGTCCATTCGGCTCACATTTTGATTTAAAAAGTGGGGGGTTGCCCCCCGCCTACCGTGCAGTCTGTGACCACACGGCCTCCTGGCGTCGGTTGTGTAATAATTCGAGTGTACCTAATACATTCAGGGTACCTAAGTAGTTAAACATAGCAGGTTTACGAGAAATATATAACATCTATTCGCATTACATATTATACTAATACATATGAATCCGTATGGAAAGATGTATGCTGTGGGTTCGGTCATCCTTACATTTATTGGAAGAATTATATTATCTACAGCAATGTACAGAAGGGACTTTAACCTGATATAATCAGTAAAATATGTATATTTATTAATAAATATTTTATCATCATCATCACCAGCCTCTATCCGTCCACTGTTGAAAATAGGCCTCACTCAAAGAACGCCAAGACGACCGATCCTTCCTTGTTAATCCTCTTCCCACCTGCCGACCAGCACTTCGTCTACCCAAACGCGGCCTTCACTCTAGAACCTTATTGGCCCATCGGGCATGCTGTGTGGGGACGGCTTAAGAATACCTCTACCCCAATACCAGTTCAGAGTGACGTAGAATTCGTCAAAGGGCATTAGCCTCTAAACATCAAAGGAGACAAATATTTGCGAATAGATTGCTTTGTGTCGGTCTATCTCATCATGATAGTGAGATAGACTTGATCACTGAGCATCGATCGCAGCGAGTGAGTTTTTACGCTCATGAGTAATTCACATAGCACAAACACTCACTCACCATTCGGTAGCTCTTTTTTTTTTTTTTTTTTCGGAAGGGCTAGACTTTTCGGCCTGATGGCCTTTAAGCTCAATCGGTACAGTAAGTGAGCAGGTGGCTCACTTAAGAAAAAAAATTCGGTAAATTCGGTAGCTCGTATGTCCGCTTGCCTAGCGGACAGACTTTTTCATACTTAAATCTGTAGATTGCGACATAATTTTGAATAGAGATAGATGATCTGACCCTGAGGAGAACGATTATTGGTTTAACCGGGACAAAGACGTAGGCAATTTACTATAAAATAACTCAATAGCAAACTATCGACAGGATCCCTTGATACTTTGAAGTTTATAAGGCGTTTGCTATCAAATGAATTTAAGTCTCTTATACATTTATATAGTAGGTGCATATATAAGGCGCTATCATGTCAACCGTACCCTCGTACCTATCCGAAGAGCTCTTGGAACTTCCAATAAATTGTACTATAATGCAAATTTCATTTCTTTGTTAAACCTGATCTAGGAAGCCTCAAATCCTTTCAGTCTTCCTTTTAAAGGTACTCACTTAGTTCCACAAGACTTGTTTATTTTAAAGCGAACATTCTATGAATTAATAAAATCCATCGGTTTCACTCTCAGCTTATTGTACGTAATTAGTTTTTTAGTCCAGGAAGGGAATCAAAATCTAATTAACTCTTGTTGACTAATATATATTTTGCCTATCTTTGGAATATAATATATATATATATATATATATATATATATATATATATATTTTGTATAGCATAGAAGGGGAAACGAGCAGTCGAAGCCTTCTGTCGACTATCGACACCCATAACCATCCGCAAAACCAGAGATTATGTAGATGCGTTGCCCTCCTTTTCCCTATCCTCCACCAATGGGCCACCAGAAACTCACAAACCGCGCAAAACACGACAGCATAGCTGTAATTTGACGCCGGTGTTATGTGATCAAAATGTACCACCCCGGCCGTGCCAGCCCAATTCGGTTGCAAAGCAGCATGACACTACCTCTTACTGCTTTAAAATGCTAAATTTAGACAATTTTGACGCATACTGAAGGTCATCAACTTTCGTAAGTTACTCGCAGCTTTATCATCTGATGGCAAGTGTTTACCATCCGAAGGTTTGTATACCTATTTTTCTCTCTCTCTTTATACATAAAAAAATTAAATAAAATTATGCTGATGATCATGAACGAAATAGAAAGTCAGGCGATATAAAATTTAATGAAGATTTCACGTGAATCAATTTATTAACTCGTTTTATTGTAACTTTAAATCATTTAATTATGTTTTAACACATTTTTATCATGTTGTCATCATTATAAAATGATATTTTAGATCATATTTTATATTAATGGCAACGACTTCAGTTTATAAATTTCCGGTGGATGCATAACAACTTTTGTCAGATGAATGACGTTACAAAATATTGAATCAGAAATGAATTGATGTTGTTAGTGGGTGATCGTAGTTTTTATTCCTGGATGGATTTGTGTAATGTGGGCGGAAATGTACAAAGCCTTTATTTTTAAAGTAACTAATATCGAAAATACTATGGACATATTTATTCAGATACCATTCAGATTTTAAATTACATGGTTATTTAATATTTTCACTACTAAAACTATTTATAGCCTGACTATAAAATAAAAACCCTCACCATATTGCGGAAAATTTCGGAACTAATTTCTATTTGGACGATACTATGTGTTGACGTAAAAAAGACACAGTGGTGACACCAATGCAGGGCTTATAATAATTATATTTCTGGTCAGGCTGTGAAACGGGATATTTACCATGCCATGACAGTCTCGTAAACAAGACATTCGTAGACAATGTTAAAATATCGAACTCCGCGAAATAAAACTGAAAAACATGGTATATAAATATTCCGTTTTAAATAGTTTGAGTAATGTTAATTCAGTAGTCTATATTTAAAGAATAAAATAATTACACAAACGAAGGCTTATCCAATCATATTCAAGGGATATAAACGAGGACGTTGACATGTTGGCTGTCTCATAGTGAGTTTCATATACACTAGGAATACTCTAGAACACCCCTAATTCAAATATATTTTACGAAGCATTTACGTGTCTTCGTTTTAACGTTTCAACTAGCAGGTGCTTAAAAAAAACATTCTTATCATGGGATAATAAATTTCTGTTGAATTTTATTAAAGGCGGAACGAAGTATTTTTTTCATAACATTTGCAACTTACGTACTCAACTCGTAGTATACAATATCATTCCTTTTAGTAGCCTTAAACGCAAAAATCACTGTTTAAAAATATGGTAGTAGGGTAGCAAAAACGTAATAAATTATATTGTTTTGTAGAATAATGTTCTTCTCTTAAATAAAGTGCAAGAAAAACATACTAGTCCTGTGAAAGAGATTGCTTTAACGTTTTCCTGAGGTCGATAACAAGCAAATGGTATAAAATAACGATATCATAACTAACGGGTCCTCAGCGGGTCAGTTATAAATGGGAACCGACCCACATATATCCCATTATTGGGCAAGGGTCCCCTCGAAATCAGGCGAGGAGGGTACTATGCCATACTTCTAACATAGACGTATGGCATAGTACGTCTATGTTAGACTACTAGTCCATTGTTTCCCAAATTTTGTTCTGCTATGGCCCGGGAACTTTCGTACTATTCGTACTTTCGTACTTCGTGAACCACTCAAGTTTTAAGCCCCTCTCCTCCCAAATATAATGTATACAGTCGAACATATAACCTCCCGGCATAATGTATACAGTCGAACATATAACCTCCCGGCATAATGTATACAGTCGAACATATAACCTCCCGGCATAATGTATACAGTCGAACATATAACCTCCCGGCATAATGTATACAGTCGAACATATAAAGGCCCGGTACCAGGTCGCAACCCACTAAATGGGAAACGCTTATTTAGCCAATTGCGTGTTGACGAAGTTCACAAACCTTTAAGCACATTCTGTCTTATCAAGCACGCGGGTTACATCACGATATTTTTCTTTACCGGGAAGTAAGCGACGTAGTCAAGCTATGCTCTAACTAAAAGTCCAACGGTGAATATCCAATTACTCAAAACGGCATAAAATAGTTAAAACTTTCAGATACGATAAATTTTCTTTTCCGGTGAGTAAGCGATGATCACTGTATCGAAGTTAAGAAAACACCACATTCAGTGGCACAATTCAGACTAGAACCTAAATCTCTTACTTCCAGAAAAAAATGGAGCCGCAAAATATACTTAAATTTAATCTATCCTAAAGTAAATTTAATGCAACAAAGCAAAACTCGAGCGATAACCGTTGGTATCGGAGATGTTGAGATTATACAAGTCTTCCAGAGCGGATGCGATGCGCTCGCAATACTTCGCCAATTTGCTGTTGTTGACGTTTCCAACTTAGATCTCCAGATTAAGTAAAGCAGTCAACTTTATCTGAAACATCTAAGTATCCAATGAACTTTGCACTCGATATATATCGTATCGGTTCACAGTACACTGACATCATCATCAACCCGTATCCGTCCTCGGCTAGGCTCCTTTTAATGAACGCCACAGAGTTTATTAATACAAAATTTCACATACCTTATTTCTTCAATTTAACTCTTTTTTTTCCGCCGGGAAATGCTCTTAAGCATCCCCTGGTGGGTATGTGGGAGTTGCTGCGCCTGAAACATGTAAGGTAGATGCTGCCCCTTCCACTAAAACCCAGCGAGTGCCACCAACGCCGCCTTTGGTGAGGTGCCCCGAATTTGTTGAGCAAACAGGGCACCTCAACAGAGGGGTTGTCCCGCACCACGTAAGGTTCTCATCCTCGCCTTTTGTCCCTCCTACTCTTTTGTTACTTCTTTTTATAAGAGGGGTTCAAAAAGCAGCCCCCTCGGTTCACTTGGCAAACTTCGGTGGCAAAGCACCACCAGCATCCACTCAGTCATGCTACCTTAAAAAGCAAATTAAAAATTATGAAGAAATCATAAAAATATAATTTGTATAAGAGCTATCTCGAAACATTGAAATACAAGACCAATTGCCGACTGCGAGCTGTAGAAATGTACCTTTAATTTCATAAAACGTCAACTTTTGTCAGAAATCTTTCCAACGGAGGAAATTAAATCCCTTATCTTAGTACTGTGATAAATTTCTTTGGCTTTTTCTTCGCCTCCGTCCAATGAACGGACGTCCTTTTGATTTAGATTAAATAAAACTTTATATCTCGTTTGTTTTCTTTCCTTTTTTTAAATATGAATAAATGTTTATTCTAGCAATTTGCGTCCACTCGGTAATTGAATGATGTGTTCATGCTAATAGAAAATATAATTAAAATAATAAGAGATCTGATGTGAGGGGCATGAGTGACCTAAGTGACCTGAGTGACCGAGTGATCTGAGTAATCTGAATGACCTGAGTGACCTGAGTCACTGAGTGATCGAAGTGACCCGAGTGATGTAGGTATCAACTTAGTGGTGCTGTACCATAACTATTTTTTAGATTTTTTTCATAATACGTTTTTCTCAAATAAAAATAGGACAAAAGGTATGTAATTCTGTTCTAATATCTACAAAATATAGTATACCACATGTTCTTCACAATTTAATCTGCCTTAGACAATAGGCACATATTACAAATTCATGTAGAGTTAAGTTTTACACAGTATTTGAAAACCTAAAAGAGCATTGTCAAAGTCTATTTGTCTTAAATTAAACAAAATTAATTTAAAATGCGTTATTTATCACCGATTATCACGTGTACTGCAAACGCCCGATGACGTCACTGACCAGTAAACAAATTGCCATCACTGTCATAACCAAGTATTAAGTATCACCGACGAACTGCAAGTTTGACAGAGCGTGAGTATGTTTATTGGTTTGTGACGTAATCATGGTCACATGTCAGCTTGGAGCATTTTAGCGAGAATTTTAAGCACATTTTTTTATTCACGCCTTTTTTATTAACATTGGACATATTTCTATATGAAAGTATTTTTTTCGTGTTTATTTAGGGTATATCTATCAACTAAAATCAATATAAAAAATTAGTCAACATCCCTATTCTAAGTGCCTTTTCACACGAGCTGGTTGCCGGGTAGCCGGCACGGGGTATCCGGTAGAGAAGTGTATACAAATTACCCCGGTACGTGTGAAAGCTGCCATACATGCCCATACAGTTACCCGGCGCCAGCTACCCGGCAACCGGAACGTGTGAAAAGGGACTAAGGACATGTTTTAATCAGTATAAAAAATAAATTTTATAGCACAAGCTTTGTACCGAGGAATGAGGAAATTGGGGATTTTTAAATTTGGTAAAGTTAAAGATTAAATGGAGGGGGATTTGAGTAAGCTATTATTTTTGTGTAATATGGCATTATAATCACATTAAATTAATTAAATAAAATGTTACACACACTACGTAACGATGAGCACACATTCAAAGTTGAATAATGACGACAAATGACAATGTCAAACAATAGATGACGTATGACGTTTAGTTTTTTTTTACAAAGAAGTTTTGAAGCATTAAATTTTAGGTATTGTCAAACTGTACATAAAGTTGGATGATTTTTATACAAGCTTTTATTTAGTTTCGCCTATCCCGATGTTTTTGTCTGTATTGTCTGTATATATTATGTATATTATAATAAATACATAACTGCTATCTATATTATTATACACTATATTAGACTTATTTCGCTCTGTCAAACAAATAATAATAAATATTAACCAACAATCACACCACGTTAACCCAGCCCCGCGCTAAGTTCGTAAGAGCTTGTGTTACAGATACTGTTCCTAGTAGGTTTTTTTTCTACATACATATATTTACATCCGTGACTCGGTGCATCATACACAATATGTATGATGAATATCTATGTCTGCACAGAGTTCTTCAGTTGGCAGGATTCGAACCCGCGACCGCTGATTAGTGTCCACTAGACCTGCCGTCAAATCACTGCATTTTTTCAAAATAACAAGCTGATGATCATAATTACTTTCTAATACGTATTTCATTTTACACATTCCATTTTATATTTTTACATGAAAATTACAAATTAAATAATCCTCGCCAACTCGCTTATTTTATTCAAAGTCCAAGTAGTCATTAAAGAGCGTTAAATCCAGCAAGCAATCTTGCTACGATGAACTTGAAAAGTAAAAGAATTTCACTCAGCGTATAATACTGCCACATATTTCTTCGCTTTTATGAAGGAGCTAATTACAGACGTTAATTTTAAAAAGCGAGAATTCTCAGAAGTTGTGTTCATATTAGCGACAACTTTGTAAGAACCTTTTTACCTTACATTTGTTTCTTTAAAATCTTAAGACCTTTAAACCACCTAGTTTGCAGAGCTAAACGAGTACTCGCTAATTTAGTTCTATGTACCTACTTGAGTTGGTACACAAATTTACTGTACAGGATTCGCACTTTTTTTCTATCCTTATCAATACTTATAGTAAAGTAAATTAGATTATACTTTAATACGAGAAGACGATCTCCGTGCAGTGGCCAGTCCGTGTTGGATGAGGGTGGCAAGGGATCGGTCGTGTTGGCGTTCATTGAAGGAGGCCTATGTTCGCCACGTTGGTGGACTCGGCCCAGAACATCCTCGAGGTGTGCCCGAGATGGGCGGCGCTACGTCATGATCTGACATCAGTCATTGGAGGGGACTTGTCTCTGCCGAGCGTCATCACCGCGATGCCCGGTGACGACGAGTCCTGGACGGCGATGGTCTCCTTCTGCGAGGCAGCCCCATGTCTCAGAAGGAGGCCGACGAGCGGGTGAGAGAGGACGCCGCCGATGAGGCCTACCCCCGCGGGTGACGAACACGGGTGCATAGGAGGCGCTTACTTAATGCGCCTCCAGTAACGCCCCTGTGCTCGTGTTGGGTTCAGGATGGCAACCGGGGCACGTACACACGTGCATTATGGCGCGATGTCGTGGGGACTGCTTAGTAGCGGTTAGGCAGTCTTACGAATACTGTAGGTCTTACGAGTAGTAGTCTGGCCTTCGCCGGGGCCAGCCTGTCGCTGAGGTGATCCTGTCTGTTGCCTGCATATCCGGGACCCTCAAGTAGCGACTGAAGGCGCTCGCAGTGGTTTGAGTTAGAGTGGGCACTCCCAGGTGCGAGTCCCACATTGGGTCAGGATCTACCCAAAGATCCTGGCTGCATCCATCCGTCATTCCACCTGGTTAATGGCCGACCAACACATCGTCTATCATCACTAAGAAACTGTCATTACTCGAAGGAGATAAACTCTATCTTATCATTTCCTTATACCCTCTAATTATATAATAAATATTTTTCTCAAAATAATAATTACGCGGGGGAAGTTTAGATAATAAATAAGAATACAGTTCCGACGTGGCTGTAATTATGTGATAAATTTTGGAGACGCTAAATGAAATTTCACTCGGATAGCGAATTCGGATAAAAGTTACGACTACGATACCAAACTGCCTCGTTACGAATTATAATATATATATATATATATAGACTTAAGTTATGTACTTAAAAAATTAACACAATTTACTTTATACTAGCTGCTGCTGGTACCCGCGACTTCGTCTGCACAGGATTACATTTTAGACAATTCACAATTATATTTATAAATAGCCTGTGTTATTCCGATGTATAAGCTATATTATAATGTATATGTTGTGCCAAACTACATAAGTTTTTCCACAACTAAATCAATGGGCTAACACGGTGTAGTTATTTCTTAATATTTACATTTTTTTTCCTACCCAGAGTTAATTTTATGATAAGGAAAAACGGTGCAGTAATTACATATAAGTAGGCTAACGAAACACGAAAACGCGAATAGAAAAAGAGTATACGTTACTTCACCCCACGATAGAAACCGACTGACAGCTTATGCTCCAAATATTTCTCATTAAAAACTAGGGCATTGCTCTGCAAAGAATCTTTCCAACGTCTTACATTATAAAATATTTTTGCCGCTTCCAAAATATTGTTAAGATCCTAAGCTCAGTTAAGCTTTTAACACTTTGTATTGTTACTTTATTCGTCTCTTTATTCTTCAACATTTATCATTATCTTCTTATTTTATTAACTTATGTACGTGTATATGTCACTGAACTCCTAAGCGGCTGGACCGATCTTGATGATTTTTTGTGTGTGTTCAAGTGGATTCGTGAATGGTTTAGATTCACAAAAAAAACAAGACAACGTCTATCGGTGCCACTAGTTTTGATATAAATTTATTATTATTATTACTAGGAAGATCCATTTTGTCTATAAACTGGAAATTAAGTTCAGATTGTATAAGATTGTATAAGTTTTAGTGCTTTTTATGTAGCCATTGAATATAATAAGCCATACTAATTTAACTTCGTTGATGAAATAACATACTTATTTATATTATCTATTTCTATCTAATTAACATACGATTGTTTTTTTATGAACAAGCTCGTTTTTAGGGTTCCGTAGCCAAATGTCAAAAACGGAACTCTTATAGATTCGTTATGTCTGTCTGTCTGTATGTCTGTATGTATGTCTGTTTGTCTGTCTGTCCGTCCATATGTCACAGCCACTTTTTTCCGAAACTATAAGGACTATACTGTTGAAACTTGGTAAGTAGATGTATTCTGTGAACCGCATTAAGATTTTTATACAAAAAATATAAAAAACAATAAATTTTGGGGGTCCCCATACTTTGAACTGAAACTCAATTTTTTTTTTCATCAAACCCATACGTGTGGATAGTTATTATAGTTATTATTATAGTCTATGGATAGTTCTTCCAAAATAATATTGAGGTTTCTAATACCATTTTTTTTAAACTGAATAGTTTGCGCGAGAGACACTTACAAAGTGGTAAAATGTGTGCCCCGTAGTAAGTAGTTTTTTTTTAATACGTCATAAATCGTAAACCGCAATTTACCTTTCATTCAATCAACTTAAATATTTAAAAAAAAACATTTTTCAAAATAAACCATATTTTTTGTTAAAATTTCTAGTGTTATAATATATTATGTAATGGTACGGAACCCTTTGTGCGCAAGTCCGACTAGCACTTGGCCGGGTTTTTTTCTATACAAAATTTTATCAGCGAAATCAGTTTTGTTACTGATTTGAGGACCTACAATAATTATAACAACAAATATAAAATTGGTTTGGCTGGATTGGCTCAAGTTCCCGTGTTTTTTTTATGTTAGTTAGATTGGCTAACTGGCGCTTCTGATGGTAAGTGGTCGACGTCGCCCATGAACATAAACCAGTTTACCTGGAACGAGCCCAGGCAACTCACTTATGTGCTTCCTATCCTGAGACACAAGATGTTAAGTCTTCCTTCTCTCTCGAAACACAGGACAGTTGTGTCACGGGAGAAACATCCAAAATGGTGGTACTCATGCAGTCGGGAGCGCGTCACAGCACATCCCTCCCAGCGTTACCGGTGGTTCGGTGGTATCTAGCCATTTTAATATTTTACAGTGTTCAGCAGCCCAAATTATACTATAAAACGGGTTTCAGATCTCATTCCGCAAAATCACTATTCTCCTGTCTAATTTGTAAGAATGACAAAATTAAAAGAAAATATTTGGATTTTATAGGTCAGGCTACGAAAAATAAAAACCCTCACCATAATTATGTGGAAAATTTAGAAACTAATTTCTGTATGGACGATACTATGTGTTGACGTAAAAAAGATACAGTGGCGACACCACGTAGGGTTTATATATTTCTGGTCAGGCTATACATAATAAAAGTAATAGCATCTCTGTATGCTTTCAAAAATATGCGTTCTTTTCAAATGGGCAAATTTTAAGATGAGCCTAAATTAGATTAGATTAGATTAGATTACAAGAGCCAAGCCTAGCCTACAAAAGGGTACATACAGATTGATTTATTTCGCCTGGCCCAGGAATCCATGCGTAGCCAAAAACACAGGATCATAATTAACACCGTTTATTCAAGAGTTCATTATTAATTTATTTCAATTAACTTAGCATTAATGTATAGGTACAATCTCAAAAATTCTCAGAAATATAAGTATAGCTCGCGCTAGCAAACTTTTAACGCTTCCTTAAAACTTTTCCTTATGCTTAATTACATTTTCATTTATCTTCCCTCCCATCCATTCGCTACAATTATCACAACACCGTGTAATGAACTTACTTTCACACGCTTATAATACAGATGTTAATGAGGCAAAAGCATCGCTAACTTGGCCAAATATGATCGATCGCAATCCAAGGTTTTCGATGTGAAACATCTATAAATATAAATAATATAATATCTATAAATATATATCTATAGACTTGGGCGTTTCACGTCTGCAGCGTCCCGTAGTGGCAATTTTTTCTTGTATGTTAGTATGTTCTTGTTATACCGTAATTATGTTGTAAATTATTATCTCTAGAACCAAAAATTTCAACAACTTATAATTATGGCAACCATCCTGCATATTTCTTTCAACAAACAGCTTTGCCGGTAAAATGTAAAGAACGCAGTTACTTTCATCACCTACATTAGTCTCGAAGTAGGCTAAACGTTCACAAGTCACTTAGACCTTTTTTTCTTTTGCGCCGGAAAATGCTCTTAGGCATCCAGCGAGGGAATCCCCAACAATGATGCCTTTGGTTAGGTGTCCCGGATCTGTTGATCAACAGGGCACCTCGACGGCTTGTCAGTCCACCAAGGGACCAACGCCACCTTCACAGAGGGGTTGTCCCGCACCACAAAACAACCCCTCCCAATGTCGGGACAGTACAATGGGGTTAGGTTCCCATCCTCGGCCCTTATCCTCCCGTGCTCTTTGGTCCCCTCTTCTTGTAAGAGGGATACAAAAGCAGCTCCCTTCGCCCAAGGTTCTAGGTTCAATTTAGGCTATTGAGCTCCACCGCGGCGACAAGGTAAGTCACTTAAACCTAGCATAATAAGGAATCTAGAAATTTACAAGACTAAGCTAGATTTGACATAATAATATATATCATCTGATGGTCCAAATGCGGATTTGCTTAGTAAATATAATAAACCCTTTTTTTTTTTTTGTTCTGCAGCGGAAATTTGCAGACCAAACCATAACTAGGACCGGGGTGAGTTTTAAACCTAGCCGTGTGTGGGGTTCGCACTTGGAGATGCGTTACCCACTAAAACCGCTGCAAGTGCCCTCAGCCGCCTTTTATGAGAGTCCCGGATCATGCAGGCAACGCAGGACCCTCGGCGACAGGCTGGCCCCGGCGAAAAGGCCAGACTCCTCCTCTAAAGGGGGACTGCTCGGCTGTTCGTTTGATTCGATACTTTTAGCAGTCCCCGACGACGTCGTGTCTAGCTGGACCCAGGTTAAAATCCCATCCTGGGCCCGACACGAGCACAGGGGCGTTACTGGAGACGCATTAGGTAGCGCCTCCTACGCACCCCCGTTCGTCGCCGGCGGTGGGAGGCCTCATCGGTGGCCTCCTCTCTCACCCGCTCATCGGCCTCCTTCTGGGACATTACTGCCTCGCAGAAGGAGACCATCGCCGTCCAGGACTCGTCGTCGCCGAGCATCGCGGGGATGACACTCGGCAGAGACAAGTCCCCTCCGATGACCGATGTCAGATCATGACGCAGCGCCGCCCATCTCGGGCACACCTCGAGGGTGTGCTGGGCCGAGTCCACCGCCGCGCCACAATCGTGACACACAGTTACCGGCTCCCTTTGGGCCGTCCTGCACAGATACTCACCGAAGCACCCATGCCCGGTGAGCACCTGTGTTAGACGGAAGGTGAGGGGTTTGCGTTTACGACGCATCCACCGCTCAAGGACCGGGCGCAGGGCAACCGTTAAGCCTTTGCCATACGGCTGCCGCGCCAAGTCCTCCCCCCACCTTCGCATTAGTGCCGCCCTAGTCGGCGGACCCGTAGGATCCCGTCCGGCGTCACGTCCTCTCCGAGGGACCTCCTATCCGAGACATAGGAGTATACCACGGCGAGAACTTCCGCCACGAGTTCCCACGGGGGGTCGCCGGCTAAGGCAGTAGCTGCAGCCCAGTATATCGTACGATACCCCCGGACCTCTCTTACCGCGATCACCCGCTGCGCCGAGCGCAGCTGGGCCCTACTCCGCGCGGTAAGGCGATCCGTCCAAATCGGAGCACCGTACGTCGCCATACTCCTGCAGACACCGGAGTAAAGCTGCCTGCAGGCGGCGCTGGGTCCTCCGAGGTTCGGGAGGAGTCTGCCCAGCGCACTCGCCACCTTCACGACCTTCGGACCCAATTGTTCGAAATGTGGGCCGAAGGTCCATCCACCGTCAAGGATGAGCCCCAGATATTTAATGTGAGGGCTCATCCTGACCCTCACCCCTCCGATCTGGAGGGCAGCCCCCGGTGGGGGTCCTTTCCTCCCGGTCCCGCGGAAGAGGAGGGCTTCGGTCTTGTCGACTCTGACCCGAAGCCCTAACCTCTCAATGCGGCCGATCACGAGGTCGAGCCCGACCTCGGCCAGCCGCGCCGCCTCCTTTTAGTCTCGTCCCCGGGCGTAGACGAAGGTGTCATCAGCGTAACAGATGACACCCATCCCGGGGAGGAGACGACCTCGCAGGACCCAGTCGTACCCGATGTCCCACAGGATCGGACCAAGTACCGAAGCCACCGCAGCCGACTCGCCACCACTCTACGGACCCACACCGGTTCTCGCAGGCTACCCTCCTGTCGGAGAGGTACGCCTCCAACAGCCTCCTGAGATAGGGAGGCACACCAAAGTAGTTCTGTGCCTCCCGTATCACACTGTGCGGGAGGCTGTTGAAGGCGTTCGCGATGTCCAGGCCTTGCCCGTTGGCAGGCGGACCGAAGGTCGGCTAGTTCAGCCGACCACCAGTAGAGCGCCCGCCGCGGGGGCGGACGTTTCGCGCGCGGCATGGCCGCTCTGCTGACCGCGGTGAACACGTCGCAGAGTCGGTCAGCCGCTTCGTCCACCCCAAGCTCCGACAGCGGCGGGAGGCTCCACCGGCAGACTATAGCCGCCTCCTCTGCCAGTTCCCGGTCGAGCTTCGTGAGCGCCCAACGCGGAAACTGGCTTCGCCCCCTAAAATATAATAAACCCTAGCTAGCCATAATATAATCTTTTAAGATGAAGTAATATCCTAGTATATAGTATATAGAATGACTGACCTCTTCTAATGGTTAATGCAGGCATCTACAGTATGCTCTATTCTTAAAGAGTCATATGCCGTATCAGACCAGAACAATAAATAATGCTATCAGTCTAAAGAACCCATTCCGCAATATCTAATACTATATTAGATAGTTTTCAATTTGTAACGATAATTATTTATAATAAAAATATTTATATTACTCAGTTGTTGGTAACATTAGGTAATAATTCACTATAATTACGATTCGTTTCAACAAAGATTTCTCGTAACTAACAATATTTACTGTTATCGAGGAAATACGGTTCTAACAAACTATAGAGAAACGTAAAGCTTTATTGCTTATTTAAAAATGTACAATTTCATATAACAAGCTCGATTCCAATTTTACTATTCCAGGTTTAAGGCAACGCAATGCGTAACATTCCTGCCAAAAAATGAGTAGTATTAGCAGTATGCGTAAAGTACCATGTCGTGCATGTGCCACAAAGTCGACTTAATGCACTACAAATAGTCCAAAATAAATTTTTACGCATGGCAACCGGCTGCCCGTGGTACGTAAGAAACATCGACCTGCACAGGGACTTCAGATTAGAGTCCATTAGGGGCCACTTCAAAATGACGTCAGAACGTCACTTTGAAAAGGCACTCCTTCACCCAAACCCGCTCATCGTGAGCGCGGCAAACTATTCCCCAGATAGCTCAGTTCCAATTAGACATAGGTTACCTAAGCATGTTTTAACAGATCCAGCTGACGAAATCTCTCAGCTACTAATGCGCGACGCAAAAGCGCGACGCGAACGTCACAGCATATACAGAGACACACACGGTGCTAGGTACACCTGCACACCGCTTGGGCCTCGGGGTCGTAAGCGACGTCGAACCCTACACATGGAAAACACATCGATCCGGATCGATCGCGGAAGCTTAGGTTCGAATCCGATACGAGTAGACACAAACCCAGACCGCGCAAACAGCCCTAGCACTACGCTACCGCTAGATTGCTTGGGCACCGCGCATGACCCGCCTCTCTCTCCAGAGGGAGGGATGAGGGCCGGCCCTCATGATGATAGGTTAAATTCAACCGTAAAAGATTCGTCGACCGTATCGGATTTGACTAGTCCAAATGATGCTCTCCCGAGCAGCGCGCGCGATGAACCGCGCCCCCTGCGGGGCGCGGAGGGGGGCGTCCCCCTTTCGAACATTTCTTAAGTGAGCCATCTGCTCACTTACTGTACCGATTGAGCTTAAAGGCCATCAGGCCAAAAGTCTAGCCCTTCCGAAAAAAAAAAAAAAAAAAAGTACCATGTAATAAAAAATATTTTATCCATCAATCCGTAAAACTTTTAATAGACTTAGATCGATAACATTAATAAAATGACAATTTATTAATGACAAAGTATTCGTTGTATCCTATGTGTCTTCATCTTTTCTATACGTACTGGCTGTATCTACTTTAATTTAGATCCAAATTTTCAGTATGTTTAGTTCTTGTACATATAGCCATATCTGCAGTCTATCTTAAATCCTTTAAAAATAATTACAGATGTCTGAAGTATCAATAATTATAATGAACATTTTTCAGATAAATTAGGCCCAACGGACATTGTCTGAATCGCTGACGCGAAGCACCTGGCTCTCTCCGACAAAATTAAAAAAGTTTCCAGTTACCGAGCTCTGGATTCGTTCATTTAAATTCTAACGGATTCTGTCACCGTTCGGAGTTTTGTCATTCGCACTCAAAAGTTTCGCGTTCGGCAGTCTGAATGTGTGATTTTTAAAACTTATTTTTATTCGCAGTTTATATATGAAATGTAATGACGTGTCCTCTCTGTGTATGAATTTATAGCCTGACCAGAAATATATAAGCCCTCGCCATATTGCGGAAAATTTCTGAACTAATATCTGTATGGACTATACTATGTTTAAACGTATAAAGGATACAGTGGCGAAACCAATGCAAGGATTTTTATATTTCTGGTCAGGAATCAAATATCTCAATCACCTTTGTCATAGGATTTATTTGTGAAATTTCAATTTGATGCACGGGTACCACCATCTTGCTTGTTTCTCCCGTGAAACAGTTTTGCTGTGTTTCGGGGAGAAGGGCAAGACAGGCAGTGTAATTACTGGCACCGAGACTTAACATCTTATGTCTTTTTACTTATCATCTTTAATAATAGGCAACACATAAATGAGGGGACTTTTTTTTTTCTTTAACGCCGGAATATGTTCTAAGGCATCCCGCCTGTGTAGTGGGTGTCTCCCTAGGCGGTATGTGGGACTTGCTGCGCCCGAAAGCTGGTAAGTGGACGCAGCTCTACCCACTAAAACCCGGCGAGTGCCACCAATGCCGTCTTTGGTGAGGTGCCCCGGATCTAATGAGCAAACAGGGCACCTCGATGGCAGCTAGTCACTCCCTCAGGGGAACGACGCCACCTCCACAGAGAGGCTGTCCCGCACCACAGAACAACCCCTCCCAACGTCGAGACAGTACAATGGGGTGAGGTTCCCATCCTCGCCCCTTGCCCCCTGCTCTTTTGTCCCCCCTTCTTATAAGAGGGGTACAAAGAGCCCCCTTGGCTCAGTTAGCTTCGCCCAAGGTGCCGACTTACCCTAGGCTACTGAGCCCCATCGCCACGACAAGGCCTGAACCATGGTGGGGATAAATGAGTGGACTGGGCTAGTTCACTTAACTACCATCTGGCGGCATTTCTGCCAGTTTGCCTATTCAAAGAACATACAAAAATGACGATCGGATTTTAGACTATCAAGAAATAGTTACTTATATTATAGTTAGTTTTTTCCGTCTGGCATTACGTTTTCATGATTCTAAAATATCATAAAAAGGTTTGAGAGAAAATCAATCAATTAAGTAAACAGTGCCTTTATTGAATAAACATTGTCAATATATTTTTCTGGTATACGTGCTCTCTGTGGTGGTCCTTAGATAAAGTAATTTTAAAATAATCCACAAATGGTTACCAGTATTTAAAAATGCAATAAAACGAGGTTATCAATCTATGACATGATTCCACCATTACTTTTTAAGGCTTCATAAAATTTGAAAATTCGCTGTTGATTTGAAATTACTTTTTTTACAACGAAAACACGTGTACCAGGTTCCGGTGTCTGTTACAATATGACCTAAACACCAGTGTATGCTTTAATCCATGTGCGCACGCTGGCAACATTGGTGTAAACTCCGGGGTAGCCTGCGCGGGCGCAGCCTGCACCAAAAGATACGACGCCGAGTTGTACGTGCTGGTCGTTGACCGCAGGACCGCCGGAATCACCCTGCAATTTTAAAAAGTATATTATTATCGGTAGAAGGGAAGGTTGAAGATACCGCACCTTGGGTATGAGACATTCGCTCTTAAGGTTCATAATTATTCATAACCATCCATACTCAAATTTAAAACATATTATATTACATTTTTTATAGATATTAAAAAAACGGACGAAGTTTTAAGTCTAAAGATCACAGGAAATAGCGAACATAACCAAAAGCATAAAAAAATCCTCTTGTTTTAAATCATTAAATATCATAGAATTATAATTAATTAATTAATTTTATTATAAATAAAATTCTTGCTGCCTGGCACCGAGACTTAACATCTCATGTCTCAGGATAGGCAACACATAGATGAGTTGCCTCGGCTCGTTCCAGGTAAACTAGTTTATGTTCATGGGCGACGTAGACCACTTACCATCAGGTGGCATGTTTGCCAGTTTGCCTATCCAACTAACATAAAAAAATCCCAACTTTTATCAACGCGGCGAAAAATAAATAAAAAAATAATATGTTATAAAAAATGAGTCTCATTGTATGCGTCCTCATCATAGCATCTAAGCCAGGAAACAATTAAGAGTCACAAACAGCTTCATTTAAATTAGAAATGCATTTCATTCCATACATTAAACAATGGGGAAAAAAAAAGGCTTTGTAAATGCAAGTAACAACATTTCAATAGCCTTTAGCCTACCTGACAAGAGTCTTTGCCTCCTTCGGGAACCCCCGCACAAAACATTCTCGCTGTAAGTGAGCTGTACGACTTTTTGCAGCTCTCGTTAGAAACAGTGGGTACTTTCACCGCCATTAGGGTTGAGCTTGTGTCACCGCCTTCCTGTAAGTAGACATTCAATTCTATAATACTTATAATCCGGATTCAAAGTGCGCTTTAAAGTATTGATGTGAGTATTCTGTCATTTCAACTTCTCTAACCTATAATAGCTACAAACTTGTAAGTCAAAATCGTGAGTGATAAAAAAAAATTAAATCTTTTAAAAAATATATTTTATTTTGTTAGTATTTTGGTAGAATATTTTATAAATTATCTGAATATGCTGCTTAATTCAACATATGATGCATGGGTTTAATATTAAGAATGATATTAAAAACCACTCTACAATTTAGCTGGATAAATTATACCGCGAATATCACAACCAAGTACATTTTCATTTTAGCGATAATTAAGGGAACAAGATCGCTATTAAATTAACATTACAACTATCTCTATTTGAAACATCAACTGCTAACTAAATTATTATTATCAAAACATTATTTTACGCGAAACTATTGTTAGGCTCCGCAAACTTTACTATTTGCACATTAATTAATAAACTATGACTGTTTTGATCCATTATAATTAGTGATACAAGCCAGTCGGCGATGTTTTGAAATATTTTTTTATCATTACTAAAATTATATTGTATCCAGTCAAATACTAGAAATAGGTTATTTCAATTAAAATAAATTTTATATCAGTAAATTTTCTAATACATATAATTCCACACAAAAAAAGCCGTGGACAACAACTAGGGTATTCTTAAACAGACATATAATATATTTATCGTTAGATAGATTATCCCTAGATACATCTCCCACTAATCGATATTTCATCAAATTAAATGATCCGACTGTACTTACAGATGTCGTACCCCATCCAGAGACCAGTACGTCAGTTCCTGGTTTTATTCTAGCATTCGCCTTTGGTAGTTGGATTGCCTTAGTGTTCTCACCATCTAACTCGATTGGTTGGCTCAGGCGTATGTAACCTACGTCAAAGTCACTCGACTTGGCATTGTATCTTGGATGCTGTTTGAACACCGAGGAGGTGACCATAGTACCACCGGTGTCTGAATCTGTGCTACCGACTCTTATAAATATTTTGGATATCCTAAAACATAATAACTTAGTAAATGTGGGGAGGGCTTAGAAATATAAAGAACTGGTGAGGAAATATATACGTATTTCATATTAGATTTATAGTGACAATATAGATTTATATTAATCAATAAAATGTTTAAAATTTAAAAAAAAAAACTTTTTTAAATATATAATTCTGCTATACCATAAATATCTTTACCATTTATTTAAGTTTATTTTATTTATTTCAAGATGTTTGATGAGAACGACAGAAAACCAACTACTCGATATTTGGAAAACCTCCGAAGTTGGCTAGGTCTACTACAAGTCATAAGGGAATGGGAAGCTAATATAACTTGATTAAATTAATGATCTTAACGTTTTCCATCAACAATTAAAAATTTCAAGGGTGCGACCATGATTATAACGACTTAATTTCGTATTGCATAATTTTAATAATAGTTGTACCGATGAGCACTTAATTGAGTAAAGCATTTACATTTTATAACGTATAATCTCATAACATAATATGAATCTGACTCACACAACTCAAATATTAATTTAACAGGGTCAAGAGGTCATCTTACAATGATGTCGTTAGAGCATGACATAATGAACTTTGTCTTAACAAGGAAGCGTTATTTAATATAAAATATAATAGATTTTTTTATGTATCCTTTGGTTTTGGCAATCAATAAAAATGTAATTTGTCAAGTCATAGCTGCTTATGTATTTCATTGTTTTATGATAACTTGATGACATGATATACTGTATACTGTCAAGTGTGGTGTTACTTGATGATAGGTCATTTTAGTTACTCCATTGACAAGTTAATCCGGGATTAACTTAGGTTTGGATAACTGGTGACTTCGTTTATGTTTTTTTATGTTAGTTCGATAAGCAAACTGGCAGATGTGCCACCTGATGGTAAGTGGTCAGCGTCGCCTATGAACATAGCCTAGTTTACATGGAACTAGCCCAGGCACTCATTTATGTGTTTCCTATCCAGAGACATAAGATGTTAAGTCTCTGTGCCAATTACACTACCAGCCTTGCCCTCCTCTCCATTCTTTTTTTTTTATTCTACTACTAACATTATTTTCTCTAATAATGCTAATAATGACTTACTATTATTGTTATTTAGAAGAAATTAGGAAAATGGTAGCACTGATTAGAATAGGCACTAACATCCTTTTTTTATGCCATTGGGGGAAACGAGCATTCGGAGCCCTCCTTTTCTCTATCCCCCCCCCATGGGCCATCCTTCTATATTTTTTCAAAACAATATAGCAATTTTAGTAATATACGCCATTGAGGGTTGATGGTTGACCGACTTGGCTTCAAAGTGATAAGTTTGTTCCAAGCTTGACAGGAGTACTAAATTTTTGAGAGCGCTGATAGCATTTGCACTTAAAGAAGAAACACGCCCGCGCCTAGCAGTTGGACATATTATATTTTATGCTTCACACATATTAACGTTTTAGTACTTTTTCTATACTTTTTGAGAGTTCAAGTACCTGGTCTATTCTTCTACTTGTAATACTTACCCAGTAAGACAATGTGCAGCCGTCAAGATGTACCGGTCGCTTATTATAGAACCTCCACACTGGTAGTAGTCGTTCCCTTTTTGTAGCAGGAGGTAGGCTTGGTAGGGAATGTTCTCTATGGTGGTGTTATACCCACCCACTATCTTACCATCCTGGTTCTTAGCGTGTCCTCGCTTCTTGCAAAGAACATCTGAAACAAATTGTAATGCAAGGAAATGAAAACCAAATCTAAATCAAATATGATTTAACATTACGATAGATTATTACGGTTAAGGGCAATATTTGAAAGAACGCCACCCAGATTCAAGCCTTGTCGTGGCGGTGGGACTCAGTAGCCTAAGGTGAACCCAGCACCTTGGGCAAAGCCAATTGAACCGATGGAGGTGCCCTTTGTACCTAAGAAGAGGACAAAAGAGTAGGGGGAGACTTGAAAGGGGGGAATGGAAATCTCACCCCATTTCACTGTCCCGATTTTGAGAGGGGTTGTTCTGTGGTACTAGACTACCCCTCTGTGGAGGTGGCGCTGGCCCTTGGGGGGCTGACTAGCCGTCAAGGTGCCCTGTTGCTCATCAGATCCGGGGGATGCCTAGGAGCATATCCCGGCGCCAAAGAAAAAATATATTTAAAAGAGACATTTCTTTTAAATATTTTTTTCTTTTAAATAAATTTAAACGTTATTTTTCTTGTATTTTATATAGGTCAATTGAATATGTGAGTTTATTTAAAAATCTGATCCTTAAAAAAAAACTAAACATTACTACAAGACGTAAGACGCCTGAGTATTGGCGTTCAATGAAAGACAGCAGTGGATGGTATAAGTTTGATAATGATAGTTAGGATCTTCATACGGACAGAACCCCAGCACAGAAATTAGCAGCATATCTGGAGAGGTTCAAAGGAGAATCCGCAGAATAACAGCTATGTAGCCACTACGCTGACGGGTAAACGAAAACGACCAACACGGTCGGCCATTAACCAGGTGCGAAGACGATCTCCGTGCAGTGGCCGGTCCGTGTTGGATGCGAGAGGCGAGAGGCGAGGGCTCGGTCGTCTTGGCGTTCTTTGAGGGAGGCCTATGTTCAGCAGTGGACGGATAGGGGCTGATGATGATGATGATGATGAACTACGCCAGAGAGGCTGTAAATTTTAATACTATTTAAAAATACAATATCTCTATGCAAATGTAATTTAAAAAATAATTAAGATTCTAATTTAAAAAGACAAGGATATATTATGTTCGTTTTGTATAAGTCGATGGATATAATAATCGAAATAAATAATATCGGAAAATTTACGATTTGATGACATCACCCAAGGTTTTGAGTCTTCCTCGAATTTGTTTTCGAGGAATCGTGCAAGTATCCTTAGGGAGAATAAGGGAAATATAAACATTAATACTAAGAATAGGACAGTCAAAAATAACAATTTGTGAGTACCTACATATTTTATTTATACTAATAATCCAGCTCTTAGCCGTCCATCAGTGATTATTCAATAACCTTCAAATACGTAAGTATAGTATGTGCTTATATCCAGGGAAATTATGATTTAAAAAAAAAAGGTATATTCCCTAAAGATTTTAAAATATTCCGTTTTAAAGAGACGGTGAGATTTCATATAAACCAATTTACCATCATCATCAGACTTTATCCATCCACTACTAAACATAGGCCTCCTTCAATGAATACCAAGACAACCGATCCCTTGCCACTAGCATTCCAACACGGAACGGCCACTGCACCGAGGTTGTCTTCCCACCTGGTCTGACCAACACTTCGTGTACCTAAACGCGGCCTCCAATCTTGAACCTTATTAGCCCATCGGCGATCCGTTCTCCTGAGTATGTGACCAGCCCACTGCCACTTCAAACCAGTTGCTTACAATCAAATGTTCATAAAAACAATATATTTTGATACAGTGTGTTTGAGAAAATCCAAATATATATGTAACCTCCAACAAAATGGAATTCAAGTTGGATGGAGGGTAGAGAATGTAGGATGGGTTTTAAAAGTCGAATCCTGTCCAGGAGTAGACTGGTACAAGTCATAATGATGAACAGTATATTTTCCAAAATAGTTCCAATACTTACCTTCAGCGCAGAACAAAATTACACACAAGTACAATAGCCAGGAAAAGAACATGTTTTCGGTTCTCAAAGTACAATAAAATGATCCCCCTGGCTCCGTATATATACATTGCGAGAGAGTGCAAAATAATTTTCTTATCTATTACTATGATAACAGAGGTATTAAAAACACATTTTTTCTACTTCCTATAATCAACGTATTAAATCAATGGTTAAATAGTGTTTAGCTTATCTTTTAAATTGTGATGTCGACTTGTTTCATCTACGGAATAGTGTCCGCAGCAGAATAAGTATTCGTTTCACTCCAAAATTAGGCAAGGATGCTTCACCCAAATGTCATTGCCAGGCCAAGGCGAAGTCAGTTATCGGAGGGGTCTTGTCTCTGCCAAGCATTGTCACCGCGACGCTCGGCGATGACAAGTCCTGGTAGGCGATAGTCTCCTTCTGTGAGGCAGTATGTTCCAGAAGGAGGCTGACGAGCGGATGAGAGAGGAGGCCGCTGATAAGGCCTCCTCCCGCGGGTGATGAACTGGGATGCGTAGAAGACGCTACTTAATGCGCTCCAGTAACGCCCCTGTGCTCGTGTCGGGTCAAGACGGGAACCTTTTTTTTTTTTTTTCTTTTTTTTTTTCTTTAACGCCGGGAAATACTCTGAGGCATCCCGCGGGGGAGTGGGTCTCCCCACGCGGATATGTGTGACTCGCTGCGCCCGACAGCTGGTAAATGGACGCAGCTCTACCCACTAAAACCCGACGAGTGCCACCAATGCCGCCTTTGTTGAGGTGCCCCGGATCTAGAAAACAAACAGGGCACCTCGACCGACGCCACCTCCACAGAGGGGTTGTCCCGCACCACAGAACCACCCCTCCCAACGTCGGGACAGTACAATAGGGTGAGGTTCCCATCCTCTTGCCCCCTGCTCTTCTGTCCTCTCTTCTTATAAGAGGGGTACAAAGAGCCCCCTCGGCCCAATTAGCTTCGTCCAAGGTGCACCGCTCACCCTAGGTTACTGAGCCCCACCGCCACGACAAGGCCTTAACCATGGTGGGGGTCAAGACGGGAACCTAGCCCAGTTAAACACGATGTCGCGGGGATTGCTTAGTGGTAGCCGGGTTGCTTAGTAGTCCCCTCTTACGAGGAGTAGGCTGACCTTCGCCGGTTTCAGCCAGTCGCTGAGGTGCTCCTGTTTCCTGATCCAGGACCCTCAAAAAGCGGATAAAGGCGCTCACGTTAATATTGTAATAAAGGTGGTTTAGACTGGGTAGTGCACTCCCAAGTTAGTCCCACATGAAGTCCAGAAACCTACCTGTGGTAACCTGGATAAATGCGGAATGTATTTTCCTGCGTTAATAATAAAAATTCAGGTGAACTCTACTCTCTGCTCAGACATAAGAGCTCGCCAGACACGGTTGTTTCGATGCATGCCTGTGTCGGGTGCCGAGTCCTCATGGCAGGGCTTGAAGGGGACCTCGCGATCTCGAGCGTGGTGCGCTGCATGCTCGAGAGCTATGAGCCCTGGCTGGCAGCGGTCCCCTTCTGCGGTCATTTTACAAAAGGAGGTCGCAAAGCGAGACAGAGAAGACGACGCTACGTTCGTCCCATTCCGTTGACGTAGAACGCTAGTGCGAGGGAAGCGCATCGCGCACCTCCTGCCTCCTGTTCGGTACCTGCCTGTAGCAAATGAGACTAGTTTAAACCCAGACTACTCAGTTCAGAACCCGAGTCTACAACTCGACAGTAATATTTCGCAATAATAATTAAGGGTAATTATTTTTTGTTTCATTTCATTTAGTGTAGGTAAACATGTTAGGTCTCGTGTTTTGTATCATAGATAGGCAAACTACAAGTCACCTGGTGGTAATGGTCAGCTGTCTACTTGAAAGCAGCCCTGTCTTGAATCATCATATTAGGTATATGGCACATGGCTAGGCATAGAGTGGTTGGTGTTCCACGGCAGTAAAGCATTATATTACCACCGTGGCCTAGACTGGGTCAGAGATATCCAGAAGGTCATAGGCAAGATGGACAGGACGTGGGAAAGTTTGTGGGAAAAATATGGATGAGACAGGCAAGGGTTGGAGGAGATTGAATAAGTGAGTGAACCCTTCGGTTGCTTAGTTTGTAAATTATAAGTAAACTCATAAACATAAAGGCTAAAAAATCATTGAAAATACCTTATTCAATTCAATAAGATAAAATTATATTTGTACATGATATTATCAAATGTTCTTATGTAAGTGACTCTGTCTTTTTGAGAATAAACCTAATAAGTCGTTTATTGTATTGAAATAGGTTTAATAATTATCTCGCAAAAGAGCACGGTGGCGACGGGCGGTCGCACCGCCGTGAGGGACCTGTGCGTGGCCGATCGGGGGATTTGCTACGCGCGCGTAAGGTCCGAGCTATAAGGCACCCTTGTGTGTTTAGTGTGCCTTAAGCGGAGAACAAGGAGGGGATGCCACTCCCCCGCCTCCAGAGAATAGTGCCATAAGGCACACCGTTGTGTCCTGGTACGGACGTCCACAGCTCTCGCGCCGGGTCACCCAAACGATGAGAAACCGCTGGGGTTTAGTGGGTAGAGTCTGCGTCCACCTTACCACCTACCTACCTACTCGGGCGCAGAGAGTGCCACATAATCACTGGGTCCCCCCGGACCCGGCTAAACGCATTCCCCAGCGAAACCAAAAAATAATAATCAAAAGGTTTAATAATTATTATGATAATACATAGTACAATACGAAAAATATGCTAAACGTTTGTTTTATTAGTCATAACGCCCATTATGATACAATAGGGTTTCCGTCAAGTAATGTTATTTATGTGACTGTCAATATAAAACCAGAAATACAATATTTCAATAGACTTATTGTACTCCTACTAATAAAAACCTCAATTCAATATTCATACCTCATTGGTATTGATTTTCCAACATTTTACGGTGGATGTATTTATCATAATAATTATTTCTGGCTATTTTATTATGGGCCGATAAGATATGATTATTTCATCATCATCATCAACATCATCATCATCAGCTCCTATCCACTGCTGAACATAGGGCTCTCTCAAAGAACGCCAAGACATTCGATCCACCGCCACTCGATGTGATTATTTATAGGATAATAATTTGTAGGTACCGAATGATATACCATAACATTATTTTAAATTCATGTACTATTTTTTCATGTTGATTTGAGAGGAGGGGACTCCCAGGCGGGTATGTGCTCGCTGCACCGGAAATATGGTAATATGGACGCAGCTCTACCCACTAAAACCCGAGTGCCACCAATGCCACCTTTGGCGAGGTGCCCCGGATCTATTGAACAAACAGGTCATCTCGACGGCTAGTCAGTCCCTCGAGGGACCGACCCCACCTCCACAGAGGTCCCTCCTCACGTCGGAACAGTGCAAAGGGGTGAGTTATTAATCCTCGCCCCTGTCCCCCCGGCTCTTTTGTCCCCTCTTTTTATAAGAGGAATACAAATAGCAGCTCCCTCGGTTTAATTTGCTTCGCCCAAAGTGCCTGGTTTACCTTAGGCTAGGCGCCCCACCGCCACGACAAGGCTTGAACCATGGTGGGGATGTATTTGTTATCCTAACCACAATATAGAAGAAATGAATACGAGAGCTGGTTAATGATCGACAGTGGGAAACTGGCACCGTGACTTACCATTTTACATCTCCGAATAGGCAACTCATGAATGGGTTGTGCGGGATAGGCCCGAGTGAAGTATTTAAAGATTAAGGTCGATGTTGGCCACATTACCATCTGATAACCCCATTTCCAGTTTTTCTATTCTACCAACATGAAAAATAGTACATTTATCATATCCTTTTTCATTTTTAATTGCTTGCTTACTTTGAGAAATGGAAAGCTAAAAGCCAATCAGTATTAGGAGCAATCTAAAATACATTAATTGCCGACAAAATCTAACATTTATTCATTATAATAACGATTTCTGTCTTAACGAAGATGACTCAACGAAGTGTAAATTATTAAATCGAAATAATAAATTTTAGTGCGCAGGTAAATAAATTGTGGGATACACTAATAAAATAATCAAAACATCTTAAAAATAGACTGTCCAGTAAAAAAGTATGGAAAAAAGGACAATATCTTGTGGGACGTTCTTCATGTGACATTTGCTATTAGAGTTTATGAACACAAATAAAATTAGAAGGTCTGACCCTTCTAGTAGAGGTCTAGACGGTTTTAGTTTACTAACCTATCTTATTTTCCTTCGGCAGCGATTCTTCCCATTTTTATATTAATATTATTATGACAGTTGAATATAATAGATATCTTTATATATATAATTCTTCTGTGCTTGTGTATGTCACTGAACTCCTCCTAGACGGCTGGACCGATTTTGATGAAATTTTTTGTGTGAGTTCAAGGGGATTCGAGGATGGTTTAGATTCACAAAAAAAAATATTGTACAGGACAACGTCTGTCGGTGCCACTAGTATATTATAATTCTTCTGTACGAGTGTATGTCACTGAACTCCTCCTAATCGGCTGGACCGATACCTCGATGATTTTTTATGTGTGTGTTCAAGTGAATTTGAGAATGGTTTAGATTCACAAAAAACGTCAGTCGTACAGGACAACGTCGGTCGGTGCCACTAGTTAAATGACGACCTCTGTGGCTCAGTGGTAAGCTGTTGGCGCTCAAGCCGGAGGTTGCGGGTTCGAATCCCGCCAGGGAAAAAAAATCTGTGTCCCTGGATGTGTATTAAAGTATTAAATATGTTTCCGTTGTCTGGTACCCGTAACACAAGTTCTTCGAGAAATTACCACGGGACCAGATTGACGTGGTGTGAAAGCGTCCACAGATATTATTATATTATTATTATTAAATATAAAAAATAAACAAAAGCATTTATTGTTGTTGTTTTTGTTAATCCAAATAAAAGCCCGTCGGCATGAGTTTTCACCATTCTCGTTTTTTCCCCATGAAACAATTTAGTCGTTTCGGAAGGAAGGGGAAGATGGGCATATAATTACTAACACCGAGTCTTACCATATTATATTTTGAAGTATGTAATGCATTTGCTTAAATATTATTTTATATTTTTAGTATATGTTGTTATAGCGACAACAGAAATACATCATTTGTGAAATATTCATATGCCTAGCTATCGTGGTTCTTGAGATATAGCCTGGTGATAGACGGAGGGCGGAGGGTTAATAATAAGGCTCCCGTTTAGCACCCTTTGGGTACAGAAACCTTTTTTTTCCTTAACACCGGGAAATGCTCTCAGATATCACCCTGGGGAGGGTGGACTGCCCAGGCGGGTATGTAGGACTCACCCACTAAAATCCGGCAAGTGCCATCAATGCCGACTTTGGTGAGGTGCCCCGGATCTATTGAGCAAACAGGATACCTCGACAGCTAGTCAGTTCCTCATGGGACCGACGCCACCTCCACAGAAAGGTTGTCCCGCACTACATAACAACTCCTCCCAACGTCGGGACAGTACAATGGGTTGAGGTTCCCATCCTCGCCCCTTGTCCCCCTGCTCTTTTGTCCCCTCATCTTATAAGAGGGGTACAAAGAGCAGCTCCCTCGGCTCAATTCGCTTCGTCCAAGGTGATGGGCTCACCTTAGGCTACTGAGCCCCACCGCCACAACAAGGCTTGAAACATGGTGGGGTTGGGTACCCATCCCTAAACCCTAAAAATACAAAGATCAGTATAGAGATAATATACTTAAGTATAACATAAGAAGCGTGTACCAGCGCTGACTCTTGATTTAAGTTAGATACAATGTTTGATATAAAATGCTTAGAAATGTATAGTACGGTCAAATTATCTTTGTTACATGACCAAAGTAACAATTAATGACTGACTTTTAGGGTAGGAATGTGCTGCCCAGCCATTGCAGGTGTATTCATGTTCCCAAGATTATTTGGCTGTACTGTACCTACATCAAATAGATAACGAGGAAAAAATATAAAAATCATTTTATTAAATATCAAAAACTTATTTCAATGATATGAATAAAAGTATATCCGCAATTTGTGTCACAGACGCGTGTATAATTAAAAGATACAATAAAAAATATTGCCATTAAAAGTTCGCCAATAAATGAATGATTCATATGTTGACTCATCAGAGACTACGCATTACCTTTGACTTTGTGCACATCGGACTCATATTTATCCAACTTCACATCTATGGGGGCGAGATAAAATTACATAATTCCTTTTCGTTTT
This sequence comes from Helleia helle, assembly GCA_963853865.1. NCBI lineage: Eukaryota > Metazoa > Arthropoda > Insecta > Lepidoptera > Lycaenidae > Helleia > Helleia helle. The sequence continues at coordinate 16,185,283 of OY971423.1, read as the reverse complement.
AACTACTGCAAAATAACAAGGTTTTTTTTTTAATTGGACACTGACAAACAAAACACCTAATGGTCCCCACCACGGTTCAGGCCTTGACGTGGCGATAGGGCTCAGAACCCTAAAGTGTGCCCAGCACCTTGGGCGAAGCCAATTGAGCCGAGGGGGCTCTTTGTACCCCTCTTATAAGAAGAGGGGACAAAAGAGGCGAGGACGGGAACCTCACCCCATTATACTGTCCCGAAGTTGGGAGGGGTTATTCTGTGGTGCGGAATAACCCCTCTGTGGTGGTGGCGTTGGTCCCCTGACGGGCTGACTGGCCGTCGAAGTGCCCTGTTTGCTCATTAGATCTGGAGCACCTCACTAAAGGCGGCATTGGTGGCACTCGCCGGGTTTTAGTGGGTAGAGCTGCGTCCACTTACCAGTTTTCGGGCGCAGCGAGTCCCACATACCCGCCTAGGGAAACACACTCCCCCGCGGGACGCCTTAGAGCATTTCCCGTCGTTAAAGGAAAAAAGGCCAGTAAATATTTACGAGTTTGTTTTTTCAAGAGAGACGTAATATTGTGGTTCTCGGTGCCAATCCTTTCTCCCGGAACACAGCAAGCTGCTTCACACAAACAAATTAATATATAAGATTAAATATAAATATTTGGCAGTTTTTTAAGTTATTCGTCAATCATTTTATAAAGACTAAATAAATCAGTTACAACTTACATAATGCTATGACCAAGCTGCTGGCAACAGCTAGTATAAATATAGATTTCATTTAAACAAAATAGTTTTAATAAACAACGAATCAGTTTGAAATTCTACGCAGTAAAACTTGTCATATTTACCTTATAAAAGTCGTATTTTTAATCAATACCACTGTTTGTTTTATGCCATAGCTTTTGGTATGATTACGTATTCGGTATTATATGCTACTAGTTCCTAGTAATATAAATGTGATTTTAGCAAATAAAAAATAGTGTTGTATGTTATTCCAATGAATGGTTGTTTATATATTGTTTTAAACTATCGTGATCACTATTTATATTTAAATAAATGTTTTTTCGGGTGCTTACCGTATTTATAGTTTTATTGAGTTTATATTATGTACCTTAGAGTATACATATCCATGTATACTCTACCTTATATACCTTTTTGTGTTTTTCTTCTTAGACGAGCTCACACATAATACCTAAACCGTATTTTTTAACTCTACTAAAAACAGATTTAAACTTTAGGATGAAATATAATATAAAAATAAGCTATAATTATTTTATTTACATCTAACATTATAAGAGGGGTACAAAGAGCAGCTCCCTCAGACCAACGAAAAAAATACGCTGGGAATACGTTGTAGGTATTAAGCGTTCACGTGTCTTCGCTGTTCAAACACCCACGCCTGCCAATTATTGTATACGGCCCCGATGTTCGTTATTACGAAGAATTATGTAGTATTTATGAGAGCTATAATATTTGTTTGTTCGATACCTTTTGTTTTTCAAATAAGTTTCACGTTTATATGAATCAGGTATAGATCGATCTCCACGCAGTGGCCGTGTTTCATGCAAGAGATCTGCCGTCTTAGCGTTAATTATAGGAGGCCTATATTCAGCAGTGGACGGATAATGCTGATGATGATGATGATGATAGATCGCAGGCTTGTAAGTAAATATCATCTAGGAACTAGTAACGGAAATATAACTCAAGAACTTACATATATACATACGAATGTAATAGAGGTACATATTTTTGATTCGGGTACATTCGTAATATCTTGTCCGTGCTTACCAGGATTTAAACCCGCGATCTCTAAGAGTAATAACCACTCACCAACGATTACAATAGACACTACACGATAGTGTTTTTAAATTCTTGACATACCTAAAAAATCTAAAATACAAATCCGCGGACATTTACTCGTATCATATAAAGCAACATTTTATGTCCATTTGCAACAAAATATAATAAGTGTTAATAATGGATTGAGTAAACTCTATCTCATTAATTTAACACTAAACGATGCTTTATTGTGATAAATGAATTAATATGGTCTGTACTAATGTTTTAAATCTAACTTTTTATGGTATAATTCAATATTTGGCTATATATTAGTCAATATTCTAAATATTGACTCTATATTCATTAAGTAATGTAAATATTATACGCATTAATTTGATTACATTGGGTAATTATTAATTAAAGTACAACGTTGAAAAGAATATTCTTGTGTTTCGCTGTTGCCATTCTGAAACAATAAATTGGCCTATGGGTCAATTAAGTTCAAGAGTGGAGACCGCGTTTAGGTAGATGATGTGTTGGTCGACCATTACCAGATGGGAAGACGACCTCTGTAGGGTGGTCGGCCCGTGTAGGATGCGAGTGAACATCGAACACATGCGTCAAGTGACAGCTAGACAGTAGTATTCATTCGAAAAATAATATTTTAAATTTGATCAATAGTTTTGAAGATCGCCCGCCTCCTACGTTAAATTTATTCTTTATTATATTAGAAAAGATTAATAAGTTTTTTTTTTAATAATTAAATAATAATTTTAATTGCGTGTTGCGTCATCTCAATGTCAATCTTCCGCCCACACGTACCTACACGTAGACCTCCCGAGTGACTCACGGTAACAATAATAGAATCATTTGCTTCTATGCGTGCTATGGAGCATATTATACTGGGTGTTTCTTTGGCAGATAGGATTCGAAACGAAGACATCTTCCAGAGAACTAAGGTAACCGATATCACGCGAAGAATAAGGTCGTTGAAGTCTGCCACTTCAACGACCTTATTCTTGGGTTCCGACCTTATTCTTATTCCTGAGTGTGTGACCTGGGCTGGTAACACATTCAGGAGAACGGATGGCCGATGGGCCAATAAGGTTCAACTGTGGAGACCACGTTTAGGTAGACGAAGTGTTGGTCAGCCATTAACCAGGTGGGAAGACGTTCTCCATGCGGTGGCTGGTCCGTGTTGGATGCGATTTTCGGGGGATCGAACTTCTTGGTATTCATTGAAGGAGGCCTAAGCTCAGCAGTTGATGGATAGAGGCTGATGATGATGATGAAGCTTATACCAATTACACGCAATGCCCATATACTTACTACTCTTATTCTTCGAGACTTACTTCGCTGGCACATCGACCCTCGAGTAGATCTCGGCTTCCATCATCTGATTTCGTCATTTTTTCTCCTTCTGCTGGGCTAGCATGCGTACAACGAGATATCTCTTGACTAGAGAGAGAAAGATAATGTCTACATCGAGTATTTTCTCGATTACTCGTTAGGGTAATACCACGTTATACGAAGAGTGCTACTACGACAACACTTTTCGTATACCGAAATTATATAATTATTGTAGAGAAACACCACAGTATACAAAAAATAGGCACCCGGTTTTATTTTAAAATTTTAAATTACTTTATCTTGTCCTTAATATTAAAAACGCATGTTAACTATACATTAGTATTTTGTCTACCCCTTTTCGTAGACAAAAGTTTGTCGTGCACGCATGCTAGGTCAGCTGGGCAGCTTGCTCTACTTACATTAGAAACGAGATTATTTAAATTTCATAATAGTTGTGTATAATATATTTTATTGCAAAGAATCGTTATTATAGGGTTAAAATTAGCATAACAAGAAAGTTATTCAAAAGTTTTCAATATGCTTTTTATTATCGTCTCAAAGAGTTTTAAGATTTAAATACTGAAAAGAGTTTACCATTTCAAAGAAAAATTGCACTTCTAAATTTCAGATATTGTCATTTTGTAGACACTGGGAGAGATATAGAAAATGATAAAGTATTGAAATAGCAGTGAACCCGTCACATACCTACTTTGAAGAACGAATAGCCGGTGAGCCAATGAAGTTCTGGAGTAGATCTACATTCGGGAAGACTATCAGTCGATCTCCAGTGGATAGGATGACGATCTCCGTGCAGTAGTCGGTCTAAGCGAGTATTGGGGATCGGCCATCTTGGTATTTATTGAGGACTATATGCAGCAGCTGACAAGCTAATAATTATGATATGACCTAATATAGGTACATGTATCTTATAATGTAATAATAATAATTAAGTTTCTTAGATAAGTTTCAAAAGATGCGCCATGGATATTTGAAAATACATCGTCATTTTATATTCATTTATGTATTACAATTTAAATAATCTATTTGTGATTTATTATTAAATAAATATTTAATAGTAATTCATATTCAGCTGCTAGTTACTCTCAATGAAAGACATAAACTTCTAAGCAGATATTCACATTTTTCAATTGCAAAAATATTACTCTAAATGTAACTTTAGTCGTTCCAGCCACTTATATTTCAACAACAACTTTTAGACATTTCGATCGGGCCTTAAGGGCTTAGCGTAGTGATCCTTGTCGTGGCGGTGGGGCTCAGTAGCCTAAGGTGAACCCAGCACCTTGGGCAAAGTAAATTCAGCTGAGGGAGCTGCTCTTTGTACCCCTCTTATAAGAAGAGGGGGCAAAAGAGCCTCATCCCAATGTACTCTCCCGATGTTGAGAGGGATTGTTCTGTAGAGCGGAACAACCCCTTTGTGGAGACAACGTTGTTCCCTTGGGGACTGACTAGCCGTCGATCTGTTGAGCAATAGGGTGCTTAACAGATCCGGGGCACCTCGCCAAAGGCGGCATTGGTGGCATTCGCCGGGTTTTTGTGGGTAGAGCTGCGTCCACCTTACAACCTTTCGGGCGCAGCGAGTCCCACATACCCGCCTAGGGAGACCACTCCCCCGCGGGATGCCTCAAAAGCTTAATGATGGAGATTCAATATATGAACTAAAAATATAGTAAACAATGCACGCATATATTATTATTTTAGACATTTTATAGCTAAACATTAAATACGTTGAAGGCTGGCAGCAAGTCGAAGTTAACTCGCAAACCGGCAACATATATTTAACGCCGGAACCCAAGAGCACTAAAAATTTCCGGACTTATAAACTCGCATTTTCATTAGACATCGGTACCGGTTGAGTTGATTAATAATCATTCCACGTTATCTTTAGTATTTCTATCAGATATTCATGTCGTTCACTGCGATGGTAAAGTGTTCGTGGGTAAAGGCAAATATAAATACAGTATAGTATATATATTGGCCATCCTAGTATTTAATGGGAGAGGCCGGCTCGTAGTATTCCACGTACAATTAAAAGTCTCAAGTAATAACGCCAAACCGCTTCGCTGTTATCTTGGAAAATAGAATCAATAGTGCTTACAATATCACTGAGATCTTTCATGTTCATTTTTGATATAAGTCCATGTTTATTTTTCAGATAAGTAAGCAGTATTTCGTCAAGTTATTCGAACTTGTTGTAACTAGACACGAGTTAATAACAAATCTTTATTCTCCTTTTTATATAAAAACGTCACATTAAAGCTTTATTAATCTACAGATAGCTAGCGGTCTAATAGAGTTCTGGATTAGACTAAGAGAGAGAGAGTGTAGAGTAGTAGAGTTCTACTTTCAAGAATACTTTCAAGAAGGTGAGGAGGCTGCTGACGAGGCCTGACCCCGCAGGCAAAGAACGGGGGTGCTCGTGTCGGGCTTCGGGATGGGAACCTGGGCTCAATATGGCACGACTTCGCAGGGACTGCTTAGTAGCGGTCGGGCAGTCCCCCTTACGAGAAGTAGTCTGGCCTTCGTCAAGGTCAGCGTGTCGCTGAGGTGATCCTGTTGCTTGCAGATCCGGAACCGGTTTTAGGTTACGGATAGGGCACTCCTAGGTGAGAGTCCCACATAAAAAGCATTTTCCTGCGATAACAAAAAAAATCTTACATCTCAGGTTACTCACATTATTAAATTGCTAGAATAGTTCCCGGTGAACGTGTTTATGTATATATTATACAGTCCTTATGTATTCACCACACGATCAGGATCAGTACAGTTTTTTTATGTTACTCGGATAGGCAAACTGGCAAACGTACCACCTGATGGTAAGTGGTCGACGTCACCCATGAACATAAACTAGTATACCTGGAACGACCCCATGCAACTCATTTATGTGTTGCCTATCCTGAGACATAAGATGTTAAGTCTCGGTGCCAGTAATTACACTGCCTGTCTTGCCCTTCTCTCCGAAGCACAGCAAAGCTGTTTCACGGGAGAAACAAGCAGTGCAGCAGCCAGTCCTGGTTAGATGCAAATGACAAAGGGGAAAGACCATCTTAGCGTTCATCAAAAGAGGTCTATATCAAATAGTTGATAGAGAAACGTTTTTAATGATGTTGATGAAAATAACTTTTATTGATCATCGTGTCGTGAATTTCACCCAACATTAATTAAATTTTATCGAGCATACAAATATCCTTCTTAATGTAATAATAGAAATCTATACTCAATATAAAGAACGCTAAATCTCTGGCACTCCCTGTACCGTCTACATTGTTCTTCTCGAACATTAATCCCGAGCAAAGGTTAATGATATCAACAGAATCACGTACCGCTGCAGTCGTGGCGAGGTTCAAGCTATTGTGAAATTCACATTTCAAGTGCATGCTACGAAATCCTGACGTCATCCACATAATTTAGTATTTTGATTCAAAACTAGCTGCTCAGTTTTGTTGGTCGAATGTAAAATTACTGTAAAAATATATAACCTTAACCAAATAATGAATTATAGCAATAAGAATATTTAAATCCGGATGATTGTTCCGGAGATTAAAGCGGAAGATTAACAAACAAACAAAATACGCACTCTTCTTATACATATTTTAATACATTCATACAAATTATGTTTTATTATATTACATTTGCTCTTTTTATTCATAAATAATCAGACCATATTAAGGTAACCTAGAATTACAGATACCAAATTAAGAAGATAGATTCAAGAAATTAGCATATACGAGTATACACATCCATGTCCCCGGTATGACACGCACCATACAAATGTCAGCGACTCGAAATTTGAACCTACGATATACAATAAATGGCATATCACTTTAGGTACCACTGGCACTTGCCAAAAAGCCAAGCGGTGTCATTTGAATGGTTGTCGTGGATCGGATCGGACGCTTAATTGGCAATCAAAACAACTTGCAACTATATTTTACATGCCATGAGTGGGACAGGTGGAAGGGATATACTGTGACGTACTCCCATCTGCATGGGTACCACCATCCTGCTTGTTTCTTCTATAAAAATGATTTTGGAAAAAAGGGCAGGTGTAAACAGGCACGGGTCTTACCATCTCTTATGATCGTCGACAGTATTTTACATCAGGTGGCCTCTGTACCAATCTAGTAAAAAAGTATTTCAATCATCGAGTATACAAACTAATAGAGCGGTAATGCTTAGTTTTGTATGAAAACAAATTACGCCAAATATGTGTTGTGACGCTGCGCCGGTTCTGCGCTCTGATTGACCGACTGATGGCCATTGATGGATGATTGGCCGATAGGACGTAATTACAGAACACTGGGTGGTTGAATTGCTTTTACGTCAGTGAAAAATCACTGACTAGTTTCTTTTCTTCAATTATAAAGCTCAGATCTATCTCTATTCGGTTACATGCTCAATGATTTCAATAGATATAAATTTAAATATCATATATCAGTATTTAAATACTTAAATCTGAAACACTGTAATTGATTCGATTAAAGTAAACGGTGAAATACTTATATAATGTTTCACAATGAAAATAAATAGACATGTAATAGAATTAAATCCGTCACATGCAATAAAATATAAATGCCAAGGTAATGTGAGCTACCGTAATGTAAGTATTCTCAAATTAGTTGAATATTTGATAAACATTTCTCAATACAAACAGGAACTCGTATTTACAACATATTTCACACTGGCTAGTGAATGAAGTGGTCACATGCGAGGACGCTATAATAATGGACTAATTTTGGAAAGAAAGTAAAAAGAAATTGTGTTTCTTGCTTCTTCTGAATTCTGCTGATTAAATACTTTCTTATCTCGAAGGCAGCTTGAACGTATAACTTGGGATTCCTGAGTTTACGATGAAAGGGTCATTTGGAGGTTACGCTGTCAATCCTGGCTACAAGGAGTAGCGGTAGGAACTAGTGGACCTTAAATATTCAATAAAAGTATGAACGATGGAAAAATATACCAAATCAAAGACCCTACCTCATCCTAATATCCTACTAATATTATAAACTCGAAAGTTTGTAAGAATGTATGAATGTATGTTTGTAGTCTTTCACGCAAAAACTACGGGATGGATTTTAATGAAACTTTACAATAACATAGCTTATACATCAAAATAACATATAGGCTAAAATTTATTCTCGTACTCCCACGGGAGTGGGAAGTACGCGGGTGAAACCGCGGGGCGCTACGCACTTGCAAAAGTTATGCAGATGCGTTGCCCTTCTTTTCCCTATCCTCCCAATGGGCCACAGGAAACTTATAAACCACATGAAACGCGACAGCATAGCTGTCACTTTACACCGATATTATGTGAGCGATAGGTACCACCCCGGTCATGGGGTAGTAACTTACTATTATTAATTAAGACTAATTACGAACTAAATTATTGAATTTCGTTTATTAAACATATGAACTTACAGATTTTCTTCTCAACAATCATTATCATCCGGTCGTCACCATAATCACAAATGAGCATCACCATAATAATCTCATACGACGCATCGTGAGCTGCGGTGAACAGCGAGTTGCTTACATTTCCAAAGCACTCATAACCAAAAATCTGTCGCAGTTGAAGCTCTTACTTCACAAACTGTTTAAATACTTATTCATTCTGAGTTGCAAAAGTAAAACAGTTGAATTTGAAACACAAAGAACCCTTGACAAGGGATTAATTTGAAATTGCTCAAACGCCAATATTAAAATAGCTTTTCCTGAGTGCCTTAGCTCGCAAAAGGAATACTTTTACAAGCTATTTGTCAGCTTGTGTATTTTTAAATGTAATTAAAATATAAAATACATTTTTCATATTTCAACGTTGAGGTTTAATCTCGTGTGTGGTTATTATGTCCGAATGTTTTTCAAAGACTTAGTCATTATTAAGGCATCACAAAGGACGTATTGAAAATAATAGTTTCTTTAAAACACTAAAAAGGCCAAAATTCTTCCTCTCCATAGATTTAAGCTTTTCGCAGCTTACACAGGATTGAAAGCGCGATTTCTTTTAGAACACGGAGTGTAGGTTGACATTCAGCTACAATTAGTGGTGTGCAAATAAACTATTTTATGATAACGTGCTATGGACTATAAACTATATTTTTCTAGCGCGCTATTTTATAGACTATATTATAACGTGTAGTCGCAAGACTAGAATTACGTAACTCGCGTGAGCCGGCCGGGATAGCGCACGACACATCTAGCGCGAGCGCGCGCTCGACGCTGACTGACGTATAAACTATAAATTATAACGTCTAGCGTCTACGATCTAGCACGTTGGTATAGTTCGAATGTTATAAAGTTATAACTACGGCTTACGCTAGCCGCCTCGCTACATACCTAATGTAGCGAGGCGCTACTTTATAGCGCCAAATAGGAATTTATATAGCGTACGCTATACGTTGAGTATGAATAGCGCGCTACGTTATGGTGCTATGTGTTATATTAACCACCACCACATCCGCGGTCTTAAAGCTCATGGAAAGAGTCCTACGCCCAGCAGTAGATTCGATACAATCGCAACTTTTTTATAATCATCAGTATCATAAACGACCCATAGTAATAGGACTTATAGAAGACTTATAGGGCACGGGTCTCCTCTTCAAATTCTGAAAATGTAGCTTCACCTTATTTGAGCCCTAGCTTCCTCTGTCTTAAGCCTTAGTTCACCTATTTGCTGGCCCGATCCAGATTGATGCACTTCACAGACCGTTAAATACTTTGAATCTCATCAGGTATGCAGGTTCTGCACCGGTCCTCACCATGGTTCAGGCCTTGACGTGGCGGTGGGGCTCAGTAGCCTAGGATGAGCCCAGCACCTTGGGCGAAGCAAATTAAGCCGAGGGGATATAAGAGGGGTATCTTATAAGAAGACGGGACAAAAGAGCAGGGGGCAAGGGTGAGGATGGGAACCTCACCCCATTGTACTGTCCCGACGTTAGGAGGGGTTGTTCTGTGGTGCGGGACAACCCCACTGTGGAAGTACCCTGCCTAGCCGTCGAGGTGCCCTGTTTGCTCATTAAATCTGGGGCACCTCACCAAAGGCGGCATCGGTGGCACTAGTCGGGTTTTAGTGGGAAGAGCTGCGTCCACGTACCAGCTTTCGGGCGCAATGAGTCCCACATACCCGCCTCGGGAGACCCAAGAAAAATAAGGTTCTGCACCAGTGCAACAGTCATATAAACTATGATATTAAGATTTGTACATAGATTTACAACCTATATTTTCCGGAACTGTCCGAACTAATAAGGTATGCTCTCGTGTTCCGCTCTACTTGCTACAAAACACTGTTGGCCAATTTTATTTTAATACTTATATTTAACGACACTTGCACAATAATTGTCCTTGTTTGTTTAATGGATGTTTTAATTGATACAATTTTTAAGGTTTTTTAACATTTGCTCTGTTCTTTCCCACCACTATTTTTGCGGGCATTAAAAGCGATGGGATTAAAAACCACGCCTTCTTTTGTCCGGGCGCCTAATTGGCCCGGCCCGCGAAATTCTCTGCAGCATGTGGTCTGCACCATTCGCACCATTGTTAGATTAAGTTTTGATGAATGTTGATTTAATTTTTGGTTTGCTCCGCAATTGTTAAATTGGTTAGTATGGTGATGAATGATTTTGAGCCTAAGAGCAGCCACTGAGGTGGAAGAGGGAGAGGATGTTACGTTATGTTATGATTGTGTTATGATGTTGGACAAAGGATAGGGCTCCCTAGCCCAATATATCATTTTTTTTTATGTTAGTTGGATAGGCAAACTGGCAAACGTACCACCTGATGGTAAGTGGTCGACGTCGCCCATAAACATGAACCAGTATACCTGGAACGAGCCCAGGCAACTTATTTATGTGTTGCCTATCCTGAGACAGAAGACGTTAAGTCTCGGTGCCAGTAATTACACTGCATGTCTTTCCCTTCTCTCCGAAACACAGCAAAGCTGTTTCACGGGAGAAACAAGCAAGATGGCGGTACCCATGCAGCCGGGAGCGCGGCACAGCGCTTCCCTCCCACCGGTAAACCGGCAAGAAACTCACTGGGCAGCGTCACTATACTTAGCACTTGTAAATGGTCATGTGTTTGCGCAGTGGATGGTGGCAGAGGTATGCTAAAACCCTTCGGCTTGCCAATTATTTACCATTGAAATAAATGTTACCACTGACACCAAGATTTGACGACCTCTGTGGCTCAGTGGTAAGCGCGTTGGCGTTCAAGCCGGAGGTTGCGGGTTCGAATCCCGCCAGGGAACAAAAATATTTTCTGTGTTCCTGGGTCATGGATGTGTATTAAATATGTGTATTATATAATAAAAATCTTAAATATATGTATAGTATAAAAGTATTAAATATATTTCCGTTGTCTGGTAACCGTAACACAAGTTCTTCATAAACTTACCACGGGACCAGATTGACGTGGTGTGAAAGCGTCCATAGATATTATTATTATAATTATTATTATTATATTATTATTATCTGTTTGAACGTGATCGTCGCTATAACAACTGATCCCTCGATGTCCTTTGGGAGTTGAATATCCGTCTTTGCTTATTTTCTAGTAAATGCTTTTAATTTTAATCGAATAGGTAAATATTTTGTATGATATTAGAAATTAAAAATATTTGTTGAAGTGGCAGTGGGCTGGTCACACGGTCAGGAGGACGGATGGCCGATGGGCCAATAAGGTTCAAGAGTGGATGTCACGTTTAAGTAGACGGAGTGTTGGTCGTTCATTAACCAGGTGGGAATGAAATCTCCGTGATGTGGCCGGTACGTGTTGGATTGGAGTGGCAATGGATCGGCCGTCTCGGTGTTCCCTAAGGGAGACCTGTGTTTAGCAGTGGACAGATAGAGGCTGATGATGATGATGAGAGTTTATAAAACTAAACGAGGTACCTGATACCTGAAAGGCCTAAAATTTATCACATCTCTCCATTGTTTAAAAATATAATAATATAGTTAAACATATATTAAAAATGCCACATCTCTAAATATATTTTTTTAATTATACACTGCCAAACTCATAGCCGAGGCTAAGTTACACTTGGCTGTTATTTTTCCGAAGCAAAACCTCGTAAATCAGTCATAATAAAACAACGTGAAAACTTCCAAAATAGTAAATGAAAAATTCCATGTAATCCCAATTTCGTGCAAAATTCATACAGTCCAAGTGCCCAAAATTCATTGTTCACTAGAAAATAATATACGGAGCGACGTAAATTTATGTCGATCATAACTTTGACGGAATAACCCTGGCACGGTTCGAGATTGGTCAGTTTTACAAGCCGTACATTCTTCCGTGTAATAAGATTTGAGCATACAAGATAAGGTCAAGATAAATAAGCTGCAAGAAGATCTTGCGAAGTTATTTTTGTACAAGCTTTATTATACGCCATTGTTCGTTTTATATATTTTAAGAAGCAAATTTACTTTAATAAGAGCCGAGATGCCGCCCACTACAAGATTAAATGAAGTATTAAAACTGCGAGGGTTGTGATTTTAGTATTAATTTTGACATAAAATAAAACTTTATTATAATAAAAATAAATAAACCTAACGCACTAGTCACCCCTACGATTTTCGAAAGATCCCCTCGATTAATCTGGTGGATGCAATCATCAGTTCCTGGTTTTGTCATTATGGTATCATTTCGAAAGTATGCCCTTTCAAACAAAAAAAGGTTTTCTTAAATCTGTTGGTAAATGACGGGCTTATCGGTTTGTACAGACGTACAAACATTTAAAAAAACGTTCGAATTGAGAACTCCTCCTTTTTTAGAAGGCAGATAAAGATAAATGGCTCAGCGTTAGAAACTGAGTAATCATCGTGATTACGCGGCATCACAAAACATTGTTCAAGGTGTCCTGGCCTTAACGGAGTCCACTTTACTTCAGACCAGTATGAACTGTAAGCACGGGTATGAACACAGACAAAACCATTGTCTTGGAAACATTCAATCAGTGTTAAAACAACAAGCACTTTTCATCATATTTGTTTTTTATGTTAAAATGGTGAAACATCAAGTGCCAATTTGTAAGAATGATTTCTGGAAGTAAAATAAAAGAAAACAATAACATTTCAGTCTTGGCGTTTATTGAGGGGTACTTATGTTTAGCAGTGGCTAATGGTGATGATGATGATGATGATGAATGTCCTAATTTAAAATATAGATATTTTTTAATGCATTACACATTGAACGTCACTCTTACAGCCTTATTATAGATAAATATCTATATAACGCATCTGCTTACGATCGTCACAATACACAGTGACAGAAGCACTCTATATAATATTATTATATATACTCTAAGCTTCAGACATATATACCGGATGTATTTGAAACGCTTGCGAAAACGAAGAGGTATGATAGTGTTGGCATAGCCTGACATGATACAAGTGAAAAAAACGCGTTTTCTTTTTTTTTTGGTTGCCTTTTTTGTATAATCCGGTTTAGAAAACATAATGTTACAGGAATTTGATGATAATACTTTTAAAATAATGGCTTTTTGAAGAAAACAGCAATGTAATTGGTCGGACCGAATCAGCTGATAGCGTTCGCCGCATGCACGAGGTGAACGAACTCCCGCACCGCGCGCGTCTTCAGTGCGCCCGCTAGTCGCGCGTTTCGCGGTTAGCATGAGTGCATAGTGTGTAAAAATACATTGCGGGTTTGCAAAATACACAAGTACTAAAATTTTCTTTACAAAACGTTTCTGAGATAAATGGTTATATGCATTATATAGTATATAAATAGTATATTATTAGGGTTTAATCTTCGCAAGCGTTCCAAATACAACCGGTATAAGCATCGTATAAATGTGCATAGTAAATTTTAATTCTTTTGATATGAGGGTAAAAATTATCTTAGTTTGTTTTTGAATTTTATTGGAGTATTATATAATTACTAGTAGATGGAAATTTTGAGATTGATATTTTGATGAATTTTTATACTCAGGAACCGCAGGTAGACTTAACACTTTTAAATGCATTTAGCATAAATCACGCCTTAAATATATTGTAAGTATACTTCTTTCCATTAATGGGTTCAAAAGATAAGATCAACCGCAATACATAATCCCATAAGACAGGGACGGATAAAAAAGAAACTAAACATATTTAAATTAGGGCAAACGACTTAAGGAAATCGATATTTTATTTGATTTAGCGTAAATCCAAGAAAGGAGTTGTTACACGCCGAAGAAATAAACCCGGTTGAGTTACTTGCTGGTTAACTGGCGATTAGATGCGGTTATTTGACTAGTCGTCGGTTTAATTGGACATGGTCAAGCAATTCATTTGTTGATCATCATCATATATATTATCATGGATTTTATATATGTATACCCACAGACCACAGAAAGGTATACATTATTTTGGTGTTGCAGGTGCCGTGGATATAAAAAATAAATATAAAATAATAAATAAAAATAAAGTATAAAATTGTTTAGGAATAACACCGCATCACTGACGTTAAAAAACTGACACTTTATTCGATCTGACGTTCATTTTTATGTTTTCAATATTATGTAATTAAGGCCCGGTTAGCACGAGCGATTAATAAGAGTCGCATTAAAACCTAAGTTTGGCGCGAGTTCCGAGTTCTGTATGATCAATTCTATTTAACTTCCAACGCTTAACGTCAAAAATCAACAGTTCTTGATAAAAAAGCGCCGCGCTTTAGAAACGCTTTCGTGTGAATAAATACATGGGTGTCCATTGGTGTCATTTAAACGTTTTTTTAACGCCGGGAAAAAAAAACGCTCGTGCGAACCAGGCCCTAATATTCCTGTATACATCCAACGTATTGAAACAAAAACGTGTTCCAACAAAATAACACTCACTATTATTAACTACAACGATCTCGTTCATTTTACACTTTTGTTAGGTTACAATTTTTTTTTATTCAAGCGAGCATTTGGGTTACGAAATAGTAAGTAATTGTCCACACACACCCACAACTTTAAAATCTGGTTTAAATCCAGTCGTAATTTTCTTTTATCCAAAACACAGCAAGTTACAAGAACGTAACAAACGAAATATGTAATCTAAACTAATTTACAACACTTTAATTCATCACTGCGTTGTAATCTTTAATTTTAAATTTGTTGAAATAATTGTATTCGTATTTTGTACTTCACTGTACCTCTTGTCGTGCACAGTCACTGCATACATATCCACACAGTGCCGCGCGCAAATATAAGTTGAACTATCTATAGCGACTACCGTTGTATGTGGGCACTAGGAATAGAAAAAATTAAAGGCAAAAAAAGGCAATTCAAGATATAGGTATCATTGAAGATATGGTGTCTGAGCCCAACATTATGGGAGAAGTTAAATCCTCTAGACTCCGGTGACTTCGGCATCTCGAGCGAGTGCCAGCTGACAGAGCGATGAGAAGGACCTTTGAGGGACAGCCCTACAGCCGCCGACCCAAATACCGCTGGAAGGACGAAGTGATACAAGACCTACGCGACTTGAAGGCCAAAAACTGGGAGGATATCGCGTAAAACAGGGCGCAGTGGCGCCATCTCGTATCGGAGACTAGAATCCACTTCGGGTCGTTGACCCAGCGGAGTAAGTACATAGTAAGTATGATATAGGTTGAATTCGGATGGGTTGAATTTATAAGCTCAGGCGCGATCAGGTATTACAAATTAGTTTAAATAAATGGATATTATTAATTAAATTTCATGCCACCTTAAACAAGCGTAGAACCTTGATGTGTCTCCACCATGTTTCAGGCCTTGTCGTGGCGGTGGGGCTCTGTAGCCTAGGATGAGCCGTTGCACCTTGAGCGAAGCGAATTGAGCCGAGGGGGCTCTTTGTACATTTCTCATAAGAAGAGGGGACAAAAGAGCAGGAGGCAAAGGGTGAAGACGGGAACCTCACCCTACTGTACTGTCCCAACGTTGACAGGGGTTGTTCTGTGGTGCGGGACAACCCCTCTGTGGAGGTGGCGTCGGTCCCCTGTCTGCTCAACAGATCCGGGGCACCTTACCAAAGGCGGCATTGATAGCACTCACCGGGTTTTAGTGCGTAGAGCTGCGTCCACTTACCAGCTTTCGGGCGCAGTGAGTACCACATACCCGCGTGGGGAGACCCACTCTCAGAACATTTCCCGGCGTTAAAGAAAAAAAAATTACCTAGACGTGTTTAAGGTACTACAAACAGAAATGTCATTGGCAATGTCTAATAATTTATATTAATATTATTATATATTGAACTTATAATTCACTGCACGGTGCCAATGCTGACGCTCCCCCCTCCCCCACGACCTTTGTAGGAGACAAAGGACAAGCAAAACTTTCTTCATTTAAAATACTGTCAACAGCAGATATTGTCAGCTGTTTGGTATACAAATTGTAGCAGTGAAGAAATAATTTAATAACGTTCGGCACAAAGGCACGAATCCATTCATCTACTTCCTTCGTCTGGAAAATTCATTGAAATATATTAATTTGTAAGATTACTTTTATATATTGATGCCAAATACCAACAACTATAGGATTGTATATTTTAATTAAGGCTCTCAAAAGCGATAGAATATGGTATTAGAATCACCTTTCGGCAATGACACCTGTTAATGACTAGTATAAGGGGGTAGCACAAACAACTTGACAGATATTTTGTAATGCTTTGCCCCGGTGATTAAAATTAAATATAACAAGCTATAGCTCTAAAGTTTACAAACTGTCTACAAACCTGTTCGTCATGGTTCAAATTTAAAATAGTTTTTATCTTGGGAGTAGAGTGAAAACATAATCTAACCAAAACAGTCTCTACATTCCGAACAAACGGTAGCTAAAAAAACAACGTTATTAAAAATAACCAAATTTACAGACACGAAGACAATAATTTTCAGCAATTTTAATATGTAGCCAATTGTATTTATTTCGATCGTTATGTAATAATTAAATGACAATTTTCTTAAGACGGATGCCAAAACAAAGTTTTGTTACCTTCTGTTTAAACCTAACGTAACTTTTGTTTTATTTATGTAAATCAATTTACCGTAGAAGGTGAAATAACAATGCCATTGATAACTACTGATGCCTCCATTATTCGTTAACTTACGAGTATGTACTCGTCACCAGTACTGCACTGTCTGATCACTTGGTGTTGGCTGTGTCACTCTGGCAGAGATCTTGACTCAAGTGAGCGCTTGTGTCGTAAAATAAATGTACGGAAGTACCTATGTTTTTTTTTGTTAAATAACAAAAAGAGATGCATTTTTTAAGTTCAAAAAATTATGTTGTGGATTTTTCTTGTGAGGAGATTTTTAGGAGGTATGCCAGCGTGAGAAATTTTGTAAGAATATTGTCGTATAAATATGATATTTTGTATAAAACTTCATGTATATTTTACACCTATTTAACGTATTGATTGAAAATAGTTGTTTCAATTTTTTTTTAATTGTTGAGTAAATTAATATGAGTTTAATATAACTAAAATGTTAGAAAAATTATGACGCAAAACGAAAAAACTTATTAAAAATATAATATAATAAAACTAATAAATTTATTATTAATAATAATTCTTTTTAAATAATAAAACCTCTTTCTGTCCATTAACAACCATTTTCACTTCTTTCGTATTATCGCTCACACGTTCTCATTTATACAACACAATTAGTACGCAAATCGATTAACAAGAAAATTTCGTGTTTTTTTTTATCCTTAACCTTAATAAGCTCATACGAATTATTAGACGATATCGTTCGGAGTCATACAATCACTGTTTTGGTGTTACTTTGGGCAGGCGCGCGCGCAGACACGCACTCTTCCTAACGTCAGTGGACACGCCACTCGCTGCAATAAACTATCGTGAAGTGAACTTTCCTGTGCTTTTGTTTTGTGTTTATTATTAAATCATGTAAGTAAAATATTTACTTGTTATTAAAATTAAAATTGGTAGAAATTATTAGAATACCATTTTTATAAAAAAAAACTGGATTTTATTTTTGCGGTCCTTTTTTTGAAGTGTATTTGCGGTGTTATTTATAAAAAATACGGATATAATGAAAGTATATTTCTTAACAAAAACACGTAGGTATGGTTGACGAAATATAAATTAAGTTATATTAAGTATAAAGAAAGCAAGCGTAAAAATCGTATTAAATCTTTTGAATATTTTATGTTTGATAATCACCACTTTCCCTGAGCACATTTTTTCTTGGTTCTATTATTTTTTTGTTATATATACTTTTTCTAATAGTGATAAAAATAATGAAGATTTTTTTTATGTTTGTCTGTCGTAACATCGTGAAAATTGTTAGTGTGGAAACGAATTGCGTTTAAATTAGCATGCCTGTAACAATTGGCGATGGATTTTTTGCTTTCATTTCGTAACACCGATACGGTTCGCACGAAATATGTAACATCGTTGGGCCATATCGGTCAAAAACCTATTAACGCTTTTTAACCTCGCGAAATCTGCGGCTGTTCCAATAAATTCAATCGACCAAACCCTTGCGAATATTTCCAAACTAATTTTTGGGGTTTAAAAAAATACAAATGTAAGATAATGAAAATGTAAGATAAAGAAAATAATAAAATAATAAATGTAATAATATAAAGTAGACTTTAAAAAAACTTAAATAATAATTAAGATACGCACGTTTTATAAATAGTTTATTTTAAGAACTATTTTATTTTTAATTTTCGACATAAATATTGTTCATAATAAATTTTATTAAGTAAAATCTTTTAAAAATAATTAACTCAGCAAATAAATATTTTTTTATAAAAAAATTATTCCATTTTTAATTATTAAAATTAAATTTTGCAAATATTAATTTAATAAATACCAAAACAACTATTAGAAAAAATAATTGTCATTCTCTTAGATTTATGGCAATTACATTGATTAAATTCGTTTATTGTAGGTAGTTAATTCTAAACTGGATTTAATTGGACCTAAATATCAGAAACCGATCGATCAAGATATTGAAAACTTCGTCTTATTTGCGTGTAAAAGAATTTCAAACCACAGATTCTTGATTAGAAGACAATTTACGGCACAAAATGTTGTTACATGCAAGTTTTCTCCGAGCCATAATCTAGCACTTGGAAATCAGCGGTAAAAGGGATGCGATATTTTAATGTCGATATTGTTATTAACGATACGTGAAATTTTATTGTAAGCGATTGAATACTTTATACAAAGTATTCAATAATAATAATAAATATACAATTTTTAGTAGTAAAATCATTTCATGTAGAATTTTTACGGCAAGAGTGTGGAAACTTATTTCTACGTTTATTTAAAACGGGATATTTACCAAGTTTTTCCCTTTATTTCGTGGAGCTCGATATTTCGACATTGTCTCTATGTCTTGATTATGTTACTTAATGAAATAAATTAAAATCTTATAATATGTGAAAATATATTTACTTAAAATTGAAAAATACGTATTTCACATATTTTATTTTTACATATTTCTTGCATTTTTTCTTCGTTAATTATTACAAATTACTATGAATATAAAACAATGTATTATTTTATTACTTAATTTTTGTGATAATTCAGGAATAGTTTTTCGAAGCAATTGTTTTTCACAATTCATAAATTATTATTTTTAATATAAACAAAATAAATAAACTTTATTTACAATCCATGAATTATTTTTAAAATAATTTATCGATATAAACATACAGTTTCATCGACACGCAGCATCTCTAATCTGCGATGATCGCGACCTAGAAAGATACTACTCTCACTGTCACGCGCGACGCGACGCCTCGGAAACAAATCTATCGGAGATAGGAGAAGGATATTGTGCAACAATACACATCTATGGCATATTTACCTGATAAGAAATATATAATAGCTAGGTTATTATAGTAAATGTCTATTGAGTATATAAAGTACTAAAGAACAAACAAATATCAGTGTTCAAGGCCGACTATTTGGTGTAGGCATTGGGGGGATTGGGAAAAGGAAGGCAACACATCTGCATAATCTCTGGTTGTGCAGGTATGTATGGGCGTCGGTACCTAGAGTGTAAAGCTTCGAGTGCTCCTTTGCTCTCAAATGCTATTAAAAAGTGGTGGTAAAGTGGCATGTTACTTTCAGGCTACTTAGAACCCCATCACAGGTAGATATTTAAAATATTATGAAAAAAAATATCGTCTATAGCAAGGTAAGTAAAATTTAAAAATTATGATTAATATATATAACTCTGCTCGACGTAAGCTCGTAAAGGCTTCCGATAACAAAATAATACAACTCCTCCCTAAACGCAATTTATATATTATAGTTATTATTTTTTATTGTTTTAGACAGATGTGAATATTTTTATTAATCGGACCATCACATTTTAAGTATTTTGTCTAGTTTAATATTCAACAATTAATAAAGCAAATTTCCATCTCATCAAAGACTGAACAAAGTTAATTTATTTCCACGATTAAATCGTATTTATCATAGCTATCTTATATCATGCTACCAACTTAATTGTAAGGTGATTTATTGTGATTCTAGTCTGGATTCTAGTAATATATAACGTTTTTGACCAATGTTCTTAAAAGATAATTATTATGTCAAGAACAAGCATTCTAAACAATAATGTTAAAACAAAAACATAACCTACATCAATTATACTTCATTATTTTTTGTAATTTTATTGCAGTAAGATTTAAAATTTTATTTATCATTTCATTATATTATGGACGTTTAGAATTATAAACAATCACACAACGTTATCCTAGTCGCTTTTTACGGCATTTCCTGCCTCGAACAACCCCTATATGGTTCAGCTGCCATCTACGGTGTTTCCGAACCGATATAGGGACCTTCAAGAAAGAGCATACTCATATTTGAAAGGCTGGCAACGCACCTGCTAATCCTGTGGTGCGGGTATCTGTGGATGTCGCTTATCAGTTACCATCAGGTGAAACGAATGTCCGTTTGCCCCCTCTTCTATAAAAAATTCGCGGTGAACTTGAATAAAATATTCGTGCGTATTAGATAAACAATAATGTTATTTTTATATGTATATATATTATACATTATATACATTCATGAAACTGGCACATATATTGACTTATATTCGAATATTTGCTTTAGATGAAATTCAAAATAAATCCGATCTTATTTATGGAGAGAAGGGCAAGACAGGCAGTGTAATTACTGGCACCGAGACTTAACATCTTATGTCTCAGGATAGGCAAAACATAAATAAGTTGCCTGGGCTCGTTCCAGGTATACTAGTTTATGTTCATGGGCGACGTCGACCACTTACCATCAGGTGGTACGTTTGCCAGTTTGCCTATCCAATGAACATAAAAATAAAAAAAAATGTAACCTAAATTAATACACTTTCTAGCACAGATAGAAAAACTCAGTCTAGGTCCTATCAGTACACATGCAAATAAGCTTATTAGTTTCCGTTGAAGCCTTTTTGCGATACTCGTGGGTCAGATGATTTTGCACATAATATGAATTTAAATACCTTTGGCTTAACAGAGTGTGAACAAGGACAATAAGTTACATCATTACAACATCCATTAGATTACATATGACGTGATATAAAATTTTATTTCAATGCACAAGTTATCCTCACGTGAATTAGCAAGTTGGAACAATATTTAAAGAACTTATACCTTTATTGTTCAAATTGCTTATCATTTTGAATTGGTAGATATAAATATACCGGTGGGAGGGACGCGCATGGGCACCTCCATTTTGCTTGTTTCTCCCGTCAAACGGCTTTGTTGTGTTTCGAAGAAAAGGGCCAGACAGGCAGTGTAATTACTGGCACCGAGACTAAACATCTTATGTCTCAGGATAGGCAACACATAAATGACTTGCCTGGACTAGTTCCAGGTAAACTAGTTTATGTTCATGGGCGACGTCGACCACCTATCATGAGGTGGCACATCTGCTTGTTTGCCTATCCAACTAACATAGAAAATATCATCAATTTCGCTTAGTGATTCAATATTTTGCGTCAATGTGTAAAATTGTTTACTCAAGATCATATTTTATAGGATGTAACACATGTATGTAGAGGTCGTTTAAGTACAAATAAGTTTATTTACAACCAACAAATAGTATAGAACAACAAATATAACAAATACATGTAAAGGCTAACATGCCTTTAAGATTTTGTTAATAATTAATTAAATTGCCATGCCATATTTTGAATAATGTATTCGAGGTATTAAGGGTGAGTCTGTAAACAATACGTGATAGGTATTAAGGAGAACTACGTGAACTATGTGGCTAATCATAAATTACAGAAATGTTTCATGGCCCAATGAAACGTGCCATGCAATTTAGCTTCATAATAGTAGCATAAAAGTAGCTGCAATATGATCATACAGCTGCTTAATTAATTAAGAAGTTAATATTATTAAAAGAACATAGACTTTAGAACTACCTCAAGTAGATGTGAGGCATCCCTGAAGAAAATACGACTATGTGTAATATGGTTCTAGAGTGGTTATTTTATGTTAGTTGGATAGGCAAATTGGCAGACATGCCACAAGATGGCAGGTGGTCGACGTCACCCATGAACATTTAAAACTAGTTTAGCTGGAACAAGCCCAGGCAACTCATTTATGTGTGGCCTATCCTAAGACATAAGAATATGCTAAGTATCGGTGCCAGTAATTACTCTCCCTATTTCGCCCTTCTCTTCAAGATACAGCAAAGCTGTTTCACGGGAGAAAAAAGCAAGATGGTGATACATATGCAGCTGGGGGCGCGGCACAGCGCAAACCTACTACCGGTAGCTGCTGTTTATATCCCAATATTTCTGGACAGTGACTAGAGGACTTATAATATTCATCTTGTCACCAGATTTATCATACATGTCTGTCTGCTTGGTGTTTATCAAGGTTATACCCAGTAGTAAGTGGCTGGCATAATAATTTGTACATATTAAAATAATAGAAAACAATTAATATCAATTAAATATTTGATGACTGCAATTAAAGCTATTTTTTTTAAGTTAGTCATTTAATTTATTAAATAACGTAGATGTCAAGGCCAAAAATGATAGTGACGATTTATTTATTCGTTTATAGTAAAAAGTAATTAATAGCCTATGATTTGAAACACTAGTTTTTTGTAACTGAGCACTAAAATATATCAGCATGTATTTAACTCGTTATTATTTAAAACATTAGTTATTATTTTTAAACTGAACACAGCCACCATAACAGATTCACGGTGTAAATATCAGTATTATATGACGTCCCTACCATGGTTCAGGCCTTGTCGTCGCGGTGGAGCTCAGTAGTCAGAAAAGATTCGCGCAAGGTACAGCGGCTCACCCTAGAGCCGCTGTACCCTTTTTGTAACCCCCTTATTAGAAGAGGGGACAAAAGAGCAGGGGGCAATTAGGGGCGAGGACGAGAACCTCACCCTATTGTACTGTCCCGACGTTGGGAGGGGTTGTTCTGTGGTGCGGGACAACTCCTCTGTGGAGGTGGCGTCGGTCCCTTGTGGGACTGACTAGCCGTCGAAGTGCCCTGTTTGCTCATTAGATCCGGGGTACCTCACCAAAGGCGGCATTGGCGGCACTCGCCGGGTTTTAGTGGGTAGAGCTGCGTCCACTTACCAGCTTTCGGGCGCAGCGAGTCCCACATACCCGCCTGGGGAGACCCATTCCCCACGGGATGCCTCAAAGAATTTCCCGGCGTTAAAGAAAAAAAAGTATAATATGACGTCGTGAGAAGTTTAAGCGTTTTGGAGCGAAATTTAAAATTCATTTTAAAATGCAAGATTGTGTATGCATTAGACATATTTAAGCAAAATCTATTAATATTTAGGCCTCCATTAGGTATTTATATACGATTTAAAAACATTCCTAAAATTTCAACATCCCTATTGATGAATTTAAATGCCTATTCCGGGGTTATGCATTACTAACGTTACCTAACACCCGACCCGTAACACCAAATCTTACGAACCTGCCACGGGACCGAGTCCAACTGGTGCGTAACTATGTTCGTTATTATATTTTAATGCTTTTAGAATCAGCCACGGCACGGATGGAACAACTTGTTATTTAGAAATTAAACGAGCCTTTGTTTGGATTTCGGATCATGGCCTCTAGCCTGTACTTACATTATAGTTTTAGTCATTATTCTATACAGCCTTTAGTTTTCGGCGGATTTAATTCATAATATTATGATATTATAATGAAAGAATTCATACAGATTTTATCGCGGTTTATTAAGATTTCTTCTTAATCAGAATCTTAATAAACCGCGATAAAATCTGTAACAATTGTTTCATTATAATGAGTGAAATTCTCGTAAATATTATAAATCATAATTGCGACTAACATAATTATATGGATTTAAATCTGAAATAAATGTATTATTATTATTATTAATAGGTTGTCTCGAATTTAGCACTTTTAAATCTCAACAAAAAATTATAGAAAAGCCACCAATTTTATAGTGAAAATGGCATCTAGAATATTATCTCTTTTAAAAACTAAATGACCATATAATATTCCACCGTTTTCATTGACATAAGTTAATTAACAGTTCGATACATTTACGTCGATTACATAACGTGGAACCGTAATATACGTGTTTTAATAACGTTTACGTGCATTATTAATATAATACGTAAAAATCTGATTATTTTAAATACCACTTCTGTAAATAGCCGCAATATTGTCATATTTTATAAGAAATTATTAATATTATATAAAGAATAATAATAATTATTATTTTATATGATGTTATTTCCAAGAAAACAATTTATATTATAAACAAAATACCAACAAACCTTAACAATAAACACGAATACCTCTTGTTAAAATAATAAGACCGAAAAATTTTACAAGTATTTCGACGCTAATATTGTTATGTATAGAAACACTACCTTCGTACTTACTACGGACGCTTCAATTCAACATCTGCATTATAAGGCTTATGTTAAGCAGTGGGTGGATAAAGGTTGATGATGATGATGCTCATGATGAACCCGCATCTATTCACTGCCAGCCTCTTTTAATGAACGCGAAGATAGCCGATGTCTCTCATGTAACTTGCACTGGTAAGAGATAGCTAAGATAGTAACATTGATCGACTCTTTGTTATACCGAAGACATTCGTTATACATACTGAATGGTTAATTAAAAGAAACTAAATTACATGACTTACATGCAAATAGGTAAATGTATTTCATGTTAGTTGAATAGACAAACAGATAGACAGGCAGACATGTCATCTGGTGGTAAGTGGTATCACCACCCAGGCATAAACTAGTTCACCCATCCCGAGACGTAAGTCCCGATGACAGTAATTATACTGCCTGTCTTGCCCTTCTTTCAGAAACAAAGTAACACTGATTTACCAATGAAATAAGCAGGAGGAAGCAACCTATAAATTTTGATGATTTTATTATATCATTTATCCAATTAATCCCATAAAATACACTATTTCATATTTCAATGAACTAAAGAGAGACTATTAAAAACATGACAAGTTAATTATTATAGGAATGACAAAGTAATCAATACATACATGATTGACTACGTTGATTAATTTGTGTGAATGACATATAATTTATTTCATATAAATGAAATAAGTGATCGGAATCCTAGACACAACACCTGTAGAAGCCAGAATTTGTTGGCAACTGCAAAGACGTAGGAAGGGGGATATATAGAAAGGACCGAGGAGATATAGAAGGAAATAAGGATACATAGAATACCTAAGTAACATACATAATAGATACTAAGAACTGACTTCATACTAATAACAACCAATTTAATATTGGATGATTATTCATATGGTTAACGTGAAGTTTCAACCAGTATATAAAGTGTGAAAAGTGACATAGAACCTTTTGTTGGAAATACAGAGAGTAATAATGACATCTGTGGATGTCGCTCTTCACTTACCATCAGGTGAACCGACTATCCATTTGCCCCCTCTTCTATAAAAAAAAAAAGACAAGTTAAAGGATATGTATCCATAACTCACACAGGTGAGGTTTTGTGCAGCTATTAAGTAATATTAGGTATATGATTTAGCTGTCATAGTTCTTCAGTACAATCCTCGCTATATTTACTTTCCCATTTAAAACCAACGACTACAGGATGATTTACTACGCAGTCGTATCACCGTGACATTCAACAGCGTCTTATCTCCCTTCTTGTCTTATATTTCTAACCAGAATCATCACACGAGTAGTTTAGTAGAATTTGTCTTAAAAATGTTGTAAAATATATGAATCTATGATCTTGGACATTTCCGTTAGTTAAAACGTCTTTCCTTGAACCCGCTAAATTTGTTTACACATGCAAAAAAGCATCCTTGAGATAAAAATATGCATGTTTCAAAAAGTTCAATACTCAAACGATGAAGCGCAGTTGTGAAAGTAACTTATGTATTCCACACGCGACCACATCTATGATGTCGGCTACAGTAGCGGTACTCTGACGCAACAATATGTGAACAGCGAAAGCGAACGTAAACATTTGACAAAAAATATAACTTAATGATTTTATAAAAAACCTGAGGAACGCGTGGAATGTTTTGTGTTTTTTCATCTTTACGTTTCTTTTATTGCGTTTACTTTGGTATGTGGTGGTGCGTGCAAGTTTACGCATATGCAGTGTGAGAAAGGATGTGCTATAAGCATGTCTGAGTGGTTCCCGGAATTATTGCTAATAAATTTATATTTAAATATTTGATACCGCATATGAAGAGCTCGTGGCTAAGTAATAGTAGCCGCACGGACTGATCCATCAGGTTAAGCTACACTTGACGGGGTTGGTATGTGGATGGGTGACCATCTTTACATATCGAGACTCCTCCGTCTATTGGAAAGCGCGTTAAGCCGGTCCCAACTGTCATTCGTGGATCTTTGACAGTTATGGGTCGTCAGAAGACCGAAAGTCTAACAACCAGTCTTACCACGGGGTATCGCATTACCTAGTTACTGGGTTGTCAGATAAGCAGTCACTACATTTAAAATACTGGTATCCAGCGGTATCCTGTTAGACAGAAAACCGACCCCAACATAGTTGGGGAAAGGCTAGGCAGAAGAGAGATCTGATACTGCATATATGTTTACATTCCTGTGAGGCAAAACACCTGGGCCTAGCTTTTAATGAATGAAAAAACTACTACTTGTATGTAACTTAAACTACTGTAATTTATGTAATGTAGTTGTGTCCCAGATTTTCAACACTTCTAAGAATTACATTATAGACCACGGTCTGATTATACTAATATGAGTTGAATTGATAGTTTAATAGAGCCAATGAAAGGACTAAATTATAGGTATATTTCTGACACCATCAGATAGATTTAAATGTAAGGTGTTTCTGAATATCATAAACTCGTTTCTGCGAGAGCAAACATATTTGATCTCGAAATTATCTCTACTGCGGAAGCAGAATACGCAGTATTCGTCGTTTTACATCATGAGATTTTTGCCTACTCCTAGCAATGGACGACAAAAAGTTGATGATTCTATACGATGATAAAAAACATATACATCAAAATATTGTAAACAAATTCATTATTCACATAATTGATATGCCAAAATTTTTGCGTCATGTTTATTTGTCCATAAATAAATAAAATTATATATGATTTAAATAAAAATATAATCTGAAGGAGGCAAATAACCTGTGGACGAATAGAGGTGGCTAATGATGATGATGAAATACAAATTATAACTAATACTTAATTAATTTGTTTCACAAGCTAATCAGATTTCAGAATCCGTTTATTCATTAATATATACTAAACATCCATAAGAAAATACCTAGTAAGATTGCAAAAATTATGTTCTAACATACATTATTAATTTTTTGATCAAGCTAAATGGTCAGAAGTGTTTTTTTTTTGTAGTAATGTATTTTTAGTAGTAATATATATGTATAAGTAATGGATCCTGGAGCACCTAATAATACATCTATTAGGCGCTCAAATAAAAATACGAAAAAAATCCAAGTAGTGCCAAAAATCTTCATAAACTATACTATTAGAAATACAGTAACAAGTATGAGTGTATAATTTTTTGGAAAAATAAATATCAACTTCAATTTTATCGTGTTTCATAAATAAATAATTTTGTCAAAGTTTGAGAGACTTTCGTGAAAAAAAAGTATAAGTAGTGTAAAAAAAGTATAAATTATTGACTAAGTGGCAAACTGTTTAAAAAAATCACATTTAATACAGTTTAGAAAATATATATTATTTTAAATGTTTTTTTATGTTTTATCGAATTTCACTACTTATAAAGAAACAACTTTTTTATGGATTTCATCGCGGTTTGGACACAAGGGTATGTTGCTGTAAAGTATCCAAAACTTCGGCATGTTAAAATCTTAACGAACCACGATAAAATCCGTCAAAATGTTGTTATATATATATATATATATATATATTTTTGCTTTTAATATTTTTTTAAACACAGGATGTTGTAATAAAATACTTACGTCGTAGAATTAATCTAGCCAGATGTACATCCTGTTAATAATATAAGACTAATTAATAATCATTATAAAATATCTATGAACTTAGTGTGGTTAGATGAATCATTGAATTTAACCTTTAAATCAGTTTTCTTTTTTCCAAAAGCTCGTTACAGCGTCCTTACGTTTTTTTTATATATTCATAGTTGTCCTGTGATGACTGTCAATATTTTGTCATCAATACCAATGTTATAAATGCGACAAGTTTGTCGGTTACCTTATCCAACCTTAAACACTAATCAGATTTTGATAAAATTTTCTAAGATAATTTATCCTGGGGAAACTATACGCTATCCAAGTAATCAATAATAGGGATGTAAGTTACTGATAATACTGTACATAATACACGCCGTTACATTTAAATTATTAAAAGGAACAAGTATCAGCTATGTTTTTAAATCCATTTTATTTCAGTAGATTAAGCCGAATCAATTTTTTCAGCCACTGAAGAGAGTTGTCTAAATGATTTAAGAAAGTTAAAGAAACAAACAGAAACAAGGCTCATTCACGCGTGGAACGAGCTCTTTAAATTCACTTTAAACTTTCCGAAAGTGATTCGAACCGAAAAACGACGGACTTCTTGGAAAATGTTCTCCGTTAGGATTTCGAGGTACTTTTTCAAGGTATTATTTCGTAAGGGAGTACCTGACTGGATGTCATTGCACTCGATGCAAAGTTCAGCGCTCTTACTGCGACAAGAATGTTCTGAATACCTTTACAAAGCAACTAATAAAACTTAGAATGGTATAATAAAAGTATGATTAAAGAAAATAAAAGTAATATTAGACGATAGATTATAGTCTGATTTAATTATTAAAACGACGTTCAGACCTTCTTATACATAACGTTAACACAAAAGTTTTCGTTATGGATTTAGCTATTTTAAAAACAGAAAATAATTATCTAAGTTAAATTAAATAGGTTTCAGGTTTAGGTAGACGAAGTGTCGGTCGGCCATTAAATCCCGAGATCCGAATGAGATCCCGTGAGCAAGAGATCGGCCGTCTTGGCATTCATTGAGGGAGACCTATGTTCAACAGTGGATATAGGCTGATGATGATGATGATAAAAATAAATACATACCTGCCCAGATAAAATAAATAAATACACATGTGAGAATTTGAAAGCATTTTTTCTTTGCCACAATTGTTGCTTTTGCTTACACGTTAACTTAGTCCAATTGTATCAGAAAAAGAAAATATGTTAAATATGACCTCGGTGGTTCATTGGTAAGCGCATTGGCGCTCAAGCCGGAGGTTGCGGGTTTGAATCCCGCCAGGGAACAAAAATATTTTCTGTGTTCCTGGGTCATGGATGTGTATTAAATATGTGTATTATATAGTAAAAATCTTAAATATATGTATAGTATAAAAGTATTAAATATATTCATATTGTCTGGTACCCGTAACACAAGTTCTTCGAGAACTTACCACGGGACCTGATTTACGTGGTGTAAAAGCGTCCATAGATATTATTATTATATAAATACATGTACATATTTTATTTATAAAAATCGTACAAACTGACCTTTGCGTGCTATACCCAGTCTCCTGACTAACACATGTCCCGTCTAATAAATTATATTTTTTTGCATTCAAACAATATTTTACTAGACGCGCACACCCGCGCGTCATACCTTTATTTATCAAGTTTGACTCACAGTTAAAACCAAATAAATAGATAATTATAACTACATGTTTTTAAACAAGTTTAACTAGTTCGGTAAGAATAATCATTTGAATCCCATTTTTCTCCAACAAGGTCTAATGGAGGATAACTACTCGTTTAAACCCGTCTAATGATAAAAAATCAATGGTAACTATTCTTTTCTTAACAAATTTTTAACGGTTTGCAATTAAGACTTTTTTAACTTTTTAAAGAATTCATCTTAAATGACCTATAAGTTTAAATGTGGGATATTTATAGGTGATGGAAATTGTCTAAAATAGAATAAAGAGAAGTGAGAAATGAAATGATAAAATTATTTAGTAAATACATATTTGAGCCGGCTACTACACAGATTCAACGCTTGACCAACCCATCTCGTCATATGCAAGCTCTACTTCAGATCCTTACTTGCCCAAAAGACCCTTTAAATAATAATATTATTAATAATAATAATAATATCTATGGACGCTTTTACACCACGTCAATCAGATCCCGTTGTAAGTTCTCGAAGAACTTGTGTTACGGGTACCAGACAACGGAAATATATTTAATACTTTTATACTATACATATATTTAAGATTTTTATTATATAATACACATATTTAATATACATCCATGACCCAGGAACACAGAAAATATTTTTGTTCCCTGGCGGGATTCGAACCCGCAACCTCCGGCTTGAGCGCCAACACGCTTACCACTGAGCCACAGAGGCCGTCAAAATGGTGGGAGGAAGGCACTGTGCGCGCGCCTCTCAGCATAGATAGCGCCCTTTTGCTTATTTCTCCCGTGAAATATATTTGCTTTATTTCGGAAATAAATGCTGGACAAATAATGATTATTGGAGATATTTACCCTACGTCTCAGCATAGGCAAGGCATAAATCATTTGCCCAGGCTACTTCTGGCGAACTCGTTTTACTTCTTTTATTAATCTGATGTTTATCTAACTAGAAGAACTTAAAATAAACTTTAACTATACCCATAAGAGTTATGAGTATTATCAGTAAATAAAATAATCCTTGTCCTTAGATAACAAGATATAAAAAGGTAATGCTATGTACGGTAAGGTTATCGTTAATACGGAGATAAAGATGGAACCTGTAACTCGGTCAAGTGTCGGATGTGGTCCTTTATAGCACTTGACACTCGCAGGGTAAACGGTGTGAAGAATGTTAAAGTACTATGAATATGCATATGATGTTAACTTATACTAACTGTTGCCGGCACATTGCCTGAATTAACGTTTTACACCACTATACAGACTGATGTATTTTTTTGATGACTTCGTTGACGTCAGTAAGTATAATGGTTAATAGTTTCGAAGATTCATCATCATCATCATCATCGTCGTTATCATCATCAGGTTCTATCCGTCCACTGCTAAACAGGAGCTCAATGAACGCCATGTCAGCTGATCCCTCGCCACTCGCATTCAACACGAACCGTGCTCGGAGATCGTCTTCCCACCTGGTTGAATGCTGACTCACAGTTATGAAGATTACCTCCACTTAAATCCAAACTTACAAACATATTTTTTATTGTACCGAGGTTCGAGACTTACTATCTCTCGTCTCACTATCGGCGGTACATGAATTAGTTGGGCTACTTCTAAGTGACTTTGTTTTTAGGTGACGCTGACCACTTATCATCGGTGATTCGTCTGCCCGTTTGCCTTACCTAGTAAAATAAAAAAATAAAGACTGACAGTCATAGGGACTGCCGATAGAAATGAAAACTTATAACTTAGAATTATGACGTCATAAATGTCACATTGGAAGCATTCGGTGATGAGGTGACAATGTCACGAGTTCCTATAATTTTTGTTCACCAAAAAATGCTCAACGCGACTAAAGAAGTTCTTCTTCACTTCTGGAACTTCAATAATACTTCTTAATGCCATCGTTGCAAAAATAATCTTGTTTGTCTGGTACATTTTCACACATTGGTTGATCAGATTTCCATAAAATTTTGCAAGGATTCATCTCAAGCAAGGACATAAGCAATTAAAATGATCATTATAGTGTAAATGAGTAATAAAATTAAATTAAAACCACTATGACGAAACCACGGGAACGGCTAATTGTAGCATAAATAATTAATAATTTATTAAAAAGTCAAAATTAATGGCATTCCTATTTATAAATACTTAGTTAACTCTGTAGGCCACGTTCAGACACGGCGACGGCCGCGCGGTTTCAGAACTATAAGTTCAAACTTGACATAATATAATCGTGCGGTCCATCTGAACAAACCTAAAATAAATATGATCTAGGTACATATAAATGCGTGCAATATAAACCCGTGCGGTTCCCACGCGATCCAGAAACCGCGCGGTTTTCGCCGTGTCTGAACGAGGAATAGTAGTGACTTATATTCATATTAATTGATATAATTCCAAGAAGATATACGTTTGTTATTTTGATGTATTTATTGTGTATTTACATAGTTTTTAACATGTTTATGATTTACACAAGCTCTATGTCCAGTGCCAAATTATAGCTTAACGTGGTGAGAGTGTCCATGAATAATAATTAATTAGGCCACCTATCGAAATCTATCAATTTCAAATTTCTGACATTTTGATTTAAATAAAATTAATGTATATTAGTTGGTGATATTGAAACTTTTCTCTATTTCAAAAGGATCCATCCACTCGTATAGATCAATCCACTTTGTTCTCCACTACCTTGCTTCATTATTGTATGACATAACAATATTTTCACATTGCCCTTGAATAGGAATCCAAAAATTCCATTCAAATTTCAATCACACTTTTTTTGGTTACCTGTTCAAAGGTTTGAGCGTAATCTGCCTTTACATAAACGTGATTAAAGCATGTGCGTCCTGCATACTCTTAAAACACAAGCGATTGCAAATGCGTATGAACCAAACAGGTTCCACCTAAGAAGGATTTATTTTGCTTCTATCTATGTCAAGATCAAGGAGGTTACAAATATATTTAATCACATCACTGACCTACAATGAAAATAAAAGTGTAGGTGGCAAAAAGAAAGGTGTCTAGAACCAGTTTGTAAATGTGATAGCGTGTTTATGTTAATTATACTATAATACTCGCCATAATTTAAGATCTATGAACTTAGAAATCTTTATTTTATTTGTGATATATTTATCCATTTTACGTGTTTGCTGATAACGCTTAATATATTTAAATTGCACTATTTAATTTTTATGGTAATGATTTATTATCTTAGGAAAATATTGTTTTTCGTTTACGCTGGGAAATGCTCTGAGGCATCCCGCCTGAGTAGTGGGTTTCCCCAGGTGGGTATGTGAGACTCCCTGCGCCCGAAAGATAGTAAATGGACGCAGCTCTACCCACTAAAACCCGACGAGTGCCACCAGTGCCGCCTTGGTCCCCCGGATCTGTTAAGCTGACAAGGCACCTCGACGGCTAGTCAGTCCCGCAAGGGACCGACAGTACAATGGGGTGAGGTTCCTAGCCTCACCCCTTGCCCCCTGCTCTTTTGTCCCCTCTTCTTATAAGAGGAGTACAAGGAGCCCCCTCGGCTCAATTAGCTTCGCACAAGGTGTTGGGCTCACCCTAGGCTACTGAGCCCCACCGCCACGTCAAGGCCTGAACCATGGTGGGGATCTTAGGATAATGACCTAATGGATATTTGAACATTCATTTAATATATTTTAACGATTTAACATTTTAGCGTACCTACTAGCTGATGATGATGTTGAACGTTCGCCAATTCAAGTTAAAAGAATACAGCAACATTGTATTTTATAGTTCGATCTATACTCGAAGCGCTGATCACAGCGCCCGGTTCGCGATTTTATTTAACTTGGCTAATACAAAATAAGTTTACTCGGCTTAAAGTTTTCAAACGATCCAAAGTTACATACAAAATAATGTACTTCGAACAGTCGATACAATAAGTTCTCGACTTAATCTTAGTTGAGATTACCAGAGTTCTACATTCAAGTCCGTTCCATTACTTAGCGAGTTTGGCCTGTGTACGATTTTATTTTAGCTTTGCGAAGCGCGAGATGAGCTGGAAGTAGCCCAACTACAACTTTCGAACGAGATGAACAGCCTTAATTTTGCGACGAAGTTTTTGTATGGAAGAACTACATAATTATAAACTAAGTTTTATATTTATATATAAACATGATGTGCGGCCAATTTATTCCTCCTGGTCGATGAGTTATGCGTTGCACTTGGTTAAATAGATACCATTATTCTTCTACCAAATAAAGAATTGTATTCCAAAAAAATACACAATAAATACTATAATTATTTGCCGCATGATTTAAGACTACATCTCAGAGTATGCAATGCATGCATGAAACACCTGAGACTGGGAGGATAAGGATTAGTTCCAAAGCTAGCTAATGTCCATATGTGACTTGACCACATAGTACTAGTTGGTTTGTATGATATCTAGATTTTTTTACGCCGGAAAATGCTCTGAGGCATCCCGCGGGGGAGTGGGTCTCCCCAGGCGGGTATGTGGACTCGCTGCGCCCGAAAGCTGGTAAGTGCACGCAGCTCTACCCACTAAAACCCGCCACCAATGCCGCCTTTGGTGAGGTACCCCAGATCTAATGAGCAAACAGGGCACCTCGACGGCTAGTCAGTACCCCTAGGGACCGACGCCACCTCCACAGAGGGGTTGCCCCGCACCACAGAACAACCCCTCCCAACGTCGGGACAGTACAATGAGGCGAGTCCCATCCTCGCCCCTTGCCCCTGCTATTTTGTCCCCTCTTCTTATAAGAGGGGTACAATGAGCCCTCTCGGCTCAAATAGCTTCGCTTAAGGTTCTGGGCTCACCCTTGGCTACTGAGTCCCACCGCCACGTCAAGGCCTGAACCATAGTGGGGATATCTAGATTATATTATATTATCAAAATATTGCAACTAGCTCGAGATGCTTACATAATATATTCCCCTAAAACAAGATAAATATCGTCCAGCCAATGTATAATATTGGTATTATCGGTGTTCAAGTAGCCGAATATTGAAGTAGTACGATACTTATTACTTACGTGTAGGCGTAACATTTTCACATTCTAGAATAGTGAATGATTAATGCACAACAGAACTGCAAGAATTTAGAGCAGCAAATGCGTATAACTGATAGCCAGCGGTGCGTGACGTTATTGCACACTTAATCGTAATTATAGTGTCTGTATCAACTAATATTTGAGTATCTTATTAGGAGGATCTCAGGCAGGCTCTAGTGGAGGGGTGTCAGTCTTGGTGTGCAATCGTTCATTGATTGAGTCCGTCCAGCAGTTGACACAGATATTTCGGTGCGTCCCTGTGTCGGAGGGAGTCGACGTCAGCCTGCCACGAGTTCGGCGCTGTGGAGAATCAGCCCAGAATACCCTAGAGATATATGATAGATGGGAAGGCAGCGGTCACCTTCTGCAAATCAGTTATTTCGCTAACGGAGGCCGCGGAGCGGGACAGAGAGGACGACGCCAAGTCCGTCATGTCAAATAAACCTTCATCCTTTAAAATTAATATAAATATTTCCAAAAGCAAATATATCGTTCATTATTTTTGATAACACAAATGAAAGCAATTAAAACAGAGTTTTGATACTAAAAGAGTAAGCTATTGGCCTTGTCTCTCAGAGGCTAAAATGATAACATCTAATAAACACTCAAACGGTCACGGTCACGGACGGACCGAACCTCTCGTAAAAAAACTAGTAAAACGACAAACTGCAAAAACTTTAGCAAAAAGTGTAGAAAAATGAAGTAAACGTGACTACAACACGAGGATAGAAACTGACTAGCACTTGAATACGAACCTGTTCTAAAACATATTTTAATGATGCTGGTATAATCCCAAAAGGTAAGGAGCTCGTGGCTAAAGCCGCCTGGATCGATCTATCTAGTTAAGCTTCGATTGCCGGGGTTGGTTCGTGGATGGGTGACCATTACATATCGAGACTCCTCCGTGCCTCGGAAAGTACCTTAAGCCGTTGGTCCCGGCTGTCGTGGATCTTTGACAGTTACGGCTCGTCAGAAGACCGAAAGTCTGACAACCAGTCTGACCACGGGGTATGATATTACCAAGTTACTGGGTTGTGGAGATCAGATAGGCTATCGCTCCATTTAAAATTCTGGTATCCAGCTGCATCCGTTTAGACTGAAAGCCGACCCCGAATATAGTTAGGAAAAGGCTAGGCAGAAGAAGATGTATAATGCCTAAAGGTCTTTAAGGGCATTATAACTGATGACAGCTTAGATATTTTTACCTTTACACAAAACGCGCGACGCGCGCGCGATAATTTTAACGCTTAGTTCCTACACTTTCGGTCGTCCCTAGACGACACTATTTTGTTAGAGTAATATATTATTCCGTATGCCTTTTATTACTTACTAGCCCGCAGTTTTGACCGCGTTAACGTCTAGTTTGTAGCCTATGTCACGAGTTAACGTAGCATTATAATGGGAAGGAATTATTAAAATCGGTCGATTATTTTAATAAAACAATTTTACGGGTATTATCGCGGTTCATTGTGTTTTTTACAAGCCCATCGAGGACCGAGAGGACCGTGGAGGCTTGTAAAAATAAATCGCGATAAAATATATGGATCTTTGAAATCTGAGTTACGAATAAATAAATAAATAAAAATAAAATCCATTAAAAAAATATTCATTAAAATGAGTGATATTCACGTAAGCATTAGAAAACAATATCGGATGGTTAGTTTTTGAGTTAAATCGTAACAAACAAACAAACAAAAAATCTAATCTTTCCTCTTTATAATATACTTTTATATATAGACTCGTTCACTGCTGAACATAGGCCTCCCTCAATGAACGCCAAGACAGCCGATCCCTTGCCACTTGCATCCAACATGGACCGGCCACCGCACGGAGATCGTCTTCCCACCTGGTTAATGGCCGACCAACACTTCGTCTACCTAAACGTGGCCTCCACTCTAGAACGTTTTTGCCCCATCGGCCATCCGTTCTCCTGAGTGTGTGATTCTGCCACTTCAACGAGCTTATTCTTTGCGTGATATCGGTAACCTTAGCTCTTGCGGATGTCTTCGTTTCGAATCCTATCTGTCAAAGAAACACCCAGCATAGCACGTTGAGCTACGGCGAAATGGACGTGGATGAATAGAGGCTGATGATGATGATGATATACTAGTATAGAAGACGATAACAAAGACTATGATAATAAGGATGATGCTGATAATGAAGTAATCTTAGATTTACTACTGGAAGAAAATATCGCTTATGCATATTACTATCCGGTTAAACTGCTCTAATTGCAATCAAGACCGGTTTTAGTTCCACTTTTGTGACTATCTTGATAAAGGTTAAGGTGTGAAACTTGGAATATTCATGAGTGTACCATAAACTCGCAGTAAAGCCGAAATGACGGCCACTATAAAGCTAGACTGGTTAGTTGTAAAGGGACGCTTTTACACCATTCTCGATACAGGGCGCCACGTAAGTAATGTCCGCTGTTTTTGGTATTACTATTTTGTGTAAGTATTGGGATTATGTTTTCATTACAATTTCCGAACCGAAAAAACTTTGAAAGGTCGGCAACGCGCCTGCTAATGATGTAGCGTGTGTGGATGTTGCTTATTACCGCCTATTAAAAAAAACATTACAAATTTAAATCAAAATTCTGTCATAATTAATCTAAAGTGTCTCCAATTAGAAGAGCAATTATCATCGTGCAGAAGTCGTTCAATTGTAAGTGGTGGGTGATAGGCTGTCTTGGCGTTCTTTGAAAGTGGCCTATGTCCATCCGTAAAAGAAAACAGTTAATAACAAGGATGATGATGATCTAAAAGCGCATCATCGCTATTCATTGATGACGATTACGTAATGTGTAAATATATCATCATCATCAGCCTCTATCCGTCCGTGAACATCGAGGCGTCCCTCGATGAAGGCCAATACGGCCGATCTCTTACCACTCGCATCCAACACGGACCGGCCACTGCACGGAGATCGTCTTCCCACCTGGTCAATGGCCGACCAACATTAGGTAGACGAAGGGTAAATCTACACTAATATTATAAAGCTGAAGAGTTTGTTTGTTTGTTTGAACGCGCTAATCTCAGGAGCTACTGGTCCGATTTGAAAAATTCTTTCAGTGCTAGACAGCTTATTTCTCGAGGAAGGCTATAGGCTATAAAACATCACGCTGTAACTTATAGGAGTTTAGTAACGCGGGCAAAGCTGCAGGCAACAGCTAGTACTTTACATAAAATACGTAACCGAAGTAGCTCAGTAAGATGGAATATACGCTGTTCTCATAAAAACCGTACAGCCGTGAATTATGAGCGGCCTCCAGTTCCGGCTGACAACTTTCCAATGAAAGCAACTCCGTACTTTTGTTTCGTAAATGTTAGACTACTTCATTATTACATAGCATTTTTAACGCTACAAACTATAATTTTAACAAAAAAATCTACACGACAAGTGATAGTGAAAACTTTCATTTTAAGAAATAGCTGTTTGAAGAGTTATAAAATGTGTTTACAATAAATATCACGTACTGTAGACACACATAAAAATACGTTAAACATTTCAGGATAACGTGCAAAATTTGTTATAGAATATTTGAAAAGATTGGTCCCACTGAGTTTGTTTCGCCGGTTCTTCTCAGTAGATTCAATTGACGTTCAAAAAAATACTGTATTAGTACTATTTTGAATAAAAAAAATGATTTAATTTGATTTGACTTATAAAATATTTAAGTCGAAAATACAAAGAAGTCACATGTGTACACACACGTGCACACAATAAAAAAAGTCGCGTATCTCTTTAAAACTGTTAGTACTGGAATGACGCATGTCTTGCCTGGGCTTGTTTCTGTTTTTTTCTGGACACTCACTCATCCTGTATGCTCAACTGCCCGTTGCCTATCCAACAAATATAAAAAACCAATGGAAAGCAAAAATAAGTTGGGAAAAAAAATATAAAATATTTTTTCAGAATTGCCCTATAAGTATAATAGGAGGTAGAAACAAACAAAGCAAATTATTTGAGCTATACGTATTTAAATATATTATACGAATATCTGTACATACCTGTACATACCTGTACATTTTTACATAATTTGCAAAAAAACATACTTACTTTGTGTTCTAAACGTAAACCTCCACAATACTCACGGCTAAGCCAATCAAACAAATAAACTTATAAATTAGTTACGCTTAACCCAACGTTAACGACCACTTAAAGAAAAAGATTTAATTACATATATTAAATGATAATGCTTAATAAATTAACATTAATTAATAGAAAGTGAATCCACCAGACAGAGCGTCGTATTTGATAATAATTATGACTTGGTTTTATCTTTATTTCAATCTAACGTCGTTTAATTAAGACTTTAAATAATAAAATACGTATAATAAAATATTATTTATTTATTTATCTTTCAACCGTTGGGTATTATTATTTTAGTAATAAAATATTTATCATTTATATGTACTACGTCCCAAAGGGAGATCCTTGATATAATTCAGAAATTATATTAAGGACAGAAAACAGGCATACATTATCTTATTTTTTGTAAATCATCTTAATTTATTAACAGTGTATATTTTAATTTTATCGTAACAATTAAAATATTCATGATTATACCTATGATGATTAAAATTTCAATCACCGACTGAAAAATGTATAATGAAACTTGAAAAATACATCATCATCATCATCATCATCAGCCTCTATCCGTCCACTGCTGAACATAGGCCTCCCTCAATGAACGCCAAGACGGCCAATCCCTTGCTACTCGTATCCAACACGGACCAGCCACCGCACGGAGATCGTCTTCCCACCTGGTTAATGGCCGACCAACACTTCGTCTACCTAAACGTGGCCTCCACTCTAGAACCTTTTATGCTGTGTGGGGGCGGCCTAAGAATACCCCTACCCCAACACTAGCCCAGGATGACGTAGAAGTCGTCAAAGGGCACTTAGCCTCCAAACATCAAAGGAGGTTAACCCTGCGAATCGATGAGACAGACTGATACCAAATCAGTCTGTCTCATCGTGACAGTGAGATAGACTTGATCACTAAGCATCGATCGCACCGAGTGATGGCGGCACCATCAATCTGATCAGCGGCTGGCAGCAGTGCCGCCGATTCGAATCCATCATTCTCTGCGAATGCCTGCTCAGCGTGGCAATTACGAGCATCTCCCCTCAATGAAAAATACATATTATGTTATAATTTACATTCATACATCTCATGACCATACATTTATAGAAATCAAAATTTTCGTATATTTGAATCTTGAAACAGCCACTTTATGAAGCCCACTCCTGAAAGACGTTACGTTCGAAGTTTGCATCCAATTGGCTGCGTTAGATCTGACCCGCCCAATTCACAATTATAAGCTCTCTAGAGATTAGATACTGGATTCAGGAATGAACTATGTAACAACTTGTATAAACATGAAAGTAATTCGCTGTTTGTTATATTAGTTTTTATCTAATTTGGACTAAGTTTGTGTAAAATATTGTTTATGTTTTAATTCATAACAAAGATATATTTGTAAAAACATATCTTAAGACAATTTAATAACCATTAGAATATTTTTATGCCTGCAGCTTCGCCTGCGTTACTCAACTCCTATATGTCACAGCGTGATGTTATATAGCCTATAGCCTTCCTCGATAAATGGGCTGTCTAACACTGACAGAATTTTTCAAATCGGACCAGTAGTTCCTGAGATTAGCGCGTTCAAACAAACAAACAAACTCTTGAGCTTGTACCACCAGGTGAAACGGATAGTCGTTTCACCTGGTGGTAAGTGATATGCGACATTAATAAACAAGTTCACCCAGAACTAGCGTAGGCAACTCATTCATCGGCTGCCTGAGATGTGTATACGACATATTTTTTATGTCATCAGGGGGCAAACGAGCAGCTG
Organism: Helleia helle; assembly: GCA_963853865.1. Classification (NCBI taxonomy): domain Eukaryota; kingdom Metazoa; phylum Arthropoda; class Insecta; order Lepidoptera; family Lycaenidae; genus Helleia; species Helleia helle. The sequence goes on along the minus strand of OY971423.1, from coordinate 16,144,136 downwards.
AAGCCTTACGACGCTGACGCCCATACACATGCGCACAACCAAGGCCACGCAGATGCGCTGCCCTCCTTTTCCCTATCCCCCCACAATGGGCAACCGGCAACTCAAAAACCGCACGAAACGCGACAGCATAGCTGTTACTTGACGCCGGTGTTATGCTAGCGAGTGGTACCGCCCTGGTCGTGCCGGTCCAGTTCGGCTGCGATGCAGCATGCCACTACCTCTTACTGTAACTGTACATATGCTGATATATTACATATTTATGTTCTCTTTACATTTCTTGTTATACAGATTCTAATGTTAGTACTAGGTTAACGAGTAATTATTATAATGTAGGTTATTATCATAAGCTTTCCATGGACTTATACGGTTTGATGATAATCATAAGAAGTAATAATAACGGATGACATTGATTCCATATTGTATAAGGTCTAAGACATTTTCTGTAATTATCGTTCAATTATATTTTATAATTGTGTAAAAACATAACTTTTAACACTTAATTATAAAATTGCGTATATATATGCTATGCATGTACAATTTTATTGCTCAATATATTTGAAGTTATTTCATTATAAGTGAGGCGGATCGTTTGTTGAATTAATGTGTCGTTGCGTGATGCGTCACGCTTGTGTAGACGAAACAGTTTAAGCCTATCATCCTTTCCATGATTATCATGCGATCGTTCTCAATTGGTACACGTATAGCAATGAACATCAAGAACGCAGATATACTCACCTCCAACTTGTACTAACTGCATAATGTGTTACCTTGTAAGAGGTAGTACTGCTTTGCAGCTGAATTGGGGAGGCACGACGGGGACGGTACCTCTCGCTCACATAGCACACCTTTGTGATTTGTCGCGTTACGTGTGGTTTGTGAGTTTCCGGTGGCCCGTTGGAGTGAAAAGGAAGGCAACGCATTTGCATAACTTTTGGTTCTGCGGATGTCAATGGACGTCGGTAGTTACAATAAGGTACCGACTGCTCGATTTCCTCCTTGTGACATTAAACAAAACTACCTGCTTAATTCTGACCATTACTGAAAAAATCCATCACAATGGTGACTGTTACAATTACTTACAAATCCTATTCATTTGATACTATCTTGGTAATCCAGTATGGCAATGCTAACTATTTGTTACTGATACCTTGGCGGGATTCGAACCCACAACCAATGTTAGCTTACTAAGAATGTGTTTATTTGTTCTTATTTTGCTTGTTTACTAACCACAACCATGACGTGTTTTTTTCATATCATGTTTCCTATGGGTAAAAAGTATCTCTGTCTGATTTTATTTTCTTTTTATCTTTAATATATAATAAATAATATGCGCGAATGACTGAACTTGTAGTAAATGGCTGGACCGATTTTGATGTTTTTTTTGTGTATATTCAAGTGGATTCGAGAATGATTTATATTCACGATTCGATCCACTACACAATGATACAGGACACAGTCCGCTAGTAATCTTAAAATGATATATTTATAAGAAATATACCTAGATGTTTGTAAGTGTTATTATGTAGCAATTAAGTGTAGGTTAAGTAGTACTTGGTGTTGATGTCGAGACAATATTTAAGTGCAGTAATTCTGGCAGGGCTCGGCCTGTGTGAAGCCTATTAGCTGTCATTATGAAATCCACACCTTGGGAACAATTAGTGGGGGATTGGACCATATTATACCAATATGACTTACATAAAAGTATGTTTGAGTCGCCTAGATAATTTAATCTCATATTATGTTTTTTTTAAATCTTTTTGTTAACAAAGATAAGTGTGAATTAAAACTGAAATAATATTTTAAATAAAACATAGCTCAGATTTGAATCTAGACCTTTTTATCCTGTTAAGCTTTTTACGAAGAAGCCGGAAGACGATCTTCGTCCAGTCCTTCCTTGTTAGATGCGAGTGGCGAGGGATTAGTCATCTTGACGTTCATTGAAGGTCAGCAGTGGATCGATAGAGGCTGATGATGATGATAATAAAGCCTTTTACGTTACTAATCTATTTCCGTCCACTTCTTCATAGACCTCTTTCAAGGAACGCCAAGAATCTTCTTAATTCACGACTCTAGCCTTTAAACATGATTCTTTTATAATTATTATATTACAGCTTTTTATATTCAAATTCCATTCGACCATTTGTCACCCCAAGGACCATTGACTACACTAGGTAAAACAAAACATTACATGAACATACATACTAAAAGTACCTGTATTCATACATCACACAAACATAGGAAGTAATTAGACGTGGTCGTGATCATCACAATTACATGATGTGATCATCACAATTACGTGATGCTAACAAGTTAATCGAGAAAGCGTGTCCAACGCATTAATGGTCGTGAGCCTCGCCCTTGACTGTTACGTTATAACAAAATAAAACGTGAAGTCTTCCCGTGACCATAGTTGCTGGAAAATATGCAAAACGTCGGGCTTGTAAAAATTTAAAAAACTGCGATAAAATCCATTTTTTTTAATTATAAGTAAAAATAAAACATGTTTTTATCCAAGCAACGTTTTTCTGTTGTTTTTTTGAAGGGCAAAAAACAAAAAAAAACCTATAGTTACGTATCTTATGGTATGTAAAGTAAGTAAGACCTTGCTTACTTACCCTAAAAACGCAACAAAGGGATAACAGCTTTTTGTTAAATGCATATTTATTGAAGCGGACACTATTAACGTAACAGCAGAGATAAATTAAGACAACTATTTGGATTGAGATGTCGATGAGATGATTGGACAAGATTCAATCCGCCAATATGATATTTTGTAAAGCCATCCAATATGAATAAAGGTTATGAAAGAAATATGCCATTTCATAGGCTGAAAGTGTTTACCCCACCATGGTTCAAGCCTTGTCGTGGCGGTGGGTCTCAGTAGCCTAAGGTGAACCCAATATCTTGTGCGAATCTGATTGAACTGAGGGAGCTTTTTTTTTCTTTAACGCCGGGAAATGCTCCGAGGCATCCTGCCTGGGGAGTTGGGACTCACTGCGCTCGAAAGATTGTAAGTGGATACAGCTCTACCCACTAAAACCCAGCGAGTGCCACCAGTGCCGCAGTGCAGTTTGGTGAGGTGCCCCGGATCTGTTAATCTAACAGGGCACCTCGACGGCTAGTCAGTCCCGCAAGGGACCGATGCCGCCTTCACAGAGGGGTTGTCCCGCACCACAGATCAACTTCTCCCAACGTCGGGACAGTACAATGGGGTGAGGTTCCCATCGTCGCCCCTTGTCCCCTGCTCTTTTGTCCCTTTTGTCTATAAGAGGAATGTCTGTGGATGTCGCTATTCACTTACCATCAGGTGAACCGACTTTACGTTTGCCCCCTGTTCTATAAAAAAAAGAAACAAAAGAGAGGTACAAAGAGCCCCATCTGCTGAATTAGCTTCGCCCAAGGGGCTAGGCTCACCCTAGGCTACTGAGCCCTACCGCCACGTCAAGGCCTGATCCATGGTGGGGAACCGAGGGAGCTGCTATTTACCCCTCTTATAAGAGAGAGGACAAAAGAGCAGAGGAGGACAAGGGGCGGTGATGGGAACCTCACCCCATTGCACTGTCCTCTCCGTGTAGGTGGCGTCGGAAAGGCTGAGAATGTCTTTATTATTCGTGGCTCGGCCATGGACAATATCACTTTCTTATTTTTGAAACTCTACTATTTATTGCAACGTAACAACAACTAATAATAAAATGTTATCAAAATCGTTTATACGGTATTGGGATTCATCGCAGACAAACAATGCGACATGGAAGTATGTCTATCTATACTTAATATATACTTAATCGATATTTATTATTTCATCATTATAATAAATAGTCCGAATACAACTGTAAATTAAAGTCAGCGAGCGGAGTTAGAGGCAATAGTTAGTATAAGATATTTATATGAATCACAATACAAAATCATGTACCTAACAAAACAGTATTTTTGTATGTAATTCTACTTTCGAGGTATTTTCGCAAATTGGCATCGTAATTATTCCGGTCACGTATTTTTTGTGGCAAGTAAAAAACTTGTCTAATTAAATTGGGCTCAGAGCAGTCAGCCGCGTCTAATATACCGGGACACACGGAACTGACTAGACATGTCCTGAAACACTATACAGGTGCTCATAATTATAATCAATATCAGCCTTTTGCTTCTGGACATAACCGTTTTTAATAAGCTAGTAATATTTCATTTATATTGAGATCATATGATTTTTTTATGTCGTAAGGAGGCAACCGAGCAGTCGGAGCCTTATGATGATTACCGACACCCTTAGACATTTGCACAATCAAAAGTTATGTAGATGCGACGTCCTCCTTCCCTGTCCTTTTTTAAAAATTGACGGAGACCCATGTTCAGCAGTAGACGGATAGAGGCTGATGATGATGATGATGAAATTAAAATGGTTTAAACTATTTTATGCAGGTCATGGTTTCCTCAAACAATAGTTACCAAAAAGAAAATCTCAATAAAGCAATACAACAAGGGACTATATTAACGTGGTGTGACACTACTTCAATTCTCAATTATGACATTGACATACATGTCAGTTACGACTACACAAAATCACGAAATAATGTTCAAATAAATTTATCCCTAATCGATGGGACATCTGGCGGAAATTACTGTAGGCCCTTAGTCATACGAATAATATGCCAAGAGTTTGAGAACAAATAAACGTGATTATTGCAAATAGCTCTATGTACTATGTACCGAGCCTTGACCTAACAATTTTCTAGCAATCCTTTGAACGGTTAAAGCCTTTGTGGCATTGATGGTGATTAACTCTACAAATATAAGTCCTAGTGCAGGCTATGAGCTAAAATATAGCCTAGAGTAATTGTGAAACATATTCGTAATTATGAGCTCTACAATTAGTACAAATAATATGATCAGTTAAACAAAGGTACACTGTTCACAAACATAGAAAGCTATAGCTTTAATACAAAATCATAAATATGAGTAAACGTAAAAGTACTCTATATATGAATTATTAACTAGATAATAGTATATCTGCAAACATATAAAAAAAAAATGGTTTATTAGATGCTTTAAGAAATATTTTGAATAAAATTCGATTAATTTTTAAATTGTTACAAAGGTGCGTTTTTAGAACACATAATATTGTGAAGCCGTTTCAAAAAACGATATCTTTCATCTATATAAGAGAACCTTGAGATAGGTCTGTAGGTTTATAATAGCAAAGAAGTAGAGCAAGCTAAGTAGGTCATATAGCTTGCTATACTTCTTTGCTGTTCATACTTTAAGTGGAAAAAAGCACTTGGCACTCCATTAGCACTCAGCATAATATGACAAAACACAAAAAAAGCTCTTTGCATAATGAATGTGCGTTTTACACTCTCTTTCTACTCATTTTTTCAAACGCATTTTTTTTACATGGGCCCTTAACGGGGTTTTGCGATTTTTTTACGGTTATACAATAATTATTGCGGTGGTGATTGCTCAGTACCTGATGCAAATCACGGCAATGACACTTGCGTAACTAGAGTACTTGAAGTTGGCACTTGGCACGGCGAATCGATCTCGATCGCTCTCCTAAAAGAGTTCAACGCACGCGCACGCGTTCTCTATTGGATTTTTTTTTAGGAATTCGATGCTACGAGTACAGTTTAACAATTTTATTTAATAAGTATAAAGAGTTCTTGTATTCTGCCTATAATACTCTGTTTTTTTGTCTGTCTTTTATCTCCTAATGACTAATAACACTTTTGTGATTTTTTCGGTAAAATAAGTCTGATCCCGGTAGTAACTATCGAAAATAGGAAACATAATATCAGAGATAACAAATAATAAACAATTTTTATAAAAGATGATCAGCTATACGTATTCTCAATGTAGAGCGTCATAAATAATTTGGGCCAGCATTATGCCTAGTAAAAGATCTGGTTGAAATTATTGTTCACGAATGACGTTGACCTCTTAGCATTAAGTGTTGGCTTACTTATTTTTTGATAAAGAAAAAAAAGACTTTTTGGATCTCGATCTTTCTAAAATAATAAATGATCTTTAAGATTGAGAAAATCAAACGAAAAACCTAAACGACCTAAAAGATCTTTAATATCGCGAACTTTTGATCAAAGGATACAACATCGTGCCATCGACCTAAAGGGTCGAGGAGGGAAGGGAGGACAAACCGGTCTGATGCGCCTGGCTCTTGGTCGAGTATTATAACAAGGTTCAAGTTACTCATAATTATACAATACAGGATGTATGCGCATTTCCTTATTCAGCGTGTGCGGCGCATTCCATATTATATCATAATGATTTATTGTCTTTTCTGTCATTATTTTTAAGGATAAAATGATATTTTTTTCATTGTTTGCTAATTTAATCTTTATATTTATTTCTTTGTTTTATATGCTAGGGTTATTTATATTTATATATTTTATAAGTATTTATGAATTAGAAGTTCTGGTTGAATTATTTCAATCATGTTACCAATTCCCATGTAGTAAAAATTACGTTTGATAAAAAAACTGATAAGTACATGATTTAATAGTTTTATAAAAGTTATGTTAGTTTTTTTTCGACTTAAAGTGGTGACTAATAGGACTTAATTCGATGATGGTGATAAAAATTCTTTTGCGGTAAGTTTTATTACAAATAAACTGAGATCGTATAAGTTAAGGTTAGATTTACTATCTGTATCCTAACCGATCTCAATCTTACAATGTATGATAGGATCTTTAAATTTTATAAAAATAAATTAAATACGATATCTTGGCCCTTTAGATACAAAATATTGCCCAGATTTAAATGTAAATAAAGTTATTTAAAGATAATTAATTTTAATTGATTTTACCTGTGCCGCGGTGGAGCGATGCCATTGTGCTACACGCGGTAACCAAGGGTATAACCACCAAAACATTTATTTGTCCTTCGTATTACATATGGCATAGCACTGAGATGTACCATTTTGTATACACGTTGAGCAAAAAGCACAGCATCTTACACTAAAGAATAACTTGCTTGGGCATGAACGTGAATTCGTATGGTCGACGTTGATATCCGGTCTTCTAGTTTCTCTATGCAAAATATATAAAATAGCCTGATATAGTACGGCAAGGTTGCGGGCTCAGTTCTCGAGATATTAATTTTTTGTCTCCACAGACACAAGATCTTTAAAATTATACGTATTAGGTTACAAATAATACGAGATCTTAATGTTCCAAGTAGCTGGTGTCGTTTGATTGTTCTGTTTATAAAATTAATGTAGAATAGAAATCCCACGGCGGAGTAATAATTTCTCTGTCAGGTCAACATGTACATTAACAGCCTTGCACTAGAATTACGCCACAAAAAGCGCACTCCAGCCGCACAAATCCTCTCACGATATTGCTTTAATTGTTTGCCCTTATTAGAACTGCCCGGACGATATACATGAATATATTAATGGAAGGGGACGTAGCTACAGATGTATATATAGCTATATTAAATAAAATCTTTTTTTTTTGTTTTCTAATGTTTACGCGAATTTCACTCATTATAATAAAACAATTTTTTACGGATTTTATCGCGGTTTATTAAGATTTGTACAAGCCCGACGTTTCGGATACTTTACAGCAACCATGGTCACGGGAGGACTGAGGTGTCATACGTCCTATCATTACAAAGTTATTCGAAACTACCCTATGATACATTAATATTTTGGTCAGTCCTATCTACGCAGAAAGTGCTAACTGTATCTTTAATCTGTGACCTATTATGCTTGGATTTTTTTTTCTTTAACGCCGGGAAATACTCTGATGCATCCCGCCTGGGGAGTGGGTCTCTCCAGGCGGGTATGTGGAACTCACTGCGCCCGAAAGATGGTAAGTGGACGCAGCTCTACCCACTAAAACCCGGCGAATGCCGCCAATGCCGCCTTGGGTGAAGTGCCCTGGATCTAATTATGAAACAGAGCACCTCGACGGCTGGTCAGTCCCTCGAGGGACTGACGCCACCTCCACAAAGGAGTTGTCCCGCGCCACAGAACAACCCCTCCTAGCGTGAAACAGTACAATGGGATGAAGTTCCCATCCTCGCTCCTTGTCCCTCTGCTCTTTTGTCCCTTTGAAAAATACTTTTCTGACATCCCGATTTCGACTACAAAAAATTTAATCTCATGTCCTGCAATTGCCGAATCATTGCTTAAAACCAATGTCAAACAATGTGAAGCTAACTTTAAGTTTAAAGAGATAGGACTCAAAGATATTTTAAATGCATTTAACTTATTAAACAATAAAAATACCCCAGATTTATGGGGAATATCTGTAAAAGTCACTAAGCTCATAGTTGATGTAATTGCACCCCATCTAGCAACAATTTTTAATAAATGTATTGATAGTGGCGTTTTTCCTGACTTAATGAAACATAGTCGAGTATTGCCTCTTTTTAAATCTGGCAGTACATCAGATGTTACAAATTTTCGACCAATATCAATACTCCCCTCATTTAGTAAAATTTTTGAAAAAATTATGTTAAATCAGTTACTATATTACTTTGAAACCAATATGTTACTGCACAAAAAACAATTCGGATTTAGAAAGGGTCTCTCCACAACAGACGCTGGCGTTAACTTAATTGACCACATTTATGAGGCCTGGGAGGAGTCACGTGATGCTTTGGGAGTTTTCTGCGACTTATCCAAGGCGTTTGATTGTGTACAGCATGAGACCTTGATCAGGAAATTACGCCACTATGGGATAGACGGTACGGCACTGGATCTTTTGAATTCCTATCTTAAAAACAGGACTCAAAAGGTCGAGATAAATGGTAAAAGATCATCCGGGACTAAAATAGAGATGGGGGTCCCACAGGGGTCCATTCTAGGTCCATTTCTTTTTCTAATTTATGTAAACGATTTACCTTACCTAGTTAAAGATAGTCAAGAGGTAGTGTTGTTTGCTGATGATACTTCACTTATTTTTAAAATCAAACGACAAGAAACTAATTATGACGAGGTAAACAACACACTTTCGAGAATGGTACATTGGTTTAGCGTTAATAACTTGCATTTAAATAGTAAAAAAACTAAATGCATAAAATTTTCCTTGCCAAATGTTAAGCAACTGCAAACAAATGTACTCTTAGACAGTGAAAACTTGGAATTGGTGGACTCCACAGTTTTCCTAGGAATAATTCTAGATCTTAAGCTGCAGTGGGGTCCCCACATAGCTAAATTGGCGAATAGACTCAGTTCAGCAGCATATGCAGTGAGAAAAATAAGACAGTTTACTGATGTAGATACAGCGCGAATAGTATATTTTAGCTACTTTCATAGCATTATGTCTTATGGCATACTTTTATGGGGAAATGCAGCCGACATAAACAACATTTTTGTGCTGCAGAAGCGGGCTATTCGTGCAATTTACAAGTTGCCTCCCTATTCATCTTTGAGAGAAAAATTTAAAGAAATAGGAATTCTGACTGTCACCTCTCAATACATCTTAAAAAATTTACTGTATGTCCGTAAAAACATAAATGAATTTTGTAAGAAAAGTGATATTCATAGTAGGAATACACGTAATAGACACAGGTTACATGCACCAATGATTAGACTTTCGAAAGTAAGCAATTCTTTTAAAGGCAACTGTATACGCTTTTACAATAGGATCCCAGAAAACGTTCAAAAGCTCTACATAAAAAAATTCAAAAAAGTTGTTAAAGAACGTTTGTGTGGTAAAGCATATTATAAAGTAAAAGATTTCATGGAAGATACCACACCCTGGGAATAAGGCGTTCCTCCCGGGCATTTCAAGATAAGATGTTAAAATTGTTATTAATATATATTATTTATTTATTTATTTATTTATTTATTTTAGGGAAACATACAGTACATTAATACAGAATCAAAAATTCACAAATAATTATACTTAAACCAGCAAAGTTTCCACATGCTAAGTATATTACATTGTTAGGGCAAGCAAAATAGCATTACAACATTATTAATTAAATTAAATAGGCATTATATTGCAGTAGCATTTACAATAATAATTAAGATAATAACAATAATAAATAAATGTGTGAAATGAAGAATTGGACGTAATAATAATTAATTAAACAAAAGAGATAGTGCAGCATAAAAGTAATTAAAAAATCAGTATATGCAGACACCATTAATTACTTGAATTTATAACATTCAAAACTTCCTTTTTTATTACCCTTAAACTTTTATCTCGGAAAAAGTCTACATTAAGGAAAATTTTGTTATACTGATTGCAAGCACGAAAGATAAATGTGTTAGATGTATATTTAGTTCTGGTGAAAGGAACTATAAAAAGCGATTTATTACGGGAAGACAGTCTGGGACATCTAAAACTAATTTGATTTAGCAGGTTAGGGGAGTCTATTATTCCATTAATAATTTTGTACAAAAATATTTGATCTCTCAACAATCGACGATCTGACAGAGATAAGGTTGGTAAGGTTACACAGCTCGTTTTTTTATATTTTAAATGTTTAACAAATTTATTTTGAACACCGTCTAATTTATCTATATATGTTTTGTATTGTGGATTCCAAACTACAGATCCGTATTCGAGAATGGAGCGGACGAAAGAGTTATATAAAAGCGTCATAGTTTCCGAATGTTTGAAGTCCTTGCAGGTTCTTAAGACAAAACCAAGCATGCGATAAGCCTTTGCAACTATATGATCAATATGCGATTTAAACGTTACTTTACTGTCAAGATAGATCCCGAGATCCTTCACTTCAGTAAGCCTTGTTATGTAGTCGTTGTTTATAAGATAATTGTAACAGACATGATTTAACCTTCTTGTGAAAGTGATAACGTTGCATTTTTTAACATTTAAATTTAATAAGTTATTGTTACAATATTCGCATAGATTATTTAAGTCCTCTTGTAAAAGTTCACAGTCAAATGGCGAAGAAATTTTTTTGATTAATTTCATATCATCAGAAGTATAGTTGAATGCTTTATAACTTCTCTTATGTCATTAATAAACAGATTAAACAGTAAAGGACCTAGATGGGAGCCTTGAGGTACCCCCGAGGTAACGGGAACGAAGCTTGAACAGTGTCCCTTGATGGTAACAGCTTGGCTGCGATTTCGAAGGTATGAACAGAACCACCGAAGCAGATCACCGTGTATACCGAGTACTTCAAGCTTTTGTAAAAGTAATGAGTGTGAAATTTTATCGAATGCCTTCGAGTAATCTGTATACACCACATCAGCCTGGCTGCCCTTGTCCATAATACTGCATACGTTATGAACTAGCTCACAAATATTGGATTCTGTAGATCTTCTACTAACAAAACCATGCTGCTCATTCATTATTATTGGCCTAATTTGGTGATAAATTTTGTCATAAATTATTTTTTCAAATACTTTTGCAATTATACATAATTTGGAAATAGGCCTATAATTTTGAACATTATGTTTGTCTCCAGATTTTAATATTGGAACAACGTATGACCGTTTCCATAATGATGGCAATTCGCCACTTTTTAAAGACATGTTGAATAGTAGGTATATTGGATATGCAATTGAGCTATGACAATGCTTAAGAAAGAATGGTGGCAGATTATCTGGTCCAGATCCTTTATTCACATCTAACATCTTTAAGTATTTTTCTACAGTTTCAACCGAAATTAGGATTGAACCCAAATTTAATTGATTAGTTGACAAGTTATTACTGGGGTTAGTTATTTGAGTTGGCGGATCATAGACAGATTGAAAATAATCATTAAATAAAGCACATATATCATTACCCTCATTAGCAATTTTACTATTAAAGAATACTGACTCAGGAATGGCATTAGATGTTTTTTTAGATTTTACAAATGTCCAAAAGAATTTACTGTTACTTTTAATTTTAACTTCTGAATCAAATATATTTTTTTCGTAGCAAATTATTTGCTCATGTTTTTGCCTATCGCGTAGGAGGCTAAAAGTGTTGTAATCGGATATTCTATTGTAGATTTTCCATCTCTTATGATATTTGAGTTTTTCGGAAATTATCTTTTTTAAGGATTTAGAATACCAAAAAGGAAAGTTATTAATATGTTTTATTGTTTTAGATGGAACGAGGTCCGAAATCACTTTATTTATAGTTTCATAAAAAATACTCACTGCCTCTGATATATCACAGTCGTTGAACAGGTTGAACCAATTAATGTTATTTAATACTTCATTAATAGCTTCGTAATCGGCCTCACGGAAAAGACGAATAGTTCGATCGGGGCAAAAATATTTAAAAAGATTAGTTCCACTGAGTTTGTTTCGCCGGTTCTTCTCAGTGGGCTTACCTTGGAACCGGTGGTAGATTCAATTGACGTTCAAAAAGATACTGTATTAGTACTATTTTGAATAAAAAAAAAATTGATTTTGATTTTGATCTTTGTTGTTATAAGAGGGGTACAAAGAACAGCTCTCTCGGCTCAATTTGCTTCGCCCAAAGTGTTCGGTTTACCTTAGGCTACTGAGCCCCACCGCCACGACAAGGCTTGAACCATGGTGGGGTAAAAAATTAAATCCTATTATATACCGGTCTTATATTAACTTTGAAAAATACTTGTTTCTAGTAGAAAGTGAAGACATTTTGGTATTCTTTCACATCGGGAGAAGGATTGTCAATGAGTGGATAAAAAAAAACAACTTTCTGTCTTTTATAATACCGCTTGTAAGTTGTAACTTACGATCGTTATTATAAAAAAATACCAATCGAATTGAGAACCTCCTCCTTTTGTTTTAGTCGGTTAAATCACAAAACTAATTATTTTTGTTTATAAAACAAACAAAAAGAATAACAACTTTTATTTACGAAAATACGTACAAAATTAAATTTACAACGGAAAGGGTATATTTTTTATAAAAGAAGGGGTAAACGGACGGTGATAAGTGACATCTATTTATAAGACTATGTATTCAATGACTGGACAGGTGGTTCCAGCTTCTAAAGGGTTGATAGTCTGGGCATAAAGGGTTAAATAAAAATTATTATATGAGTATATATCAATATATACTCATACAATCATAATTTATTTAACCACAAACACATTGGACAAATACATTAGATCATTATTCAATAAAATTTTAGTAAATTAGCATCCATAACATACAGGTAGCGTACAGGTCACATGACGTCACAGTACACCGACGCACGCGCGTTAGGTAACTATTTGACCAGTTCGTGACACGACCGGCTTCCTCGTGTTTGTTCTGCATGCATGACGTCATGATAGTTTTTATATGTAACATGAATATATCCATCAAGTTATAGAATATAGATCTTAATCATGAGAATGAAGTTGACTTGACAATGGTGACAAAGGCGAGAGACTAGCATTGATTAGAGATATGGCTGTGGAGAAATTGTGTTGAGTTGAAATAGAAAATATATTAGACAAATAGAGCCTCTATTGTCTATGTACTGGTTATGTTTTGCAGCTTATATATAATGAATATATAACTTATATATGGTTAATTCTGTATTACGATGCTTTCAATTCAATAAATTTATTTCATACTAGCTGGTGCAGCATTAGATTTTGAACAATTTACCCTTATTTTAATAATTTAATTTTAATTTAGGATATTTCCTTATGAATTATAGCGCCTTTGTGAAATTCTGCTGTATAAGCTATACAATTGCTGTTGCTTTGCAGCCGAATTGGACTGGCATGACTGGGGTGTTTGACCCGGTGTTATGTGAGCGAGAGGTTGGTACCTCGCGCTCACATAACACCGGGGTCAAGTGACAGCTATCCTGTCGTGTTTCGTTTCGGTTTTTGAATTTCCGGAGTAAACTCATACTGGAAATCAGGGCAACGCATCTGCATAATTTTTGGTTGTGCGGATGTCCGCATAAGGCTCCGACTGCTCAGTTGCCTCCTTATGACATAAATAAAAAGTTTTTGTGTGAAAGAGTAACAAACATCCATACATACAAACTTTTGCATTTATAATATAAGTAAGAGGGGAGAGATGCGCTGTGCCGCGCTCACGGCTACATGGGTGGTCCATTATGCTTATTTCTCCCTTGAAAGAGCTTTGCTGTGTTTCGGAGAGAAGGGCAAGACAGGCAGTGTAATTACTGGCACCGAGACTTAACATCTTATGTCTCAGGATAGACAACACATAAATGAGTTGCCTGGGCTCGTTCCAGGTAAACTAGTTTACGTTCATGGGCGACGTCGACCACTTACCATCAGGTCACACGTCTGCTAGTTTGCCTATCCAACATATATAAAAAGTAAGACTAGTAAGATTACTTTGAACGGTTTTGTCTTTCTCACAAAAAATTCGAGTCTAGCTTAAAAAATTTAAAATATATCACTCTGACTTTTGCAAAACTTACAATAAAATATTTTTTGATTCACAAAAGCTTTTACCTATATATATTAGAAGATTTAAATTAATTAATGAAAATATTTCAAAAAATTTTTAGTTAAATAAGGTAAGTAAAAAAATCTCGAAACTTATTTCCAATTACCTTATATAATTAAAATATAATAGACTTAATATCCCTTTTCGTAATTACTGACAAACAAAAAACAAGATAAGCATATTTTATTTTAAAAAGCGCTATTACGTACAGGTGCTGCGTAAATAAATCCTAGAGTTTTAGCGTTAGTGCCTGAATTACCCAGTGGCCGCCGGTCATTACTTCAATCTGGATCTCAGTCAAACTTCAATATGGCAAAACTTTTGGCCATTCTATTTTAATTTGGGCCGCTTTGGGCCACATAACAAATAAGATTCACGAAGAAGATCCATTAGCAACTTCGGCTCAATAGAAATCACCTCCATTGTTAAAGGTACGAAAATTGTAATTTAAATTTCCGAGGCGCAACTTTAAGCCGGATTACTTTCCTCTGTGATCTCGGAGTTGGAGATATGAAACAATACCGTATTAGGGAGGTACTTTCGCAGGTTTGTTGAGTCTATTAAAGCGTTATTTCTATCATGTACCGTCAGCAAATGCAAAAACAATCCAGTAATTTTTTTTAGTATTTTATGTGTATTTTGTAATATATATATATATATATATATATATATATATATATATATATATATATATATATATATATATATATATATATATATATATACATACATACAATATATATACACATTTCCCCAAACTATACAAAATCTTAACGAAAAAGTCGTCAAACAATACGTTGCACATATATATATTAGTTGGATAGGCAAACTGGCAAACGTGCCACCTGATGGTAAGTGATCGACGTCCCCATGAACATAAACTAGTGTACCTGGAACGAGCCCAGGCAACTCATTTATGTGTTGCCTATCCTCAGACATAAGATGTTATGTCTCGGTGCCAGTAATTACACTGCCTGGTTTGCCCTTCTCTCCGAAACACAGAAAAGCTGTTTCACGGAAGAAACAAGCAAGATGGTGGTACCCATGCAGCCGGGAGCGCGGCACAGCGCTTTCTTCCCACCGGAGTTAAAGATTTAATAATGTCTTCTCAAATGCGTTTATCATTTCGAAACTTTTAAAACCATCGCCATTTTATATAAATCATTAATAGTAGTTTGGTAAGAATGAAATAAGATATTATATTATACACAATCTGCGGTAAGTCGGGTATGATAATAATAAAAGACCAAATAATAACGGAAGTTTGCAATCCAACGGCTACAATTATCAAAAAGATGATGATGACACAAATTTTAATTTATTTACATTCCTTGAATCTTATAACAAACTTATGATTTCTGTTGGGAGTTCATTGGGAGTCGCTGACTCATAAGAGAATCAAAATGAATTAAACTACTTTCCTCTATAACAACACGTAATTACAGTATTTTAATTGAATTTTTCTTGAATACTCCCAAGAATCTGTATCATGAATACAGGAGAAAGCAACCAATTCTTATTCTCAAAGTGCTGGGTTTCAATTATAAAATGTACCGACTGATCTTGTAAATAATAGGGCTTGTACATACTAACTCAGCTTGAAGTTATTAGTGAAAGTTGAAACCATTAGAACTAAGACCCTATTCACACAATCTCCATATCTTTATTTTTATTTAAAAGTAGTTCTAATAAAAATAAAAGAATCTTAATTATAATATCTTTTAATCTAAAGTAACTGAGACATTTTTGAATCCAATATGTAAAAGCCAATGATAGATTATGGTTAGAATGATAAAAAAAAACAATTCATTAATCCGTGTACGATATTTTAAGTAAAGGTTAAACGATATCAATAAAATTATTTCAGTTAGATAAATCCAATCCTCATAGAGACTTTTTAAGCAATTTCTTTAATCTTCTATTTTTACTTTTCTAAATAGTTTTTGGGGAGCACACATCACAACAACGTTTGCTGGGACAGCTAGTTGTATCTAAAGTATGGGCTTTATCTATGGAGACTTTCGGCTAATATATGACTCACACGCATACACGAACAAGATAATTATTTAATTATACCTGTGGCTAAATATTTAGCAGAGATTGGCCAACGTTAGCACGCTATAAGGGTACCACACCTTGGGAATATACCAAGTCTAGTTTTTTGCAACTGAAGTCGAATCTAATTTCAAAATATAAAGTTAAATAATACTCTGAAACTTTATTAAGGGGAATGTGTATTCCAAGCGAAATTTTGTAACATTTCCTTTTGTCTTTAATCTCATTAAATAAGGAAATTATGAAAAATAAAGATAAAAAAGTTCAGGAATGGACGACGAAAGGTTGTTGATGATAATGATAATGATAATTATGATGATGGTGATAGTGATGATGATGATGATTATGATTATGATAAAAAATAAAAAGAATGAAAAAGAGATAAAATCCCGGTGCCTGCCTGAAAATTCTTTTCCATAAAATTCAAACATTTTCAAAATATCTATGACGTAAAGATGTTCTGTTATTTCTATAATAAAGATTTATGTGTGTGTATGTTTGTGCACTCGCCTTAGGCACACATAACGTACAGGAAGAGACTAGACGGAACTCGTTCCAACATATCATCTAGCTACATGTAATACTCGATCTGACCTCAATCAATCTTAATATATTACGTCGTTTGGACTTTTCTTTATGATAATTTTCTTTATTTTCTCGTCACTTACATATCATCATCATCATCAGCAGCAGCTTTTATTCGTCTACTACTGAGCATAGGCCTCCCTTAATGAACGCCAAGACAGCCGATCCCTTGCCACATATATAATTAATCTAATTTAAGATTGTAAAAAGTAACCGGAAGACTTGGTTGACCTCCAACCTCAACCAACCATATGAGATCTCAATTTCTATAGTCTGTACAGTCAGTCCTGGTTGTAAGCGGTTTTGGTCGTCTTTGCGTTTATTGAGTGACCTGTTGCTGATAGAAATTATGCGCTGACGACGCATGATATATGATGAGGCAGATACCAGTGTAGAATTCACTAAATAAAAGTTAGCTATTAATTTGAATCATTTTTTGCTTAACTTTTTTTTACTATTTTTGGATAATGATTTTGGCACAGAAATGTGGTATATCCAAATGCTTTTTATGATGATTTATTTACAAACTTAATTTAATGATGCAGAATCTAGGCTGTGATCAAATTAACATCAAAAGTTACGTAAATTCAAGAAATATCCAAAAATTTTGAAATTTTTATAGAAATGTCTATATCCATATTTGAGTGTGAATAATTATAATGATGGTGAAATATATTTGCAAATAAACATTAAATATATATTAACCTTTTGGTATTCATGGAGATAAGTAAATGTTACTAACTAAATGCAAGTTTTTTGCACGAACTTCCATTTTGAGTAAATTTATTCCGTCTGAATATTATTTAAAATATATTAATCACTATAAGTTACTTCTTCTATTAACCAGTTGAGAAGACGGTCTTCGTGCCGGTCCGTGTTGGGTGCGAGTGGCGAGGGATCGGTCGTCTTGGCGTTCTTTGAAGGAGGCCTATGTTCATCAGTGGACGGATAGGGGCTGATGATGATGATGAACATCTTTAGTCCTTATTTCTATAGTCCGTCCAATATTACAATCCTTCTCAAAATCAAAGGCACAGGAACCATCTATTTCTACTTTTAATGATTTTTAGAAATATTTTGTGTGGTATCTGTAATATTTTTTAACGTGACCCATCTATGCCTTGGTAGTCAAATCAACTCGATTGTCGTGACGGCATTACGCTGTCATTTCTTGACTTTATTCCACTCATAAATTTTAATTCATTACGATTCACACATTTTAGCAATATTTTCGCTAGTCAACTTTTTGTAATTAGAGTCAGGTGATTCTTAACTTATTTTATGTTAATACACCGTTAGAAAAGGAATCAAATTATTCCTCGTCTCGTCCCTCGTTTAGAAGTTTTTCTTGAATATCGTTGGCTGATTAATTTTCAAAACTCATTCTCATTTTCATTAAACGAATCAACTTTAATTAACACTCGGTTCAATGTCGCCTTTCAGGATCAATTAATATTATTCTTCAGGTTCACGTACTAGTTCTTAATTATTTTGACAGGGAAAATCTTTACACATATTTTACTAGCTGGTGTCCGCGACTTCGTCTGCGCAGGATAAGATTTTAGTTTGTTTTTTTTATTGTATCCTATGTTACTTCTAATACCTCCAAGAATATGTGTACAAAGTTTCATGATGATCGGTTAAGTAGTTTTCGCGTGAAAGCGTAGCAAACAAACTTACATTCACATTTATAATATTAAGTAGGAATATTGTTTCTGGACTCCTAAATGGCTGAAACGATTTTGATGTGTTTTTTTGTTGCTCAAGTTGATGGTGTAGAATTACTAACGGCTTCTCAATAGCAAGATTTTTACATCGAGCCTTTCGAGTATTGAACCTTATCTCGATGCCAAAGGTCTTCAATCTCGAAAAACCTAAACTAATACGAATGAAGATAAACACGTCAACGAGTTGCAGTCATAATAATAAATACTAATATTTATTTGTACATTAATACATAAGTATAATGTATACGAACAATAATAAATATAGCTTTCCCATTTAAAGGTTATCTGCCACGTGAATATAACCATTATAAGAGGCACAAATTAAACAAGGAAGAAAGCCAAGTTACACAAGAGACCTCATGACCAGAGCTCTCTCTACGACCTTTGACACAAAAATATCCAAACTTGCATAAGTGATATATCGAAAACATAATCCACTTAACGGCTAAGTTTCCAATTTTATACAAAAGAATTACCAAATCATATTTGCAAATTCTATTTTTTATCTAAATATAATAATAATATCTATGGACACTTTTTTTACACTACATCAATCTGGTCCCGTGGTAAGTTCTCGAAGAACTTGTGTTACGGGTACCAGACAACGGAAATATATTTAATACTTTTATACTATACATATATTTAAGATTTTTATTATATAATACACATATTTAATACACATCCATGACCCAGGAACACAGAAAACTCTTTGTTTTAGTTTTATTCCCTGGCGGGATTCGAATCCGCAACCTCCGGCTTGAGCGCCAACGTGCTTAACTTTAAGACACAGAGGTCGTAGATATATATACTTATTACGGCTTAAAGAAATCACCGTGAGGAAACCTCCATGCCTGATGAGATTAAAAGTATTTGAAGGTGTGTGAAGTTCACCAACCCGCATTGGGCTAGCCCATCGATGGTCGCCGAGGGTCCTGTGTTGCCTGCAAGATCCGGGATCCTCAAAAAGGCGGCGGAGGGCGCTTGCAGCGGTTTTAGTGGGTAACGACACTGCCCAAGTGCGAACCCCACACACGGCTAGGTTTAAAACCAACCCCGGTCCTAGTTATGGTTTGGGCTGCAAATTTCCGCTGCAGACCAAAAAAAAAAAAAAAAAGGCCCATCGATGAACCATCACCCATCACTCTCCTCTTCTAATTTCGAGTGCCCGTGCCCAACAGTGGGACATATAAGGGTTGCTATTATTATTTATTATTATTATATCTACTAATTTATCTATATTATTTATCTATATTTGCTCTTCTTTGAAGTAGCAAAACAGATTATATTTAGTTTGAACATATTATTCATTTGTTTTCTGAAAAAGATTACTAGATATCATTTTATATAAACCCAAGCAAAACAGAATAGATTAGTTTGGCGATGATTAATTACTTCAATATTTTAAATGTTTATTGCAAAAAGTATATATCCACTATTTTGAATAAAAACACAACATAAGTTTTTACTCCCAATTAATACATAAACATATTTAACGTGTTGCACTGTCTTTTATTAATAGCGTTAATTAAGATAAGTCATAATTAATATTATTTTTATTTATTTAAATGATATTTTTAAAATATTTTCACACGTATATTTAAAAAAAAATACTACTTGACTTTAGTTGCAACAGACCTACTGCTAGACCCCACCACGGTTCAAGCCTTGTCATGGCGTGTACCCTTATTATTGTAGCGCTTATTTCCAAAGAACAGCACAGCTGGTTTTCGGAGCAAATAAGTAAAATTGTCGAAGTGGTTGTGCCCCACCGTTTTATTTTATTTATATTAAATTTATCTAAATTCAAACTAGTCGCGTTCTACGAACAAACCTCTTAATATCACATTAAGCCAACATCAAATAAGTGATTGATGTATGTTAAATTTTGTTTGAAAATTACATAATGATACTCAAATTTCATCTCACCGTTGAGTGGATAATCTTCAAAGGCAGACAAGTTTAAAATTTTATAGCGGGCGAAGCATAATATGTCTAATACAGATTCTATGACTTCTACGACTACTATAAGTAAAATAAAAGAGAAAAACATTAACAATAACCATATTAACTTAAAATCTGTATACATACAAAAATACGTTTATGCTAGTCTCATCATCATCGTTATCATCATCAGCCCCTATCCGTCCACTGCTGAACATAGGCCATAGAACATCAATGAACGCCAAGACGGCCGATCCCTTGCCACTCGCAACCAACGCGGAGATCGTCACCCACCTGAGGCCTTAGACAAAGTAACATTAGAAAAACGATAACGAAGTTCGAAAAGAATAAAATGTATGGGATTGACATAAGCCGTCGTCAATTATTTCACTCGTTATCGTTATCGCAAGTTGGTAGACAATGTTAAAATTCGTAACAAAATCATAAGCTGTCAATTGGTTATCGAACACTTATGTCAAACTTATGTTATTTTATTATTGATATTGATTCGTTATCCGTGGGCGTGGGCCATGGAGGGCAACATTTTCACAATTTTTATGAGTTATAGTGTGTATGAGGTCTATTTACATAGATATTAATTTTAATTTTTTGGTCCGATTTGACACTTCTTGTCGAACTTTGTTGACACTTGACAGTTGTAGTCGTTGCACTGTCACGATCTTTGATTGATCATTGGCTAGAAAATTATTATCGTTATCTCAAAGACGATAACGAATTTCGGCTACAAAGCGATGTCACTTTGTCTACAGGCCCTGGTCTTAACGCTTCGTCTACCTAAACGTGGTCTATCTATTAAAATCGTAATCATCATCGGCCTCGATAGCAGCCTCAATATTTTTAAAGATACAGGTTTTTCCAAAACATTCATATTTCACTGCAAGTCAGATCTTCATCGTTTTCATGCGACGTTTTTAGTTAGTGTTACTTCTTCGATTCATATCAACACCATTATTATCCATCTTATTCCGTCCACTACTGGACGTATGTCTCTATTAATGAATCCAAGATGGCCGAAGACCCCGTGGAATAATCTAGAATATAATACGAACTTTCGGTGTATTCGGGGATCAGTCCTTGTGGTTTCAACTGCTGTAGAAACACTCGAGGTAAGTACGCCCGGCAGACACAATTACCGGAATAATATAATACACGTACAATTTACTATTCAACTCCTGTACAATATGAGGTTTTGATTAATGCCCTGTGGCGGGTCTGAATGCTACTTTACAGAAAAGGTTCAAACAAATATGAATACCAAGAAAGTTCTAAATTTGAAAAGTTGTTAAGATTCTCGCTTGTAGCAAAAATAAGTCATTTATACAATTCAACCATGTATGTTTAATTTATACCTCCAAAACAGGCGAGGAGTTTTAAGTTGAGCTACTTGTCTCTTTGATTTTAGTGTACAGCTATTATTACATTGCATGCCAGATTATATACATAAACAACAAAACAACATTTTTGTGCTACAGAAGAGGGCTATTCGTGCAATTTACACACAGACAGACAGACGTTGTCCTATACAAAATTTTTTTTTTTTGTGAATCTAAGCCAACCTCGAATCCCCTTGAACTCACACAAAAAATTTCATCAAAATCGGTCCAACCGTCTAGGAGGAGTTCAGTGACATACACGCACACAAGAAATATATATTGAAAAGATTAGTTACACTGAGTTTGTTTCGCCGGTTCTTCTCAGTGGGCTTACCTTGGAACCGGTGGTAGATTCAATTGACGTTCAAAAATATACTGTATTAGTACTATTTTGAATTAAAAAAAAAATTGAATTGATTTGATTTGACTGCACCATTGAATTAAAATATATTTGTATCTAATGATAATTATTTTGTTTCAGATAAACCAATATCGTAAACTGGTGAGTAATTTATTAATAACATTTAGAAAGAGATTAAACTATTCGAGAGGTAAGTAAAGTATGTTAGTATGTAGTTAGTATGGTAAATGTGATGAAAGTTTAGTCATATAAACATCTTATTCATGGAACACCTTGATGAAAAATCTTAAACATTTTCCTAATCCACACATAATACGGGTAACGGCGATATGCTCCATTTGTCGTACAGATTCAGTGTTACCAAATGGTTAAATTCAAGCAATATTTTAAATTAGATTCCAGATTATTCTATTAGTTTTTTCATGATTATCATTACTATAAAATGGTCACAAGTTTGCAACATTTTTTGACTGCCAAGGACTTTTGAGTCCTTGGCAGTCAAAATAAGTCGAAATCACAAGGGCTTGGAGTAGCGCCTACAGTCACAGTTGCTTCTGTTACTTCTCATGTAAATAATAATAAAAATGCTGATGACTATTAAAAAGAAATTGCTTTGTTACTCATAGCTAACTTCAGTTCGGCCACGTTAAGTCGCATGTACTGTATGTACAGTACAATATATACTATACTGTCAATACACGTATCTAAAACTGTCAAGTATATTACCAAATGGAGACTGAGATCCCATGTCTGAGATCAACACACTGACTGACCTCCATTTTAAAACCTTTACGGCCCACCAGCCCCGAACGTGACCAGCTCACTGCCGCTCCAACGTGAATATTCTAGCGTGATGTATGCCACTTTGACTTTGACGTATTCTCAACGCTACCATTACCAATATTTTGTGGCTAGTATTTTTATAATAAACAGTAACAAGGCCTCAGGCTAACCAAATTTTTCCTCATAAATTGTATTCAATTTCTCTATAATTTTTTAACAAATATCATTCTACACATATATTTTCACACAACAACTTAGGACGTAATCTATCCCTTTCCTGTTGACAGAAAAAAATTGATGATAATAGTGATAACAATGTATCATTATCATCATCATCATCAGCATATATCCGTCCATTACTGAACATAGGCCTTCCTCAATGAACACCAAGACACTGCATACAATAGACTAATATTAAGCTTTTGAAAAAATCTGGCACGAGTAAAAAAGAACAGATCCAGCCGTGGCTGTACTAACAACAAAGATAAATAGTTAAATAATGTCATTGAGAGCAGGTAAGTCGCAGGCAGGTAGTTCTTATTAATTTGGTCGCCCACCACATCGGAAGCTCTCGACCCTCGAGCGTCCATCGGAAATCAAACTAATCGATTTTCATTTCACCCGACAGGAAATTAAATCCTTTGAGAGTCGCTCCTGATAGCAGATTTCAACTAAACACGACACGTGTACTCGAATCCAACTAGATTCTTTTTTATTTGATTCTATATTAAATTTCTCGTTCACATTGTTATCGAGATTTATTATAAATTAAATTCCTCCTAGTTTCAATTTCGTACCCATACCTTATATAATCTCAAAAGTCTTTATACGAAATGTCTTGGAATTTTCGACCTTTACGAAGAATTAATAAATGAAAATAATAGGTAAAATAATAGGCACATAAATTCTTTAAGGTATACTTACTCCGAGGTCAATCGATCTTTTACCAGACAGAAATTATCAGCCTATTTGGTAGGAAATCAAAGTACACCAGACTAAATATACTAACATCTATGTCATAAGAATATCTACCTTAAAACCTTTTTGATTTGATTTTTGTTTGTTTAGACAGGAAGGTTTTACTGTAGTCGCCAAAATTAATAAGGCTCGTAGTGGTTGAGTCTGAGAATGAGTTTGATAGTCGGGACTGTTTTATGAAAATTTAAAATTGTTTCCAAAACTTTCTCAAAGCCTAGTAGAATAGCTATAGGTCTATAGTTATATTCACTATCGAATTGTGTAGTACCTGTAATGATAGTTGTAAGTTGTGATTGAAATAAATAAATAAATATTCTAGATTTATTACCACTCTTGCGAACTGGTCGTACTTGAGACAATTTCCAAACAGTCGAATATTGTTCAGATAAAAGTGACAGATTAAAGACTTATTATTACCCACGTACTATTCAACCAAAACAATTAGGCGCATGACGCCTCCACCATACGCATCCCCGCGCTTGAGGAACTTTGTCTTAATCACAAGCAGAAGAAGGAAAAATCACATCACCCATAAATAAAATGTTCGAGGCAAATATTTTTTCCCTTAACAAATAAGTTGACATAACGCCTGAGCTATCACGTTTTGTCAGTGGGTTTTTTCTATTAATGCCTTACAAAAGTAATCCGATTCCCATGGTGGGGTGACGCTATGACGTACGTTCCACATTTCGATTTATCTACGGACAGAAGGCGTTTCCCGCGGGAAATTAAGATACGAGATACTGACCGCTTCGTTGAGCTAAAGCATATAGCAAATATAAGCTCTTAATATTTCGATAGCGTCTGAAATAAAGATTAGTTGCCTATTTAGGAATAAATAGTAGTTTTGTTGTAGGAATTGATTACAGAAGGAAAAGTGAAGGTTTTTTATTTGAGATTTGCGAAAAAATACGAACACGATACGTTACGTACTTAGGTTTTAGAGGTTTGTCACAAGCCTCTTCTTTTTAAGATAATATAAAATAGGTATTTGTTAATTTTATTTGTAAACTAAAATAGCAATAAAGTAATAGTAGCAAAATTCTAGAGGTGGTTAAAATATAACAATACCATAAATTTAGTTCTTAGGACTTTTGTAGACTGGGTTTTTATCTTCTAGAACACAATCTATAAGTAAGGTTATTTATGGATTGTGTTCTAGACATAGAGCATATAACCGGATAGAGTAGTAATAGTAATAAATTTCCGAAACTTGTCAGTGGTTTGTCACTGACGTAGTAGCAATACAATCAGCCAGTGATCTGTGTGTAGGTACGTCCCGTCGGCCAATCAATGGCTATCAGTCGGACAATCAAAGTGCAGAATCAGCGCAGCGTCGCAGCACAAATTTGGCGGTTTTTTTTTTTCATACAAAACGCATAAAATTACCGCTCTATTCCGGTTATATGCTCGATGGTTCTAGAAGATAAAAGTAACAAATGCTACTTCATTATCATAGTTACATTTGTTATAAGTACTACTTAAAAAGATTAGATCGAACTTTGTTTACTTTATTGCCGAAACTTTTGAATTTCTTTGTTTTCGACAGTAACTAGCCGTTTTGTTCGTACTATCGGAATGGAGTCGGGTAAGAATACGTAAGACAAGTTTAGGCGTTTATCATTTTTACGACACACGAAAGTTGATTCTGTGAGAAAGTTTTTCAATCAAAATGATTTGTTCTATACATTTGCGTATCTTAAATATATACTCTAAAATCTAAATAAACTATTTTACTAACCGATGGAAGCCCATCTGCATGAGTACCACCGTCGTGCTTGTTACTCCCGTGAAACAGCTTTGCTGCGTTTCGGTGAGTTCGGAGAGAAGGGCAAGACGGCAGTGTAATTACTGGCACAGAGACTTAACATCTTTTGTCTCAGGATAGGCAACACATAAATGAGTTATCTGATCTGGTATCTAGTTAAATTATTTATGTACATGGGCGACGCTGACCACTTACCATCATATAGCTCTTTCTGTTTGCGTAATCAACTAGCATAAAAAACGTTCATCACAGTTATATACAGCTATTGTTATTATTAGCTAATTTACACATCTGAATCTATAAGGCATATAAAGAATATTTTTATATTTTTATAAAATTTTAGCACATAATTATACCACATACATGTATTCTACGGTGAAAGATGTGATGCTGATACTCATGATGATTATCTGCAGTCAAGGAACTTAGACTTTCATCCATATATAATTAGCCATTATGGTAATCCACTTCATAAAATTGGACGAACAAACGACACATATTATTTTAATTAAATTTTCTTTTATATTTAACATATTACGCCTTCAATGGCCACACTCAGAAATAATGAGAGCAATTTCAGAATGGGAACGTGGAAGCCACAATCGAATTATGTAAATTTCATCCATCATATTTTATTGCTGAACATAAATTATTGTTGGCTGCCGAATCACGGCGAAATCGATTTTTCATTGGCAAACCAATTCGACGGGCCATTGAGCATATTTGGATTTTTGCCTTTACGGCTACAGCCCCCGACTTTCATTATAAGATTTATTTAACTTTATCACCGGCTATATGGCCCAAGCAATTTCCCAATTTCTTACTGCGTGAAGTTAGTTTTTTCGAGTATATAATTATATAATATATATAATTCCTTACCACGCTCTATAGCCTGAATGGCTTCATGGATTTGCATTCGTATTTTAATTGATGATGATTATTTCTATAGCCTATGTCAGTCAGTGTTAGCGTAGTTAGGGTTAACGTAGCACTCCACCATGGTTAAGGCCTTGACGTGGCGGTGGGGCTCAGAAGCCTAGGGTGAGCCCAGCACCTTGGGCGAAGCTAATTGAGCCGAGGGGGCTCTTTGTACCCCTCTTATAATAAGAGGGAATAAAAGAGTAGGGGGCAAGGGGCGAGGATGAGAACCTCACCCCATTGTACTGTCCCGATGTTAGGAGGGGTTGTTCTGTGGTGCGGGACAACCCCTCTGTGGAGGTGGCGTCAGTCCTTTGCGGGACTGATTAGCCGACGAGGTGCCCTGTTAGCTTAACAGATCCGGGGCACCTCACCAAAGGCGGCACTGGTGGCACTCGCCGGGTTTTAGTGGGTAGAGCTGCGTCCACTTACCATCTTTCGGTTGCAGCGAGTCCCACATACCTGCCTGGGGAGACCACTCCCCAGGCGGGATGCCTCAGAGCATTTCCCGGCGTTAAAGGGTTAACGTAGCATTTTAAGGATGAAAGATTTTTTTAAATCAGTCGCGTGGTTTTTGAGTTAATTCGTAATAAACAAACAAAAAATCAAACCTTTCCTTTTATAATATAAGTATAGAAATAAGTACAGATATATACAAATTTATTTTTAATAATATCCTTCCTAGATAAACGGACTATTCAACACAAAAATATTATTTCAATTCGAACCAGTAGTTCCTGAGATTAGCGCGCCCAATCAAACAAACAAACAAACTCTTTTCAGCAGAATACTGCTTTACTTAATTGTTGAATACAATAATTAAGTAAAGCTTTTAACTAAACTATGCAATTATAAAATAAAATAAAATTATGTAAGTAGTTAAAAATATACATGAACACGACTTCATATTTACCATGTTAAGTTAAATGGTCTGTATGTTCAAATTTGACATATTTACCATCAGTAAAGTGCCAGCTTTTGTTTTCGCCAAACTTTTACGCGTAAACCAGAAAGTTGTGAAGTACGGTGTCGTTAAGTAAGAAAGTAAATGTTTATTATCATTTGAAGGCATTTCATCCATTTCCATAGTTTAAAGGCTCCTTTGCGTCACACCATTATAATAAGAGAGCTTTTATGACTGTTAGGGAAACTTTTTTAGTGCCTGAAGTCGCTTAAAGCTGCTTTTGATTTAATGTAGTGGAGCTTTTATGTGAGGAAATATATCTTTTTCTGTGGAAATTGATCTAAGGGTGATATGTTTGAATGGATATTATATGAAACATGTTTTTTTAAATAACATTATCGACTGCATTGACAACCTCTGTTGCTCAGTGTTTAGCGCGTATGCGCTCAAGCCGGAGGTTGCGGGTACGAATCCGGCCAGGGAACAAAAAAGTTTTCTGTGTTCCTGGGTCATGGATGTGTATTAAATGTGTATTATATAATAAAAATCTTAAATATATGTATAGTATAAAAGTATTAAATATATTTCCGTTGTCTGGTACCCGTAACACAAGTTCTTCGAGAACTTACCACGAGACCAGATTGACGTGGTGTAAAAGTGTCCATAGATATTATTATTATTATTATTATTATTATATTATTACATATTTATAGAGGTAATGCCATGCTGCTATGCAGCCGACTTGGACCGGCACGACCGGGGTGGTGGATAACTCTCGCTCACATAACACCGGCGTCAAGTGACAGCTAAGCGTTTCGTGTGATTTGTGAGTTTCCGGTGGCACATTGGGGGGGTAGGGAAAAGGAGGGCAACACATCTGCGTAACCTCTGGTTGTGCGGATGTGTATGGGCGTCGGTATAAGACTCCGACTACTCTTTTTCTGTTTTGGGGGGGGGGCAACCCTTGTGAGTTAAAAAAAAAGTTTTACATTCTAAATCCTTGTGACCTTCGGCGTGGTTTTGGTCTCCATTTCACACTGTAATTAACTCATGTTATACTTTTCACTTGGGATCGGTGTCTTGGATTTCATTGAAAGAAATGTATCCCCTAGAAGCGCCCGGACAAAGACTGATATTATTGATAATATTTTAGCATATCCAATGGTTGTGTTATTGCGAGATCACCAAAAAATACTGTAATTGGCGCAGTGTTTTAATCAAATAACGCGGCTTTTATATGAACCGTGGAATGAAAAGTTTCTAAAAAAAGGTTCTAGTGGAGTACTATCGCTCATTCGGATCGGCTGTTGAAATTCAACTCGACAGTATTTTCCGCGCTGTCCTGTCACCCTCTAAATTCGTTAACCGAGGTTCTATTTTCGTGCCCTCGTTTCAAATAGCAAAAATACAATTGCTATTGTTTACTCTAAATATTTCGATTTTTTTCAGTAAAACAAATTGTGCATGTTTTGTTAAGTTCATCTATAAAACAAAAATAATTTTTTTTATAATATAAGAAAACAATTGAGCCTTATGGTGAGTACCGACGCTCATTGACATCCGCACAACCAGAGGTTATGCAGATGCGTTGCCCTATTTTTCCCTATCCCCTCCACAGATGAAGCACCGGTAACTGACAAACTGCATAAAACACAACAGCATAGCTATCATTTTACGCCGGTATTGTGTGAACGAGAGGTGAACACGAACCACCCCGATCGTGCCGGCCCAATTCGGCTGAAATTCAGCAACGGCACTACCTCTACATATACTTAAATGTTAAACATTAATTAAGAACTATTAATACCTCAAAACGTTCTGCCTGGTACTTTCTATGAGATAGAAGTCAAGAAAGAAAGAAAATAGTTGTGGATCGACTAATTAATATTCAATGAATTTCAAATTGATAAACGCTAGGACATGAATGAGTTCCAACCTGACAAGTTTATTGCTAAAATATACGCAATTAGCCTTATCATTAGAGAATATTTTTATCAGTATTCATCATAATTTTCTGATAAAGGCGCTCTAATTACATTATAATATAACGATCACTCTATGTTCCATTTATGCAGTATATTAGCATCACGCGGAAGAGATTGCTGGGAGAATCGTGAAGGTCCAAACTGAGGACAGTTGATATTGCATAAAAATGCGGAAACCTAGTGCATACACTCTCCTAGAGAATAGAAGGAAGACTGCCTTGGAAATATTTTAATGGTCTGTTTTTATAGATTGTGGCCATTTATTACTATTTTAACTAGTAGGCGTCAACCTGGAATGTGAAAGAGCTAGTTTTCTTAGAAATCGATTGAGTTATTAATGTTTATTTCATTTTATAGCCACAAACATAATAAGGCTGCTTAAAGTTATTTTTATTTACTTTTTACTTACGTGCTTAGTTATTTACTAAGCATTTAGTTTAATTAATAGTTGTATTATATGATGAACTCTATTTAGATACATTGAGAAAGATAATGGGATCTATATCTCATATGATTGGGTATTACAATAGCATAAGTAATATGGGTATGTTGATCTACCATATCTCTAGGTAAGAATTAAGAGTTAAGTCCAAGTAGTTTTTTTACCACATATAGATACAAGTCTTTACATAACCCAGAGCTATATATAAATTTGAAACAACCAAAAATATAAGAATAATATTTAATACTAGTTTGACTTGATGTGAAATTTATGTTCAAAGTTGGTCAAGTCAGAGAGCGAGATATTTCTTAAAAATAAGTTGTTTGAATGTTAAGTATATAGCGATTGTGAAACTTAAGAGACAATAGTAGCGATTTGTGAAAACTGACATTGCGGTAATATTTCGTTAAGTGTTGGTCAAACGTACGACGTAACGTTCGCCATAAAAACGTACTATAATTAAGCAATGGTAATATGTAATCTGTGAAATTGGTATGATATTAAAATGTATTGATTCTTTACACCGTGTGATAGGCAAACTGGCAAGCGAGCGATCTCACAAATGTGACCACCTGTGGACCATCTCAACAAGGATGGGAAAGAGGTAAAAAAATCATGAAATTCGTGTGACGTAATTTATGGATAGCCTGTAATAAGAAAACAGAAAATGTATGGATAGCTGTCTGTCTGCACAGTAAGGACCGGACGAAATCGTGTATGCTAATGAACGAAGTTGACCACTTCCTGTCTGTCGGCCTACTCTTGACACTCGATCCTATCGAAATTTAGGATTGGAATCGAAAAGACGCTACAACTAGCGCACAATTTGACTCGGTTACAGTGAAATTTTATGTAACTAATTGAAATCGGGATTTCTCGATCTTGTTCATACATATTTCCTTAATTCGTACTCTTGACAACATTTGGACGTTGACGTATCGACTTCGAAATTGAAATTGGGTTCGAATTTACACAGTTCATTGTTCAACAAAACTTAAGTTTTTAGTGTTCGATTGCGTTGTTTAAAGTGTTTTTTATTAAAATTATAGCACGATTGGCACTTCTTTTTGGATATATTAGGATAGATCTAAGACAAAGGCGAAAACTAAGAAGAATGGCGCGTTATATGCCAATAATGCTTTCACCGTGCGTGATGTATTGCCTCAGCAAGGAGCTTTGAAGTTGTTCATAGCGATTTGGATTTGTATCTACTATCTAGAATCTAGTATCTACGCGTTATAAGGTATGTCAATAGAAATATCTATAATCTAACCTCTTCTATAGTTCATCTTTTCTCTTTATTTATGGCCTATGTAGGATACATAAAAATATATCTCAAATTATTTTATTATTGATTGGTTCTACATTGTTCTTCATATTATATGATACCTATCTGTTAGACAAATCAAAGTGCTAATTATAATAATCTATTTGACTTATTGAGTTACATATATTTGCATTATTTTATGAAAACTTCCAAATAACATCCGTATGAAGTGCTATTGATGGTACTCATATGGCTATCATACGTCCAGCCGAAAATGAGAGGTTTTATAATAGAAAAGGATTTCACTTAAGAAATGTTTTAATTATAAGTTGACTCTTGGATTCTGTAATTGTATAATTTAGTTTTAATAATGCCTTTTCTTTTATTAGTAATACCTTTAAATTGTATATATTATATTGATATAATATATTATACAATTTAAACAAATTAATTATATATATAAATAGGTATATTCTTTTAGTAATACCTTTAAATTGACAAATAACATAAACATTATAAAGGAATCTTAAAATGTGTTCATTCCTTTTTAAATTTTGGGGAACTTGTTTATTTACTTGTTAATTCTAAGTTAAAATCATAAGAAAGTGATCATTTGTTTCATACATTAATATTATATTGCAATAATTATATGTTTTAGGAGACTCGGGCTATGCCCAAAGAACTATTATGATGACACCTATTTGGATGCTCCGGCTGGCTCACCTGAAGAACACTACACCAAATTTAATTGTGTGGCGTGCTATACAGTAAGCATACTATGGGTGTTCTGAAGAATAGGTGACGATGTCTCCTAGGCCACAGTGTTTTTAATGCGTTCATTAAACTCTTGTTAAACTACTATTTGTTTTTATTTGCCTATCTATATTTTTGGTCATTGATTGATATAATCAATATTACAATCACAGTATTTATAAAAATAAGTACTAAAATACTTAACAATAAGCCTTTTATTCTCTTTTAACCTAAGGTAGCAATATTTAAATGTAACAGTTTTTATTTCCCTGTCTACATTTTTGGTCATTGATTGATATAATCTATATTACAATCACAGTATTTATAAAAATAAGTACTAAAATACTTAACAATTGGTCTTTTATTATCTTTTAACCAAAGAAAGCAATATTTAAATAAATCACAGTATTTTGTAAACAAATTAAGCCTATCTTTATGAGTAAAATACTTCATTTTCAATAAATAAACACCAAGATGACCAATCACTAAAATACATAACAATAATAATTTGTATGTTGTCTGTCAGAACTTCAGTTATTATTTTGGAAAGCCTTGACACCAGCATTACTGGTAAATTAAGAAAGAAGATGATTTCTATTTTATTTTTTTGTTTACTATATTGAGCTATTTTGAAATTTGATGTCTATTCAAAATTGCGCGTAAGCTTTTTTTATAGCAGCAATACACATTATGCCAGAATGTATAATAATTTATTTTGCTTTTAATGCTTCAAAAAAATAAGTTTAGGTTTAATTTAAGGAACTACATTATAATAGATAATAATTAATTATTGGAGACATATTTAATTAAAAAAAAAACAAACATCATAATATGTTGAATTTTATTTTGTTATTATAATATTTTATTATAATGGCCACATCGGTCGTCGATTCCAATTTCAATTCAATCGTAAACACGATTTGTTCAAGAGTACCAATATACTCCAGATTGCGACTGGAACTGGATTGAATTCGTATTGTTGTGAGATTGGAACTGCAGTCAAGAGTAGGCCGGCAGGTCTACTGGTAGGATTTGTCGACTTTTGCCAGTGACATAAAATACTTCCATCTATTTAGAACATAAAGGCTCGTTAATTTATTATCATCACAAAATATTAATGTATAACATGAACACAATATGTATGTGCGAAGGATTTGTTCGGAATCGCTTTACAAATTTTACATGTATTTACGTTTCTCATTAAATACAGCCCGTAATTATTATGTGGAAAGTTGTATCGTGTAGTTATGGTTAGCAAAAGGATGATTTTCTAAATTACATAGTTACGAGAGTGGGGTTGGGACCTAATCATAAATTCGTTATTTATTTCCTTTTATTACGAAACTCAACTTTTGGGTTGACAACAGGTTGCTAATTCTATTTTATGGAATATTACAAGCCTAACTTAATTGAAGTAGAAAAGGTCTATCATAATTGACGACCTCTGTGGCTCAGTGGTAAGCGCTTTGGCGCTCAAGCCGGAGGTTGCGGGTTCGAATCCCGCCAGGGAACAAAAAGTATTTTCTGTGTTCCTGGGTCATGGATGTGTATTAAATATGTGTATTATATAATAAAAATCTTAAATATATGTATAGTATAAAAGTATTAAATATATTTCCGTTGTCTGGTACCCGTAACACAAGTTTTTCGAGAACTTACAACGGGACCAGATTGACGTGGTGTGAAAGCGTCCATAGATATTATATTTAAAAAAA
The DNA here is from genome assembly GCA_963853865.1 of Helleia helle. Lineage (NCBI taxonomy): Eukaryota > Metazoa > Arthropoda > Insecta > Lepidoptera > Lycaenidae > Helleia > Helleia helle. The sequence continues at coordinate 16,110,219 of OY971423.1, read as the reverse complement.
ATATCTTCAAATCTCTACGAAGGGAATAAGAAAAGCTACATGCTTATTTTTTGCCAAAAAACTTTAACAAGAAGTAGAACAAACAAGCTTGGTACTGAGACCCAAGATGTTCTCTATGGGTTTTTTTACAAGCCCAACGTAATTTACAGCAAACATTTACGTAAGTCACAGGAGGACTGGAGAAAGAAGGACATTATAATGAGTGAAATTCGCGTAAATAAAAATAATATTATATTCTGTTAAACCAGACAATTAACCTTCCCACCATGGTTCAGGCCTTGACGTGGCGGTAGGGCTCAGTAGCCTAGGGTGAGCCCAGCACCTCGGGCGACGCGGGCGACCTAGTTGAGCCGAGAGGGCTCTTTGTACCCCTCTTGTAAGAAGAGGGGACAAAAGACTAGGGGGCAAGGGGCGAGGATGCGAACCTCTGCACTGCACTGTCCCGACGTTCGGAGGGGTTGTTCTGTAGTGCGGGACAACCCTCTGTGGAGGTGGCGTCGGGCCCCTAAGGGACTGACAAGCCGTCGAGGTGCCCTGTTTGCTCATTAGATCCGGGGCACCTTACCAAAGGCGGAATTGGTGGCACTCGCAGCGTGTCCCACATACCCGCCTGCGGAGATCCACTTCCCCGCGGGATGCCTCAGTGCATCCCGGCGTTAAAGGAAAAGACATTCAACCTTCGACATTTCCTTTCATTGGTTATAATATGTATAATACAATAATTTATAATAGAATAATCCTTACAAAGATAACCTTCGCAATGATTAGAACTTTCTAGTTCAATCAATCTAACACTACATTCATGTTATCCGATAGAAAAGCCTAAGTGACATATCTAATACATGGCATTAAAATTAAATCAAACAAGACATTTCGCATGTCACAAATGTCTGTCGCGATGTATATCTAACGTATCTAAGGTGAAACGCAGACATTTTACTAAGAGATAGGAAATAGTAGTGTTAAAATATTTTATATTATGTATATCTCAACTAGATGCGCGTGGGGATCGGCAGTTTTGGCGTTCATTGAAAATGGCCTATCTCTAGCAGTGTCTGGAAAAGGTTCATGATGATGATGATGAATATCTCAGTCTTTCTGGAGTTCATAGTATTATTAATTTGGTGACCTCTGTGGCTCAGTGGTAAGCGCGTTGGTGCTCAAGCCGGAGGTTGCTGGTTCGAATCCCGCCAGGAAACAAAAATATTTTCTGTGTTCCTGGGTCATGGATGTATATTGAATATGTGTATTATATAATAAAAATCTTGAATATATGTATAGTATAAAACTATTAAATATATTTCCGTTGTCTGGTACCCGTAACACAAGTTCTTCGAGAACTTACCACGGGACCAGATTGACGTGGTGCGAAAGCGTCCATAGATATTATTATTATTAATAATAATTATTATGACTATAGAAATATATCTTTGTCTTATGTTTTTTTTTTACATCTGTACTGTTATAGTACTTTATTCTGCTGTATATCGTTGAAGAATTTGTTTAATTATACAAGCTGACCATCGTGCCATGGCATCAGCCGTTTTGGCGTTCATTGAGAGAAGCCTATGCTCAGCAGCATAGATAGAGGCTGATGATGATGGTTGATACAGGCTGGTCGGATTATTCAATTGATAGGCCTACTTTAAAAAATCCATAGTGCTATAATAAATGGAAACGAAAAAAACGCTAGTATTTATATTGAGAGCGTTATAAATCACTGTTTTATTTTTCTAGATAAAATTATTTTCTATTATAGATATTGGCAGTATATATTACACTGGCGACATACTCTATTATGTTATTGGATCTTGTAACTTGAAGGAAAATATAAACATACATTTTTATGTTCTCTCATATAACGATAGAAGCACTTTATATTGCTTTACCTTAGGACTTTGAGCATTACTCAAAATCATGTAAGGAGGTTTTGGTCATAACATGCCTTTACGCTTTTTTTATATCACAGAAAAATCCTTATGGATGCAGCCAGGATCTTCGGGTAGATCCTGACCCAATGTGGGACTCGCACCTAGTCGTGTCCACCCTAACTAAAACCACTGCGAGCGCCTTCAGCCGCTTTTTGAGGGTCCCGGATATGCAGGCAACAGACAGGATCACGTCGGCGACAGGCTGATTCGGCGAAGACCAGACTACTCCTCGTAAGAGAGGAGGGGGGGCGGCATGCCTTTGCGCTGACTGAATCTAGTTTGGAAATTCCATCGAGCATATAACCGGAATAGAACGGTAATGTTATGCGTTTTGTATGAAAAAAAATCCGCCAAATTTGTGCTGCGACGTTGCACCGGTTCTGCGCTCTGATTGGCCATTGTAGGAAAATTGACCGATGGGACGTACATACAGATCACTGGTTTGTTGTATTGCTATTACATCAGTGATAAATCACTGACCAGTTTCGAAATTGTATGGCTCACATTCGTACTCTATCGGGTTGCTCGATGGAAAATGCACACATCCACATGACTTTTTGATATTATTGTGCCTGATTCTGCATTCAGTTTTATTTTGCTTATGAGCGAGTAATATTATCAGGTTTAAAACTTTGAAAATCTCTTTTAAAGTTGTCAAAGTTTAGCCCCCACTACTTCAAAACCTATAGCAACTTAATCTGATTAAAGTTTTACTAAATTATATTTTTATTGTTATTTAGATCTTATAGTCATTTCTAATACGATTAAGCATCAAAGCCGCGTATTTTATTCTATTACGAATTAATTGAAATACGTAATGATCTTTGAAATAGATAAAATACGTAATGTCATGTTGTAATAGGCAGTAAATTATTTTTAACCTCACTTTATAACAATTACCTTATAAATGAAGGCGTGGGCTTCAACGGTGATCCTCAAAGCGACTTATGTAATTTTTATTACGTTTTTTTTTCGTAATAAATATCAAAGATATATCTACTAGATAGGCTTTTTTGGGTTCTCTAAATGTGTCAACGAAACCCAAGTATTATGGCTTCACCGGCGTCTGTACGTTCGGATGTTCGGATTTCATTAAACCCACACTTAGATACTTAAAAATTTCATTTAAAATATTTCATATAAGCTGTTAAAACAAATAAGAAAAATAAAATAAAGCTTACAAATTAAATGGGACAAAGAAAAGTAATTCTTCTATTGCTTTATTTTAATAATGATAGCAACTACCTAAAAATATCTAAAATTGCTACAAATATTTTACGATGCTACGGTATTCTTTTACTTACACTTGGCCAGCATTTTATCACATATGTCACAAGATTCGCACCTTGGCCTAACCTATTACTTAGCTCATAATTACTTAGCTCATCAGCCTATAACTTAGTCGCCATATATAAGTGATGTGTAACATTAATTGCACCTTCATAATGTGCGCTCATCCTTACGTCATGACATGTTACGGGGGTATGGCGAAACACACGGTCACACAAAACATTGGCGACACTTTCTCCGCCGGTATTTGGTTCGAAGTCAGTAAGTAAAAGTGACGCGAAACCTGTTTGATGTTCGTGAACGATGGGTGTTGCCATTGACTAGTAATGTATGTATGTACATATACAAGAAAATCAGTACCTTTTTATTACAAAATATCAAATATTATAACAACACCTAAACTTATTCAGGGGGTATCATCAAAAGTAAATGTATAATAATAATCAACTCTTATATTATGTCCCAATGCTGGGCTCGGGACCCCTCATCGAAATCAGCCGAGGAGGGTGTTGGGCCATAGTTCACCGATGCGCTGTTCCAATGCGGGTTGGTGAACTTCGCACACCTTCAAAGAATTTTAATCTCATCAGGCATGCAGGTCTACTCACGATGTTTCCTTAAACGGTAAGCAAGCGATGGTCTCATGTTCAGGTGCACGTAGAAATTAAGAAAAATTGTGTGCCATTTTAAGGCACCACAGGGGTCTGCATTGAACCCGGACCTCTCACTCAAGAGTACGAGCCCATACCCACTGGACCATTGTCGCACAAGGGGGTAAATAATCAAAAATAAATAAATGTTGATAAGCCCTTCGTCACCACTATTATCAAAATTTCAAACATAAGCCTCTTTTTGAAGTAAAATGGAAGATATAAGCTGTATAACAATATTTTCATACCATGAAAATGGCAGTTAATTAATTAAAAATAAGCAATTGTCTAGTTCAGAGAATGTAAGACTCATTCAACTCAATCGCCGATCCGCTGAAATATCTAGTAAACCCAGAAAAGAGTATATTTTTATGCTTCAATAAGATAAGATATATGTGAATTCCATCACCTGTTCTGTAAACTCCTTACATAACCAAGTATTTGACGACCTCTATGGCTCAGTGGTAAGCGCATTGGCGCTCAAGCCGGAGGTTGCGGGTTCGAATCCCACCAGGGAACAAAAATATTTTCTGTGTTCCTGGGTCATGGATGTGTATTAAATATGTGTATTATATAATAAAAATCTTAAATATATGTATATTATAAAAGTATTAAATATATTTCCGTTGTACCCGTACCCGTGTGTAGTACCCGTAACACAAGTTCTTCGAGAACTTACCACGGGACCAGATTCACGTGGTGTGAAAGCGTCCATAGATATTATTATTATTATTTGAATATCCGAAAACTACTTCAACATCAGAGTTAAAAGAATTCCACTCACAAGCTGCCCATTGACAATGTGTTTTGATTATAGCGAATGGATACGTGGCTTTCTATTTTTTAATCTGTGCTCGAAAAGCCATATCAATACAAGAACGTAATGTTTTAAAATATTTTTGCACAGTGATACAGTTAACTATAGTGTATATACATATATTATAACAACTACAATTTGTATTGTTTTCTAATGTTTGCGCGAATTTCACTCATTATAATGAAACAATTTTTACTACAATTTGTTGTGATTTTGTAGATACATAAATAGTAATAAGTTATCTATAACACGATAAAGAGCTTGATGTCTGTATGACGTGTTAATGTAAAGTGAAATGGAACAACGAAGGATCATCCATTATTAGAAATTAGGCATAAACTGATAGGAATTGTGCAGTGTTGGTATAATTGAATGGGAAGAACTAAAGATCAGACGTTATGGCGTCCACCGTATATATGTCCACCACGGTATGATGATGATGATGATGATGATGATGATTGGTTAAGATATATGTCCACCACGGGATGATGATGATGATGATTGGTTAGCAGCATGATGTATATTACTTTAAGTGGCAATAATTGTAAAATGGGTCTCATGAGACCGTCAACACAATAAAGTGACTTCAGAGAAGAACCTAATCATAACTCAAAGACTGGAAACATAAATGCAAACCCGATTCATCAATAAGTAAGTATTGGACCTCCATACAACTAGTTGTTGTACAGATACTAGACTAAGATTTGCATCTTGGGTAATTTTAGATATCGGTAATCACTAGGATAGATATACTATAGGTTCTGCCGAGCGTCATCACCACGATGCTCGGTGACAACGAGTCCTGGACGACGATGCTGTCCTTTTGCGAGGCAGTAATATCCGAGGCCGATGAGCGTGTGAGAGAAGAGGCCGCTGACGAGGCCTCCCCCCGCTGGCGACGCTAGGAGGCACTACTTAATGCACCTCCAGTAACGCCCTTGTGCTCGTATCGGGCTAAGGATGGGAATGGACTGGGAATGAATGGACCGGGCCTGTATGGCACGACATCGTCGGGACTGCTTAGTAGCGGCTGGGCAGTCCGCCCTCACGACGAGTAATCTGCCTTCGCCGGAGCCAGCCTGTCGCTGAGATGATCCTGTTTGCCATATTACCGAATCCGGGACCCTCAAAAAGTGGCTGAAGGCGCTCGCAGTGGTTTTAGTGAGCACTCCCAGGTGCGAGTCCCACATCGGGTCAGGATCTACCCGAAGATCCTGAATGCATTCATAAGGATTTCAATGCGATCCTTGTATTTTAGCTTGTCTTCCTATGATGTTAATTAATCCAATAAAAGGCAGATCAAAAACACAGCCTTGGCAGCCAGTCACGGAAAAGTATAACATAAAATTATTTATTATTAGTCATTTAATTTATAGAGTATAAAATATAATTTATATATATTAGCTAATTATAGTTAGAATCAGTCAGTTGTATTACAATCTTACCGCAGGTACCGGAAATATGGTGGGAAGGCCTTTTATAAGATCATTATAAAGATCAGTTTTATGTTACTTATAAGTCTTTTACTAATGATTACAGGATGAAGGAAAAACCGGAAAAATGTCGGTAAAACAAGTAGCAACTGTGTATATTTTATCGCCAAATTTTTATGTTATTATAAAAAGTGACGGTTGGCTGGTGGGAGTTCCTGGATGGAGATGTTGCGGGTTTGATTCCTGTCAAATAACAAAAAATATGGTGTGTCCTTACCTAGTCATGTATGTTAAATGGGTAAATTTATTCCATTACCTCTCCAAGTTTCTGTAAGACCAATTCTTCATAACTTACTTCTTGACAAGATTAGGTATATGATGTACTTGCTCATAATTATAAGAAACAAGAATTTGATAAACCTGTCAAGGTTTTGTTGTTCATTTTTATCAACCTTACCCTATTTTATTTAATGCAGTATATAAATTGCGGGGGATTTTTTACCGATTTCGAAGTTATGTCTCGCCAGATCCACCAAACATGAAAAGCCGCTTAAAACCTACATGTTACTCTTAAAATCTATTCAATTTTACGAATTCTCACACAATGGCACGTTTTAAGTATTTCTTACATTTTAAGATAAAATGTTTGATATCCTTTCAACAGCCTTTTAAAAATAAACGCATAAAGCAAGAAGAAGCCATGTTTCAGAATTTCTAATTTATAAGTGTAATATTAATTTACAAAAGTACCTCTACCATGAGTTTTTGTTACAAGCGCACATGACAACTAATAACTTAACTATAGTAGTTAACGTAAAAACGTAACACGAATAGAAAACTATACCATACTACCTCTACCATGAGTTACATATTTGATAGATACCCTTACCTCTACCATCAGTTTGTGTTACACAGAAATACATTTACAATAGAAAACGAAGGTATGGTATAGTTTTCTATTCGTGTTGCGTTTTTACGTTAACTACTATAGTTATGTCATGTGCGCTTGTAACAAAAACTCATGGTAGAGGTACCAGGATCTCTTTACTAACATTTTAAATATTTAAATAAATAAATCATTATAATCAGAAAATGTAATTGTAAAAACCTTCAACATGAATTTAAAATATTCCATAAAATAATATTGTGAGAAGAAAATCCTTCTCAGACAAATCTGCTTCCAATCATAAGCATCTCTTGCAACAGAATATTGGATATTTAGTCGAATTTAGTCATAATTACAAAAATAACGACCTTAGCGCAGTCTAAATTGAGCTCGACAAACTCAAAGGATTTCAAAATATCCTATTCACGTGTGAATTCAATAATGTATCAATTTCACAGTCATTCATAAAACTTGTACAATATTTCCAGAAATATCTATCAAACATACCTTACATCTTACAAATCAATTTAACCAATGTTAATAGTTATTTTATTACATAATTATATCTTACCACTTTATATAATTGAATTAGTGTAGCAAATACAGGGTTAAACTTATTATGGAACTATCTAATGCATCTACGATAACTATGTTGCTATAATACTAATTTGTCGTTTTTTGTTACAGATAAATATTACATCTTAGTACCGGAAAGGTGAGTAATGTTAAATTATAATATATTGTATAACGTCAAAAAACGATGTATATCGTATAAATGACACCTCTGACCTTTGACGACCTCTGTGGCTCAGTGGTAAGCGCGTTGGCGCTCAAGCCGGAGGTTGCGGGCTCGAATCCCGCCAGGGAACAAAAATATTTTCTGTGTTATGTCATGGGTGTGTATTATATAATAAAAATTAAATATAGGTATTTATAGTAAGTATTAAATATATTTCCGTTGTCTGGTACATAAATTCTTCGAGAACTTACCACAGGACCAGATTGACGTGGTGTGAAAGCGTCCATAGATATTATTATTATTAATAAATAGTATCTAGTATAGAAAATGATAATTGTTTTATTCGCATTTTTCCATGGTTATTCTTATTCTATAAGATTTAGTTTTCGTCAGTTTTCAAATTGTACAGTAGGTTTTCGGGGGATATTGATCCCTATAAAGATTATGCATTCACAATATTTAAATAAGGATAATTAATACACAATAATATTACGTTATTTATATATATATATATAATTTAGTTGAAATACAACCTATGTTACAAATAGGGTGAAATTACAGTGAAATGGTGTGGTTGTGCATATGATATAATTTGTATCTGTCAATCATATATAATATCTGTTTTACATTATATGTAAAAATCTAAAAATAAAAGTTTTCTGCCGTGAGGCGATAATACAACCATATCGATATTATCTCATGAATATAATTGTGTCTAATCACTGATATCTTTGAATAATTATGGCACCTAGAAAAATAGAGTGACCTTAGAAATAGAAAAGGTTGCCTTCACGCTCACTGGGTGTTCGTTAAAATGGTTGTTAAATGGTTATTCTACAATTATAGCGCAGGAAAGGGAAGTGATGGAAGCAGTGGGTTTCAAGGCGTCGGATTATTCATATTATACTTATTAACTATGTTTTTATAAAGATATTTTCCATTATTATTACATAAATCATACTCTCGTCTGACGTTGTACTTGATTGACTTCCTGGAGAGCAAAAAATACATTCTTCATACGTTTAAATGGTACATATTGCTAGGGGAAAATCTACTTGTAGCTCTATTAACAATAGATGTGAACTAGGAAGAAAATTTACTTGTAATTCTAGAATTATCTGAATTATTTTAGGAGGTGGGTCTTCTTTTAGCTCACCTATTAGTTGTATTGTTGAGATATTCATTTTTTTGTATAGTATAGGAAAGCAAACGAGCAGTCGAAACCTTTTGGTGACTACCGACGCCCATACACATTCGCACAACCAGAGATTATGCAGATGTGTTGCACTCCTTTTCCCCATCCCCCCCCCCCCAATGGGCCACCGGAAACTCACAAACGAAACACGAAACACGACAGCGTAGCTGTCACTTGACGCCGGTGTTATGTGAGCGAGAGGTACCACCCCGGTCGTGCCGACCCAATTTGGCTGTAAAGCAGTTTAGTGCAACACAATTGTGGTATCAAAAATACAAATTAGATTTATGGTACCTATCTCATCATCATTATCGTTTTTGTTTACCTTTTTAGGGTTCCGTACCAAAGTACTACAAAGTATGACTTCGCTGTCTATCTGTCCGACTGTCTGTCACCAGGCTGTATATCCAGAACCGCGATAGCTAGACAGTTGAATTTTTCACAAATGATGTATTTCTGTTGCCGTTTTACCAACAAATACTATCGATATCAATAACGGCAACGGGTAGGCACTTAAAATATTCACAAAATACTTACTTGTATAATTACTTATAAAATTAAAATAAAAGAAATATCTAAGTGTCTGATGTTTTTTTTTTTGATGGATCTATGCTAACGGCCCGAAGGCCCTAATGCTACTTCCGATTACTGTGAGCCCATTCGGCTCACTTTTGATTTATAAAAGTTGTCCTCCGCCAACCGTACAGTCTGCGACCACACTGCCTCCTGGCGTCGGTTGTGAATGTCTGATGTTGTATATATAACGGTAGGGAACCCTTCGTGTGCGGTCCGATTCGCACTTTATTGAAACTTTACAAGTCAACTATCTGAGCCACCTGTTAGCAAGTGCTAACTTGTTCACTCAAGTATAGCTCTTATTATGCCTGTATGGAAAAATTTATGGGTGCATGACAGGTTACCTTTTAATGGAAGGCACCTGAGGTGACTTCTAGTGAATAGGGGGTTATGACGAATCCGACGTAACCGACAGATCTTATCCAATGCTGGCCTTACGCAAAAAAATGGAATTAGCTAAATTTTCTGTTTACTTCTGACCGCAAATTCAATTTATGACTTGTCTATTAGCTTTAGGAAGAGAGTGTTAATAGCTGTACTAATTGGCCTGTCATTTCTGAACATGCTAACAATATAAGTTAAATAAATTACATAAAAATCGTTACTAATAGGTCCGGTGTATATTGACAATGAAACATTTTAAGTAATTGATATATTAATTAGTAATTAACTAGCCTTAAAGTGAATGGACATAGTCACCGTAATATATTAGTTGTAGAAGCTCAATAACGGTCCTTTCGTTTTGCTCCTGAGTCATGGATGCATGACTTGATTTCCTTCATGCGTTACGTTATAATAAATAGCGATCCCATTTAAGAGTCGTGGACAATTAATTATGATATATACAAATTCTGTCACGTTGTTTGTCCGCGGTGAAATACTGAATCGATTTTAATGAAACTTTGTATACTACAGTTTTATATTACTTGAGAGAATTAGAATAGTTTGAGACAGAAACTGTTATCTGTCACAAACTGTGATCGACGTCTGCTAAGTTGTTTTTGCTCTACGTATTTAATATAAACTTTTCGGCACTACTTCGTGTAATAATATTATCTTTAGATCTTTATTTTTCTCTAATGTGAGCGAATTTCACTTATTACAATAATAATAATAATTTATTCAAGAAAAGTACATACATAGTAAATTATATAGAAACATAAGGTACAATTTGCATTAATTGTATAAGATTAACGGTAGTGCCTTTTGTGTTAATTATATGTTAGGGCAAAAATAATTTCTGACCCGATTGGCAGTTTTGAAGATTAGCGCATTCAAACAAAAACCACTTAACCTTTAGCATATCAAGAATAGACATTTCCTATACAATTAACGTTTATTGTCTACGTTTGTATCACAATCAAAAAGTTAAAATTTCAAAGAACATTTTGCTAAATAATAAATATTTTATTTCGAAAATAAATAACATCCAACTTATAATAAAATTGGTCCCCTACATGGCTTCTTACTGTTACTAGTAATATTATTATCGTAGTTTACATGTTTAAGGAATGTTATCATAATAGATCCGTTATTATTGACGCTACGTGCGGCAACACTGGGGGTCGATGAACCGACCCAAGGATATGAATCAAATCAAAATATTATCTTTATTTCGTAGGTAACAACCGGTACACTTGAAATACGTCAAAAAAATAGGCAATAAAAAGTAAGTGTAGTAAAAAAAGACAAAAAAAGTTGTTTGAAATGCAGACTCCCCTAAGAAAACGAGAAAAAAAATTAGGGGTTTGTCATCAAAAATAAACGTAGTTTATACATACATCATGTCCATGTGAAACCTTAACAGTGGAATGGAACATGGTCTTGGAATTCATTGAATGAGGTCTATGTTCAACATGATGATGAAGTCCTTTATTTTCCACCGCATATATTTACCAACTACGAATCATCATCGCCTACGAACGTTCATATCATGAGTTCACATGGAGCTATCCTAGGCAACTCATTTGCTGGGAGGGGACTTGTCTCTGCCGAGCATCATCACCGCGATGCTCTGTGACGACGAGTCCTGGACGGCAATGGTCTCCGACTGCGTGACAGTAATTTCCCAGAAGGAGGCCGACGATCGGGTGAGAGAAGACGCCCACGGGACCTCCCCCCGCGGCCGACGAACCAGGGTGCGTAGGAGGTGCGGTGAGAAAGGAGGCCGCCTTCTGGGACATTACCGGCTCCCTGCGGGCCGTCTGGCACAGGTACTCACCGAAGCAACCATGCCCGGTGAGCACCTGTGTCAGACGGAAGGTTAGGGGTTTGCGCTTACGGCGTATCCACTGCTCGAGGATCGAACGCAGAGCAGCCGTTAGGCTTTTTCCATACGGCTGCCTAGCCAAGTCCTCCCCCCACCTCCGGGTTAACGACTCTTGCCCTAGTCGGCGAACCCGCAGGATCCCGTCCAGCGTAAGGCTCTCACCGAGATACCTCCTATCCGAGACATAGGAGTGCGTCTCGGCAAGAACCTCCGCCACGAGTTCCTACGGGGGTCACCAGCTAGGGCAGTGGCTGCGTCACGATACCGATACCGTATGGTACCCCCGAATCACCCTTACCGCGATGACCCGCTGTGCCGAGCGCACCTTAGCCTTATTCCTCGCGGTAGCGCGTTGCCACTTGCCTTATCTGACATACTCTCTTACGTCTCGTTCAGTCTCGGTCGTCGGTTAGTCTCGGTAGCAGTAATCTGCCCTTCTCATCTACAGGTAAATCCAATCCTATCCTTTAATATAATGACACAACTTTTATCGTTTAAATCTTAAGTTTATTACACGCCCGACTCCTCGGATACTTTACAAAAATCTTGGTTCAGTTCTTTATGTGCTTTCATTAATTTGTATTTTAGTTTGACATTTATTTAATTAATTTCTGATCGAATTTTTCTTTTCATAAGATACCATCATCAAAGCCAAATCTAACTTTCATTAAAGCTGAAAAAATCATTTCCAACCAGGCGTTGGTTGGAAAGCCCAAAAGGCTACCGATAAATTATGACACGCATTAGCATTTATATTGACCACGAGGTGACCCCGTCACCTTGTTGGGGTCAATAGTCGATAGCATTGAATAAATTGCGACCAACCGGAGCGGAACGGAACCGCAGAACATCTGTACAAATACAACGGTCCACTGCGCATCGTCTATCACGTACTGGTCAAACAATTATAACCAAACCGCCAGTGGACTATACATTTATAATGATTTATAATAATGACTAACCAATGTCCCTTTCTAGTTTGTAGAGTTATTTAAGTTTTATGAAAAACTGTTATGTCTTTGAGATATAGATGGAAATATTAATCTTCATATTCACTTTCCAAACCCCGACGCGAAGACAGGTGTCATACCTTAGCTTGAACGCAAAGTGTGTGCTTTCCTAGCGGTGGTTCTTAGATGTATTTTATCAAAATCGGCAAAGCCGATTCAATATCATCAGCTATCTTATTATTGAACTTGCTAGTGCCCGCAGCTTCACCTGCGTTAACTTAGATTTACAGCTGTTTCCTGTTTGACGATAATTATTTCATAGCCTTGGTCACTCAGTGCTAACATAGCATTCTAATGGTGAAAGATTTTTTAAATCGGTCGAGTTTTAAAGTTAAATCGTTACAAACGATCAAAAAACAAAAGATGAGATCTATCCTCTTTATAATACTATTTAGCTTATAAATAAAACATTTTTACGGATTTTATCGCGGTTTATTAAGATTTTACATGCTCGACATTTCGGATACTTTACAGCAACCATGGCCACGAGCAAACAGAACGGAAACGTCGGGCACGTAAAAAATTTAATAATCCGCTTTACAATCGTAAAAGTTGTAGTAATAGATTAAGTATGTTTTTTTAAGTAAACCTATAAATATTTGTTGTAATCTAAAATTATGAAGCCGATGAACCCGCGTCTTGACGTTTAATCCTAGAATCAGCAGTGTACGGTAATAGGCTGTGATAGGAGAGTAGGATATAGGTGTTGATGATAGCTAATTACTACATTATGCACTGCCCAAGTGTGAGTTCTACATAGGGTCAGGAACCACCCAAGTACCTGGCTACATCCAAAAAGATTTACCAGCGTCAAAAAAAGGTTAGACATTAAATAAGAACCATCATTTTTTTATATCTGCCATGTGTAATATATCTAGGCATAAAAACTTTCACATTTAAAATATCTATTAATAATTGTCTCTACAATATTATCATATCGTTCTCCGTTTTAGCTCAGTCACTTTGTTAATAGTAATTTTCGCATGATAATATTTGATTCCATTAAAAAGTAATGAATAAGATTATATAATATTGGTGTTTAAGTAAAAGCAATATCGTGATTTATGTAGCGAAGCAATAGCATATTTGAAATTGTAATAAACAGGTAAAAAAAAATATTCACAATTATAACAACTCTTCAACTCTCCCTGCATGGTATGGGTTATTTTTTTATTTTTTAGAACAAACTATTTTTTTTTTTTCAAATAGATACCTACAAGCAAGCATCACATCAGTCTAACATCACCTTCATCATAATTATCATCAGCCTCTATTCTTCCACTGGTCCTCAATGAATTTTGATGATTGCTCTGTACTTTGTTGTTGTGTTAACTTAACACAAAGATTCTTCAAGTAGTTCTAGTTTCCCAGTGAAAGAAACGTGTTGTACCCTCTGCATGGATACCACCACCCTGGTTTTTTCTTCCGTGAAACAGCTTTGCAGCTTTGTGAGAAGCGAAGAGAAGGGCAGAACTGGCAGTGCTTACTTACAAAGACTTAACATCTCATGTGGCTAGCCACATAAATGAATTGCCTGGGCTATTTCCAGGTTAACTAGTTATGTTCATGGGCGACGTTGATCCTAATATTATAAATGCGAAAGTTTTGAAGAATGTGTAATGTGTATGTTTGTTACTCTTTCACACAAAAACTACTGTATAGGTTATAACAAAATTTTACAATCACATAGCTTATACATTAGAATAACATATAAGCTATAATGTACCCCTGTACTCCCACGGGAATAGGAAGTACACGGGCGAAACCCCGGGGCGCTGCTAGTATAACATAAAGTTAAGTCGGTTGGTCAGTTTTCACGTCAATATCGTAATAAGGAGAAACAAAATGTGGTACAAGCGTGTCGCACTGTTAACAAGCACTTAAAACTTGTTTTGTCTTACATGTTCTCATTTTGTTTTGTCCAGCAATTTGTCTTTACGCAATTCTAATCTATAGGCTATTGTAAATTTCAACAGCGATTTCTTAAGGCGTCGCCTTGATATGTGTTTTCATGCATCCGGAACGTTTTAATTTGTTGCAGTGTGTAGTTACAAAATGTAAATAAACTTCAATGCTATTGAAGTCATTTATTTAAATTTGATTTCGCAAAATACTATTACACTAAAAATATAATCGTTATTACTGGTTCAAAGAACGTTTGATACAATAGGTATACATATGAAAATACTGTAGACTCCGTTTTTGTGGTATCTATAAAACAATGTTCTTTCAAATAAATCCAAAAAAATATGTATTTTCACTATACCTATATCTTTTCTGTTTTATCCCTTAAGGGCTTTCAAGTCATGTTATTTTATTATATCAGTAATCATAGTCATTTCAAATCATATACAGCTGAAATTGGCCACATTCGACTAAAAAAGAACACTGAAATTCACTGAATGTGCACTAATTTAGACGAATATTTTATTGTTACTTTCTTCTATCTATCTCATCGATGACTATCATCATCGGCCCGTTATTGCTCACTACCACAGTATAAGTATCAACCAGTATAGAAACTACCAACAAACGCTCGAAACGACACACTCACACAAACATGCGCAACGTCGCTTACTACTGACGGCACTGCAAGGTTTGCTTAGTGGACGCGTCGATACGCACGTTTCTGTGTGTGCCGTTTCGAGCGTTGTTCGTAGCTTCCGTACTGTCGATATAATGTATACTGTGCTACTACTAAGCATAGGCTTCCCTTTTTTGCCAATATCTTCTGGCCCTTGCCTGTTTCATCCATGTTTTCTTATCATTATGTGGTACATATTTTTTACGTTCATTTCAGACATCACATTGGACGCTCCAATTTATGTCATCTGCGTGAAACCTGTAGAACGTTAACATAGATCTTGTCAAGAAAATATTTCTCAGATAATCTCAAAACCGATTTCAAGCTGAAAATTACTTCAGAGGTTGTTACAGCTTGATTTGGACTCTGGTACAATATATCGCCATTCGTGTAAATTACGTGACACTTAAAAGTAATTGAATAAGAATGAAAAATGTAAGCGTCTGAAACTCAATTTAGATATTGAATTGAATAAATTGTGCAGCATTTTCGTAAATTTACGAAGCCCCAAAGCCGCGCACGTAACGACCCCTCCAATTTCCCCTTGAACCTGAATCCATTCAGGAAGCGAAGGCGTTGCGCCTCCACTCGATCGCCTAAAGTACCACCGTAATATCAGTGTATTAACATTATTATAATGCGGGAGTCATTTTTAGGATATGATTAAGTGATCATTTATTGTTGTTGTTGTCATGTATTTTAATAAGCAGGGTTATTAAAGAAAATAAATTATCTTTTTCAGAACATGTAAGAAAGATACCGGAATATTATTCTTTAATTTATAATTATTATAGTAAGAGGTCATGCTGCATTGCAGCCGAATGTGGTCGGCACGACCGGGGTGGTACCTCTTGCGCACCGGCGTCAAATGACAGCTATGCTGTTGCGTTTCGTGCCGTTTGTGAATTTCCGGTGGCCCATTGGGGAGGACAGGGAGGAGAAAAGCAACGCATATGTATAACCTCTAGTTGTGCGGATGTTCATGAGCGTCAGTTATCGTGCTTGTTTGCTTCCTTTTGCCATAAATATTACATAAAGTCCGTATTCGCGTAGTATTGTAAATATTTATAATTGTTTTAATGTGTCTATAAAAGAAAGATTACAGTGCTTCTGACACGATACTGTTTTTTAAATCGGCTGTCCGTTTGCCCAAAACGGGCAATCGGTTAACTTGGTGGTGAGTGATCAGTGACGTCCATAGACAACCGCTACACATTAGCAGGTTCTTCGCTGGCCTTTTACTTTTTAGTAAATGTCTTTAGCACAGATTTGCGCAAAAAATAGGAAATGTTTTTATTTATGTATGTATTTAGAAAAATATATTAAGTACATATTAGTTGTCTGGTTGCCATAACAACAAGCTCTGCCTAGTTTGGCATCAGATAGCCGTATATGAGTTGTCCCAAGATATTATTATTATAATTATGATTTTGACATGTATTTTATAACATAAAATCTAAAAACAACAACAAAATATCAATCAATGAAAATTTACAACAACAATATTATACCTTAAACAATGACAATCCGCGAAATTAAACAATGCAATTTCAACACATTGGTATACTCGTCATTTAATTTATATATACTTTATCAACAAATTAAACATAATAATTATTTGAATTTACTGTAACATTGTTCAGTGTGACCTTAATTTCTACTGACCTACGAAGCAGAGGCCGCGCTTTTAACATTTACATATTAAATGCATGTACATTGATAATGAAAACAAAATATATAATTGTTGAAACGATTTGTTGTGTTCAAAGCACATTTGTCAATTATGTAAGCAATTATTAGCATTTTATTTATGTTGAGCAAAATATTGGGGACCGTTAGAAAAGGCGTTATAGATATGATATTTGTGGATATTGTTGAAGCAAATAAAATAAATATATAGCTTTTAATACACCAGTCCACCGTTATCATCATTAGCATTTATCCGTCCACCGCTGAACATTGGCCTCCTTCAATGAACGCCAAAATGAACGATCCCTTGCCACTCGCATCCACCATACTATCCTACAATTGCGACTTGCGTTATACCTTCCCAAGATACCCAAGTGAAGTTTGACAAATAATAAATAATAAATAAATAAGAAATAATTAAGAAATATGGCAAGGCCATTACCTAAAATTAAGGGTAATAAAGTAAAGACAAGTTTATTACTTTAGTAATATGTAGTAGAATTGAGTATACTCCGTCCATATTCACCCACTGCGGAACATAATCCCTTTTTTTCCTTTCACGCCGGGAAATGCTCTTAGGCATCACGCGGGGGAGAGGGGACTCCCCAGGCGAGTATGTGGGACTCGCTGCGCCCTAAAGATCGTAAGGTGGATGCAGCTCCATTGGTGAGGTGGCCTGGATCTGTTGAGTAACAGGGCACCTCGATGGCTATAATCAGTCCCCCAAGAGACCGACGACAAATGCTGGACAACAGCATCACAGAACAACCCCTCCCAACGTCGGGGCTATGCAATGTCATCCCATATGGGTGCCATCCTCGCCCCTTGTCCCCCCTGCTCTTTTGTCCCCTCTTCTTAAAGAGGGGTATACATTCTGCCCTGGGGGACATTACTGCCTCGCAGAAGGAAACCATCGCCGTCCAGGACTCGTCGTCGCCGAGCATCGCGATGATGACACTCGGCAGAGACAAGTCCCCTCCGATGACTGATGTCAGATCATGACGCAGCGCCGCCCATCTCGGGCACACCTCGAGGGTGTGCTGGGCCGAGTCTACCGCCGCGCCACAATCGTGACACACTGACAACGGCTCCCTGCGGGCCGTCCGGCACAGGTACTCACCAAAGCAACCATGCCCGGTGAGCACCTGTGTCAGACGGAAAGTGAGAGGTTTGCGCTTACGGCGCATCCAAGGACGCGCGCTCAAGGACCGGACGCAGAGCAAACGTTAGGCTTTTGCCGTACGGCTGTTGCGCCAGGTCCTCCCCCCACCTTCGCATTAACGTCCTACTTGTGTCTAACTTAGACCAAACAAAAATCGCCATACCATCTATGTGGAGCCCGAACGTTCCCCAAATAAGGTAAATCCCTGCTTCTCCAACCAATACCTTTAAAATTTGCATTAGATCCTCGCCCAAACCTAATAAATAGTGTCGATCGTTATCAATGTTTATAACTAACGATGATGAATATGAAACAACATAAATGGAAGACATAAACTCAGGTACGTCCTAGAAACACTTAATAATATTGCAGGGGATAACTAGAGTTTAACAGGGTGGAAGCTCATGAAACATTTAGAGATGTGCCCAGGCGACAGGCTGAGATTGCTCGCCCCGAGGTAAGAGTCTTTATTAATGCACGCCGACAACGTAACCAACTTTAAGAAAACTACTTCAAACAAATCTCGCATCCTCTCATTTCCCAACGTTAAACAACTAACAGTTTATGGAGGAATTTCCAGGGAATTTTCTTTTGCCCGGCTACGTTTTGAACAAATTATGGCATCTAGAAGAGTTGGAACTAGAAAGTTGTACGGAATTTGAATTTTATCGTTATTTTTTAATAGTTGCTAAGTGTGTAATTTAGATAGAATGACGATCAAGTTAGAGGTAGTGCCATGCTGCTTTGCATCCAAACTGGGCCGGCACCACGGGGTACCTCTCGCTCACATAATACCGGCGTGAAGTGACAGCTATACTGTCGCGTTTTGTGCGGTATGTGAGTTTCCGGTGGTCCATTGGGGGAAAAGAGAAAAGGAGGGCAACGCATCTACATATTTTTGGGTGCCGAATGCCTCCTTATGACATAATAAAGAATTTCCATGCAGGGGCTGGTCCTGGTCTGATACGCGCGACTAGGGCGACATACGTGAACAGTAGACGGAAAAGACTGGTGAAGATTGTGATGATGATAGTGCTATCTTATCGTTCAGCTAAGCATAAGCGGTCCGGACCCGCTAGAGTATTTTGTTCCTAAGAGTAATTCCTAGAAGACCGACCTAACGGACGGATATGTCATCTTCTAAGCCTGAGACTCCTCGTACACTATTTCACCAATAGTTACGCCTTGAAAATGAATCCAATTAAATGAGCATAGACATTTCACAATCCAAAATACCTTTTTTTTTCTTTAACGCCGGGAAATGATCTGAGGCATCCCGCGGGAGAGTGGGTCTCCCCAGGCGGGTATGTGGCACTCGCTGCGCCCGAAAGGTGGTAAGGTAGACACAGCTCTACCCACTAAAATCCGGTAAGTGCCGTCAATGCCGCCTTTGGTGCCCCGGATCTAATGAGCAAACAGGGCACCTCGACGTCTAGTCAGTCCCTCAAGGGACCGACACCACATCCTGCAGGATTCACCTTAGACTACTGAGCCGCACCGCCACGACAAGGCTTGGACCATGGTGGGGAGACATTTCACAATCCAAAATACCAAACCTTAGACATAAAACAAAACAATTTCTACCTAGAAAGCTTTGTGTGCCGAGGACAAGAGAAAATTACTATGAGCAATATCAGCACCTTGCAAAACAGATCGAATTCGAAGATTTTGCGAAACTTTTCGTGATCAGAAAGCCGCAGGTTTTCCGCGTCGTGTCGTACCTACAGACAAACTATGTAATTTGTTTTTATTTCTATACGTGACGATAATCTTTGACAGAATTGAGGCCACTTGTATCAGCTACAAATTGCACATTTTTCACACGTTTATTTTGAAGACGATTATGTATTATTATTGGACGCCAATTTGCAATTACTGGTATTGGGACCTATCTTCGGTTTCAAGGTGGTTGTTTATGATATATCATGTGTTCCATTATAACTTTTTAAAAATCACTTAAAAATATGCGTATTAAATATACAGGTTGGATTTTTGAGACGGGTCAGTAAGGACAGGTACCTTAACCGTTATAGTTACAGGAAAACGTTCCTATAGGAGGTCTTCTTATATCCAGAATATCTTTAAAAGTTATGGTGGTATACTACACATGAGATTGGTAAATTCCGATACCTTTTTACCAATTGGTATTTATGTTAGGCTGAGGGACTGATGCCCCTGATGATGTATAGGGTATAAGTAGTATAGTATACTGATGCCCTAAGAGTTAACTGAACGCCGAACATTTTGAGTGACGATGGTCTAGTGATGCGCTCGGCCTCTTGAGTTAGAGGTCTGGGTTCAATCCTGACTCCTTTTGTGCCATGAAATAGGTTTTTCTAAATTTCTACGTGTACCTGAAAATAAGACCAACGCTTGCTACCGGTTAAGGAAAACATCGTGAGAAAACCTACCTGATGAGATTAAAAGTCAGTTAAGGTGTGCGAAGGTTACCAACTGGCATCAAGCCCTCTGGCTTGTGTGTATCGGTGAACTATGGCCCAAAACCCTCCTCGCCTGATTTCGACCCGTGCACTGCTGGGCACGGGTCTCCGTGCCCAGCAGTGCGATATTATTATTTTATTTTATAATATTTGCCTCATCTATGTATTTCTTCAGCATAGAAGTAATGACTAATGGCAATATACTGTGTAGACAAGGTAGTAGCAACATAGAAGTTTATTCATTTAAGGTAAGAACATGTTAACTGGTTTTAATAATAATATAAAAAATTGCACTAACTAGTTTACTAGGAAAATATGATTACATCAAATTCTGAACAAGTTTTTGTTTAAGTTAAACATACAGTTGTCATCATTTTTTGTATCTAGCAACACTGGGTTGCAAAAATCGTATATCTGATACAATCAACATAAAACCTAGCTGGAGTTTACATAATGTTATTCTAAGAAAGTCATAAAGCTAACGAGACAAAACAATAGCATACAAAAATAAACAATAATTTATTTTATTATTATTGGTAACTAAAATCTCGGAACTGCTAGGTGTGCCTTACTAGTCTTTTTGACGTGACAACGTCTTATAATTCGATGGAGCCGGCTGCAAGAACGAAAAAACATGACATATGCGATGACGTATGCGGCGTTACCTCGCTCTGAGGCGTTCATTTTCTTATGACGATGTCACGTTCAACTATCGTCAGTAAACCGAGTTTACAGACAACCGATGTTTTTTATGTCATTCATGTGACACTCACAAACTCACAAACCGCACGAAATGCGACAGCATAGCTGTCACTTGATGCCGGTATTATGTGAGCGAGAGGTACCACCCCGGTCGTGCCGGCCCAGTTCGGCTGCAATGCAGCATGGCACTACCTCTTACTGTCCGTCCGTCCGTCTGTCTGTCTGTCTGTCTGCTTGTTCAGGCTAGTCTCTGAAACGGCTTGGCCGATTTTTAAGGGACTTTCACTGGCAGAGATCTGATATTATAGGGAGTAACTTAGGCTATAAAAATAATCATCATCAATCCGCGTACGGCTGTAAATCTAAGTTAACGCGGGCGAAGCTGCGGGCAACAGCTAGTATAGTATAAAACAAAAATCTATATACAAGTATTATGTGTATAGAATGTTGTCATTCTTCAATGCTATATTTTAAGCAATTTAAACCTGTTTTAAAGTAATACTCCAAGGCCGTATTTTCACTTAATGTTTGAGAAGAAAGTGTTCAAACATTAAGCGCGTAAATTTAATATTAGTATTATGATTACTTTTATAAACACCAGATGTTGTTAGTGGCTATGTACGTATGGACCTTACCTAGATAAAAGCCGAAAGCCTGATTGCCATGTATGCTACAATTTAAGTTAGGTATATCCTATAAGTAATTAAACTTATATCATAAAATGTTATAAATAGTTCAAGTTACTTAGCTTCAAGTTACATTAATATAAAATATGTGTAGAATCGATGAAAAGAATGATTGTTTTACCATAATATCAGCGTGTTTTCCACTATAAAATGCATGAGCTTTATTCCGTATATTTAGGTATCTTTTCACATATAACATAAGGTGTCTAGAAAGAAAATTTAGTGTAAAATCCTTTTTCCATTTAAGTTCGTACTTTGTAAAAGCTTAAGTGAAAATTTGTTGCTCTGTTTAAAAAGTACATTGCTCTATTTAAATACACCTTTATAAATTACTTCATAAACCTAAGCGGGTGCTCATTAAATTGTCCACAAAAGTGCATCATTATTTACCACCGGCTTTCCTACAACTTAAGAGCTATTGCAATTTAATTAAGCTACACTACAGATATCAATTCTCCCGCATATAAAAACCAGGGCACTGTACATTACGGTTTTAAAACGGACAGTATAAGATACATTTAATGAAAGTGGTCAATGTATGCCGGTGTAATAGAAATTACAAAAACTATCGCATTGAGGCTTAACTGGTATTGAACAGGGCCGTGTACTCTCGGTCAGTTCGCCGCAAACTGGTTTCATTATCAAAAGTCAATAACTTTCCGATGCATTCCGAGTCATGGCCAAGTCTACAACGTAATAAGCTTAGCCGCATTACTGTGGTAAGTGATTTAGACATGTTGACACCGGATCATAACCATAGTTGCTACAAGTGACTTATATTAGTGACTTATAATATGGACGTTCATAGACAGGTACTTTTAGGGTTCCGTAGCCAAATGGCAAAAAACGGGACCCTTATAGATTCGTCATGTCTGTCTGTGTGTCTGTCTGTCTGTCTGTCTGTCTGTCTGTCCGTCCGCATGTCACAGCCACTTTTTTCCGAAACTATAAGAACTATACTGTTGAAACTTGGTAAGTAGATGTATTCTGTGAACCGCATTAAGATTTTGACACAAAAGTAGAAAAAAAAAACAATAAATTTGGGGGTCCACATACTTAGATCTGAAACTCATTTTTTTTTTTCATCAAATCCATCTATGGATAGGTCTTCAAAATTGATATTGAGGTTTCTAGTACCTTTTTTTTTCCAAATCGAATGTCCCATCCTCGCCTCTTGTCCCCTCCTACTCTTTTGTCCCTCCCTCTTATAAAAGGGTACAAAAAGCACCCCCCTCGGTTCACTTGGTTTCGCCCAAGGTGCTGGGTTCACCTTAGGCAAGGGCTAGGGCTCAGTAGAGCCCTACCGCCTCGACAAGGCTTGAACCGTGATGGGGACTTCCGCAAAGCCTAATTTATTGACCATCTAATCCATGTATGAGAGTAGGTATATCAAAGTCAAGGTTTATAAGACTTTTCTCCACATAAAGCCTATACCTTAATAAATACCGGTGGGAGGGAAGCGCTGTGCCACGCTCCCGGCTGCATGGTTACCACCATCTTGCTTGTTTCTCCCGTGAAACAGCTTTGCTGGCAGACTTAACATCTTATGTCTCAGGATAGGCAACACATAAATGAGTTGCCTGGGCTCGTTCCAGGTAAACTAGTTTATGTTCATGGGCGACGTCGACCACTTACCATCAGGTGGGACGTTTGCCAGTTTGCCTATCCAACTAACATAAAAAAACAATTTGGGTGCATTGGTGTCAACAAAAACATTGCTGCATTTTGATGTTAATATTAATGGCCATGTCCGTAACAAGGGGAATGATGAAAGTATCTGCAATCAACTTTCTCCCGCCATCTTGGGATAGCCAGAATGAGAGTCAATGTACAGATATTTATAGGGTGATAGCCTTAAACGACAAATTAAAAACGATGAGATATTGTATGTCTGTTTAATAAAAATCTCTTTAAATTGTGAGATGACTGGATATCCAAACAACGTGTCGTCTCACTGCTGAATAAGCGCTGCTTAGAGCAAACTGGTTGCTTGAAATAAACAAGTAGAAGTGTGCTGATAAAGTGGACGGACGCGCGGCAGGGTTCGCATCCCTGGGGATAAGCAACCTATAAAACTTTTACTACTCCCTCCTGGCTCCTACTTTTTTTTTTCTTTAACGCCGTGAAATGCTCTGAGGCATCCCGCGGGGGAATGGGTCTCCCCACGCGGGTATGTGAGACTCGTTGCGTCCGAAAAGCTGGTAAATGGACGCAGCTCTATCCACTGAAACCCGGCAAGTGCCACCAATGCCGCCTTTGGTGAAGTGCCCCGGATCTAATGAGCAAACAGGGCACCTCGACAGCTAGTCAGTCCCCCAAGGGACCGACGCCACCTCCACAGAGGGGTTGTCCCGCACCCCTCTCGTTGTCACGCATGGAACAACCCTTCCCAACGTCGGGACAGTACAATGGGGTGAGGTTCCCGTCCTCGCCCCTTGTCCCCTGCTCTTTTGTCCCCTCTTCTTATAAGACAGAGCCCCCTCGGCTCAATTCGCTTCACTCAAGGTGCTGGGTACACCTTAGGCTACTGAGGCCCCACACGTCAAGGCCTGAACCATGGTGGGGTCCTGGCTCCTACTACTATATATATGTTTATGTTGAACATATTAACATTAACATACATACAGCATGATCTATAAAGGCAGAATTAATTAAAAATGTGTGGCAGACATTATAATATATAATATAATATAAGTTCGTGTCAGATCAGTCGATATTATAATATTATACAGAAATACAAAAACCAGACGCAGGTGAAAACGTTTATTCATGATCATCATTATCAATCTCCATCCATGTGGCGATGCATGTCAATAATTGTCATCAAATGCCTGCACTTGTTCCTGCTGGACATATTCAATGAACATAAAGACGGCAGATATGCTCGGACCGTCTATGGCACAAAATTATAGCTGGCTAGAAGTAAAAACTAGAAGTAAACATCGTGGCACTACCTTTTATTAAGAGGTAGGTAGTGCCATTGCTACCTTGCAGCCGAATTGGGCCGGCACGACTGGGGTGGCCCATTGGGGGGATAGGGAAGAGGAGGGCAACGCATCAGCATAAAATATGGTTGTGTGGGTGTGTATGGGCGTCAATAGTCGCCAAAAGGCTTCGACTGTTCGTTTGCCCTCCTATCCTAAAATAAAACAGACTCACCGTGTTTCCAAATGTACTAGAATTATTGACCCATCATTATTTATTTGACTTATGTGACTACTTTCGCGTGAAATCGCCGAATTTAGTTTATTGATGAATCATAATCAATATAATGTACATCTTAAATGTTACCGTGTTTTTGTGCAATAAAGAAAGATTTATTATTATTATTAAAAACTGATCACATCAATAATACTGATATTTGGAAATTCCTATTCTTCTGGTAAATAAACCAATTATCTTAATTATCTTTTATCTGTACTTCCAATGATATACTTGCAATATCCATACCGATACAGAAAACCATTATCAAGCGCAATATGGCGACCATGAACGATACTTCACACGTTCTTGTGGTAGTCTATATTACTGATTTTCTATATTTTCTATATTATTGTCTCGACGTTCTCACGGCACAGAAATCTGTCTGATCTATATTTAATCTAATAAACTAGTAAGATTAAAGTAATATTGACTTTAAGCATAATTTCTTTAATCTCAAAAGCAATTGAGTGGAATTTGTTTGGAATAGTCACCATAAGCAACTGTTTAAATTATGGCCCTTTTTTTTGCTTTTATCAGAGATATAGTTTTTGAGTAGGTGATGCTGTTCTCACTATCATATTTATATTATTATGAAAACGAATCATGATAAAAATCTCCCCTTAGTATAGATCATATTTTAAAGCTGGCCAACCTATTTCCAAAATCTTACTATCCTTACTTCCTTACTAATATTATAATTGCGAAAGTAACTCTGTCTGTCTGTCTGTCTGTCTGTCTCTTCTTCACGCCTAAACCGCTGAACAGATTTGGATGAAATTTGGCACAAAGATAGCTTGAAACCCGAGAAAGGACATAGGATAGTTTTTATCCCGGAAATCCTACAGGGACGGGATTTATGCGGGTAAAACCCCGGGACTATCTATCTTCTGAACCACGGAACAGATTTGGGTGAAATTTGATATGAAGATACTTTGAAAATTAGCATAGGACATTAAATAGTTTTTATCCTGAAAATCCCACGGGAACGGAACCTATTCGGGTAATACCCCGAGACAGACTATCTTCTAAACCACGGAACAGATTTGGGTGAAATTTAATATGAAGGTACTTCGAAACTTAACGTAGGACTTAAAATAAATCTTATCCTGAAAATCCCACGGGAATATGAACAATGCGCGTAAGACCCCGGGACTGTCTATCTTCTAAACCACGGCACAGATTTGTGTGAAATTTGATATGAAGATACTTTGGAACTTAACGTAGAATTAAAAATAGTTTTTATCCTAAAAATCCCACGGGAGCGGGACCTATGTGGGCAAAACCCGGGACTGTCTATCTTCTAAGCCACGGAACAGATTTGGGTGAGATTTGGTATGAAGATACTTTGGAACTTAACGTAGGACTTAAAATAGTTGCTATCCTGAAAATCCCACGGGAACGGGAGTTGTGCAGCTAAAATGCCGGGACTGTGTATTTGTTAAACCACTAAACCGATTTTAGTGAAATTTGATATGGAGATAGTTTGAGACCCTTGGTAAGATATAAGATGTATAATTAGTGTAACAAGAAGTTTTTTTGATGTGTCAATAGATGGCGTTAACACAAAATGTAGATCACGCTATCCATTACAAGATGCTAATCCTTATGAGGATCGCACTTTTGTATTGCACGCGTTTTTAATGAAGTATTCATATATAAGTAATTTATCCAAAAATGATTTATTAACAGAATTCATTATATTATTATAAAAAAGGAATACTTATATATATAATAATGAAGCGGCTAAAAAAGCTAAAATATGCAAATACAGAGGTCTAGGCTCCGAATATGATTTTGTCCCATTCGGTGTCGAGACCCTTGGTCCGTGGGGTCCTAGCGCTTTAAGGCTCTTTAAGGAAATAACAAAAAGGTTAGTCGACATCACAGGAGACCGAAGAGCTGGCAGCTACCTCGGACAAAGAATTAGTCTAGCAATTCAAAGGGGGAACGCTGTGAAAATCTTCGTAACCTTGCCTAAAGGGACTCCTTTTTATTAATATACTTAAGTTATTATATTATATTTTTTAAGGTTTTTAGTTTTAGGTTCTTTGTAATTTATATCCAATATGTTTTTATTTAATTATTTAATAATTTAAAATTGCAATAAATGACAAAGTACTATTTATAAACAATGCTAGGAACAATAATAAAATATATGTATAAAAAATATAACTTTTTAGTAGTTTTTTTGCTGGTAGTAAGTACTAATTTGAATTAAAACATTGATGTATCATAGGGTAGTTACGAATAATTTTATATCGCTAGGACACAAAATAAATACTTATAGGACGTCTGACTCCTCAATTCTCCCAAGAACATGGTAAGTGGAAAGTATTCGAAACGTAGGGCATTTAAAAATCTTAATAAACCGCGATAAAATCCGTAAAAGTTATTTAAATATAATAAAAATGTACTACTAAATAAAATAAACATATTTTATAAAAACGTACTATCGGGCCTTACAGTGGAAGTAAATAGTATTCTTTAAATTATTATAGTTTGTAAATTGGAACCATTTTTTTTTTATGTCACATGGAGGTAACCGAGCAGTCGGAGCCGGAGGTGACTACCGACGTCCATAGACATCGGCACAGCCAAAAGTTATGCAGATGCGTTGCTCTCCTTTTTCCTATACCTCCCAATGGGCCACCAGAAACTCACAAACCGCACGAAACGCGACAGCATAGCTGTCACTTGACGCCGGTGTTATGTGAGCGAGAGATACCACCACGGTTGTGCCGGCCCAATTCGGTTACAAAGCAGCATGGCTACTACTACTTTATTTGAAAAATAAGATTTAAAACAATACTTCTTATACGTAGACGAAGTCGCGGTTAAAATCTATGAAATAATATACTGCACTTACATTAAGAAAAACCATTTTTGTCCGTCTGTTTGTTCCGGTTAATTTAATCTCTGAAACGGCTAAGCCGATTTTGACGAGGCTTTTACTGGCAGATAGCTGACGTTATAAGGCGTAACTTTGGCCATAAAAATAATCATCATCAATCCGAACGGCTGTAAATCTAAGTAAACGCGGGCGAAGCTGCGGGCAACAGCTAGTTGATTATATTTTGCACCTGACTGATTCCTATCCTACCTTCCTACCAGTGGATGAAAGCGGGTCGTTGTAAACCATGGATGTCATCCATATAATATTTATAGGAGCTGTTCTATAGATTGACTCATCACGATATCTCTGGAACTATAAGACCTAGAGACTTGAAAGGTAGGAATATTACTTTTGCCATGTAGAGGTGACCTAAGAACGGATTTTAAGAAATTCCTCCCGCACAGACCGACGTCTGTGCGGGCAGCTAGCACGTTATATAAAAAAAAGGATTGTGTTGTTTTATGAAACCACGGTAAAAATAAAACTTTTTTTCACATTATAGACATTAAACTAAAAATTTTTGGAATAATATTCCATTAAGGGTATAAAAATCGCTTTATCCATCTTAATTTTATACTTTGAAAACTTGGCGGCCGACCGTCACGCGACATGCAACACACAGACGAAAAATTTTGAGACGATGTAATAAAAGTTTCACTTTAATAAAGGTAAAGGCTTCATTTAACGATAATCCGCGGGGCAAAGCTAATGTCATATAAAAGTTTATAGGATAAGATTTGATATGCGGAAGCCGCTAATTCCATTACTTCTAGTTCAGTGGCTGCATGTTCAAAGTAACGCGTATGTTCCTCATCGAGGATCTTGAGAGCGGAATCTTGTTTGAACTTCTTTGCCTCTTGTGTATAATATTTTTAATCAAACGCCAAATCGACAGGATTGAAGATTACCGGTGATCTTGGGGTATATGAAAAACATGAATTTACGATAAGGAAAGCCAGCTTTCTGGAATCACCTGGAACTTTTAGTAAAAAAACTTGATTATTTAAAACACGGCATAAACGGCGGAACTGATTTGTATGAAATATAACACAAAGTTTATTTGGGATAATGTATAATAAAACTTATGACGAACGTTGCTAACGTTAATGTTGCATGGTTATCTACCGATGTAAGACTTACACTTTCTTTTTTCTTTTTGTGTTAGGGGAAAAAAGTTAGCGGTCACGAGAAGTCTAGCAGATATGTGAAGTCGTTTGCCGTCACGGCATTTAAGTCGATTTCACTTCTAAAAATTAATCTGTATATTCTTATTATCATTATCGTCTCCTTCACGCCCTTTTCTGAAAAAGTTAATTCAATACTAAAATTATTTAATACGGGATATTTACCATATTTTTCACTTTTATTTCGCGGAGCTCAATATTTCGACCTTATCTACGAATGTTTTGTTCACAAGACTGAAGTAATCGGGTAGATGTTGACAGCATTCACTAAGGTGATCCTATCTCTTGCCTGTATATCCGGGACCCTCAAAAAGTGGCTGAAGGCGCTCGCAGTGGTTTCAGTTAGTAGGCACTCCCAGGTGCGCGTCCCTCATTGGGTCAGGATCTACAAGGAGGATATCAAAAAAATGTTGACAGCATTAGAGGCGTCCGTACCGGACTACCTCCTTTTTCATACGTTTGTTTAATTCGTGAATGATTAATATTATTCTTCCTTTAAGGACGCGAACCGATACGATGAGTTTCGTCTGTCGAACACAGAATCGAGTGTCGAGTGTCTAGTGACAACAGTAGGAGTGAAAGTGACAATAATAATGGTGACCAGTGCTAAAACGTACGAGAAAGGAAGTTTTGTAATGAAAATAACCACGATAACTTAAAATTATATAAAGCTAATTCAAATTATGGTTTTCCCCTGTCTGTTCTAAGCAATCTTTATACAAAGTCGATATTTTAACAAGGAGATATTTAACATAGATGTTTACCCCCAGGCATATTTTGTACGTATATTATAATTATATTGTAATGACTAATAAGCTTAGCGTATAATTAATATCTACTGAATCGGTTAGCAAACGCAGCGATCGAAATTAATTTGATAATTATTAGATGTCATCGCCCGGGGCAATATGATGACGGGCCTTAATTAATGGCTTTGTGTCGATACGAAAACTAAACTGGACTAAAGTATGTTGTATCCTTAGTTGCTAGCTCACCATTGGAAAGAACATTTGCAACGAGCAATTTTCAGTAATTTGCAGGTTTCTGACGCGAACCTATAACATTTTCCCCTACCAAAAAGTGCTCAACGCGGATAAAGAAATTTTCACTTCAAAAACAATTTAGCTTTATTATATTAGCATAGAAATTTTAGAGTACCAGCAAATAGCTCTTCGGTCTTGATCAATATTTGCTCTATACTTCAGACGCTGTAGAAAACTGATTTTATCTTTATACTAATTTCCGTCACTGAGGCGATGTTGATATAATTTAGATACAAAGTTGTCGCTGATATGTGTTTTATTATGAATATTGGAAGTGTTTTTATGTATTAACTTTCCTTAGCGTATTTCTTCTTAGCTTACCTATTTTAGAAGTAGTTTCCACGCTCAATCGCATAAGTCTGATAGAGTAATAAAAACTTCTTTATGTTCATTGGTATGACTTTCAATAGCTTGGCTTGTTCTGAGAGAAATAGAGTAGTAGAATAGAGAGTGGCAGGCATTAAAAAACTTGAAAATAAATATACATGCACAAACAGAAGAATCCCAAAATAAAGACATCCTAAGCTCTTTGTTTCTAAGAAATTATCAAATGATTAAAAATTAGTCAGTTTTAATCATTTGATAATACACAGAATAACAGACAGAACGAATTTATCCACAGAAATATCAAAGCATTCTTCATGCACTTCAGAAATATAGGAGGGATTTATCGAGTAATTCAGGGACCTTGTTAGCATTGATATGCAAATTGTCTGAGGTAGTTCTACTATAAAGTGAAGCTTCGTCGCTACAGTTAAGTGTCCCTATAGAATATAACTTTAACTATTCCACAACTCTACTTTACCTTATTATAAATGTTCAATGTCTTTTAAAACTTAGGTGGGGAAATGCATAAAGATGTGATCGGCCATCTTGGTTATTGTACAGGAGAGTATTTGTGCTAACTTTCATGGAAATAAAAATTATATTATAATAATATAAGTATGTGAAGAATCCCTGTAGATAGTTTCAATATTATGGTTCAAGCCTTGTCGTGGCGCTGGGGCTCGGTAGCTTACGTGAACCCAACACCTTGGGCGAAGCAAATTTAGTCGAGGGAGCTGCTCTTTGTACCCGTCTGGTAAGAAGAGGAGACAAAAGAGCATTGGGACAAGGGGCGAGGATGGGAACCTCACCCCATACTATCCCAACGTTGGGAGGGGTTGTTCTATGGTGCGGGACCCCTTTGTGGAGGTGACGTCGGTTCCTTGGGGGATTGACTGGCCGTCGAGGTGCCCTGTTTGCTCAATAAATCCGGAGCACCTCACCAAAGGCGGCATTGGTGGCACTCGCCGGGTTTTAGTGGGTAAAGCTACGTCGACTTACCATCTTTCGTAGACAGACCCACACCTCCGTGGGATGCCTCAGAGCATTTCACGGCGTTTAAGAAAAAAAAATATTACCTATTAGTGTCAGAAGTATTGCGTGCCACCTAGATAAGATGATTTAATGAGGATATCGTCCATTCTAATCCTATATAAAAACCTAAAAATCGAAACAACCTTTTGGAAAATTCTTATGGTAAGCCTTCAACTTCAATCCATCTGTTGTGTATATGTACGATATTCTTACACGAAATACGAAACCCTATACAGATCCGTCACGCGCTTGGTTTTTTACTTAAGACGACCCTGTGCTTGGAAGTGCGAGGCTGATACCATGAATATACATTAGTCAAATTAAAGTTATTGTAAGAGCGGTTGTAAGTACGTCTTGCAAAAGTAGCAAACGCAACATTGTGTGTATTCGACACGCACATTTCTCAACTTTGGTCGATATAATGCTTATTTCGCAGCATAGATAACTCAGCATGAAGTCCATTTTTATGCTGAATATTACATATAAATAATTATGGTTAGACATTCTGTAAAAATCGTATAAATAAAAGCAGAAGTCGCCAACAACTATAATATTGTTAGTCACAGATGCTATGTACTTATTACCAGGAAAGATTAGCTATCTCTCTCTCTTCTTAAAATATTTGAAATATTGATCATATTTTTGCTTTTATTTGGTGGAGCTCGATATTTCTACTGTTCACAAGACTAAAATATCTAGCTAGATTTTTATGCTGTCAGAACCGGACTACGTTTCTGAAGGACGTCCTTTCGTTTTAGAAGTTTTTAGAAGTGAAAACCACGTTAATTATAAGACAATCTTATGTCTCACTTTCTCTCTCTTTCAATTTACTGATTACCGGACCTTCGCTTCGGGTTTCGACCCTTTGGTACTTTGCCCTCAATAACAATATTTAATTATAATATTTTATAACAATATTTCCAGGCTATAGGGATTTCTGCATATGACCAATCCACGACTGTGACGCTGCACGAATAATCTGGTGATCCTTCAGGTGTAGCTATAATAGAGGCTATTTCCAGGCGAACTTACTTATGTTAAAATCGACCACCTGCCGTTCGGTTCCACTTTAGACTTGTCCATATTTTCTAGCATAATATAATGTCAGTACTGCCACACCTATACAACAAGGGTAGTGCGATCGTGACATAAAACATTCAACTAAAAACATTCGGTACCAAATTTGAACATGAACTTAGACCATGAAGTGTCATTCACATTAATTGATTTACTGCGAGTAATTATGATAACTAATTACTGGGCTCCATAAACAGCTCATGCACAAATAGTCGTGACGCACCGCTTCCTAATTAACAAGGAATATAATTAACTTACAAAACGGTATCGTTCATTTGACAAGCCACCTGCTAGACGTCGGTATTAAAGCTGAAAAAATCAGTGAAAAAAATATTAAAAAGAACCTGTGAATTGTCAAGCAAAGGGTTCCGTAACTTCATAAAATATTTAACACTAGGGGTGGGTTGCACCATCTTACTTTAACAATAACTGATCTGTCAAAATACCGGTTAGTGTAAAAATGCGTTGCACCATTTGACTATGGTCAAAATACGTCATAATTTAACACTAACTTTAACCGCTCACAATCGGCCGGTTAAAGTTATTGTTAACGTCAGATGTCAAATTTAAGTTTTTTATTCTTTTAATATATTACAAATTAACATACAAATTAGTTTTAATTGTATTAAAATTTAAATATTTGTTAAATATTAAGTAAATTATATATTGTTAATAGAATTGTTTTGATTTTAACTAAAACATTATTAATGATAATACTGTAATATAAACTACTGTAAAATATATATGAATAATAGTGTAATGATAATAATGAAATTACTGATAGTAAAATATATATTATTCGTCTCGGCGTTCATTAAAGGAGGCCTATATTCACCAGTGGACGGACAAAGACTTATGATGATGATGATGATGTATTATTAGAAATATATTTATTTATTAAGTTCATAATTTAAATATAAGATAATTTTATTATTTTAACATTTTGAAAATATAGACATATTATATATTTTTTTTACTATCTAATAAATAACACGCAGTTACCTTAGTTATATTTGGTTGGAATATTTGCAAAATATGTTTCATTATTTACTCAATTTCGGAAATTTCAGAATAACTATGACATAATATAATTTGAAGGCGGCGCCCAGTAAGTGTTAAACGTCAAACCGTTTTTTTTACATAAGTATTACGTATGTATAACCATATCTTAAAATATTTCCCTTAAGGAATTAGGATCAAATTAGGCATCAT
The DNA here is from genome assembly GCA_963853865.1 of Helleia helle. Taxonomy (NCBI): domain Eukaryota; kingdom Metazoa; phylum Arthropoda; class Insecta; order Lepidoptera; family Lycaenidae; genus Helleia; species Helleia helle. The sequence goes on along the minus strand of OY971423.1, from coordinate 16,076,187 downwards.
TAGACATGCAACCCTGGTAACTTTAACAATCACATTTTTTATGCCGGTGCAACCCAATTGTCTAAACCGTAAAAGTCAACGTGATTGTTAGTGTCAAATTTAACTTTGACTATTACTTTAACCAACTATATCGTGCAACCGGACCTAGATATTTTCATAGATAATTATTATTAGCATTTTTAAGATTAACAAAATATCATCCCACATCCATTCTTATGATCTGTTACGTAAAAAAATTTTTCTGAAGAATACTATTGACCTTATATGTATAACCTTACCTATATGTTACATGGTATAATATAGGTACTACTTTTTTTATAAAACCTAACACCTAACCACCTGCGAGCGCCTTCAGCCGCTTTTTGAGGGTCCCGGTTCTGCAGGCAACAGGATCACAAAACAGGAACAGGCTAGACTACTCCTCGTAAGGGGGGACTGCCCAGCCGCCACTAAGCAGTCCCCGTGACATCGTGCCATATTGGACCCAGGTTCCCAACCTGAACCCGACATGGGCAACAGGGGCGTTACTGGAGCCGCATTAAGTAGCTTCTCCTACGCACCCCTATTCGTCACCCACGGGAGTAGAGGGCTTGTTGGCGGCCTCCTCTCTCACCTGCTTGTCGGCCTCCTTCTGGGACATTATTGTCTCCCAGAAAGAGATGATCACCGTCCAGAACTCGTCGTCACCGAGCATCGCGGTGATGACGCTCGGTATAGGCTCCTTGTAATGAACACCATTGGAACGGAAAATGGTGTTAATTAACCTCCCAACCTAAGGGTAATCCCTCATATGGAGATTATATATTTATATACCTCTCTAGTGATGTAACATTTAATATAATCTAACTCGCAAAATTTATACACCTGACTCGAGAAACGTATTCCAACTATCGATAACTTACGTTTTAGTATAGCCAATAATATCATATTTGTTTAACGTATCCAACCGTTTACTTACAGGTAAACATTTCCCTTTATCAATACGTGTGTACGCTCCATTAGCTGCCCTTCACGACATTTTCAGATGTCACGCCTTCGCTGAAGTGATCTTGAGTGTTGGTGTGACTCAAAACTACTTACCTCACGATATAACTGCTGGAAATGGTATGAATAGTGGCTCAAGGGACAGGCGCCAGCGATGTTATATTTAAAACTTTTGAATGATCAAAAAGTAAAAAACACGATTTCTTTTGATTTTTGATGAAATTAAGAATATTTTTTGTAAATATTTAGTAAAATTGGGTCATAAATTTGATAAATTAAAAACTAATTGTATTTTTTCACTACATATTTTTGGGCATATTAAAATCGTTCTAAATATCAATTGCAATTTTAAATTTCTACTAAGTATCGAATAATAAATGGGATGTCTAATACCTCCCTTTCTAAACCCGATACATCACACGGTTGCATCACAGTTGTATTTAGCATGTTTAAAGTGAATTTCGTTTTCTGACATATTAAAAAAAACATGTATATCCCATTAACAGTCTCTCGGACTTTGACTATTAATTTAACTGTATAAAAATACATTAGTTTCTTATTACTAACTTATAATAATTGTATAAAATATCACCTTGATATTGACTATGTGAATGTGTTTAATTTATGTAAATGCGTGATAATTATTAGTGAAGGGGGTTATTATGGGCCTAAGTTTGACAGTCGCTCTCACTTAGACCACGGCCGGTCAAGTGGCCGCTCACGACTACGGTCAAGCCTCAAGGCCCCGCGTTACATAACTAAGCATTTCGTTACAATAATCGAATGTATTGTTGACGAACTCGATCATAATTCATTCAAACAAAAGCTTTCAATGCCAAAGGTGAACCAATTATAGATTTTGAAATGCCTTTGATGAATCGATAATTATGTCGATGGTATGTGCCACCTATTATCGATATAATAATATATATCGATCAAAAGTAAGTTCTTTTACTCACTTCTTTTATTATAAATATAGAATTTTAAACTAATGCACATAATATTTTAACATAATACTGTTTAAACAAAATAATAATTACAATTTATATCAAGTACGGTTCTTTCTACTTTCTATGCTAAATTATTTATTTAAATTGAGTATAATATGTATAATAATAAATATACACTTTTAAATATGATTTGTATTTAATATAAATGAAATTTTAATAAGGTTTTTAGAACGAAAATACGAGTACATACGAGTACATACGAGCACATACGATAATAAAGTAAGTGCAAGTCGTTAAAGTTTTCAGAATCTCCGATGCGGGTTGACAAACTTTATGTTTTTTCTTTTTGTTCTTCAAGACGTTTAGGTTCTATCATTGTTTTTTTAGCTTAATTAGTCTAGTTTAACTGAAAGTAATTATTTAGCAGTCTTAAGCGGTATATATTTTATACCTTTTTTTATGTAATCATGGGGCAAACGAGCAGTTGGAGCCTCACGGCGCCAGAAGCCTTTTGGTATCGACGCCCATACACCAAGGCCACGCAGATGCGCCGCCCTCCTTTTCCCTATCCCCCCCAATGGGCCACCGGAAACTCACAAACCGCACGAAACGTGACAGCATAGCTGTCACTAATTGACGCCGGTGTTATGTGAGCGAGAGGTACCACCCCGGTCCTGCCGGCCCAGTTCGGCTGCAATGCAGCATGGCACTACCTCTTACTTAATATAAATTAGTCTACTAATAAATTCTCTTTAGTTGTTATCAACAACTTAGCTTAGCAAGCAGGCCAGAAGCACCCGAGAATCCAATTTATTTCAATGACCAAAAAAGAAGAAGAAGAATATTATCAAAAGTCAACCTTTACCGGTGGGAGGGAAGCGCTGTGCCGCGCTCCCAGATGGATGGGTACCACCATCTTGCTTGTTTCTCCCGTTAAACAGCTTTGCTGTGTTTCTTCTTGACGTCTACATGTCTTATACTAAGCTTTATTTTAGGGCAAAAAATGTGACTAGTCAAAAATCATATAATTTTAAAAGCGTATATAGAATAAACGCAATACATTTTTACACTTACAACACAATCTATTCAACAAAACTAAAATGATCTACTTGTCTCTGAGAATAAAATATAACAACAAACCTTTAAAGGTAACGTAATACATCCGTAAAAGGAACAACCTTCAATCCCAAAATTGTATGAAAACTTTCGGTCGTATTTCGCTAACATTTTCGCAGTCGTGACTAACTCAAAGAATGTGTTATTTCAAGTATCATGCACTTTAAGTTGATTTGTTACATTGTTCTATAGTGATCTCGACTTCTCAAGCTTACCTTTATTCTAATACAAATAGTTTTTAATAAGGCACGGTAAGGCAAATGTCACTGGTTAGTATATTTTGTTTTCATTACCTTCGTGTCTCGTGATGCTATAGAACAATCACAGCACGATAGAATCGAAACAATGGTGTTTAATCGATATTATTGGGTATCGAATCGACATTATGATCTAGGGTTGTTAACCAAACTTAGTTTTAATCATAAGATTCCATTTCCATTTCTAGCGAGTCTTTAAAAAGCTGCCAGTACTTACTACTTTTCGCGTGAAAACTGCTGATCTGTGATAACGAGATAGATTATTATTTTATTCCAAAAATGGAGGCAAAAAAACTATTTTTCGTCAAAGTAAAATATGTTTTACCTTTATTTTCCTCGCCATTTTGGTCTTAAACTTCACCATAGCCACTTAACGAATTGTTACGAGGATTTAAAAAAGTTTTATGTTAATCCGTCCAATGCTTAGAAAGTCAGATTAAATATTTAGAAAGTGTAGATCTCTGTGTATGTGTGAACATGATTGACAATAATAGAAGATGTGATAACGAATGAAAAAAATAAGGATACTGGAAGAATAATTAGACAATTTTTAACAGATTGAGATCAGATTCCCGTCCCTAAAATCACCTATAAATAATAATAAAATAATAAATTAAGCATAAAATATGATTTGAATTTAATTTATACGAAGGAAAAATGAATTTGTTTTTTTTATTACCTTTTCATGCCTGAACTGCTGATATATATATTTTTTTCTTTAACGCCGGGAAATGCTCTAAGGCATCCCGCGGGAGAGTGGATCTCCCCACGCGGGTATGTGGGACTCGCTGCGCCCGAAAAGCTGGTAAGTGGACGCAGGTCTACCCACTAAAACCCGGCGAGTGCCACTAATGCCGCCTTTGGTGAGGTGCCCCGGATCTAATGAGCAAACAGGGCACCTCGACGGCTAGTCAGTCTCCCAAGGGACCGACGCTCTCTCCGCAGAGGAGTTGTCCCACACCACAGAACAACCTCTCCCAACGTCGGGACAATACAATGGGGTGAGGTTCCCATCCTCGTCCCTTGTCGCCTGCTCTTTTGTCCCCTCTTCTTATAAGAGGGGTACAAAAAGCCCCCTCGGCTCAATTAGCTTCGCCCAAGGTGCAGTGGTTCACCCTAGGCTACCGAGCCTCACCGCCACGTCAAGGCCTGAACCATGGTGGGGAACTGCTGATACACAATAATAATGTTTATTTGTGATCACGATTAGATTTCATTAAAATTTGACAAATATATTGTATCCTGAGGGTGGGTTTAGAATATCAAAATAGTCACATTATCAGTCGGAGGCAGCCTCGGAACATCGAGTGAAAAAAATACCTTAAATATTCTACCAAGCTGGAATTGAAAAATATTCCAATCATTGTAAAGGCCGGCGACGATACAATTAAAATCTTTTTCAAACATGACCCGATATCAAATCGATCATTTGACATTTCCAGTTCATTGTCAATCATTGGGTAGTAACGAATTGTCCGCAAGTATTTAGGTCATTGACTGAGCATATCTTGATAAAGCTTTTGTTATCGTATCATATAAGTAATTATAGTATCAGTAGCGATTGTTATTAATATTGTGACTGTCATTACAACTATTTGTTTAAAATTGATTTTATCTTATAAGCTGTTCGTGTATTAGTAGGTTATAAATAGTGGTTGGATGCTTATACGAGTATATGTATCGGTTTGAATCCCACTTTCGATCAATTAGCATGAAAAATGTTTCATATATTTATACACTATGTTTATTTTCATTTTCATTGCTAGAAAAACAACTTATAATAGTACTTGCAGATTCGCCACGTACTTCCCATTCCCGTGGGAATAAGGTGATAAATTATAGCCTATATGTTATTCTGATGCATAAGCTAGATTATTGTTAAGTTTCATTAAAATGCATTTAGTAGTTTTCCGTGAAAGAGTAACAATATGTTTGTTATATATATATATATATATATATATATATATATTATTTATTGTTAGTAGATATTATGTTCGTCTTAGTTATTCAATTATACTTATATAAGTATATTTTAAGAAATAATTAAGTGTTGGATGCGAGTGGCAAGGGATCGGTCGTCTTGGCATTCATTGAAGGAGGCCAATGTTCAGTGGTGGATAGATGATGAATGAATGAATGAATTTAAAATATATTTGTTATTTTTGTTTTCGATAAAACTGAACGTACTCAAACCGAATGGTCTAATTAGATTCTGATCTCTGCACCATTGAAAACGATTAATCTCTATAATATGCACTCGTATTTGACATGTAAAGAAAATATGATACAAAGTTGTATATAGTTTTTTACAGCATACTCGAATAGAATACAAAAATAATCCGTAGTAGCCGGGAAGACATGGTCGAATAATATTTTCAAAATATACGAGATGACCCTGACGTATACTGAAACATTTTCAAATTTCAAGAACACACGACTGTGTCAGTGTCGCTTGCAAAACGTCGTGAGGAAACCGGCATGCTGATGTGTTGGACGATAATGCAGTAGGTTTACAAAGGTTATTTGTTATTTAATAATAACTTGTTTGATATCATTTATTAAAACAAGATTACACGCTATATAATCACACACCACATAGCACTAGCGTCAAGTGATGGCTATGCTGTCGCGTTTCGTGTGGTTTGTGAGCTTCCGGTGGCCCATTGGGGGGATAGAGATAAGGAAGGCAACACATCTGCATAACCTATCTAATCAACCAACCCAACTACTACTGTGTTCACTCAGAGTCGTGTAGTGCACCCAGTCCGCGGTGGATGGGGGCTGATCATATAAGGAAATAGGTTTTTAGTCAAAGAATCTCTTTTTATATTTAGAAAAATATATGAATATTAAAAAGCAAAAAACAATATTCATAAAGCGCACGCCGTGAAGTCAATAAATTTCAATTTGACAAAGTTACCGAATTTCACGGGTGAAAAATGTGTGACGTTTGATGGGGGAGACGCGAGGTTGTCGCGGGCGGGCGATAAACATCAATAATAATTTGTATCAACTTATCACTTGGCTCTTTCCCACACCGATCTTTGGTAATAACTTTTTAATATCTTATGAATATTGGCAGGAGTTTTACGTTGGACAGTCTAGCTGGGGAATATGAAATTCATTATAGTCGACTTGGGATTAGCCCTTGTCCTGGGTCCTCTATGACTTGGCCGTCCTGAGGCGCAGATTGTTATTTCGAGAAGCAGCAAGAGAAATAAAGGAGTTTAAAGGAGTTCACGAACGTGACTCTCACAGATCCAGCAACTACTCATGTTTGTGTATCAACCACATAAAAGATGGTTTGGAAAATATATTATGTTAAATATAAAACAAAACAAACTCAATAACAACTGCACGATATAAAATCTCTTATCTCTTTACCAGTGGAAGGGATGCGCTGTGCCACGCTCCCATCTGCATGGGTACCACCATCCTGCTTATTTCTCCCGTGAAACAGTTTTGCTGTGTTTCGAAGAAAAGGTCAAGAGAGGCAGTGTAATTACTGGCACCGAGACTTAACATCTTGTCTCAGGATAGGCAACACATAAATGAGTTGCCTGGGCTCGTTCCAGGTAAACTAGTTTATGTTCATGGGCGACGTCGATCACTTACCATCAGGTGGTACGTCTACTACCTAACATAAAAAAGAAATCTCAATCATCCAACTTACACCTATCAAACGGAATAATTCTGGAATATTCCTTATTTAATTAAACACATTTCCATAATATTATTGGATGTATCCATTACATAACCAAACACAATATGAAAGTTTAAAGGTTGCTTTACACTCGACAAGTCAATAATATGTAAATTATCGAATCCCAGAGTAACATGTTTGCATATATTTTGTAAATTATAATAAATGGAATTCGTATAATCAGACAGCTCTTCAATACATTTTCATTAGTTATCGTGTTTAATTATTATTGTTAAATTGATTAAAAATATTGTGTTTCTGTTGAACAGAATATTCGGTATAGAAAGATTTATTTATACTAAAAGGGTTTATTTTTCGTTGTATGAAGGTTGTTTATGTGTAGGCAAATTGGCAGGCAAGCCATCTCCCCCACCATGGTTCAGGCCTTGACGTGGTGGTGGGGCTCAGTAGCCAAGGGTGAGCCCAGCACCTTGGGCGAAGCTAATTGAGCTCTTTGTACCCCTCTTATAAGAAGACGGGAGAAAAGAGCAGGGGGCAAGGGGTGAGGATGGGAACCTCAACCCATTGTACTGTCCCGACGTTGGGAGGGGTTGTTCTGTGGTGCGGGACAACCCCTCTGTGGGGGTGGCATCGGTCTCTTGCGGGACTGACTAGCCGTCGAGGTGCCCTGTTAACTTAACAGATCCGGGGCACCTCACCAAAGGCGGCACTCGCCGGGTTTTAGTGGGTAGAACTGCATCCACTTACCATCTATCGGGCTCAGCGAGTCCCACATACCAGCCTGGGGAGACACACTCCCCAGGCAGGATGCCTCAGAGCATTTCCCGGCGTTAAAGAAAGAAAAAGGCAAGCCATCTCGATCAACGATACCCATAAATATACACGAATTTTCTTGGAACTTAGCCCCTTAGGTACTACGCCCAGGTTACTCCGTGAGTCACCTACATATCCTGAGATACAAGACGATAAACCAGTTACACCTGTTATCCTACCTTTATATACAACTAGCTAGTCTCTGTAGCTTCGCTCGCGTAAACATAGATTTATAGCCACATCCGAAATGAGGATGATTATTTTTATAGCCTACGTTACTTAGTGATAATACTGGAGAAACATTTTCCTTAATCGAATAAGCGAGGATAATCTCAGCTCATACATACCAATTCACACACAATACCTCTTTTATTAATATACTGGTATAACATAGCAAAACTGTTTCACAGGATAAAATAAAGATACACTGTGATATTGTATGAGATTGATAATGGTTAATGAAACCAGAAATATAATATGCAATAATAACGTGAAATGACCTAAAAACCTACAGAAACATTAAATAAGTGTGGGATAGTTTTTACAACAATCAAATTCGCACAATGCATTAACACAAGTGTAGTGCTTAAATAATATTAAATTATAATGATACATACTACCTCGTAGTATGAACAATTAGCATGTATTATGGTTTTGTTTGAACAAAAAAAATTATATGGTCATAATTTTTTCAAGAGTGACCTCTTTTTTGATAGTAAGCTATAACAACGATGCACTAGATAAAGTAGGTACAGGAGTTTTTTTCTATTTCCGGATTTGATGATGTAAGTAGATTATTTCTTTAATTGATTATTTCTTTCTGTAGGTTAAATGTAATTATTCTTCGAAATTCATATCCTTCCTCAGATGAAGAAAGAAGGAAAGAATAAAGACTTCAATAATCCAAGCCAACGTTAATCATAGTCAAATTGAGGTGGTAGTATGTGAGAGCAGTATTTTCTAAGGACCAAAACGCACTGAGCTGGCAGCTCAAATTAAAAATCATCTTCATTACCAACCCTTTTATTGTTACACTGCTGAGTGCTGGGGACGGGTCCTCTTCCCAAAATCATTCGAAGAAAAAGCTGGACCATAGTTCATCTAATCTGCCCAATTCTGGCCGTAAACTTCACACACCTTCAACGATTTTTAACCTTATCTGCATAAGGTTTGCGTTCCATATATTCCTTCATTGGCGAGCAATCGGATGTTCTCACGTTCACGTTCGAAAAACCCATTTTAGTTGCACCTGGTAATCATCGAACCTAGACTCGGAGCCCGAACCACTACCCCCCGCCGCGAGCCCATAATGGCAGTTACAAATATAACAGAACCTTGCCGAATATGTCGTGCTCGAATCTTACAGTGTTACGTACTTTTTCTAGGTAATGTAATTAATTTAGGAAATATTATGAACACTGTTACTAGGTAATGCAATTTATTTAAGAAATAAAATGAGTAGATTGTTTCTAGGTTACTGTTTAAGAAATACTTCATGCACTACGTGTTGCTTAGTTTATTTTATATTTTTATAATGAAACAATTTTACAGCTTAGGTACTAAGTTTATTCAATTACTTATTCGTTAACATTTCATGGTCACTGACTAGTCCTCTTTTTTTTCTTTTAAGCCGGAAAATGCTCTGAGGCATCCCGCTGAGGAGGAGGGGACTCCCAGGCAGGTATGGGGACACAGCTCTACCCACTAAAACCCGGCGAGTGCCACCAATGCCGCCTTTGGTGTGGTGCTCCGGATCTATTGAACAAACAGGGCACCTCGACGGCTAGTCAGTCCCTCAGGGGACCGACACCACCTCCACAGAGGGGTCGTACTGCACCACAGAACAATCCCTCCCAACGTCGGGATTGGGGTGAGGTTCTCATTCTCGCCCCTTGCCTCCCTGCTCTTTTGGCCCCTCTTCTTATAATAAGGGTACAAAGAGCAGCTTCCTTGGTTCCAATTTGCTTGGCTCAAGGTGCTGGGTTCACCTTAAGTTACTGAGCCCCATCGCCACGACAAGGCTTGAACATTGGTGGGGACTAACTAATCCTAGCTCCTTATTGTTGCTGCTGTATTGGTTGCTGTAAAATATCCAAAACATCGCAATGTTAAAATCTTTATTAACCTCGATATAATAATTAAAAACTTGTTTCCTTATAAATAGTTTGTAAAACTTAAATTTTTAGTCATATAAATACCCGCAATGATATATAATGGATTTGAAACCACATCCATCCTGAAAAGAAGAGAAATGGGTAGGACCTTGCTATATTCTGTTCAAATGTGAAAGTATAGAAAAGGATTATCCCTGCTTTCCCCTTTTTTACAAAGCATCATTTTTTCTGTAAGGCTTGGATTACAGTCTTTTTGCTTTCATACCTCAAAGGGGTCTTTGAACCAGTCAAAATCCTTCCTGTTGAAATAACTGAAAGCCTTAAGGCGCGGTTCCACCGTGGCGCACGCGGAGACTACGCACGTGTGTTACAATGTCAATTGTAAGAAAATGTTAATTAATGCGTAGCGTGTCCGTGTGTTGCAGTGGAAATAATCGCATACATTTTCTTGTAAAGCGAAACTTTACAAACGTGCGTAGCCTCTTCGTGCGGTGGAGCCGTGTCATTATTTTGTCTAATAAAATCTAAAGGCAGAGAATATTTTCTTATATATAATTAAATAGTAGGTATATTGAATAGTGATTATTGATAGTACCACGGTACTTGAGGTATGTGATATGAAATATTATTTTATTTCATTACTATCATTAACAACCCTAACGCGACCGCCGAGTGTAGGTATAAAAAGTGAAGTAGGTACATATTACACGTCACGCCTTCTGTTCATATCTATTTTGTGCATCTAGCCAAGATCGAAACGATAATAGTCCTCGCCTCTCACAGCAGTCACTTCAGTAAAGTCATTAAGAACAATAATTACAATTCACACACATGAATAATTATCATTTTCATTATATCCTAGCGATCTGGCGCAGCTGGGAGCTAATTTCTTCACCCGACCTTGTACATTCCTTTAACCTTTAGTCGCACTAGAAAACATTTGGTCGATCGTTTTGCATAATAATAGCACAATGAGCGAGCTTGTCCTTGTTACAAAACGCCGGGCAACACCTCTCCGAAGCCGCCCTCTCATGAATTATTCGATTCTGCGAGTTGTGACACTTCGCCCGCCGATCCACCCTCCGACAAATTGGCGCCATAATAGGGAATCCTGTCAAAATTGGAATTTATTGCGTTATCATTTTGGGTCCAATATTGAAATGCAAATATATTAATATCGACGATTTGATACGACATTAAATATCTAGATTTATTTTTATTTATTTTGCGTTCGTGATAGCCCTAATTTTTGTTGATATGATGCTCTATTATAGTAAATAACTAATACCTACACTAACACTAACTTTTTTGTTTTGCAATCAAAAAAAGATGTTTTTCACTTTAAAAGTTAATACTATAAATGTCTTTGGGGATATTTAACGCCACCCTAATTTAGGCTAGAATATTGTCACGAGTCGCTTCGATGATCTTTGCCAAAAATGGGGTGGAAATATATAAAGTATACCCAATACCCAACATTTTAGATGTCACTTTTAAATAAGGAAATAAATTTCACTACCAAAATAGATTAAGCCTCAACGGAAATTAATTTTGGAAAGTCGAGAATATCAATAAGGGGTTCTACAAACGTTCATTCAACGTAATTTGAGAATTGGATCGGTATTTGTACAAGCGTGAGGACACTTGTAAGATACAAAGTCAAACAATAGACCAATTAAGACGTATAGTGGTTGCTACATTTGTTTCACTGGTGGAAATAGGCTTTTTCAAATGCTAACGATAGATTTGAAGTATGTCTACAAAACCATTGACAAAAAATATATATTTTATAGTCTATTATAATAATTCTGTCTTTGAAATAAGTGAGTAGGATTCCTAGCAAAATATTGATACATGTAGATTTTTTGGAAAGGCATAAAAGATTGGCTGCCTTTTCAAAACATAAAAGACACTTTAGAGTCACTTCCAGTTCGGAAGGATTTTTTTTCCGATAACCCTAATCAGTGGAATGCTACTCTGATGATAGGCTGCCTAATGCCGGGTAGAGTAGGATTTACTACTTCTTTCACCACTACCTCCCCAATTCTTCCCGTGGGTATCGTAAGAGGCGATTAAGGGAGTGTGAAAAAGTACTGACCTCGTGTAACTCTCTCACCGCAATACTGTGCCATCTGCCTGGGTCTTTCTCCGGTCGTAACGGTTTCCGTTCTATTGGGTCCAGAAGGACAAGGGCGAGTATGTGCACCTGTATCTCGCCGTACTCATGCACCTTAATATATCCTGCATCTGACTGCTTCCTTTACTTGACTCCGAATCAACGCCAAAGTCCCCGCTAGTTCTTAAGTGGTCGCCATGGCCGAAACCGGTCGGACAGAGATTATGACTCTGATGATTTAACTAGTAAATGTATTTATTAATTTTGATTTAGTAATGAAAGTCAGAAATCAGTTTAAAAATACATACCCTACAGTTCTTTGGTGCAGTGAGAGAATGAAAAGGTCAAGAGCGGATCAAAGAATCGATTTATTTATTTCATATGTCACGGACGCTCATGAACTATTGTATAGGGATGATGATGGTCATCGAGATATAGAAACTAGAAAGGAGGACGGATTGTTGCTAGGCCAGGCTTATAGACATTATTTTATATACGAGGAAATAAGTGGACAGTTAGTTCTCCTGGTGGTAAGTAATTACCAACATTCATAAACACCCCTACATAGAATTTACAGTGCGTTGCCGGTCTTTTATATATTATTGTATTTTCTTTTTTTTATCATAGGAGGGCAAACGAGCAGTCGAAGCCTTTTGTGACTATCGACGACCATACACATCCGCACCAGAGATTATGCAGATGCAAAATCCTTTTCCCTATCCCTCCCAATATACGCGGCAGCATAGCCGTCTCTTTACGCCGGTATTATGTGAGCAAGAGGTACCACCCCGGTCGTGCTGGCCCAATTTGGCTGCAAAGCTACTACTTGTTACAGATTACAAATTAAGATCACATATTTGAAATCTCTTGTTGATAACAACATAGTCTTTTGTATACGCTTAGTTAATTATTTACTTAAACTCGAGTATCAGCTGATCATCATGATCTGATCTGATCGTCATTAAATGATAATAATAATAATATCTATGGACGCTTTCACACCACGTCAATCTGGTCCCGTAGTAAGTTCTCGAAGAACTTGTGTTACGAGTACCAGACAACGGAAATATATTTAATACTTTTATACTATACATGTATTTAAGATTTTTATTATATAATACACATATTTAATACACATCCATGACCCAGGAACACAGACAATATTTTAGTTCTCTGGCGGCATTCGAACCCGCAACCTCCGGCTTGAGCGCCAACGCGCTTACCACTGAGCCACAGAGGTCGTCAAATGATATGTATATATGAATGATAACTTTCCAACTATATTCATACCGAGAATCGTAAAAGTAAATAAAAATCCGAAGTATAAAATTCATAAAAACGTTGATATAAAACTAAAAGCCATTTAAAAGACTCAAGACGTATCTTTTGTTCCAGTTTCAACATCGGTCCCCGAAGCACCACTCAGGAAACGTAAGTCGCTTCTGTTTAGTTCATCACCACTATTTATGCAAATAAGAATTATATTAAAGTTGCGCATAAAATGTATTTATAATTAGGACCTTCTTATCTTTAAATGATTTTTCTTTGAAAGTACTTTACTATTTTCGTATGCTTTAATTGCGAAATAAATTTCTGCCTCTTAAAATTCTTTTTAAAATTAAGTACTATTCATCATCATTATCACCATCAGCCCATCCTCTGCTGAACATAGGTCTCCTTCAATGAACGCCGAGACGACTGAGTGCTGACCGACGCCAAATACTATTTCATTTATAATAAATAGCCATAGCGTGTAATGGTAAGTGTCGTGCCTGTTCACAAGAGAGTCGTGGGTTGAATACTGCAATAAAAAACTGATGTATTTTTGAAGTCGGTTTTAATTTTTTGTAAAATATTTTTATTTCTTAATTTTTTGTGATTCCGAAATTCGTCGTCTTGGGTTTCAATAAAGTTCATTGATGATTACGATGATGATGATGGTGATGATGATGATGATGATGATGATGATGATGATGATGATAATGATGATGATGATGATTACCATGACCGCGACATACTATGGTGTGCTACCAAAGCATCCTATACAATTGTTACATCGACAAATAATAAAATGAGCATATCGTCGAGGTAAAAGAAACCATCCAAATAGGCGTTATTGGGAATAACTAAAAAACGGCTTATCAGATCTTAAAAAAAACATACAGACGAATTGTTAGTCTCCTCTTTTTTTGAAGTCGGTTAATAATAACAATGAACTCAAAAATATATAACACACGATACGACATAAAAAATTATCGTCTGTTATTTAATTTTAATTTATACAATTATTTTTGTCATTATTTGTATAAACATTTATAAATATATCATTGAGTATTATGAATAAAAATGTTATAAAAATGTTAATAAACGGCGCGTTAAATTTCAATACGTATTGTATTTAATAGCAATAGCATTAACCATCTGATATATAATGGCTATTATTTCGTCCGGTACATAATCTCCATATTGGTATAAAACCCGCGGCCAGCTTAAATGAAACGCTTAAATACTGATTAAAAATACATTCGCTATCGGCCATGATGTTTTAATAGTGTTCTTTGAATATCGGCCGGGGTTTTTGGGAAAATTTGCTTTGAAAATAGCTTTACGAGGTGACGAAATATGAAAAACGTTAGTCATAAATTACCGGTGGGATTCGCTGTACTGCGCGAGGTGCTGCATTACCCCTTTTTATGTTACTTGGATAAGCAAACTGGCAAACGTGCCATGGGCGACGCTGACCACTTAACATCAGATGGCAGTTGGAGCCTTACGATGACTACCGAAGCCCATATACATGCGCACAACTAAAAGTTATGCAAACGCGTTATGTTAAACAGCATAGCTGTCACTTGACGCCGGTGTTATGTGAGCAAGAGGTACCACCCCGGTCGTGCCGGCCCAATTCGACTGCAAAGCAGCATGACACTATCTCTATGCAACAAACATAGAAAATATAGTCGACTGTGATATAATCAGTCAGCGATCAAATTTATTAAGACTTCTGAAATAGTTTCGACAATGCGAAATAAGTTTTGCATTGAATTATTCCACAACTGTTGGCTATTTTAAAACTTTCGTGTTACGACTCAAGGCTGCGTTATTTTATGTGTTCCTGGTATTATAACAGTCTATTGTGATTGTTGAAAATTGCAACGACTCGTGTTTAGGGTTCCGTATATAAGGAAGAAGGTAACGAGAAAAAAAACGGAGAATTGAAATAAAAAAGCAAATATCACTTTATTTTATTATCACAACATAAATCATACATTACTTACAATACCTTCTAAATCTTTAACTACATATAATGAAGACAATAGGACGTGGCTCAGCTAGTTCTGACCGGGATAGTAGTTCCAAGCAGCGCTGGTTATCAGACCCTCCCAACTTCTTGAAATTCCTATCAGTTGTATGACGCTGTCACAAGTTTTATCTAAAATCAAAGTGGAATATAAAAATTGAAATTTGATTCATTCATTCGCACATGTGTATTACATGTTAATATAATTTTTATAATATACAACAATAAAAAAATAAAAATATACAACGAAACATATTTTAATGTTATTTTATTACGGAACCCTCAATACGCGAATCTTAATCGCTCTTATACGGTTTTATTCTTGTCTCAGTAAGTAGTATTGGTGATGAAAACTATTTTTTTTTATTATTTACAAAACATATACATTAATCATGAGTAAATTAAAATTAAAGACCTTATTTTGATTTAATTTTAAATTACAGTTGTTTGTACAAAGATTAAATTACCCAAGCAACGAAAATTAAACTTAATTCATTACAAGGCATAAATAATCATAAGCGTAATTAATTGCTTAATTAGGTAGCGGCTTGTAGAATTTAGACGACTGTTAGTTCCGGAGATTAGTATAACTCAGGCTTATGACAGTACAGAGAGGACATCATATCATAAGATACAGCCAACTCCTTGATTTGATCTTTTGACCACACATAGAATGATGTAAAAAGTTAAATATGTAGTTATGTTATGTTATATAATTTATTTTAAATATTTTGCATAAATATGGCTCTTAAACATGATAATCTTTATCAGCCCTTCTTCATTCATTGCTTGACATAGGCCTTTTTTATCGCAGGGAAACCCTTATGGATGCAGCCAGGATCTTCGGGTAGATCCTGACCCAATGTGGGACTCGCACCAGGGAGTACCCACCCTAATTCAAACCACTGCGAGCTAGATATAGGCCTCTTCCAATGAAGCCCAATACGGCCGGTCCATTGTAGACCGACCGACCCTTCGTCATTAATACCTATTCTATTAAAATTACATACCACCGCTTTCTTCTCATTTAGAAAATTTTTGTACTACACTTAATTATTATTTACACTTATACCGAGAAAATATTATAAGTGCCTTTTCAAATTAGATATTTGAAAAATTTGTGCGTGCAATTCACACACGACAGAAGTCAAACTTCAGAATACTCTCCTCCTAGACTCCTGACACTCTGTATTCGTCTCTTTCTCTCAAGTCTAAACCCTAGTTATAAATATATTGTCTCTTGGTGTCGCTTTTTCGTTTCACAAAATTCCAAAACAGTACTGAAAAATCATAACTTCTTTTAAAAGCTTTGGTCTCATACAACAATAACTTAAACGAAAGGCAAACGAAGATCCTGTTTAGGTAATTAAGCCGTGTGATCGGGCGGGATGCTGTCAATATTAAATAAGGGCTGGAGGATAAATGGATGAGGGTATACATAAAGAGCCTTTTGTATCTCAAATTAAATGTCACCCGCCATCATTATTCAGCTTTCGTGACGCGCCAACTGCCACCTAAGATTTGTATTTACGATATTTAAATGGTTTTTACTTTTCAGTGGTAGGCGTTAATTGAATATGTCCAGTGTATGGAAAAAATATGATGATGTGCTTTTTAAATATTGTTCTCTTAATTCAGTGGTGGACACGGTCTTGGTGTTTATTGAATCCTTTGTCAAGTAGAAGTAAAAAGGTTGATAATGATGACGTCATCATATCATTATGTTGATGATGATAACGACGGCCGGCTAGTCGAATGGTCAGGCTACTGAACTATTTACGCAGCGGTTGTGGGTTCGAGTCCCGCAAGTGCAGGTAATTTGTATGATGAATATAGATGTCTGCAGCGGGTCATGGACGTGTATTTATATAAACTTAAATTTATTTCTTGTACCCGTAACACAAGTTTTTACGAACTTACCACGGGGCTAGGTTAACGTGGTATTATTGTTTAATAATATAAAAATACAAGCTCGAGGCTTAACTAAAATAACAACAATATAAGGCCTCCCCCTGCTGCTTCTCCCAGTTGAATTAAACTAACGTTGTATTGTATAGAGTATAATACAAACAGGTGATAAGCGGATAGGGTCGCCGTCGCCCATGAACAACAAGTTTATCTGAGACTATCCTAATCAACACCGTTGCAAATGCGTTACCTATCGAAGGCTATTAATCAGGCAGGTAGGCAGGTAATCGATGCATTCGAAATATGGTGCTGGCGTCGAATGCTGCGAATCCCATGGACAGGACATCGCAACGTGTCGAATCTTAATCAGCTAAAAATCGAAAACCAAACACGACATCTGTATGTATGTACAGGGTACTCCAATGCTTTGGTCACAATACTCGTAGAAACCCCGATAACCTAAAAAGATAGATTGTAACTTCCAAAACAGAGGGCAAAAGACCAAGAGGTCGAGACCCTAAGAGTGGACCAGACCGACCAGAGAGTCCGACCAGAGCATAGCAACTGGAAGGACCGGTAAAATGAGCACTCCAGTTGAGGAACAGGTTGAGAGGGAGAGATAGGTGTAATATGATGTCTCGGTGCCAGTAATAACTCTGTCTGTCTTGTCTTTCTTTCCAAAACTACATAGCTGTTTGATGAAAGAAATAAGCATGATAATACCACTTCTCTCTTACTCTCTTGCCACCAGTATTTTCTGTTTATAAAACGCTTAAACAAATAATTGGTGTATAAAGGTGATCTTTAATTATAGGTGATATGTATCCCGTTACAAAGACGCCGCCACCATAATTACGACCGTGCTCCAACTCGACTCGAACTCGACACGAACTTTGATTCTCGATTCAAGTTACACGCCATGTGAACTTATAATTATATGCTTCATTTTGATCCCGTAAAGTAACACGTAGTACTAATAGGCAATAAAATCATCTAAGCTACTTTCAATTTATAATATGTATCATTATAATTTATGTTTACATATTTAGAAAATAAAAATGAACAGTCAAAAGACTTTTATATATTATTATATCCCCATTAACCATGGTGGGGACCATGGTTCAATCCTATTATCAGGTGGAGCTCAGTAGCCTAAGGTGAAGCCAGCATCTTGGGCGAAGCCAAGTGAACTGAGGGGGCTGCTATTTGTACCCCTCTTATAAGAAGAGGGGACAAAAGAGTAGGGGGGAACAAGGGGCGAGGATGGGAACCTCACCGCATTTCACTGTACCGACGTTGGGAGGGGGATCAGCTTTCGGGCGCAGCGAGTCCCACATACCCGCGTGGGGAGACTCACTCCCCAACGGGATGCCTCAGAGCATTTCCCGGCCTTAAAGAAAAAAAAAAATAACAGCTTTTTACTAAATGCATATTGATGTATACACGGTACATATACTAAAATAGCATTATTTCCAATTTTTGTCTGTCTGTCTGTCTGTTTGTTCCGGCTAATCTCTGAAACGGCTGGGCCGATTTTGATGGAACTTTCACTGGCAGATAGATGATGTTATAAAGAGTAACTTAGGCTATAAAAATATTCATCAACAATCCGGGTACGGCTGTAAATCTAAGTGAACGCGGGCGAAGTTGCGGGCATCAGCTAGTACATAATATAAATATACTTGTATCTTTACATCTTTATATCTTTATATATATATATTTCTTGTGTGCGTGTGTATGTCATTGAACTCCTCCTAGACGGCTGGACCAATTTTGATGAAATTTTTTGTGTGAGTTCAAGGGGATTCGAGGATGGTTTAGATTCACAAAAAAAATGTACAGCACAACGTCTGTCGGTGCCACTAGTAATATATATAATTCTTCTGTACGTGTGTATGTCACTGAACTCCTCCAAAGCGGCTGGACCGATCTTGATAAATTTTATTGTGTGTGTTCAAATGGATTTGAGAATGGTTTAGATTCACCAAAAAAAAAAAATTGTAATTGGACAACGTCTGTCGGTGCCACTAGTCTAAGTATAAATTAAAGTAGCATTTCGTGTACACACAGATTTCTGTTTGTGCATCAATACTTTTTAAACTACTCAACGGATTTTGATAAGGTTTTCACTGTCTCGTTATGAACTAGAGCGAGTTCCTAAGTATGATACATCAACATTTTTATCATTTAAAGTATGTAGATAAAAGTTTATTTGTTTGTTACGAATTAACTCAAAAACTACTCAACCGATTTTAAAAATTCTTACTTCTTCTTCACCGTTGGAATGATACGTTAACAAAAAGTGACATAGGCATAAAATAATTATCATCAACCCGGATATGGCTGTAAATCTAAGTTAAGGCGGGCGAAGCTGCGGGCAACAGCTAGTAATTTTATAACTCTTACTTTAGCTTATTGTACAGCAATAACGTTTTATATAACGTTCGAATAATACATTTCTGTGACAAAAGTTAGGACATTCAAAATATCATCAGATAGTCGGTGCCATATTAAATAATCATCGAGTCCTTATTACGGCATTAGCGAACGCTGGGACATGATTTCCCGAGGACAGACCCAAGTTATAAACTACAAGTACAAATGGCACAGTTAAACATTGTAACTTCTCCCAACAAATGCCAGGGACAGTTTGCTTCTAATCAGAACGTATTCGCGAGAGTGTGGTAATGACAGACGATATTGTTACGTACTTATATAACGTAACTACGATCATGTATTTAAGCTTTCATAGAATTACGGTAGATAATATTATATTATGTATATATTAGATATATACAACATCTGATAGAAATTCATATTATATTTTTAGTAAAAAGCTCTTGGAAGAGTAAAGTTCACAGTATCCCCACAAGGTTCAAGCCTTGTCGTGGCGGTGGGGCTCAGTAGCCTAAGGTTCGCCCAGCACCTTGGGCGAAGCAAATTGAGCCGAGTGAGCTGCTCTTTGTACGCCTCTTATAATAAGAGGGAACAAAAGAGCAGATGGAAAAGGGGCGAGGATGGGAACCTCACCCCACTGTGTACTGTCCCGACGTTGGGAGGGGTTGTTTTGTGGTGAAGGACAACCCCTCTGTGGAGGTGTAGTCGGTCCCTTGATGGACTGACTAGCCGTCGAAGTGCCCTGTTTGCTCATTAGATCCGGTGTACCTCACCAAAGGCGGCATTGGTGGCACTCACCGGGTTTTAGTGGGTAGAGCTACGTCCACCTTACCATCTTTACACACATCTATACACATTCGCACAACCAGAGTTTATGGAGATGCGTTGCCCTCCTTTTCTCTATCCCCCCAAAGGGCTACTAGAAACTCACAAACCGCACGAAACGCAGCAGCATAGCTGTCACGTAAGTTAGTGTCATTTAAACAAAAACAGTCTTGGCAATCGTTTGCTTAAAGTTAAATAAAATAATAATAATATCTATGGACGCTTTCACACCACGTCAATCTGGTCCCGTGGTAAGTTCTCGAAGAACTTGTGTTACGGGTACCAGACAACGGTAATATATTTAACACTTTTGTACTATACATGTATTTAAGATTTTTATTATATAATACACATCCATGACCCAGGAACACAGAAAATATTTTTGTTCCCTGGCGGGATTCGAGCCCGCAACCTCCGGCTTGAGCGCCAACGCGCTTACCACTGAGCCACAGAGGTTGTCAAAATGGCTTTAACGATTTGGATAAAAGTTTTGTGTATAGAGTAGCCTTTATTTGCACATCGTACATAACTTCAAATTACATACCAACTTATCAGTTCCTGACTGATGACTGAATTAAAAATAGTTAAAAGAGCAAGAGTTATGATCACTTATGACAAGCCTTAACTCATAAAAAGCACCCAAAAGGACCCAACATTCTATCAATACTTTATTTACACCAAAGTCATGAATGCTAGATGATGATAACTTACTCCTGAGATAGAGTACCAGGTCACAACCTTCCTCGTCTCATGAACCTTTCATCCTTCGTCCCTCATGTAAATGCTCCATGCTTTGCATTTAAATCGTAAATTTTGCAATCCTTCTATTGTTCATACTTAACATGTGTACACTGTCATGTGACGATACTAGCCGTCTTATAGCGTAGATGTGTTTTACAATATAGAGGTGCATCTGTACAAATCATCATTATCAGACAGCGTATATACAAATTCTGCTTTCTATAATAATATTAAAATCTAAAGTGTGTTTGTTTTAACGCGCTAATCTCAGGAACTACTGGTCCGATTTGAAAATTTCTGTCAGTGTTAGATAGCCCATTTATAGAGGAAGGCTATAGGCTATATAACATCACGCTGTGACTAAAAGTAGTTAAGTTGAGTAAGTTAACGCGGGCGAAGCTATATGTCTCACTGCTAGGCAGGGGCCTCCTCCTCAGGTGACTCCTCACCATTTTTTGGCCATAGTTCACCGATGCGCTGGCCCAATGTATGTTAGTGAACTTCACACATCTTCAAAGACTTTTAATATCATCAAGCATGCAGGTTTCCTCACGATGTTTCCTTCGCCGGTGAGCAAGCGATGGTCTCATGTTCAGGTGGATGTAGAAATTAACATTAAAATATAAACGGGGAAAATTTGTTAAGTAATTTGTTTTTTAATTGATGAACTGAACCAATTTTAATTGTTATTTTATCGTAAGCTATATTTAACTTCAGTAATAACATGAATTCAGACAAGACACTGGAGGGATTTCGAAATATCCTTCCTTTTGCTTAATTTTGTGCATAGATAAAAATGATACGACGCAATATTACGAAAACTGCTTTAGCTCCTAGAAACAGGTATGAATCCAAAATTTGTTTAGTGTTTCTTACTAATCCAAATTGTTTTCTTGTTATTTCAATTCTGGCGATATTTCAGTTTCGATAACAATCCGTGACCACCACAAGGCACTTGTAAACTAAATAATAAGGAGAGTTTGGAACTAACAAAATACCTCCTCTTGACAGCCGCCTGGTCGAGTGGTCCGTATACTGGACACTTTACGCAGCGGTCGCGTGTTCGAATCCCACCAAGTGCAGATAATTTGTATGATAAATATATATGTCTGCACCGGATCATGAACGTTATATAAGTATTTATATATATTTCTTGCACTTATTTCCGTTTATAGTACCTGTAACACAAGCTCTTACTTAACTTACCACGAGGCTAGGTTAACGTAGTGTGATTGTTGGATATATTTATAATATTTATTTAATATTATTTCCCCCCCCCCCTTGACCCAGCGTTTATGAGCAAAAACCGTTACAAATCATTTGGACACACAAATTACCGTAGATAACGTCGTCTTAATTATAGCCTCTATGGAAAAATTGTTAATTTATTGCTTTTGGTGTTCCGTACACAACGTTTTCTAATTGATTATAGGCTTTATAATCAATTAGACCGTTTAAGCTTAATAAGTTCAAGCTATGTTTAAGTAACTGTATATTAAATCGAAATAGATATTATTATTATATTAAAGCATTTGTATGCTTAGTAACAATGTTTCTATAGAGTTGGTAAATTATGTAAGTAATCATTTTAATTTAAAAAACAAAATTGTGTACATTGGTCATTTATAATTTTATCAATGGGATATTCATTTATAAAAAAATATATAATTAAATTCTTTGATCAAACATTGCATCGAAATTTTTGATTTTGCATAATTTTCAACAAATCCAAGGAAGAACCAGACCAGCCCAATCTTTTCTCTGATAACCTACTAACAAATTTTGAACCTAATAACAAAAGTTTTAAGAATACTAGATAATGCAAATAAATAAAATGCAGATGTAGGTAACCATTACCATTACCTACTAGAATAAAATTATAGTAAAGAATCCACTTTGTATCTTGCGACCTTTGCTGTACAAAATAAATATCGCTCTGTCAATTTGCATACAATGAAAAGGATTTTAAAATATTTTTCAAGTTTTTATAAAACAAACTTGCATGTCTTATTTGCGAAGTTGTTCGGAAACCGCATAAGAATTCAACTTGCATCGGGCGTAGGAATAACAATGACCTAATGTTAGCTCTGCTAACAGAATGAAGAAGACTTGTAGCCTTCACTTGATGCAAATTCATTTTCTCTATTTGCTACAAAACCAAGCCTGCTAAAGTTGTATATTGTTAATGTTCGTTTCTTAAAAGTCTTAAAAGCCTTGGAGTTTCGTTGTTTGTTCGTACTTTATGTTTTTTTTTTTTTTTTTGACAAATTGAAGGGGCCTTAGGAACGGTAACTATGTCGATTATATTGTTAGTTACTTGTAGTGAAATATTAGGACTAGTTAAGTAATTATAAAATATAGTGGTAGGAGGTTAGATGACGGAAATTAATTTAAGAAATTTATCTGCATAAATTCTACCTAGGATAACGAACCTTTTTAAATGTTTCAAACTGTAATTTCACGGATTCAAACCCGCCAACGCATAGGATATAGCATATTAACGACTACGTCAGAAAAATTGGTTCATTTCAGCCTTACACTAATCAAGTCTGAATCCCCTAAAATCTATCGCTAAAAGCGAACTATAGTAGTGATGGAACGGATAAACTGTCGCATCATTAACGTTGTTGCAAACTAAGCGCTTCAACGATTCGCGCTAATTAGACATCGATAAACCCATTACAACACTAATTACTTTTATCAGGCGCGTCTTGCGTTACAACAGTGCAACAGGAAACAGAGTACATTAACGTGCAAATCGTAATCGCACCTAAATCAATGTTTTCGTGAAACTGTAATGACCGCCTTGAGAATATTTTCGTACTTATAATCAAAGAGATCATATCTTAAAGTGCCCTCGCGATTTTAATTATGGCTAACCATGCTTTAATTGTTTGCGTTCTTCATTGCCATCTTAGTTGCGACATTATGGTTTAGCGTACATCTCAAATTTAAATCCTGTGTATTAAATATAGTTATTCTGGTACTTCCAAAATACTTTAAATAGATATGATAATTAATAACCATGTATTGACCAGTCCAAATTGGATGGAAAATCTGCAGTTGATCAATGGCCTAATCACGATCGTAAGAAATTGTGTTTTTGAATCATGAACCTAAAACATATGGAAAATTGATGTTATATGATACATAAATCCATACCCACAAACTTTACGTGTAGTGAGTACTACCAAATTATCTGACTTCGTCAATTCGTTTTGCCAACGATCGAATAAAGATTATCCGATCGTTGGCAAAACGAATCCAATATTATAAAGGGGAAAGACTTGATTTTTTGTGTGTTTGTTTGTTACGATTTTTCACAAAATCTGCTTGACAAATCCTTAAAAATTCTTTCATCACTAGAATGCTACGTTGACACTGAATGACATAGGCTACAAAAATCATCATCACTATCATCAGCCTCTTTCTATTGACTGCTGAACATGGGCCTCCCTCAATGAAAGCCAAGACGGCCGATCTCTTGCGTCTTCCCTCCTGTTTATGGCCGACGAACACTTCGTCTACCTAAACGTCGCCTCCACTCTTGAACCTTATTATGGGCATCCGTCATCCGTTCTCCTGAGTGTGTGACCAGCCCACTGCACAGGCTAGAAAAATAATCATCAATAATCCGGATACGGCTGTAAATCTAAGTTAACGCGGGCGAAGCTGCGGCAACCAATAAAGTTCAAAATGCAATCCCCCATAAAATCTTTCATGAAGATAAACCATCTGACACAATGGCTAGGCATAATGCTAACAATGCATTGCTCGTGAGCTAAGAAGGGCAGTCCATTAGGCCAATGCAACTCCGTGGGAGCCTCCCACGGGTTAGATAATAATTAACTTAAGTAACAACTTACTCTTATTGTGACTCTTCTAATTAAGTAACCGTAATAAATTCATCATGATTGTCGGACCGCCCACTAATAAAGAGGTCCCAAAAAACAACTAGTGATCATATAATAAATATAAATAAAATCAACCCTTTTATTTCCTTCGAAATAAAAGGGGACTTTGGGCACGGGTCTCCTCCTCAAAATCAGGCGAGGAGGGTGCTGGGCCATAGTTCACTGATGCACTGGCCCAATGCGGGTTGGTGAACTTCCCACACCTTCAAAGACTTTTAATCCGGTGGGAGGGAAGCTCTGTGTCGCACTCCCGGCTGCATGGGTACCACCATCTTGCTTGTTTCTTCCGTGAAACAGCTTTGCTGTGTTTCGGAGAGAAGGGTAAGACAGGCAGTGTAATTACTGGCACGAAGACTTAACATCTTATGTCTCAGGATAGGCAACACATAAATGAGTTGCCTGGGCTCGTTCCAGGTATACTAGTTTATGTTCATGTGCGATGTCGATCACTTACCATCAGGTGGTAAGTTTGCCAGTTTGCCTATCCAACTAACATAAAAAAAAAAACTGTTCTTCACTGCTGAGTGCTGTGTCGCTGTATTTTCACTTCTATTGGCAATAATATAATTATTGATAGAGTCAGATTAAGTGTATTTTCCTAGTCAAGTTTTAATTATTATAATTCTAAATCAAATTCCGATAGATTATGTAAATGTAAAATATATAAATAGAAAAAATCATCATATTAATATTATTATTAATCAGTTAATCAGTTGCATGTATCTTTTTCGCTCGGGCACACTCGGCGATCCCGAGTTCCCCCCATCGAGCCTTTCACCTCCGAGCGTGACG
Source organism: Helleia helle (assembly GCA_963853865.1). Lineage (NCBI taxonomy): Eukaryota > Metazoa > Arthropoda > Insecta > Lepidoptera > Lycaenidae > Helleia > Helleia helle. The sequence goes on along the minus strand of OY971423.1, from coordinate 16,050,295 downwards.
GCTCAGCCTCACTTTGCCTAAAAAATCTTTGTGTGGTGCGCCAAAAGAATTTTACACTTTAAAAACATACTAAAGCATTGTTGCATTTATTTTTATAGTAAATAGCATAGTAAATATGCATTGCAATTTACAATTTTACTAGGTAAGGTGAAAACTAAAAATTTTATCTTAAGTCATCATAAAGTAATAGAAAATTTCACTTTAACTTATCGCTGACTGGTCTGTAATTAATTATTGTGATAAGTTAAGTAATAAACTAAACTTGGGTAATAATTTGCATGAAGCGTAAAAACGAATCATTCGTACCGTTTGTAATCGCACTAAGGTTTGTTACTACTTGGGTTTTAAATACATTACTTTCTATTTTATTTTGGAACAACTGGCAGACCATCTCTTGGTAAGTGAACAACTTCACCTATTAACCTAATCAGTTCATTCGGGACAATCGTACTGTGGTTAGGGGCAACAACTAGGAGTTCTTAAAACGTCGCTTATCACTTACCACCACGTGAATCGACTATCCATTTGCTCTCTCTTCTATATAAAAGAAAGTAATAGTGACCTCTGTGGCTCAATGGTTAGCGTGTTGGCGCTCAAGCCGGAGGTTGCGGGTTCGAATCCCGCCAGGGAACAAAAAAAAATCTTTGTTCTGGGGTCATGGATGTATATTAAATATGTGTATTATAAAATAAAAATCGTATAGTATAAAAGTATTAAATATATTTCCGTTGTCTGATACCCGTAACACAAGTTCTTCGTGGACTTACCACGGGATCAGATTGACGTAGTGTAAAAGCGTCCATAGATATTATTATAATAGTGGTAGTACCAATGCAGAGGTAGAAACGATCCCTTTTTTTTTCTTTTACGCCGGGAAATGCTCTGAGGCATCCCGCCTGGGGAGTGGGTCTCTCCAGGTGGGTATGTGGGACTCGCTGCGCCCGAAAGGTGGTAAATGGACGCAGCTCTACCCACTTAAACCCGGCGAGTACCACAAGTGCCGCCTTGGTGAGGTGCCCCGGATCTGTTAAGCTAACAGGGCACCTCAACGGCTAGTCAGCCCCGCAAGGGACCGACGCCAGGGGGCGTTGAGCCGAGGGGGCTCTTTGTACCCCTCTTATAAGAAGAGGAGACAAAAGAGCAGGGGGCAAGGGGCGAGGATGGGAACCTCACCCCATTGTACTGTCCCTATGTTGGGAGGGGTTGTTCTGTGGTGCGGGACAACCCCTCTGTTGAGGTGGCGTCGTTCCCCTGAGGGAGTGACTAGCCGTCGAGGTGTCCTGTTTGCTCATTAGATCCGGGGCACCTCACCAAAGGCGGCATAGGTGGCACTCGCCGTGTTTTAGTGGGTAGAGCTGCGTCCACTTACCAGCTTTCGTCCCACATACCCACCTGGGGAGACCCACTCCCCAGGCGGAATGCCTCAGAGCATTTCCCGGCGTTAAAGATAAAAAAAATGGATGAGCTAAGTCCAAAATCCTTCTCTCTTAAGAGTCCCATACCCAACGGTGGGACACGATGGGTTGTTTATAGTTATGCTACCAACAAAATGTTTTTAAGTTAAAGCCGTATCAACAGGCTTGATTCAGAAACGAATTTGTGGAATGTGCTATAATGTCAATTGGAAGTTAAAGTCTCAAATGACTTGTTATCCCACAATTGGATCTGTTTATTGAGAAGCAGATAATCCCAGATAACCAAACTCACTGTTGAACGCTGTCGAATCGATTTTCAATTCCGTCGTTTGTCCAATTCGACATTGAGTAAACCACGACATTTTTTAGTTTTATAGAATTCAGCAATTATTGTTTATTATGATACTCAATATAGAAATAATATATTGTATATCAGAAACAGCTCTATCTATGCTAATACTATAAAGATGTAAAGTTTGTGAGTTTGTGAGGTTGTTCTGTCTCTGGAACCACTGAACCGATTTTTAAGTTCCTTTACTAATAGAAAGCCACATTATTTGTGTGTGTCCATAGGCTATAACAATAATAAACATCAGTCCCGGTACGGCTGTATTTCTACGATAACGCAGGCGAAGCTGCGGGCAACAGCTAGTTTAAAATATGTAGTAGTTTTATTTTTCATCTTCTCTATGAAAACACGATAAGCATTTGAAGTACCTAAAACTTCTTTGTGCGCAAGAGAGTAATTTTTTTGCGGATGTAACGTCACGAAAATGTGCAACGTTTTCGTCCAAGAGGGAGGGAGTGATTGACACCGAAGATAGAAAGGGCGAACGTAGCATGAAGCACAGCCATGGAGTGAGAGTAGTGAGCAAGCGAGTGAGAAAGATCGAGAGAGAGTGAGATAAAGCGAGTGACGCATCGCAAGTCTCGATAATTTAAGCTTTAGATTAGTATAAATATATTTAAACGAGATTTAAAAATTAGTTTGCCAAATAAGTTTCACACTTTGTACGCACGCACTTTTTTTTATGTGAATTTCATACAAGATATCTGAAATTATTTTTATGTGAAACATTTAGGTATTAGCACACCTTAGCAGTTAAATCAACTCAAATGGATAGAAATGAATATTCCATATTTCGTTATACATTTCTTTTTGGATTCTAATATTAACATTGATTTTTCACAGCTACCGAGCATGTCATTACGGGCAATATATTGTGGTTCTCGTGTGTGTATTCTTGTAATGCATATGATTTCTGTAGTCATGTTGCAAGACACCATATAATAATCATCAAGGACCATCATTGTGCCATCGCACTAAAAACAACTTAGATAAAATCAACAAAATACGCTTGCAACGACGAATTAATTCAAACAGCGAAAGCATTTTTTCTCATTTCCGCGGATATTTGTCAAAGAGCATAATATATCTTATTTATTTCATACGTGACATCCACCATTTGAGATATATTTGCTATATGTAAGGCCATGGGGTCAAGGACGCGCATAAAACCTTTTCACCGCTAGTTATTTTCTACACGTGATCTTTGTAAAGGATCTCTATTTTCGTATGGAGGCTAGATGTCAGCTTATCTGATAATATATTGCACTCGTAACTTACTGAATCGTTGTTATTCCTTGTACTGGACCTGACTCGAAGATCTTCCACTCCAAAACCACTCCAGAGCTTCTAGCGGCCATTGTGTTTTTACTTTAATCTAGAGCCTCGTCAGATAATAGACGTATATTTTGCGAACTTGACTTAATAGAACTATACATAGAAATAAATAGGTATGACTTTTGTCTATTCAAACCACATTTGCAAAATTTTAAGAAAATAAAAGTACAATTTTATATCAATCCTATAAAATCCTGGTACACTAGTCTTGCTGTCGACATTTTTATTCAATCCACGATGACATCATCTCAGCAGTCTTATTTTTTGTGGTCGTGTTAAATGTCTTTATCAAATCACGAAACGTGTATTTTGTCCCCAAATAAACGGTGGTAACATGTTTTATAACTTGCAACATTTTTTCTTACGACCTCTGTAGCTCAACGGTTAGCGCGTTGGCGCTCAAGCCAGAGGTTGCGGGTTCGAATCCCGCCAGGGAACAAAAAAGTTTTCTGTGTTCCCGGGTAATGGATGTGTATTAAATATATGTATTATACTCGTATAATAAAAATCTTAAATATATGTATAGTATAAAAGTATTAAATATATTTCCGTTGTCTGGTACCCGTAACACAAGTTCTTCGAGAACTTACCACGGGACCAGATTGACGTGGTGTAAAAGCGTCCATAGATATTATATTATTATTATTATTATGTTTCGTGTATAACGCATAAGCACTACATAAGCATAAATATAATAAAAAACCGAATATAGAATCATCATCAACATCAGCCTCTATCCGTCCACTGCTGAACATAGGCCTCCCTCAATGAACGCCAAGACGACCGATCCCTCGCCACTCGCATCCAACACGGACCGGTCACTCTACGGAGATCGTCTTCCCACCTGGTTAATGGCCGACCAACACTTCGTCTACCCGAACGCGCCATCCACTCTTGAACCTTTACAGCTATACAATGTTTTATTTTTCAATGTAGTTTTTTGTTTCAATTTTCCGCCAAATAACCTTATGCTGGTTCGACTATATATTATTAGCTTTTTATATGTATAAGGAAGGCAACCTTGCAGTCAGAGCCTTATGGTGACTACCGACGCCCATAGACATCCGTACAACCAAAAGTTATGCAGATGCGTTGCCCTCCTTTACCCTATCCCCCCGTGGGCCACGGGTAACTCACAAACTGCACTAAACGTGACAGCATAGCTATCACTTGACGCCAGTGTTATGTGAACCAGAGGTACCACCCCGGTCGTGCCGGCCCAATTCGCCTGCAAAGCAGTATGGCACTGCCTCTTACTGCTTGTATCGACTCGCTTTATTCATAAAAATAAAAGCCACGAGCATCAGCTAGTACGTTGCCAATAGCTTGTTGGTAGTGACAACTATCACAAAATATTGAATAATTTTTGAGCGATCATAGTGAGTGTCCATACTAGTGTGACACATCAAAACCACATCTTAAAATACACGAACCGACAAATTAACAAGAGTGCCACACTATCGCGGATTCAAATCTGTCACGAATATCATCATCGAAAATCACGATCGAAATTATTAGATAGCGCAATCCAATTTCATCGAAGCCTACTACAATGAAACTCGGATTTCACCATTTTCATAACACGAGCATTCGATGATTAGTGTGGACATATCGGTATTAGAATGTTGTTGAACTTTATGAGACTCAAATGAACTGATTGCATATCGACTATGACAATATGACATATGTCAATCTTTATAATAATACTAGTAGCACCGACAGACGTTGTCCTGTACAAAATATATATTTTTGTGAATCTAAACCATCCTCGAATCCCCTTGAACTCACACAAAAAATTTCATCAAAATCGGTCCAGCCGTCTAGGAGGAGTTCAGTGACATACACACGCACACAAGAAATATATATATATAAAGATAGGTTGGGCCAACTCATACACAGCCATCATTCCAAACTAGGGAAAGCCTGTTCTTATGGCATTAAGACAACTGTTATACTTATATATTTTAACTATTATATACTTATCTATTTATTGGCTATTTAAAAATATGAAAATCTATCCTTATTTCATACTACATTTTACCTTTAAAACTCCTAAAACAATTGTATATTTTAGGATACAAAAGTAAAACTATACTGTAGTTATGAGAAGGATCGCATATAATGCATATCTTACGGCCGTCGGTTTCCAAGTACCGAATTTATTTTTATGTATATTTTTATTGTTAGCGGAGAGGATTGTCGCCTCCTTAGGGGCTGTTTGTATGCGGCGCGAGAAGAATTACGTGAGCGCCCAACGATCCCATCCGCTAGTGCCACTAAAACAATTTGTTTAGAAATATTACGTTTCATTTTTGTTACTGAGAACGGTATTTTTGACAATTGGCGCCACTTTACAGTGAAATCGATTAGAATGCCACGACGGTAAAGACGTTTCCACTTATTTATTTTATTCCATCTTTCGTTATAGATTTTTATTAATTATATTTCTTTCTTCTTCTTTTTGAGGTGCCTCTCCAACTAGTGAAGGTTGGCAGTATATTTCTTTACATATAATTCACATGTACAAGGCTTCCCGAAACAGACTGCTTTTTATCTATACAATCATAAATGAAGTAATATATTATACATGGAATTGTAAGAAACAATCTTTATTTGGATGGGACGTTTTTAATACTAAAAATTCTTACGACGAAATAGGAGACTTTCTTCATCATCATCAGCCTCTATCCGTCCACTGCTGAACACAGGCCTTTTTTACGCATTGGAAATGCTTTGCGCATTCACCCGGGGATGGGTTGTCCCCGGGGATACCCTTGGCGCCGGTATACCGCACTAAAACCACTGCGAGTTGCCTTCAGCCGCTTAAAGGGGAGTGTCCCGGATCTGACTAACACAGAACACCCCCCGTGACCAGCCGGTTCCCTCAAAAGGGCTAACCGGGCTTCATCCTAATATGGGGGAACTCCGACAAACTAGAGCACCCCCCGCAGCGCATCACACTCGAGAGCGAAAGGCCCTCTCCAAGCACATCACAGAATACATTGTATATTGGTGGCGAGGGATCGGTCGTCTTGGAGTTATTGCGGGAGGCCTATGTTAAGCAGTGGACTGATAGGAGCTGATGATGATGATGATGGTGGTGGTGATTCTATATGCGAGTGGGGGTATTAGTAATGCTAAGCCATTATAAATAAGCCATTCGAAGTGAGGTCAATCTAACTCGGCATAACAATAATTTTAAGCAAATTCATAAAGCAATCAAAAGGCTGAGAGGCTCATAATTGATGATGATGATTTTGAGGGAGTAGAAACGATGATAATCCATATTCTATATCGTGATAATCCAGAGGAACCCTTTGTATTGATGGCCCGCTTGTATGGGTACCACCATCCAACTATTTTTAGAACAGGGGGCAAACGGACAGTCGTTTAAGTTTTTTCTATCTTTATGATATCAATTTTGCCATGTTCTAGAGGTACCCAGACCTACAATTTTAAGTTTACGAATATTAGAGGAACGTATGAATTTCCTGGACTAATCCGGGTTGCCTAACCAAGTAACAAAAAGGTGCTTACCAGTTTGTCTAACTACCTATTTAATCCTACCAAAAACATAGCACATTTAAAAGGTTATGTTGACCTTTAATCTTCTTTATTAGAGATCTCTTCCTGGCACTGATACCCGGCACTTAATTACACTTAACAACTTATTATAAATATACACGGTAGTCGGAAATGAGGTACTGTGTATATAATTTAGAATTGATCCTAATGACCTGCTTCCGATTAATATTATGGCTAATGGCTGGATGCTCGTCACTCATTCATATAAAATAATCATCATCATACATTTAACCGGTGGGAGGGATGCGCTGTGCCGCGCTAAGTTGCATGGGTAGAACCATCTTTTTTTTTCTCCTATAAATAGCTTTGCTGTGTTTCGGAGAGAAAGGCAGGACAGGCTGTGTAATTACTGGCACCGAGACTTAAAATCTTATGTCTAAGGATAGGCAACACATGAATAACACAGGCAACACAAGCCTGGGCTAACTTGTTATGTCCATGGGCGACGCCGACCACTTGGCATCATGTGGGTCGTCTGTCCGTTGCCTTTCCAACTATCATAAAAAATCTAATCTTATACGTCCTCCTTTAGAGCTTCGGTCTCCTACTCGAAATCCGGCGAAGAAGATGTTAGGTTGTACCATCCAATGGCATATTGCATGGTGATGAATCTCACATACCCTCAAAGAGTATTAATCTCGTTAGGCATCGGTCAAAGTCGAATCCAGATCTCCTAATTCGATGCTGAACCCGCCCATAAATACGATTATACGCTCACTACAAAAACACAAAGCCGATTTTTTTTAATGTCATCAGGGGGCAAACGACCAATCGGAGCCTCACGGCGCCGACGCCCATCCATACACATCCGCACAACCAAGGCCACGCAGATGCGTCGCTCTCCTTTTCCCTATCCCCCCAATGGGCCACCGGAAACTCGCAAACCGCAAGAAACGCGATATAGATGTCACTTGCCGCCGGTGTTATGTGAGCGAGAGGTACCACCCCGGTCGTGCCGGCCCAATTCGGCTGCAATGCAGCATGGCAGCAAAACTCTTAAACTATCAAGACTTACTATATAATTACGTTATTTTATTTATATATGCAGTATCGAGACTACACAACTGGGTTGCTATATAAACAGTTTATGATCGTACGCTAGCTCTATTGTGTAACAATTTATGTTTATCTCTATGTAAAAGTTTACTAGAACCAAACTAAACTAAACTAAACTAGAACCAAACTCTCACAATATTCTCATCTACGGATTTTTTGGTTAGTTATTTATGGCAATACATGGCAAAATATGGCATAACCCAATATCAAATGGCAATAAGAATACAATTCACACATACGTAGATTTGAGTGACAGTCCTTTAAAAATTAAAACCCACTTCAAAAATAGAAATACTAAAAAGTTATCGCGTTTCCGTAATGTTTGTGCCTACAACCAGTGAATGAAAAAGCACTACAACATTATATTATCAACTCTCTTTTACTAATGTTACAATCTTTGCGTTTACCACGTCATTAATGTTATGTGTGATGAGGTGGGTACCTTTCCCCTCGTTTCCTCTGGGATTCCATCATCAGATGCTGGTTTCCTTATCATGGGACCATTTGGAAAGTATACTCTTTCAAAAAAAATTCAAATCGGTCTAGCCATCTTCGAGTAATCGGGGAACATACATAATAAAAGATTCCGACGAATTAACAACCTCCTCCTTTTTGAAGTCAGGAGACAGATGACGATGACTGATCACAAAAGACTGGTTGATTTTTAACCAACCAGTCTTTTGTGATTAGTCATCGTCATCTGTCATAGAGATCACATGTTAAAATAGTATCATATCCATGATCCATCAAAGACTGTTTCGTCTCGATATTTTCGTGCAATGGTGGATCCTAGTACATGCTAGCATGTGGTAGGTCATTCGTCTTGTGTCCTGTGTTAGTCAGATCCGGGACACTTCCCTTCCCGCGGCTGAAGGCAACTCGCAGTGGTTTTAGTACGGTATACCGGCGCATTAGCCCCACAAATCCCCGGGGACGACCCATCCCCAGGCGGATGCGCAAAGCATTTCCACTGCAACAACCAAAAAAGTCATTCGTCTTGGCATTTCGTAAGTCAGTCAGCCGACTGCATTATTACTTATTACCTCGGTGTCCATTATAAGTTAAAGTTATTACTTTGCAAAATTGTTCATTCGTCTCTTTAATACTACCTGTATTAAATAATAAACGATGTTGTTGTCAATAGATTTCAATTACATCCAAACGAAATTCCCCGACCTCGGAAGACCACGTGATTATATAATTTAATTAACTCAATCTATCTGTTGATTATGTGATTAGCTTCAATTGCGTGAGACAAAGTGCGAGCACACTATACGTTAAATAATGTTACTATTTTTTTTTTATTACATACAAAAATTTCAAAATCATTATTGATTTTAAATTATACCTACCACAGGTTGAGGTGGTATTTGGTCAATGAAAATAGGTTTAATAAATAAAAAATACTAGTGATGATCTTCATGATCTTAAATCTTTTTTTTTTCTTTAACGCCGGGAAATGCTCTGAGGCATCCCGCGGGGGAGTGGGTCTCCCCACGCGGGTATGTGGGACTCGCTGCGCCCGAAAGGTGGTAAATGGACGCAGCTCTACCCACTAAAACCCGGCGAGTGCCACCAATGCCGCCGCAAATGGTAAGGTGCCCCGGATCTGTTAAGCTAATAGCGCACCTCGATGGCTAGTCAGTCCCCCAAGGGACCGACGCCATCTCCACAGACGGGTTGTCCCGCACCACATTATCTTCGCCCTCTCGCTCTCGCAATTAGCTTCGCTCAGGGTGTTGGGCTCACCCTAGGCTACTAAGCCCCACCGCCACGCCAAGGCCTGAACCATGATGGGGATGATCTTAAATCTAACATGGGAAATAGCATAAGATAAAGAAGTTTTTATTTTTACAAAAATATAAAATTCTTATATAAATTGTAAAGCAAAGAAATTTTAATATATTATACGTATGGTGAAAGAATTATTTCAATAACTTGAAAAATTACAAACGCGCATTTACGCACATTACGCGCGCTTAACATTTGCTCTGTGATGTCACAAGTCTCGCCGGGTCAACATTTAAGAATATGGATAAGGCGGTACTCGACTCGAGCGAGTCGCCGCCCGTGGGCGAGACTTGTGACGTCAGAGGCCGCGCGCCGTGAAGTTTTGAAGCGGATGGAAAAAGTATCATAATTTCGTCATTTATGGAGATAATAAAAAAGTCAATAGATTTTGAATGCTATTTTTAAAACATAAATTAAATAAAAATGGAAACTTCCTTATTGAAGCTGTTAAATTAAAAGGTAAAGTTGACGAACTACACTCCCTGAAACACTTTTAATCTCAGGCATGCAACTACCAATGCTTTTTAATTAAAGCAAAAATCCACTTTCTAACGTAATTTAAATATATCAAACAATGTGTACATAGATGATAATGAACCCCACTACCAAGCGAGCGGCAAGCGCCCATTCTGCACAAACTGTAGACACATAAAGCAACAGCAAACTCGCGCGGTATTGCTTCATAAATATTCCGTAATCCGTTTGTAATTAAGGCGAAAATGAGCTTTGATAAAATTAAAGTGCTCTATTGTTATACGTACATTTCACAGCTGTAACTAATGCGTATACGTAGAAGGCTTGTTATAAAGAATTATGTTAAATATGTCACATTATTACTCATTCTCCACCGGAAACTCACAAACCGCACGAAACGCGACAGCATAGCTGTCACTTGACGTCAGTGATGATGTGAGCGAAAGGTACCATCCCGGTCGTGCCGGCCCTGTTCGGCTGCAAAGCAGCATGACACTACCTCTTACTTTACGTCCTAGGATAAGCAATGCTTGAATGAGGTGTCTGGAGTAAAGCCGGTGAATTTAACAAACTCTCAGATACTGTTATCTTTATCAATGTGTCCCATTAACGCCATTTTAAGTCAGCTAATAAAAATATTTGTAATTTGATAATTTTTATTCTCGCACTTTTTTGTACTTCTTCGTAAATTCCAGGCTAAGAATGATTTCAATGCAATGACCATACTTTATATCAGACAAACCAAATCAACAGCTTCAGTTGCCATCTTCTTTTATATAAATAAACATGATAATATTCCCACATTTATTATTATATCATCGTTATAAATCCTTACATTCATTTCTGAATAAAGATAATTTAGTTGGCAATACGTGAAATCACGTTTCTTGTTAGTGAAAATGTTTTCCGCTGGCAACACTGCAAGCTTTTGATAAAATGACTCTCGGAAACTACACTCGAAAAGCAATCAATTACTTGTTAATGTTCAAGTAATTTCTCTGGCTTTTGGTGGCCTCACTAGTTGGTATTATTATATAATAGTACGATAAATATTTTAATAGAATATATATTTATAGGCCTAGTCGTCAGTACTTACATTACTATATATTTTATAATGTAAGATTCCGCTAATATTTTTTTGGAAATTTCTTTTCTGTAGTAAGAAACAAAAACTTTAATAGCCACGGAGTATAAAATAAAAAATGATGCGTCTCAGGTTTTTCGATAATCACGTTTTATGGGGAGACGACTGGAGGGAGGGGGGTTATGGTTAGTAGAATTTTGTTTGAGAGCATTGGCTTTTTTATACAGATCCTGAACCTGACTATAAATCTGAGAATGAGACCGAGAAAATATGCTAATGAAATAACATTTCCTGTCGCAATTACTTACAGTAAATAAGTAACTTAACTGTACACATATTAAATAACAAATAAATAATCTAGTAATGAAATTCTGAAAACAATAATCCTGACGACGTTAGGTTGTTACGCAAATTGGTAATATAGTTAGAACAAAACAGTGGCGTATCAAAATAGCATAAAACTACGAAATAATGGCTAATTGAGTTTATTTCCCAGTGAGAAATGCATTGTACGACGAGCGTAGTCGTTAAACACAGTGTAATTTGGTTAAATATAGTATTTCTCTCCCTATTCTAAAACTGAGGCTAGTTATTTAACTTTAACAAACAGGACTTCACTTTTTAACACTGTATACTATTTACAGGTAGTCTATTTCCTGGGGAAAAAACATAAATATCTGTTCCTAGTTTTTGAAAATATAATATACACATCTTTATTTCCTTGACTAGTAAACGCACCCCACCATGGTTCAGGCCTTGACGTGGCGGTGGGGCTCAGTAGCCTAGGGTGAGTCCAACACCTTGGGCGAACATAATTGAGCCGAGGGGGCTCTTTGTACTTCTCTTATAAGAAAAGGGGACAAAAGAGCAGGGGGCAAGGGGTGAGTATGGGAACCTGACTCCATTGTACTGTCCCGACGTCGGAAGGGGTTGTTCTGTGGTGCGGGACAACCCCTCTGTGGAGGTGGCGTCGGTCCCTTGCGGGACTGACTAGCCGTCGAGGTGCCCTGTCAGCTTCATAGATCCGGGGCACCTCACCAAGGCGGCACTGGTGGCACTCGCCGGGTTTTAGTGGGTAGAGCTGCGTCCATTTACCATCTTTCGGGCGCAGCGAGTCCCACATACCCACCTGGGGAGACCCACTCCCCAGGCGGGATGCCTCAGAGCATTTCCCGGCCTAAAAGAAAAAAAAATCTAGTAAACGCAACTGACTGGCTTAACACGGGGCCAGGTTTATCACAATATTATGTTTTATCACAATATTATGTCGATAATACTACATAATTAGTTATTTATGCGGATCTACATAAAGGGTTTCGCAGGTGATGGCCGCCTTCCAGGCCTCATCGCTCTCGAGCAAGCAGCGCACCACACTTGAGAGCGATAGGTCCCCTTCAAGCACTGTCACGAGGTCGTGACGCTGTGCGACCCACCCATTCGCACCTTAAAGGCGTGCTGGGCCGAGTCTTAAACAGCACCATACTCGTGGCAGGCTGTCGTCCGCTCCCACCTGGCAACTAACGAGTTGCCAGGTACGCACCGAAACATCCGTGTCCGGTGAACATCTGTGACAAGCGGAAGGGTTTCTTTTAGCGGCGCAACCATGCCCTCAAGACCGGACGCATTGCCCAAGACTCCGCACACGTGAGAGCTCCTCCCAGCTAGGTGACTCACTGAGTTATGACCTCCTCTGTAAAAGGAGAAGACACTCCTCAGTGAGCACCAATTCAACAAGCTGCCACAGCGGATCTACAGCCAGGGCAGTGGCTGCTACCCAGGAGACCATACGGTAACCCCTGATTACCCTCACAGCTATGCTCTGCTGCATTCTCCGCAGCAAGCGTATCTAGCAACCATAAATAGGCGTCACTTAACACGCTATGAGACATGGACAAATTTCGAAATATTTATATTTCTCAATCCTCCATCAGTGTGGCACAGGCCTTACAAACACAATCGATTCGTAGGTTGACGTGTGACAGGCATAATGTCTTGCGAAACACAACAATCACCAATTTTGTAGACACTTGGTGACAATGTGGTGACTAAGAATTAAGCAAACCGATATGAAGTCAGAAGTACCGAGTGGCGAGTATTGGGATATAAACAAGTCATATTACAGTCAACTAAATAAGCTAAGATGCTAAGAAGTAGAAGTATCTAATGATAAGACATTGGCCTTTTGCTCATACAGTGCCTTTGCCGCTCCGACGTCAACAGATTCTAACATTAGGATTGTATATATTAATGCTCTATTTTGTATATAGCACTTTACGTCACATATCCTACGTCAAACGTTTCTGCATGTTTCCAAAGACCATACGATATCTACTACTTAGGTATAATTCGACAACGTCTTGTCACGAATAAATATTTTGTTCTACGTCCGTTTTTGATCTTCCGAGGCGACAATGACTGCGAACTGAACTAACTTGTGTCCGAATATTTTTATTTTGTATATAATATATATTATGATAACTTTGTTATTTTTATTAATGGTATACTGGCAAACAAAATACATAGCGCCTATGAACATAAACGAGTTTACTCGTGACTAACCCTTATAAAACGAAGATGACAGTTGTCGCGTGTGTTGGGTGGTAGGACCCACGATGCGACCTGATTTAGATAGGGTTCGAAATAAGATACTGTATAGGTACCTTATTTTATAGCCGAAATTTTTCTTCAGCTGACCCACGATCCAATAGCGTATTTGCACGGTAGAGAAGGACACTGGTCTGACTGGTGACTCCTGGTGAAGATGGCTGGACACGGGGAGATCTCCACCGGTATTCAATGCCGGTAATTCAGCTGTTGTTTCAGCCGGTAATCCAGACGGCTGTTGTGTTCTTCTTAGATTTAGATAGGCAGCAAAATTTAGTAAATTCCCACCGGAATGTTCTTCTTAGATTTAGATAGGTAGCCAAATTTAGTAAATTCCCAGCGGAATTTAAGCCGTGTTTAATTTTCGAGGATTAGCCTCGAGATGGCCGAGAGGCCATCGGTGGCGATGTCCCCCAGACTCCCGTTGACAAGCCTGGCAGTCAAAAACCACCGACTACATCCGATCTATCGTTCAAAAATCAACATCTGTTTACAGCCAAATGTCAACTGACTTTATAATTAGTTAAGTTTTAATTTAGACATTTGGTTATTTTAGTTTAAAGGTTAGATTAAATTATTAGATTTAGGATTATTAATTATAACAGGTAAATTGATTTTATTTAAGAGAGATATCTATTACAAAACAATTATCGGATTTCATAGCGACAACTATTGAACAAATTAGAAACACGACGTCAATAGGTCGATAAACAGTCAATCGTTAACGTCAGTCAAGGATAGATGGCACTTATTTATTGGCAGTATTAAGTTTAAAACTTATTTATCACTACATTACCCAATTATCAGCCTAAATTTAGGTAACGTGCAAGCGCAACGTTACAGAGTGTTAGAATGTATACTTATCTGTCCTTCTTTAAGGAACACGTATGCTTCGCTTTTATACTATATGAATGGTCGCTCCCAACGCTCAAAATAAGATACGTATACAAATTAAGTCTTAATTCTGAATTGTGTTTAGTTAACACAGCCTAGTCAGACATAACTAGCATATGCCTGTGATCCCGACATCGCTATAACTGTTAAATGCAATTAGATTCACAATTCGATCCTCAACAGCTTTCGTGTTCATTTGGAGGTCATTATTCCCGACCACGCGCGTCAGCTACTCTGCCACGGGCGCTATCGTAAAATTAGATTTAGTATTCTAAAGTCCGTTTTATTGCCAGAATAATAAAAAGAAAATAAAAAATATTTACCAAAAGAAACAACATAATATAGCAATCGGTAGGAAAACCTCAAAAACCATTGTCTTCATTATACTATCTCAACAATATTATAAAATTGCCATGTGGTTCTGATAGAGAAGAATAGCACCACCCCAATTCTTCTCGTGGGTATCGTAAGAGGCGATTAAGGGAATGTGAGAAATACTGACCCCTTGTAACACTCTCACCGCGATACCATTCCATCTGTCTGAGTATTTCTCCGGTTGTAAAGGTTTCTGTTCAATTGGGTCCAGAAGGACAAGGACGAGTATGCGCACCTGTGTCTCGCACGCACACTTGTGCACCTTAATTAATATATCCTGCGCATCTGACCGCTTCCGTTACTTGACGCCGAAGTCCGAATCAGCGCCGAATTCCCCGCTAGTTCTTTAGTGGTTGCCATCATTGAACTATATTACAACTCATTGGTCACCATGACCGAAATCGGTCGGACAGATAATCATCATCATTATTTCATAAACATTTCTTAATCGTATTAGATTCGAGGCACCTCATCAAATACGACATTGTGGCACTCGCCGGGTTTTAGTCTATTGAGCTGCTTCCACTTACCGTCTTACCATCTTTTCCATCATGAATAAACCTTACATATTATTTTCTATGACTACTAAAATCAAGTGTAATCACAAACATCAGATACATATATGGGTTGTAGCAAAAGTAATTAGTGAGTAAATCTCCAAGTGACGCTGGGCGTGACGTCATCGGTACAATGTACTTAGCAGTGCAATTGCCAATCTATCGCCCCCGCCCAACCGAACGAACTAAAATTATAGTATCGATACTGTCGCTGCGATCGATCGAAGTATATTATATTAGCTTATTATTATGGTATCCTTAATATCCGCTACTGGACGTCAAAAAAGATCGAAAATCGGAATCGTACCTGAAATGTATGCTTCACTCCCAATCGATCCCTGTCAATCTCCAAATGGATCACATCGGGTATTGCCTCTTACTTGACTCCCCCACTTTTGGATAGAAACAAAGCAATGACAGAGCATCATATTTTCCCCCCACAAAATATCGCGTTTTGAGGTAAGGCAAGCAATAACAATAAAAAAGCCATAAACTATTAATGGCACAAATAATAATTATATATTATATAATACTTTTTACGGGGCAGCTGGAATTTCTAAAGCCAGGTCACGTAATTAAAGATTTTACGCTGGTGTCCGCGACTTCGTCTGCGCAGGAAAATATTTTAGTTTTTTTTTCATAAAAAGTATCCTATGTCACTTCTAATACCTCCAAGAATGTGTACAAAGTTTCATGATGATCGGTTAAGTAGTTTTCTCATGAAAGCGTAGTAAACAAACTTACTTTCACATTTAGTAGGATATTAGTAGGATTTAGGATTTTAGTAGGATTATTTTATGCATATAGTTTCTTCTACTTTTGCACTATACTAGTCTATCTTGTTTTAAAATTTGAACTAAACGTTTTGGGATTCATAATTTTTTTTTTATAATTTTTGCCGTCTGTCGCAGTGAAATTTGATATACATCAATTTTTCAGCTATCAAAGAGGAACCTTTGAGGACAAAGTGGGGGTGCATTTACGAAGAGTGCAAAAATGACGAGTACAATGCACGAATTTTATTACATTCATGAAATTTTGGAACCGAAAGAGTTCATGCAGGGGCCATTTAGACGCAGAATTTACTATCTTTCTTTGTTCAACAGTTTCATTGTGTGACGACCCGAACTAATTTTCATGCGATATTGAACTCAACTTTCCCGTGTAACTTTCTGACAAAGTCAAAGTTGTTAGCAGTTAGGAATCACCGTGACTATTATCTCATTCCCAAGTTTTGCCTCGATTGCGTGATTTAAGGATGATTTCAAGTGATTCGCGAGTGAGTTTAGATTGTGTTGCCAAACGTGATTATTGAAATGTAGGTCATATATTGTATCGCTATAACACTTTAAGTTAATAAAATATGTATATATAATAATATGTATGTTTTTTTACCAGGTAATTTCGACATTTGATCAAAACTGTGACCAAGATATATAACTGGTAAGCGTTAATGAATTTCGTATATTATATTTAAATAATTGTTGTAAACGGTATATTTTTTCACTTATATATGTAATAATAATAACACTTATATATATGTGTATATAAGTATTATTATTACATATATCAATAATCTTAATAAACCGCGATAAAATATGAAATGTTACTGTTACATACCTCTTAATTTTACACACACATAATGTTCAAGAAAGTTTACATAAACTATGATTATCATAAAATCTCTCTTATTAAAACTATTTCGTATTAAACTAGTTAGGTACTAGTGCATTGAGTGTATCAAATAAACTTGTCTCTAACACATAGATCTATAAATAAGGTTGCAACATCGTCTTTCTGCGAGGCGGTAATGTCCCAGAAGGAGGCCGCTGACGAAGCCTCCCCCCGCGGACGACGAACACGGCCTTAATGATACACACAGATATTATTCTAAATTCAACCTCTTTGGAAAAGTGACAAACACACGCACAGAATGTTATATATAAAAATCACATCCCCGTTCTTAACAACACTTGAAACCTTATTAAGATATACTAATGACGTGGAAATTCAACGCTCTTAATCTATTTAAAATGTGTGCATAATTTGATGTAAGCGCTTATGACGCTCAGCTCTGGAAACATGCATGTCTACGAATAATGATGGCGTCTCACACAGCATGCGTGACTACGAATAAGGATCCAAATAAAGCGGTCTCGAGTATATCTATTTTTACTCGACCACGGAAAAAGGGATTATGGTTTTAGCAGTCAATGCACGCAAACCGCTAATACGATTTTGTTAAAATGTCAATCTATTCGTTATTTTGGCCTGGCTGATATAGGCTAGGTTTTAACAGACTTAAACTATTTTTTTTTGTTATAACATGTTTTTTTAAATATTTATAAAAAATAATAATATGTATAAATGAATATAATTAATTAAGAAGTGTGAAAATGGCACCTCAGCATCTTCATTCTGGATAAGATGTTCTACATCCGATGTTGCCTAAACTAACCTAAGATGTACATAATTATAAGGCTTCACTTTTCGGAATTGCAACCTGTGTCCTTTTTAAATAAAATGAAGAATCTACTACACCAGGAGTGCCTTATTTCATAAAAATATCACAAATACATATTTCAATTACACATTTGTAGCATTTAATTCCATTTTACAATGATAATATAGAAATGAAGAATCTACTACACCAGGAGTGCCTTATTTCATAAAAATATCACAAATGCATATTTCAATTACACATTTGTAGCATTTAATTCCATTTTACAATGATAATATAGAAATGAAGAATCTACTACACCAGGAGTGCCTTATTTCATAAAAATATCACAAATACATATTTCAATTACACATTTGTAGCATTTAATTCCATTTTACAATGATAATATAGAAATGAAGAATCTACTACACCAGGAGTGCCTTATTTCATAAAAATATCACAAATGCATATTTCAATTACACATTTGTAGCATTTAATTCCATTTTACAATGATAATATAGAAATGAAGAATCTACTACACCAGGAGTGCCTTATTTCATAAAAATATCACAAATGCATATTTCAATTACACATTTGTAGCATTTTATTCCATTTTATTTTAGTTCGTTCTTAGTATTCGTATTGAACAGCCTCAAGGTTGGGAACTTCTGAAAAAAATGTAAAATCGTAAAATGACAAAGTATGTACATAACCTAATGGAAATAACCACTTTCATAAGAATTGCCAATCGTTTCTGCAGCAAAATTCTTATGAATACAATTTGAATATCTTAAATGGATCCTACGTTGCTGGCGACAACGCGGATATAGCGTACAAATCGCAAGATCAGGGTAAACAGTGAAATATGCCACACAATACCGATCTCACTATAAGCCAGGATTTCATTTACCATACAAAACCGATCTCACCGTAAGCCAGGATTTCATTTGCCGCACAACACTAATGTCACTATAAGCCAGAGTTTCATTTGCATGTTTTCACAAAATCAAATATCCCCGATCCCTATCTTTAGGTCGTATCGCCGATAATTACAGTTCGACGGCTCTCACATAATTACAGCGTTCGTCTAACTGTCGAAGGATTATCAATGAATTATTTATGAGGGGTTTGTAGCGAAACGCGAAATCTATTCATATCTGTATTCACATGTATTTCGGGACAATGTGTAGCAATTATTATTCCGTCATCGTGACATTTTCGTAACATATGGTGTAATGAAAAAGTTATTCTTGAGAGATATGAAAGCTATTACAAAGGAAAAGATTTATTTATTTTATAGAAGAGGGGGCAAACTGTCGTTTCACCTGGTGGTGAGTGATAAGTGACATCCATAGACACAGACATCAGAAGATTACCGGCGTTGCCGGCTTTTCAAAATATTTAAGTATGCTCTTTTATTGAAGGTCCGCAAGTCGTATCGGTTCGGAAATAGCGTAGGTGACAGCTAGTTCATATACTTTGCAACGAAATTTACAAAAAAATAGTTTTTAAACAAAATACATTGTGGATATCTAATATTCAAAGTAACGGGTTTATTCCTCCGTTCTATATATGTATAAAATAGTATTATGCTATTCGTACAAATCAAGTATAGGTTTATTAAATATAAATTTATTAAATTAAATAAATAAATTATGAAAAACAGCTTTTTTATTTTTATAACCAGCTAATTCAACAGATTGAAGAAAACATAAAATTAAAGATATAATTAACATAACTACTCCTCAAAGAGTCATCTAAAAGTTCAATTTAAAACATTACTTTTATTAAAACGCAAAGAAAACTTAACTAGTTACACGCTAGAGGAATATTATTATAATATTATGAATACTTTCTTGTGCGTTGTAATATTAATGGAATGAAATTAAGAGAAACTGAGAAAAGTTGTTGTAATTTGAAAATAAAGCTAGCTGTTTGTTAAATGACGATCAACGAATGATGTCGGTGATCATTACGTATCCTGATATTGATGTGACGCATGACTTTTTTTCTTTTGCGCCAGGGAATGCAACCCACGGCATCCCACGGGGGAGGGAGAACTTCTCAGGCGGGTATGTGGGACTCACTGCGCCCGAAAGATGGTAAAGTAGACACAGCTCTACCCACTAAAACCCGGCGAGTGCCACAAATGCCGCCTTTGGTGAGGCGCCCCGGATCTGTTGAGCAACAGGGTACCTCGACGGCTGACATCGGTCATCGGAGGGGACTTGTCTCTGCCGAGTGTCATCACCGCGATGCTTGGTGACGACGAGTCCTGGACGGCGATGGTTTCCCTCTGCAAGGCAGTAATGTCCCAGAAGGAGGCCGACGAGCGGGTGAGAGAGGAGGCCGCCGACGAGGCCTCTCCCCGTGGGCGACGAACGGGGATGCGCAGGAGGCGCTACTTAATGCGCCTCCAGCAACGCCCCTGTGCTCGTGTCGGGTTCAGGATGGGAACCTGGGCCCTGTATGACACGACGTCGTGGGGACTGCCTAAGCACCCGGGCAGCCCCCCTTAAAAGGAGTAGTCTGGTCTTCGCCGGGGCCAGCCTGTCGCTGAGGTGATCCTGTTATATGCCTATCCGGGACCCTTAAATTAAAGCGGCTGAAGGCGCTCGCAATGGTTTTAGTTTACGGGTAGGGCACTCCCAGGTGCGAGTCCCACATAGGGTCTATATTACGATTAGATGGTTTGTCTGCCAATTCACCTATCTTAGCTTGCTAAATTATTAAGCCAGTTTACATATCTTAGCAAAAGTTTATTTCAGAAACGGATAAATATTATTACAGCGTCGCAAAATGGGGAAAACCTTAGAGCTCACCTAGGGTTAAGGTTGTAAGCCGTTCGGGACGTCCGGCGATTCCCGGAATTCATTGCAATGTCCGGTGTCCCCTAATTTAAAATGTTTGTGCCGGAAACAATATATATAATTTGAGTTGTTTTCGGAAACATAAAATCTCCCAGAATCATCGGGGACCATATAGCCTTTCTAAACTATCTAAAAAGTGTATTACTGGATGTATAATATTGTTTGTTTTTCTAAAATGCGAAACGTAGGGTTACTGTAATGGGATAAAAATGAGACAGGACACTGATTCGTTTATCAATAAGCTGACGACAATGTCATGGTGGTCACGTTAAATACCGTCGAAATCAGGGAATTTGTGCAATCATATATTTTACTTACCTATTAAGTCTCAGGATAGACAACACGTGAATGAGATGCCGGGGCTAATCCCGTGTGGTTTCTTTACGTAGATGAACGACGCATCACTTACCATCAGGTATCTCGTCGAACTCTTTACCGATGTAATTAGAATTAAAAAATGTAAACCTGGCTCTTAAAAATAATATCTAGTTAATAGCTCGGTGACCCTGTTTCGTGGTGACAGAGAAATAGTCTTAGATCGGTTTAGCGTAAAAACAATTATTATCACAGATGATCATTTAAATTGCTAGTACATAAAAATATTTTTCACACCTTCAAATTGTATAAATAATTCATTGTAACCATCAACGTGATTACTTCAATAATATCATCAAAGAGTCATGTCATAGTGTTAAAACACTAAGCTATTATTAAACATTTTTGCCGAACACGAAATAATTCTAAACCTATCATCTAGCTGTTCTAGGTTATAATTTGAGCTGCATCACACGTGAGTCACAGCCTTAGACCTCTGACCTCAGTTGATTATACTACTAGCCTCACGTCCTAAGAACAATGATAATATAGAAATTAAGAACGATCGATCACAACATGAGATTGACGCCTTCATTTTCGTAAACAAAGATGGCATTTGTGACCTTGGCATATCGACGTAATCGAGGTTAGACAATGATTGGCGTAAGGCATTATAATAATAAACAATGGGAAAATGACAGTACGCGGAATGCTACTGTGTAAGGTCAACAGGTCCACTGACCCTCGATTTTCGTTGCTTCTCAACATAGTTTGTCGTCTGTGGACGTGGCGTAGGTCCCTTGAGGTACTGACTAGCCGTCGAGGTGCCCTGTTTGCTCATTAGATTCGGAGCACCTCACCAAAGGATGCATTGGTGGCACTCGCCGGGTTTTAAAAAAAAAGCTAGAAATCCAGCATTTCCAATTATGTTCGACAATCAAGACGTTAGATCACAATAACATTCATCCACATCATTATATTAGATGTAAATATAATTTAGCTACTTCTGAAAAAACCTTTTGTTCCTTTGCGAATGACTTTACGACGTCGTTACGATCTTAAATGGCAAATAAATTACATTTAAGTTCATTTATGCGTTTCTTTATATAACACATACAGTAAAGAAACCTAATAATATAATTGTAACATTATGATAACCGAGTCCAGACTCACATTTTCAATTTCAAGCTCCATGCATCGGAATCGTATTGATTGCCCATCATTAACATCTCTTTAGAATCCAAAGATGGGTCTGGGCGTTGCAAAACCAAAAATATTTTAGCACAATGGTTATCTACTTTCGAACAAAACAAACATATTATTTTATTTAACAAACTACGAGTTTACTATCAGTTGCAGAGAGAGCGTTTAACATTAAACAATAATTACCGCGTGCAAATCCAGCAATATAGAAATAATACTCAAACTTTACTGTACTTTGAGAAACTTTGTATTTAGCTCATTTGAATTTTAAATGCACTCGCCATTTGAAAAAGTTGCGATAATGCAGAACGTAGTGGATTATTTTTTCCAATGTTTATTTCATCAGACTTTGTTTATTTCATCATCGCCACCACCATCGACCGTATATCCTCTCTTATCTCTATATCTATCTATGAATGTAATATTTGCTGTAGATTTGTTGAAAAACTTAATAAATTATGATGAGTTTTCGCATTTTTTTTATTTTTCCTAAAAATAAATAAATAAATTCCTAAAAATACTTTTGATCTTTTAAAAGTCAACAGAAAATGTCAACACGCCTCGGTTTTGACGTTAAAAAGTACACACAAACACTTTCATCTCGTTAAGGTGTTACAAGTTAAAATAACCTTGTTATATCGATCATCGAGAATATTAGGCCAAAGATTGCTCGAGAGCCCTCGTATCGGAGGAGACCTTTGTCGATACTTCAACTCAAACATTCTCAATTTGTTCCTATTCAAAATACCTTACGTGTCAAGGTCCTTATTAAATTGATCGCATTGTTCTGATACAAGATTTCGAGTTTCATAAATGTAAAATTTTGAACAACACTTAATATGTACTTTGTTGATTGTTTGTGGCATATAATATACTATAATGATTGTATATTATACTTCTTAATTAAGAATATATTTACACATACATAGTCATACTATGGTGAAATCTATTTCTTCAGAATAATCATCAGCTATTTCCGTCCGTTGCTGGTCCCAAGCCCCTTTCAATGATCGGCCAAAAGTGAAATCCCTTTAGTATCAGAAGCTTCATACTTTACAGTAAATTCTCTCTAAATCGAAGCTTTTAAAAACTTTATCCTCATAAACGGTGGGTTTATAAAAGCTCATAACGCTGGTGCGGCAATTCATCAAAAATCTAATTAACTCGGCCCGTGCGAGATTCAAGCTGAACTGACAGGGATTAAGTTCACTTTTAATTACGGACGCTATTCTAGTCAAGCTACGTCGCTATACACTTAACGTTTGGTTATTGTCTTTGTCAAGTCAAGTATCCAACTTGGTGTCCAGTAAATGATGACTATGAAAAGTATGAATTAACCTATACATTTTTAAGAAAAAAAAGAAGAAAAAGAAAGAAGCAAAAACCCGGTCAAAAGAAACAAGAAAAAAATATCACCAGAAATGATTAAAGAACCAGAATATCTGTATGGTGTCTTCATGAGTTTAAAAGACAAAGTCATTTAATGTCCCATGAAGCACATATTATGTAATATGCATATTAATTAGGAGGTCAGCTACCACTAAATTAATTAATAGCTCATCAAATTAATAATTGTTAAGTATTAAGACGATTTAGACGAGCGACGATGCGAGTGGGTATGGGCTCGGCCTCTTGAGTGAGAGGTCCGGGTTCGATCCTGATCCTGTGGTGCGTTGAAATGGGTTTTTCTTAATTTCTACGTGCACCTGAACATGATACCATCGCTTGCTCATCGGTGAAGGAAAATATAGTAAGGAAACCTGCATGCCCGATGAGATTAAAAGTCTTTGAAGGTGTGTGAAGTTCACCAACCTGCATTGGGCCAGCGCATCGGTGAACTATGGCCCAACACCCTCCTCATCTGGACATGTAGGAACTTATAAGGGTTGATATTATTACTATTATATATTATAGGACTTGCAGTTCTAAGTCATTTTTTTAAATACGCGACTAGATGGTATCCTTATCTCCCGAGATAAAATCTTTTGCTTTCGGACAGGATTTCTTCGAATTCCTTCTCTGACTGCTTTAATCGCCTTTTTCCTAAGACGACTACGTGGACGGCCAGATCGTTTTGTCTCACATACAGAGGAGGTTCCATTGTACCTACCAATAGCCCGGTACACAAAAATATGACTAATACCAAGCGTATAGAGAGTTTGAAAAATTGTATTTGGCTCCATACCTACTCTGTGTAATGCAGATTTTGTTGTCTTTATCACCCCAGTCTATCTTATTGTCACAAAATATTTTATGTCAATAAACGATCATATAAAAATGGTAGATTCCAAATTCAAATGTATTATTTTGTTTGTTTTTAATTGTAGCCGTATTTTTGTATATGTATAGAAACATTTCAAAGTGTATTTACACGTATTCCTTTAAAATTCCACTTTCCCTTCGCCTACACTTAATAACTGCTAATATTGTATTGTATTGACTAAACGTATTTAGACTTTAGACTTTTGCATATCCTAACATTGTATCTACACATACCTCTCCCGCATTAAACATCTATGAGTAGAGTAGTAACTACTTACAAAGATTTCTCTTATCTGAGAATTCTTACAATTAGAATTTCGCTGAAAATGTTATAATAATACGTTAACATACGTTCCCTCTCGGTGATATTTATTTTGTTATTTTATTGAATTTATGCAAGCATATGGACTATGGAGTATGACTGTATAGTGGCTCGTTTTAGTTGAATTCAAGAGATATAGGAGTAGACTTGGAGTTTATTGACCCCTTTTTTTTCCTTTTACGCCGGGAAATGCTCTGAGGCATCCCGCCTGAGGAGTGGGTCTCCCCAGGTGGGTATGTGGGACTCGCTGCGCCCGAAAGGTGGTAAATGGACGCAGCTCTACCCACTAAAACCCGGCGAGTGCCACCAATGCCGCCTTGAAGAGGTGCCCCGGATCTGTTAAGCTAACAGGGCACTTCGACAGCTAGTCAGTCCCGCAAGGGACCGACGCCGCCTCCACAGAGGGGTTGACCCGCACCACAGAACAACCCCTCCCAACGTCGGGACAGTACAATGGGGTGAGGTTCCCATCCTCACCCCTTGCCCCCTGCTCTTTTGTCCCCTCTTCTTATAAGAGGAGAACAAAGAGCCCCCTCGGCTTAATTAGCTTCGCCCAAGGTGTTGGGCTCACCCTAGGCTACTGAGCCCCACCGCCACGTCAAGGCCTGAACCATGGTGGGGAGTTTATTGACCCCTAACCGAAAACATACTTAATTGAATACAGCTAATAAAAAATATCGTTATGGAAACACAGAATGGACAATAATCTCAGACAGAATGGCCTAGGATAAACTTAATCCTTCAAATTACGTTTGGTTAAGAATTGATACCAATCAGTCTTCATACACATTTACTTTTTCTCATCAAAAATACGTACATAACAATACTTAAAAAAGTATTATACAAATTCCATTTGGAGACATAACAAGAAAAGTTTTATCCAAACTTTTAAAAAATATGCAACAAGAATATTGAAACATCATTACAATAAATAAGCCGAGCTCATCGAGATTAGATGAGAGTCGAATAATAAGCAAGGATTAGTATTCAAGACAAAACAACGACTCATAAAAGGGCGCTGCTGGGAAAATTGAAAATATCCGCAGACGTCAGGAAGATGTGGCCCTTCGCACCAAATTACAATTGTTTACAGCTGACGTAACTTCGTGAACAATCACAATACCATAGACAGTAGACAAGTAGGGTGCATTCCTACTGACCCGGAGCTGGACGGAATTAATAATAATAATAAACATTTATTTTCAGGCTGCATAGGCCCATAGATAAATACCTTAACCTAAACATACATAATTGTAAAAAAATGTTGTTAGTAAATATAACTTAAAACTATGTTAGTATCACTTGCACTTAAGTCTTAGTGCATTCCGGTGGCACTTGTCCGCGGAAACGGCGGAACACCACGCCCTGTGGCCAGAAGTCCTCCTGCATGACGAGGTGCAGAAAACATGTTGGCACTCTCACCACGAACTCCTTGTAGTTGACGTTGCGGTGCGACTCCAGTAGTTGCACCCTCGCTGATAATTAAGAAGAGTGGACCGTGTATTGAACAATCACTTTGCTTCTAGTGATGTTGAGGGGAGATTTGGAGTACTGTGATTGGCCAATTCGCGGTCCACTCTTCTCCTTTTCGGCCAACTCTTTAGTGGAAATCACCCGTACAGCGAGTACCAGGTACTGATATTGCGAAGGGATTTCCATAAAGGCAAAAATCATAATTTGGAAACACTTGATCCAATTTATTACAATTCGGCAAGTAAACTAATCCAGGAGAATCAGCTATATTAAATGTAAAAAAAAATCGTGGAACGTTTTCATTTACAGCAGCTTGGACGACACAAATTACCAGTTTTGTAGTATTTACTATTTAGTATTTATAATATACATGGTTCGCATCCGATTATAGGTAATCAAATTGAATCTAAAGATACAAGACTGTATTGTCTGTCGTATGCTTCATAATTATAGCTAGACCGATATCATCATAATGATTTAATTAATTACATCACTAAAATATATAACACAAATGAAGTTAATCTACCACGTATTTATCAATTAACATTCGGTGAATTAACAACGAGGCCCGCTCGTAATGCACATTACCGATCCGCCGCGCCACCCGCTACGTATTCATTTATGCGTGCTAAGTGATGCATAGGCACGTGATCTGATATCACACACACGCACACGTTACAGGCTAATATTAATGGAATGTATAAGTGATTAATTACCTTGCATCAGTAAAGGAGTTATGACTAAGTGCAATATTACGGGGTACCCTACCTCTTAACTTAGAGAACGGCAATGCTCTCTAATGATATTAGTCCAGTTATTCTTACCCCACCATGGTTCAGTCAGTCAGACCTTGACGTGGCGGTAGGGCTCAGTAGCCTAGGATAAGTAGAGCACCTTGGGCGAAGCTAATTGAGCCGAGGGGGCTCTTTGAAGTTGGGAGGGGTTATTCTATGGTGCGGGACAACCCGTCTGTGGAGGTGGTGTTGGTCCCTTGCGGGATTGACTAGCCGTCGTGTCCTGTTAGCTTAACAGATCCGGGGCAGCTCACCAAAGGCGGCACTGGTGGCACTCGCCGGGTTTTAGTGGGTAGAGCTGCGTTCACTTACCATCTCTCGGGCGCAGCGAGTCCCACATACCCGCCTGGGGAGACCCACTCCCCCGCGGAATGCCTCAGATCATTTCCCGGCGTTAAAGAAAAAAAAGTCCAATTATTATTTACTTAGATGGCAGGTATGAGGAGCTAAGAGCGTACCTACCGCTATAGTCGTATCAATAATATGGGGCCCTCAGGCAACAGGGGCTACTTATAAATTTTGTCCCACATATCGATACGGGGCCCCGCTAGTTTATTTAAAGAGAAGTAAAGAATTTTAGCAAAATAATGAATTCTTCCACATCGCTTTACGACGTACACGAGTATACGAAGTAGGACCGATCGAGCGTAGTGGCAAATAAACAACAGTAAAATAGGAAATTTAGCATTCAGACAGGAGACAAAGTGTGGTCCGACCAAGATTCCACCAAGAAAGCGTACAGTCTGCATATAAAGCTCAAAGAAACATTCAACATTGAAAAAAGAGACATCTTGAAAAAAATAAACAACTTTATAAGTTGTTTATTTTTTTCTATCACTATTTTAATATATATATAAATATATAATATATAAATATATTAACTATCACAAATTCACTACATATTTTAGCTGTATCCGTCTTAATAATATTTGTATGAAAGTATTTCAAATGTTTCCAATGTTTTTATACTTTTCCTTTTGTTTTGCTGACTGTACCTACACCTTGTTGAAAACAAATATCTTTATTTTCTACACTTGTTTACCGGACACGACAATACAATCTTGTACTGTGCAGAACATTCGTGGGTTATCTTGATATTGATTTCTAAAATAATCTAACGACGGATAAAATAACTACCAAACTATATTCTACGAATAATAAAACGTGAAAAGGAAGTTTGTTACTCGATATTATATTTGATTTGTAGGTTCACTTGATTTAACAATTGATGAAATCTTGCACATACATAATAAATAAATAATAAAATATCTATCATCACATCCATGAACCAAGAACACAGAAAACTTTTTGTTCCCTGGCGGGATTCGAACCCGCAACCTCCGGCTTGAGCGCCAACACGCTAACCACTGGGCCACAGAGGTGGTTTAAGTATATTTGTAAGTATAGTTAGTAATGTGTAGTAATTGATTCAAATATAATCCAAGACAAATAACTGCAGGTGATGATGATTGGACGGGTAAATATTACACTGAAACGGAAGAAAGCACTTAAGATTAATATAAAAAAGAATTTTAGATATTCCATTACAGAATAATGAATATTATTCATCCATTAATGGTCGACGGTCGCCACACCCACTTTGTACGCTTTGAAATCTGAATTTCAAAATTCTGTTCAAACAGATAAATGGAAAGAATATTTTCATTAAAGTGAATGACAAATGATATTTTTATCTGAAGCTATTAAGGAAATTCGTTTTAACACGTCTGTGATACTTTACTGTTATTACCGACATTCACTCTCCGTAAGTATTTTATTGATATGTACGTATTTAGTACTTCTAAAATATAGATTGATTAGAATCACAACCGTCATATTATGTGAGCGGCTGTGAAAGAATGACAGGTGTCAAAACATGAGCGTATGTGACATTATATTTGCATTGGTTTGACAGCTGTCATTATAATGAGACACTTCTTCTTCAATATTAGCTTCCTCAGGGATTTGCCAATATCAGAGTAATATCTTAGGATTATAGTAGCTATATCGTTTTCGTATTACATGATTACCAAGTTTATAAACAGCCTCTATCCGTCCACTGTTGAACATAGGCCTCCTTCAATGAACGCCAAGATGGCCGTATGTCAGCTATAAAATAATATGTAATATAATTTTGTTTTTGTCATGCTAGTAACTGTGACCGGTTCAAGTTAAAATCGAATTTCCAGGGATCGTCTGGGCGTTATCAAAGTCAAAATCCAGTGGTTGTAAACGAGGTGATGAACATGTCACGATATACCCATACAAATACTTACTTCGTTACTCATATTATAAATGCGAAAAAACCTGTGTGTGTGTGTGTTTGTCTGCTTCCTTTTAAATTCTAAACCGTTGAGCTGATTATGATAAAATTTGGCAAAAAAGTAAATCCTAAAAAGTTCGTTCGTTTAAAGCGACGAACGCGACCAGGACGTACTAAAACAACATCTAATCACGCTAATTAAATTATTGTTGCCTCTTCACAGAATGTGAAGTACGTATATAATTACGCAAATTATACGAAAAAAAAAATACTTTCAAATGTAAACATAGTTTAACACAAAACCTAGCGTTAAATTATATTCATTAGAATATTGTATCACGGTCAAATATAAATATAGTGAAATAGATAATTATAAAATACGTGAATTACGAATGACAAAATATTTTCGCAAGTTTTTATATAACTCATTACATTACTTACAAGTAGGATAATATCAGGATTTCGACTAATCAGGCAATAAATTAACTTAACTCATTGGCCTTGCATTGCCCAGAACTTCTTAGGATCTCCAAAATACATCACTGAAACCAACAAAGCAATCAGCATTGTCAATCCTTGTGTAGACACTCCGGTCGTCTAGTTGTGAGTCTACTGAACCGCAGAGATCGGGGGTTCGAGTCCCGATTGCAGATAATTTGTATAATAAACATAGATGTCTGCACCGCGTGTATATCATTTATGTGCATATCTTAGCGTTCCTTTTTTATCTTTAACGCTGGGAAATGCTCTGAGGCATCCCGCGGAGAAGTGGGTCTCCCCAGGTATACAGGGTATGTGGGACTCGCTGCGCCCGAAAGCTGGTGGACGCGGCTCTACCCACTAATACCCGGCGAGTGCCACCTTGAGGTGAGGTGCCCCGGATCTAATGAGCAAACTAAAGGGCACCCTGACGGCTAGTCAGTCGCCCAAGGGACCGACGCCATCTCCAGAGAAGGGTTGTCACGCACCACAAAACAACGCCTCCCAACGTCGGGACAGTACAATGGGGTGAGGTTCCCTTTCTCACCCCTTGCCCCCTGCTCTTTTGTCCCCTCTTCTTACAAGAGGGGTATAAAGAACCCCCCTCGGCTCAATTAGCTTTGCCCAAAGTGCTGGGATACTGAGCCACACCGCCAAGCTAAGGCCTGAACCATGGTGAGGATCTTAGCGTTCCTAGTACGAATAACACAAATTCTTACTAATAACACGGTGCTAGCTTAACGTGGTGTATAAAAATATGTTTTTTTTTTACAAAACAATTTAATAATAAAGTTATTGGTCCTAAGAAACAAACATACATCAAACTTAAAACAAACATCGCAAGACATGAACCGAAGAAAAAAGTAATTTGAAGAAATTAAAGATGGCTTCCATAAACAGAACGTCCATAACAAAAGCTCGAATAATGAATTTAAATGTTATTCAATTAAATGCACATGAATAATTCAGGTAGGACTAACCTAAGAAAGAATGCCAACGGTCGCCTTTCTTGAGCCGTATAATTAATTACTGCTCAGTTATTAAGGAATAGATTACACGCTGTTATCATAAACGCGTCAACGGTGAAAATAATCTCCGTAATTAATACGAGGGTTCACGGATTAATATTGGTCTATTCATTTTGTATTGACACCTTGAGATCAAGGAGCAAAGATATTATATCTTTATATAGATATGTGTCACTAAACTCTGGGCTGGACCGATTTTGATGACCTTTTTTGTGTGTTCAAGTGGATAGGATGGTTTATTTTTACAATACGGTCCAATACCAAAGGTGTTGTACAGGACAACGTCTATTGGGTCCACTAGTCGCAGTTTTAGTGTTTATACTCCTCCGATACGGCTTGACCGATTTTGATGAAATTTTATATGTATAATCAGTAGGTATGAGAATAGGTTTATAACTAATTCTAAGTTCTAAGTTTAAAAACTGTATTTTTTATGACTAAAGTTAACGCGGGCGAAGCTGCGGGTAACAGCTAGTTATTTATTATCAGTATAAAAACTCTAATTGTTGTGAAAACGTAAATATGAAAACAAATAAATCACATTCATAAGTTCACGCGGAGTAAACATTGTAGTATAAAACGTTGTACAAAATATGTGCCCCGCGTTATCTCTGATATATTGGATATGCTCTGGTCCGTTCCCCGCCATAATAAATTTTCTGACAAACAATATTCCCGTGTCCTTTGTCTGGACACACATCGATCGCGACCCCGGGCCCCGCAACCCTCGTGCATATCTTACTTATGTTTTATCTAGCAATTATTTTATATCGTTATGACTTATTACAAAGGGATTCAGATGTGTTCTGCATATTATTAAATAACAATTACATTGACTATCTATGTATACTAAATTATCCAAAATTTTCAACTTTACTGTTTAGCTTATAATAAATTTACTTAGTAACATTTTTTCTATAATTATACTTTTAATTATGCGACTAATCGCACATCATACATCATTAATGGTAACTAGAATAAGAAATGAAAAAATACATTTTTAATGTAAAATATGCACCCATATATACCGTACAATGTGTTGAATTTCAAAAAGGTATCTAAGGTTACATAAGTAACGTATTTTATTAATTTTTACATTAGGAGTAAAGCGAGCCTGGTGTAAGTTCGAAATAGTGATAATACTACCACTAGCGCCATCTCGTTTGGAATGTTGGCAACATTGAACCCACTTTACTGAAAAATCACGCATTGTAATGAAAAAGCTTAAATTACAATAAGCCGTAAACGTCTACAAAGTATGATATAATTTAGATATTCAAATTTTATTCATATTACCTGAACCACCTACGATCTCCTCGAATAATCTACCGTGAAATATCATTTGAATAAATTTCATGCCTTAACCCGTATAAAAATTCGATTGAACGTCACACAATCACCTCGCACCAGGATATGGCGTCATATATACGGCCTTCTACATTTGAACTTTTTAATAATTTTTATTTTACTAGCAGCGACCCGCGGTTTCACCCGCGTACTTCCCATTCCCGTGGGACTACAGGGATAAATTATAGCCTTTATGTTATTCTGATGTATAAGCTGTTATTGTAAAGTTTCATTAAAATCTATTCAGTAATTTTTGCGTGAAAGAGTAACAAACATCCATACATTCTAATAAACTTTCGCGTTTAAAATATTAGTAGGACATTTCATATTAGTAGGAAAAGGTTTTTTTTTTAAATACTTTATGGACGAAAAGGTTTTTCAAGTCTATTAAAATAGCATATTTGACTTGTGCAGTATTTTATCGTGTATTTCCGTCTATCTCTATCTATCTAATAAAGATATCTATATTATCTTCCAGGAGATTCTTCGTTGTTGTTTCCTCGTATTTACAGTCAGCAAAGATGGTTGGCGAGAAAATATGATAGCTGGTAAAAGTGTCTGTGTAGGTAAAAGTGTCTTATAATCGTTTCCTTAGCTTTTCTTTTTTTCAGGATTGTTTTATGTAGATGATGGATGGATGGATAATAATAATAATAATATCTATGGACGCTTTACACCACGTCAATATGATCCCGTGGTAAGTTATCGAATAACTTTTGTTACGGGTACCAGACAACGGAAATATATTTAATACTTTTATACTATACATATATTTAGGATTTTTATTACATAATACACATATTTAATACACATCCTTGACCCAGGAACACAGATAATATTTTTCTTCCCTGGCGGGATTCGAACCCGCAACCTCCGGCTTGAGCACCAACGCGCTTACCACTGAGCCACGGAGGTCGTCAGAATCCATCTATCCATCCGTGGATGGATGGAGAAGGATGTTTACGCGAATTTCACTCATTATAATAAAACAATTTTTACGGATTTTATCGCGGTTTATTAAGATTTTTACAAGCCCGACGTTTCGGATACTTTACAGCAACAATGGTTTCATTAGTCCTCTCATCACCATGGTTGCTGTAAAGTATCCGAAACGTCAAGCATGTTAGAAACTTAATAAACCACTATAAAATCCGAAAAATTGTTTCATTATACTTATAATAAAAAGAGTTTGTTTGTTTGTATGCGCTAATATCCAGACTTGATAGTCGGATTTGAAAAGTTCTTTTTCATATTAGTTTTGATTATAAAATTGGAAAATCATTTTTGATCTCATGAATATTTTTTCAGTTTCAAGTACATGCATTGGTAAAATATAATCAATATTTTTTAGATTATAACAATTTCTTGAGTGTATGTGTTCCATCATTCTGTTTATCGATGTGACTGACTTTATTTCCATAGTTATTGTTTAACGTACCATTATGTAATTATTACTGTGTCGTCCAGTAGTTAAAATAAACAAACCCCTTGGCTTTATAATATTAGTATAGATATAAAATAGAGATATTATATTTACGAGGTCGTGAACGTGTGAAACAAACAAAAGTTTTATTTTTGCGACACTTTGCGACATTTTACGACAAGATACCAGCTTCTAAAATTTATAGTTTTTCATTATTTATGAAGAGACATTTCTAAGAACATGAACAATGTTTATTTCTCAATTTTCGTGAACATATAACTTGGCGATTACCTTTATTAGTTCACTGCATCTGATGCCATAAAAATCTTCGCCTTCTAGTTTAATTTAGTTGATAGTATAGAGAGAAATAAGGAGAGATTGATCTACTTGGAGTTTATAGAACAAATGTAACGTTTTATTGTCTACGTCTTTGTTTAAATGATTTCTTTCTTTAACGCCGGGAAATGCTCTGAGGCATCCCGCGGGGTAGTGGGTCTCCCCGCGCGGGTATGTGGGACTCGCTGCGCCCGACAACTGGTAAATGGACGCAGCTCTACCCACTATAACCCGGCGAGTGCCACCAATGCCGCCTTTGGTGAGGTGCCCCGGATCTAGAAAACAAACAGGGCACCTCGACGGCTAGTCAGTCCCGCAAGGGACCGACGCCACCTCCACAGGGGGGTTGTTCCGCACCACAGAACAACCCCTCCCAACGTCGGGACAGTACAATGGGGTGAGTTTCCCATCCTCACCCCTTGCCTCCCTCTTCTTATAAGAGGGGTACAAAGAGCCCCCTCGGCCCAAGTAGCTTCGCCCAAGGTGCACCGCTCACCCGAGGTTACTGAGCCCGAGTGAGCCCCACCGCCACGACAAGGCCTGAACCATGATGGGGTTGTTTAAATGATCATTTAACTGTATTCTAAAACGTTTGAAAGGATTTCCTTATCGCGTCAGCAATTTATAACTACTTCTCAAAAACGTATAGACCCGGACACCTTCTAAACCAGAGCCTTACCAGGACCGTATATCATAAACAAAGCTTAAATATTAATTAAATTCATCGAGATTCGTGTGGGTACGTTTACATCGCGCTGTTGTGTTGGTAGTCGACACGCCCATGACTCACAGCTGATCAGAATGCCTTGTGGGCTCACCTTACGAAATTCCAAGGAGGCTTTCAACTAAAATCATGTTAAGGAAGCTACCTGTGGTTTTGTGAAGCAACTGTTTCAAATTCCGAACACATTTCGATTCTCACTTGTTTTTACAGAACGGTATATTCTTAGTAACAATCGTATTAAAAGTAATACGTTACTAAGCCTTTTTTTGACAGTATTAATTGTTTTTGCTCTTTATTTTTTACACGATCACACTAGGGCTGAAAAGATTTGAATGTAATTTTGTTCATAAACAGATTATGACCTGGATACTGAATAGATATACTTTTCATCCTTGCAACAGAGTGCTGCGAGATACCTCACAATCTTCTGTTATTTCGTTGCTTATGCGCTAATAAGCTAAATGTCACAAATCACAATAAACATGCTACAACAGCTACATTTGTTGTTGATATTGTTACTAAATTCTTATTATCATCATACTTTCCGTCTATCTCTCTTTCTCTCTCTCTCTCTCTCTCTTTCCCTCTCTTGTTTTAAGTTTGCAATTTAAACCACCGGTAAAATGATGATCATCATTCCATATTTTCTCATTTAAATGACTCGTTAATGAAACCACTAAAAGCATTAATAGACCACAAAACCTTTACTATTTTCTCAGACACGAAAACATAGTTTTACATAAATGATTCTATGTTGGTGCTTAATTGAATGCCCTAGTTACACACACAGAGGAACTAAATCCGTTTATAATTATAAAATGAACGTTGACAATAAATCTGTTTGAAAGCTTTTAATCCCTTCTGAAATTTCAAATGCTCTTAACATTAATTTAGTAATTAAATCAGATGTCCTACTCGATGTAGGTCCTCTACATGGTACTTCTAAAATAATGATTTATCATTGTAAGGTCATTGTGATGATAATAATTTACTTTTATAATGATGAAATAAAACTACCATTAAAGAAATATATTATGAGTTTTGGCTGCTAAATTAAAACTCTTTGAAAATTTGTAAAGTTTGGCAACCGAGGAGAACCAACGGGGACACGCAGAGGTCGCTTGTGCTAAGCTAACGGTGAACATAACTATGAACTATGATTCTCGAGCTTAAAATTATGTGCACCGTATTTTTTTCAAGTTAGATGGAATTGCAGAGTTTTTAGCTTTCAATACAAGAGGTTTAGTTTGTTTAGCAATCAGCCTAATTTAAAAAAAATGCATTATTTATGTATTTGTTTTGTTTTTGGTAGAATCTTATTTTTATCGAAGTTTCAATTGACAAAAATGTTTTAGAATTTAAGTACAATTTAGTTTGTTATATGTTATAATCTGACGTGTATGCACCTAGTAAACAAGAATTGCAAATGTAGAAATAAAACGTTGAAATGCTGAGCAAGTTCTTGAGGTTTCAGTAACGGTCATGCCCCATGGAAGTTGGGACATAAATTTGTCGACCGGTGTTTGTACGACACGGGGCTGCCACATAAATTACCGCTCGTACGTCTCCGCTCTCGTTGATCGACAAATATTTACACGGATCGTCTGCTTTTTGGCTTCACGTCAAAAAACAACGATGTACCTACTAATGTTGATATATGAGTTGATGAATGAGTGAGAGGTAGTATCATGCTGCTTTGCATCCGAATTGGGCCGGCAGTACCGGGGTAGTTCCTCTCGCTCACAATAACACTGGCGTCAAGTGACAGTTATGCTGTCGCGTTTTATGGGGTTTGTGAACTGAACTCAGACCCAAGAATAAATATCGACAGTAAATCTAATGACTCTTATCACAATATTCTTCCAGAAGACAGTGCTGCAATAAAGCTACTTATATCGAGTAAGCCGCATAGAGCGCACTTTTACTCAATAGCTTATTTCAAATGTATTAAAATATGTTAATACATATAGAAAGATGCGCATAGGCGTCTCCCGTTTCTATCACGTTTATGTTGAGCGGATTAAAGCCTTCGCAAGATGTCTGAAAAATTTGCAAAGAGGCTTACGTTTTCGATATTGAATAGAATCTCATAAAACATTCTGGAAATCCTGTTTTACGTCCCTATTATGTGATAGCAATCCGCGCGATCCGCGTGTTACGGTAAACCCGTAAATAAAACTACGTGTACATACGTGATGAACGTAAACATTATTTGAATAATATTAACAATCGCACTTGTGTTTTCTTTGTATATAAGTGTTACGTGATTCATTATGAGAATGTAGTTCCCAAAAGGTATATAACCACTAGTAGTGACCTGTACTTACTCTGACTCTTGTAATATATGAGCAGCAAATTTAAATGTCTTTTTTTTCTTTAACGCCGGGAAATGCTCGAGGTATCCCGCAGGGGAGTGGGTCTCCCCATGCGGGTATGTGGGACTAGCTGCACCCGAAAGCTGGTAAGTGGACGCAGCTCTACCCACTAAAACCCGGCGAGTACCACCAATGCCTTTGGTGAGGTGCCGCGGAGGGGGCTCTTTGTACTCCTCTTATAAGAAGAGGGGACAGAAGAGCAGGGGGCAAGGGGTGAGGATGGGAACTTCACCCCATTGTACTGTCCCGAAGTTGGGAGGGGTTGTTCTGTGGTGCGGGGCAACCCCTCTGTGGAGGTGGCGTCGGTCCCTTGCGGGACTGACTAGCCGTCAAGGTGCCCTGTTTGTTTTCTAGATCCGGGGCACCTCACCAAAGGCGGCATTGGTGGCACTCGCCGGGTTTTAGTGGGTAGAGCTGCGTCCACTTACCAGCTGTCGGGCGCATCGAGTCCCACATACCCGCGTGGGGAGACCCACTCCCCCGCGGTATGCCTCAGCATTTCCCGGCGTTAAAGAAAAAAAAAAGAAGAATGCTATAAAAACCCGTGCGGAGACGGGACGGGCCGCTAGTTTTAATATAAATCCCAAAAAGTAAAAGTGCTGGGCGTTCAAGGAATATATGATGGTAGTTATTTGTTATATTTAAATCCGTGTTATCCCAAGAACCCAAGAGATATTTAGGAAATATAACTGAAGAGAAATTTAACTTAATTTTAGAATCCACTGATAGGAGGTATTATGGTGCATGGGAGTGGTACTTTGTGCGGCGCACCCATCTGCGCTCCGGATAGAAGGGCAACGTAATTACTGGCACCGAGACTTGCCGCAGACATTGAATGGATTACTCACACGAACAGAAAAAGTTCCGGGTAGTTTAGTCAATGTTCATTAGTGGCTTGATCACTTACCATCGTCTGGTGTTTACCATTTTCTATAAAATTAGACAAATGTACCATGATGCATCAGCAAGATATTTGATAAGCAAATACCTAATTGTAATGCTAATCTGTAGTCTGCAAGTCAAAAAATTCAACATTGTCTAATTCTTCTCGTTAGTTCCATCACCCAGGAACACAGGATTTTGGTGTCCATCATACCAACTTGATGATTGATGATCTCATCCTTCAAAGATCACCATGAATAGGTGAAGCATATAGCTATCGGCATGTATTACAGCACAATGGGGATTTGATCCGGTGAGATCCATCCGAGCCGGCCTGTAGAGTGTAGACGCCTCATTAAATTTTGTTTGAATAGAGGGGTGAACCAGTGCCTAGCTGACCAGATATGTGGTGTACGGTGTGCAAAAGTATAGCTTTATTTTGATATTTTTTCTTTCTTCTTCCTGCTTTTTCGTTATATGATATATTATTCTCGAATATTCTTTTAATTGCTATTATTTACCTCTTATCACACATGAGTCAAGGACTTACACTCAAGGACACAACTCCTCCACCTTCAACAGAAGTTATAATCTCTCCTCAGTTAAAATTATGAAACACGAGATGATGATGATGAGGCAAGTAATAGCTAAGCATTATGCGCTTGATATTGCGCTACATTAATCCATTATATAGTGTTTAATTACGAAACTAGAGCGAGACCTAAGAGAGCATTTAAGTATAATAGCCACGACAATTATCACAATGAAGAACTAATTGGACTGGCTTTATGCATTCCTATTAAAAACCCCCTCGGTGAATCTAACCACAGTTTACAAGGCATGTAATAACGGCGAGAGCAACACCAGAACCAGAACCACAACACCAGAACCAGAAACACGCTATGTCATGGTCCTTCCCAATGTATTACCTACAAGCAGCGCCCCACGGTTTGACCCGCGTACTTCCCATTCTCGTGGGGGTACAGGGATAAATTATAGCCTATATGTTGCACGCAAAATAGGCGCGAAAGCGTCGAGTTACGGAAACCAGCCTGAACTAAAGTATCAAGTAGTATATGTTATTTTTTAAATAATATCTATGGACGCTTTTTTTATTTTGATGTATGTAGCTATGATATGATATTGTTAAGTTTCATTAAAATCCATTCAGTAGTTTTGGCCTGAAAGAGTAACAAATATACATCCATACATTCTTACAAACTTTCTTGGGAACAAGGCATTTACTTCGAGGCTTCTTCGACCTATATTGTAAAATATTGAAAAGATTAGTTTCACTGAGTTTGTTTCGCTAGTTCTTCTCAGTGGACCAATTTTAGAACCGGTAGAAGAGTCATTTGACGTTCGTTCAATAAGATACTATGATGTACAACACTGAATAAAAATATTATTATTATTATTATTCTCGTTTATAATATTAGTAGGACAATTTCAAATAGGACCTGCTTTTTTCAGCTGACTTGGCCTGATTGCAACTTGACTCTATTACAGAAATAAGGGCATTACAAGCATTATAATTTTAATATTTACCGTGGTACTTGCTAGCAATCCAAAAAAGATGTTAAGACAATTTTTATTATCCTAAGGATTTTAATTCTTGACAGTAAACTGGTTCCTCTTAAATTCATAAATACCTCTTAATACCAAAATAATGCCGTCTCGCGACGCTCGGCAATTGTGAATCATAAATTAAAATTCATAATTAAATTCTATAAGAAAAGATACAATAAAAACATTACAGCGACATGCCGTTTCCCGTCACGGCATTTGAGTAGAGATGTTTCACATAAAAAGACAAAGGTCATACACAAATACCTTACCCTCATTTTCCCTTGCGACTTACTATCTCAGGCCACAAAAAAAGATATTTGTATGCGACCAGTACAGTTGTGCAACAGCGAATGAATAGCTCCAGACAGGAAGAGCCACAAACATCATCACCCATCACCGCGCCCATCCCGCGAACAAACACTTGCCATTCAAAAAGTCCTTGCATAGCTTTATACAAAGCTTTGTGCCTTTTTAAAGCTTGTCTTCAATGACAAATTGTACTCGGATTTTTGTTGTGCCCAAAGTGCAGTTTTATATGGAAAGTTTGGCTATTGTTGTTGTTAGTTGTAAATAGAAATTAAGGTTTTATATCATACCAAGCTTTGCCCAGACCTCAGTTAAATTTTTTTACGGAAGGTCTGACATAAATTCAACGCTTCCATCATAAGGTCGAAGGTCGGAGAGAACCAAAATGCCAGAAACCTGAATACTATGGTACCTGTGAATTGATCCCCCCATGGTTCAGGTCTTGACGTGGCGGTGGTGCTCAGTAGCCTAGGGTGAGCCCAGCATCAGAAGAGGGGGCAAAAGAGCAGGGAGAAAGGGGCGAGGATGTACCTCACCCCATTGTACTGTCCCGGCGTTGGAAGGGGTTGTTCTGTAGTGCGGGACAACCCCTCTGTGGAGGTGGCGTCGGTCCCTTGCGGGACTGGCTAGCCGTCAAGGTGCCCTGTTAGTATAACAGATCCGGGGCACCTCACCAAAGGCGACACTGGTGGCACTCGCCGGGTTTGAGTGGGTAGAGCTGCGTCCACTTACCATCTTTCGGACGCAGCGAGTCCCACATACCCACCTGAGGAGACCCACTCCCCAGGCGGGATGCCTCAGAGTATTTCCCGGCATTAAAGAAAAAAAACCTGAATTTAAATAAAAATTATTTTTTATTAAAGGACTTTAATACGTCATAACGCGAGTAAAGCCGTTGACTGTAGCTAGTGGATATAAATTTGACATAATAATGAAATTTGTCAGTCTAAATAATAATTAGACTGGCCAACTGGTCGGATAACTAAACCGTGAAACATATTTGGTGAACCGCAAATTTGTTCCAATAAAGATTAGCTATTTCAAGCCAGTGCTCAATTAAACTATTTTAAAAAGACTTATTAAAAATAGGTATTAATTGTCTATTTCTCAATAAAATTCTTGTCTTCTATGCAGTTCTATACCTTTCATCCGATAACTTTGAAAATAGTATCTTAAAAAAAAGATAAAGCTACAAACTAAACCTAGAAGCATAAAATGGAAAATAAGAGCTTTTAGATAAATTATATTGATTTCAATCCAAGTCGGTATTTCAAGACTGACTTGGATTAGAGTTTTGCATCTTCCTGTACATCTTCCCGACAAGTAAAAATTTTTATTATTGCATCTTCCCGTATGTAATGATTGTTGATGCAAATTATACGATTCACACTATTACCATAATTAAGGCTACTTTGCACGTATTAAGTAATCAAGTATTTAACTAAATTTGCATGTAATCAAACAAACGCTTTTAACTTGCAACTTATTACTTAATTTATTTAGATGCATTAATTCGCTTAAAATTTAGTTACCTACTTGGTTACTTAATACGTGTTATCAGCCTTAGGCTTTAATAAAAAGGAAAAACGTTTTATAAGAAATGTCAAGCGATTTTAAGATGTAACACCGATATGAATTTCGATTTGTTATACAATAAAATTAAAAGATTACAAATCTGACTTACAGTTATTGTTCCGGCAGGCGATGAGTAAGCGCCCTGATAACTATCAAAGCTGACATCTATTTTAACCACGATCCAGTGCAAAAACACGGATATTATATGTCAAAAGTTTGCCACAAATACTTGACATTATAGCATTATTTGTACTGTTTACAAAAGCTCCTACCAGCGGTTAGAACTGCGGAATATGGCTAGTATATATAGTAAAACTATTTTTAAGATTCTAAACGAACCGGGACAGGTTTCAAGATAGAGTTTGAAGTTTTATTTTATTTAATTACTTAACATTCTTTACAAAGATACTCGTGATCTCTCGTGATAAAAAATAGGAATTTGAGATTTGTAGTCGACATTTGGCTAATTCTAACATAGTATCTAATCTTGAAATACTTTAACAAAAAAAGATTCCGACGAATTGATAACCTCCTCCTTTTTGAAGTCGGTTAAAAACACTTTTACTCTATGTCCGTTAAGTAATTTACGTCGTTTTGAGGTTTCGTATTCCCGATATTTCTAAAACATTATAACTGCCTTCATCAGTAGTGGAAGACTATATACGTCATTATATATCTTTATCTTTTTAAAAACTTACGTAACGTCAGTTAAGAATTACATCAATAAATATAAAATACACATGCACTACTTTGGCATGTAAGTAATATAAAGTCAATAGCGGCATTCATTTCGACCTTAATATAAATTGTACCCTACTGCAATCGGAACTTACTAAGTATTCAAATGCTTTCAATATTCCCTGCTATGCAAGACTGACCGGCTGGGCACAATGGATGCCAATTTACCCGGGAATTCAGCCAGGATGCCTCGACTCACTATGAGTGAGCAATGACATATCTCAGACTCAATACAGTTCAAATATTCAACCAATTAAGGGTTCTTCATTTGCGTTACTATAGCATAATGGTATTTTTTATTAATTATACAATTAATAATTAATTAATTACAATAACAGTATGTTTTGGATGAAGATGGATAAAGAAATTTCATTAAATATGGTTCAAAATAATAAAAAAAAGTCTAAAACTTCAGTCCGTAGACGTTTCTAATGTTTTAGTCTTTTCCTGGAGTAAAGATTATTGCATTTTTAAATGTTATACAAATACCAATATTGAATTTATCGGACAGATTTTTTTTCTTTTTTTATGTAAGATGTATTTTAAAAATTTGTTCTTGTTTGTGTAAGAAAGTTGAATTAACAGTCTTAGTACATAACGAAAGCTAAGAAAGTAATCAAAATTAACTTCGGCGTTTGTTTGAAAATGATTTATAGTAACATTTGCTTTTGACATTCGAGAATAACAGTAAACTTCGAAATAAAATTTCATCTTTGTTCATGTTGCTCTGTGTTTTCACATAACCTCAACAATTACACTAATGTTCTGTTACTAGATTACTCGCACCGCACTGTAATCTAGGTACTAGTCGATGCCCTGTATTGTACATTCCGTACATGACCTCACCGACCTTAGTCCTTGGATCAAAATGCCGCAACCCCACAGAGAATCAAGTCGTGAATTACCAACGGTAATCTTTTGGTTCATCATAGAGTATAAATTCATCAATTTTGAATAGAGACACCAATTCACTTATATTTTCAGAAAAGTTGATAAATGTGAAAGGTTTTACAGTTACAAAATTAAAAACAATAATTAGTCAGCCGCAAGGT
Organism: Helleia helle; assembly: GCA_963853865.1. Classification (NCBI taxonomy): domain Eukaryota; kingdom Metazoa; phylum Arthropoda; class Insecta; order Lepidoptera; family Lycaenidae; genus Helleia; species Helleia helle. The sequence goes on along the minus strand of OY971423.1, from coordinate 16,006,999 downwards.
TAATGAAGGTATCATGGCTCTACAAGTCCCGGTATCGCTGTCACTTCCATTTAATAATAATAATATCTATGGACGCTTTTACACCACGTCAATCTGGTCCCGTGGTAAGTTCTTGAAGAACTTGTGTTACGGGTACCAGACAACGGAAATATATTTAATACGTTTATAATATACATATACACATATTTAATACACATTCCAATTTCCAATCCCTAGCGGGATTTAAAACCGCTACCTCCGGCTTGAGCGCCAAAGCGCTAATCATTGAGCCACAGAGGTCGTCAAATTTATGTGAAAACTACGAATTAAAAATATACGAGACTTAAATAAATGCATCGGCTACTTTTGGAGTTTTGCGAACATACTGAAGCTGAATTACAATACAATAAGGATTTCTTATATGTATTTTTCATGGAATGTAGCTTTAAAACGGTTTTTTGAATAGGTACGGGCTGAGGTTGACAGCCTGAAGTATGAATGCCAGTAATCTTATCTAAAAGCGGTTTCTTACAAATGCTACTCTATCGCACCTGTCAGCGTAAGATGTAGTTAAACTAAATATTAGGGAGTGCTCAAGGAAAGAACTATTACCAACATACAATGAAACATTCCAAATGCCTATGTAAATTAGCAATTAATACAGAAACCGCTGTAATTACTGAGGCAATAATCGCGGACATATTTATTCTAAAAGCGACATTGGTCGTGTGCAATGGCTGGTATACCGCGAAAATGAGATGCGACGCCGCGCCACCATATCGTATTGCTACTGATTATTTTGTCCAACGAAGCATTACAGATAAAATAATTTCACACATCGCAATTCATGACACAGATAATAAAATACCCGCTTAGTGATTGGCTGGTTTATAAAATAACAATGCTTTATTTAATTAAAGGAACAAATTAAAAAAACAACAGATATGTAACTTACATTTTATTTTACCTCGTCTGTAATCTAGTCTAGTCTAGTCGGACTGGCACATTACTAGACGCACATGATATTTTTTATGGCTATTATAACACAAAACTACTATTTTTTATTAATCATATTAAGTTCATCGTCCTATTATTTCGCACAGTTATGAAGAGGCCAAAAATTATACGGTTTAATGTTAGGTTTAATCGTATCCCATTTTGAATGTGTTTTTGAGTAATGGTTATGGAATTCTTCTTCTTCGTCGTTCCCCCACTACTGAGGATCGTGTTACTTCTACTTCCAATCAATTTGGAAGCTCTTAACATTATAATCATAATCCCTAAATAAGCATCCGTGTTCAAAATAATTGAAACAAACTAGATCCAAAATCAGAGTTTTTACCATTATAATTTTACATAAAATTTTGTTTGTATCGAAAATTTAACACACCACTGAAAGTTCATAATTGTTCACCGAAACCACAGGCAATATTAATATATTTTATAACCATTTACCATTCACTGAAATATTAATTGAGCATCGGAAAACACTAAGTATTATTTACTCAGAATACACTTTTTTACAATATTTGCAGGATTAATTATAGTGTTGATATAATATAATATAATATAATATAATATATATATATATATATATATATATATATATATATATATATATATATATATATTTAATTTCTATATTTTAATAATTAATTATTATTATAATTTTAGAATTTAACAACGACGAAATTAACGTTATTATTATGGTGATAAATCAATGACGCGTATAAAAAATGTTGATTTTGACACACTTAAGATCTTCCAACAATGGTATTTCTCCGTAAAATCTCAGTTAAATGCCATACGCCCACTAACCCGTCTCCCACAATTATTCAAATGGTACTTAGTTAATGACTTTGAGAAATAAGTGCTGATTTTTCATTTGCTACATTTCTCGTGGGAAGTATGGTTCTTGAGACGACTTTGTATAAAACGATTTGTTTTTATACAATACTTTATTCTTTATTCATAAAAATATATTTTCCACCTATCTGAAAGTTATTGTTTTCTTTATTGATTTAAATGTGTCTCCATTTTTAAGTACGGTCTACATATTAAATGTGGTGAGAAAAGATTGGTTCGTCAGGTTGCGTTTATTAAGGGACCTATATCTAGTAGAAAACGCATGCACATTAAAGATGACACTGATGATTATGATGTGCAATGTCTATGACATTATTAATTTTAATTTCTATGGTGAACATCTTCTCACGGTCGTTCCATTTGTTACAGATCTGGTGCCTTATCACAAAATGCGAAGAATGCTCTCAGAATTGGCGTAATATTTTGAAATAATTATTCAAAATCAGCATTAAAATGGATCACCGGATACTTATTTTCATAGCGCTATCTGCGCATTTATGTAAGTATTTTTTGATTAACTTTAAACATTTGAGAATAAGAATTGGCCGATAGAATACAGCCATAGGATTATAATTGATGTACTCGCTTTATTTGGGAAACAAAACACTCGAAATTGCGTCTACTTCTGACGACGTTCTGACCCTATCAAGTGGTGACGTTTTGGCTTCAATTAATATTGAAGTTGCCTGTAACTGAAACATCTAAAATTGTACAATGGTTCTTCATTGATAAAAGGTTTGAACTTTGAACGAACTGGGGAAACATCCATCGATCCTGTGGCATCTTATAACTAAATATGATACCAGAAAAGAGAAATTATAATATGCTTCTCTCTTCCTATTAAGCATAAAATCGTAAATTGCCTGATTAAAGATTGTCTATTACTGTAATTTATTTTAAAAAATATATAGGCACGTAAAGTAAATAGAGGTTTATTTGATTCAAAGAATATTGTACGTGGAGTGACATTTTAGACGACAAAAAAAACATAAATTCTGTATGTAATCACACTTTGTCTTAAAAATACATTGATACATATCATATCTTTAATCTTTTTATGTGGGTACGTTTAGAAATCACTTTTGACTAAATAGTAAATTTAATGATATAACGTTTATCCAAAATTCCCATGAAAATAGGTTTTAGGGATTTTAATATCGACATTCACTTATACATCAACAAGAGAACGCTCTTCACCTAGTTGTGTTCAATATTAAAGTTAAAGTAAGTTTTTTACTTTGTTATGGTAATGTATGTTCATTTTTATAAAACAATCAAATTTTAATCAAACATGGAACTGAACACTCTGTACGATCATAAAATAAAAGATCGGCCCAAGCGTACCAAAAGAGTAGTCGGCCCAGCGTTAAACGTAAAAAAGGTATAAAATAGAAATGTTTAGAACAAAGTAATTGAAAACACATAGATTGGAATAGGGAGGCGGTTCCCGATCCTTATCTGAGGACTATCTCAGCCCACTTGGTGGTGAATGGGGTGGAAGTAACAAGGATATAGCGACGCGACCTCGTCGGAATTTTGTTACCCACTTCAAATGCGAAATGCAACGTAAATTTCCGTTCTGGTCTTCTTTATGAATATTACTAAATCTGATATTACCATCAATTTCTACGTTATGATAATGTAATCCTAACTTACATGTTTGTGTGGTGAAATTATTAAAATCTCTAATCTTGAAACGACAGGATTTCAGTTTTTCCTTTTCAATTATAAAAAAAAAATTTGTACCGATCCGATATGGATGGAGTCCAAAAATTTTTAATCATCGAAAATCCGGCTTACTCGGATTAAGGAGAAAATAATAATTCATATGATACAATTAGTAAATGATATTGGATATTGAAAACTATTCAAACATTGAATTTGATGTTGTTAGTTCGTGGTCTTTTTTTTTTCTTTAACGCCGGGCAATGCTTTGAGGCATCCCGCCTGGGGAGTGAGTCTCCCCACACGGGTATGTGGGAATCGCTGCGCCCGAAAGCTGGTAAGTTGACGCAGCTCTACCCACTAAAAGCCGGCGAGTGCCACCAATGCCGCCTTTGGTGAGGTGTCCCGGATCTAATGAGCAAACAGGGCACCTCGACGGCTAGTCAGTCCCTCAGGGGACCGACGCCACACCTCCACAGAGGGGCTGTCCCGCACCACAGAACAACCCCTCCCCACGTCGGGACAGTACAATGGGATGAGGTTCCCGTCCTCGCCCCTTGCTCTTTTGTCCCCTCTTCAAAGAGGGGCCCTCTCAATTAGCTTCGCCCAAGATGTAGTGGTTCACCCTAGGCTACCCTAGGCCGCCACGTCAAGGCCTGAACCATAGTGGAGTGGTGATCCAACCTAGTTAACATTCAAATTGATACTAAATCAAAATTATCTTACAGAAACCTAATATTAATAATACCAAATTTAAATTTACTTTTCGATTTGTGTTTTAAAAGGAGCAGGACCTTGAATATTACACAAAGAAAATCTTGCTAAGCATTTCTTTATATTTGCCATTTTCCTTAACTTTACACGTCATTAGCGCAGATATATGTATGTTTGAATCGCTCTCTTGTATCGTCTCATGAACCACTATTACACTCCATTAACTAGTCAACGGTTTTGAAACCATCATTTTTTGTTAGCTTGCTTTTAGGATACAGTGCCTTAAGATAGGAGCCTATTAGCCTATTCCATCTATTTATTACATCCTGTTTCAACCCCCTAACACCGGCGGGTGTTCTAAAATCGACCGCTAAGTGTGTATGTAAGTCTTAGTTCTCGGGTAAACAGATTATGATGCGTTTTTTTTAAATTTAAAGCAGAGTTTCGAATGTCGTTCGACATGGTATATTATAATCGTTCCAACTGTTTCATGGCCTTATTTTCGTTGTAAACGTTACGATATTTCCTGCTTTCAATGCAAACGGCTGCATGTCATTTTTCTAATAATATATGATCACCTTTTTATGAAATATTTTTAAATTTTCAGGCGTGACATCAGCTAACAACAATGCGTTCCTCACCCAGACTGTGTACGGCTTCCTGGATTTTACCACTACGATAGGCAACACGGTTATGGTCTTCTCACCTCATTCTGCTCCACCACCAGGTCGTAATTTAAATCAAATATTTTATAACAAAAACACACACACACTTTTTTTTATTCTTGTACCTTATATTTTTATAAGCAATAATTATATTATTAATTGTAAAATATATTATGAATGTATTGTAATCGCTATTTATATAGTAAATAAGAATATAAAACACAGTAAATTCACCCTACATAATATTTAAAAGTCGTAACAACACAAAAAACATGTCTATTTATTTTAATAATAATAATTATTATAACTTTATTGTGACATTTCAATACAAAAACATTTTCTTCGTTTTTCAGAACAACCGAAAACAGAAAAATCTGTTCAAGAGAATATAATTGAGACAAAACCACCACCGATTCACGATGTGAAACCAGAAGCGATAAAACCCAGCAAAACTACAAACAAATCGAATAAAGCATCCACACACATCATTGCTTCCAGTGCTATTTCTGTAGTAACGTCGCCACCGAAGAAAGAAGAAAAGGCTGCTAATATTTCAAAGTCCATAAAAGAACATAAACCAATTGTTACCAAGGTAGAAGTAGTAGCAGGACCTTCAAAAATAATTGAGAATCCGCAAAAATCTGTTAAAGAAAGTGACAAAAATCAAAAGAACCAACCAATCAAAAGTGTTACAAATATTGTGAGCAGCAAGGTTGAAGTTAAAGGAAATTCCGTGACTCCTTCCATTGTATCGAAGGTCAATAGCGTAGTTCAAGTAAAATCCAGTCAAATTGAAGAGGAACCAGCAATATTGGTATCAAATAACATCGGAGAGCCAGAATACGATTACTTATCTCGCCAACCATCTGAGTTTGTCGAAGAAACCTATAAAGTGATTAATATACGCCCATCAAAGGCCCATGGCCAAAAACCGAAAAGTGGTGGCAAAAACAGACATCAACCTACATCACCACCCGATGATGACGAGCATCCCCTAGGTCTTGTTACTACCCTCGGTGGTACAATTGTCAATAATGGGCTGACAACAGTTCATGAAACTAGTGTTATCGGTACTTACATTTCTGGGAAATACGCTCAAGTCTTAAATAGTAACTCTAAGATATTGCAGTCTGGTCATAAAGCTAAAATAAGCCCAAGCAGCCCACATAGAATTTTGAAGACGGTGGCACCAACCATTTCTAAAAATCTCAGACACAGTTTGGAGCCAACGCCATCTATTGGTGATGAAGATATTAGTCACAATAAGAATACTCGGAGGCAAGCAAATAATGGTGGCTCATTTAAGAGTCACAGGCATCGGTCAAGTCAAAGCCAAAGTAATGACAATAGTAGCAACGAACCATCACCTCCTCAAGGCAAAAAGTTCAAAAATAGGAACTCTTCTCAAGCTCAACGACCACAAAAGTATGTAAAAGCTTGTGCACTTTTGAATTTTATTTGATTAAATACTTTTTATCCGTACTTTGTTAACCCAAAATGACTGTGACCAATGTAAATGTAAAATCATTCTATTGAAATACAGAAAAAGATAATTAAGTCTTCTTCACTTCTGAACTGAATCTAAGTGATGGGTGCGTTAAAATGATGTCTAGTAACGCAATGTTTAAGTGATGATGGAAGCCGATCGATGTTAATAACCTTGGCTGTAACTATCTGAAGATTTACTTTACACATACATATCAAAAGTATAAATTAAATAAGCAGTGTGTTGAGAAAGACGTCTGTATATTCAATACTGTACAAAACAATAACAATTTGCTAATACTTGATATAATTATCTTTAATGTTACTATATATTAAATTTTATATGATAAAAATATTTATTACAAAAGCTAAAGTATATTTCGTATATTTTATTTCAGTGAACAGGGATCTCAAGCATCGTCGACTAGGCGTAACAAAAATCATCGAAACAAAACAACTGTAACTCCGTCTGGGAACAATGATAGCCAATCTAAACGTAGTTTCAAAAACCGCATCAATCCGACAGCGGTAGAACAAGTAACTCCATCTCCATCTACGAGTGTATACAAATTTAAATTAAACAGAACACCGAGCTCAGGCCGCTGGCAATATAAAACAAGTCCTAAACCAAAAGTAACTATTCGAAAAACGGGCGATGATGATCAACAAACAACACCAAGCTATAATCCTTTGTTAGACGATCCGCAATCTAATGATCTATCTGCACGAGCACGATCTGATAATGATTTAGAGTTATCAGGATCACAAAGTGGCCCAGGAACACTGCTCGAAAATGATAATGATGATAACTCGATTGAAAAATTGCCACCTGTAGAAACGCTAAAAGTAGAAATAAGCACTCCGGCTGATTTCCGAGATGTATATTATGAAATAGCGACCCTGAAATCTCCATATACTTTCCAGGTAAAGATATTTAGTATATACATGTAGCTGACGTTTTATCAATTCTGTAATTAATATCATGTTTTATGTTATAGGTTGGACGAGTGAAAAATACCAGAATTATAACTGTAACAACGACGATTGAAAAACGAATCGAGCCAACAGCAATTACACCCCAAAGTTCTCTCAACGAACCGTTGACAGAAAATATATTAGCGACAGCATCACCTTATGGAAAAGATCATTACTTTTTAGATTCAAGTATAGCTACTTTACCGGCGATAACACTTTCTTCTGATGTTGAAACACCTCCACTAGAGACGGTTACAGAAACATTCAGTACAACACAAAACATGTTAAAGACTCACATTTTACCCATTATCCGGGAACCTAACATTACTAGTAGCCTTACTTTTATTCAAACTTATCAAGTAACAAGACTCGTGACAGCAACGAAAACGCTCCCACCTATGGATTTCTTCCAATTTATTCCTAGCAAAACATTAAAAGAATTCAACAGTCGTCTTGACGAGGCTGGCTCTGAACTACATTTGGAGTTAGACTTTGGGGACAGCAACGAAGATGAGGATGGTCATTTGCGCCGGGTATTCCCGTCTGATTTAGACCTTGCTAACATTGGATCAAACTTCGATTTAACTGAAATAGACAAATACAGAGACAACCATTTGAGGCTTAAGAAAGCGCACGGCCAAAATAAGAATAATGAAGTTACCGAAGCTCCTAATCCTTCCACGCCCGCCCTTACTCCTGAACAGGCGCAGCAACTGGCTCTGCTAAGATTATTGAATCCGGCGGCAGCGGCTCAGATCCCAAACGTCGTTACAACCTCCAAGCCTGTACTAAAATATGAAACCATCTATGAGTCGCACGTTATACCTTTCTTCAATGGTCGTACAACAGTTGAAAGCACTATTTCTCGACCTGTAGCAACAGTAACGAAAACTGAATACGAAATAGGCACAAGTAGTCTTCCAGCTTTGCCTTTGAACCCCTTGTTCCCACCACAACAATTCACCGTAACTTCGACTCCTGTTGTTTTGAACACGGAAGTTGTTGCAACAGATAGCCAAGTTTTGAAATTGACGTTTGGCGCTAAAACTGTTTACACGACCTTGTTTACAACTAAAGTTGTACCGACTATGGTGACGTCTTATGTGACCTCTTCGGTGCCGGTGCAACCGACTGCGGGGGGTTTCCCAGGCTATTTCCCCGCTCCGTACCCCCCTTTCCCATATGTAGGTTAAGTGGAATATATAAATTAAAAGTTTAATAAATAAATGGTGAACAACATCGAGTTGTTAAGTGATATTGTGACAAAAACATTAGTGAATTTGAGTGATGAAGTAGTGTACTTGGATGATAAACTATATCTCGACTAAGAACAGTGTTAAAAGCATAATGTTGTGATTTATGACTTTCATAAATATTAAGACATTAGTGTTTTGTCTTGGAAGAGAATTATAGGTTCGTATTATTGATGATCATAATAATAATTAATTAGTTTATGACTTCGCGTGGTAATGTAATATATTATTATCTAATTACTATTAAATGTTCTTAATTAATGTACTATTTCTGTAAATATGTGTTATTTATATTTTTGTACCTTGTATATATATCGTAAAATGTGTAATTAGATTAATTTTAATAAAATTTGTATATAGATTTAATATAAATTTTATACGTTTTGTAAATCTTTTAAAATTTTTTAAACGAATAAACAAGTTTATAATAAGTGCATGTGTGTTGTTTCATTTTTGAACTCGTGAAACTACAAAAATTCACAAGATTTGTGAAGCGCTGATTAAACATGGCTTTATGGCTGATTAAGCATAACTATTATATAATCGTGCCATCCTTAGGTGCGATTGTTCTCTATTTATTTCAACATCATTTTACCGTCCACTACTGGTCGGAACCTATTTAATGAACGGCGAAAATGGCCTAAAAATCAAGTCAATAGACCCCAAAAAAGAAAACTGTTTATTTATTCATTACAACTTACTAGTTTAAAAAATAATGTGATCCTCCTGAAAAGCATAATGGCTCGATAATTTTCATTTCCACAGTTGAGTGGGTACATGCTGATGATAATGTTCACGTCAAATATAACACAAATGTTTATTTAAAAAGTGAACTAAACACTCCAAACTTAATTAAGTAATTAAGCAAGGAATACCTTATCATAATGCTTCGGGTGCTTACGTAACCGGAAAGTTTTGAGCGAAGCCAAGTATTTTCAAGTAAGGGGCCGCCTTTTGTTTAAAGAATCCACATTATTTCCAAAAAATATCCAATTTGCCGAGGCGTCTAATATTTCACAGAGATGAGAGGTTTATATTCCATGATATCTTAATTAATGCTCCATACCGGGGGGCTACAAAGGGCTCTGAACCAAGATTAATGAAACCTGTTTTGGAACTTAATAAGTAAACAGTCTTTAGAAATTTTTAAAGATATAAAGTGAATGTTACAAAATTGATAATATAATACAACTTATATTTAAAAAATCACACTAAAATGGAAATCAAGGAGAAGAAAAACATCGTACCAAGACCTAAAATCCACCCTTATCACTAAATGGTTAAGATACACAGCCCTACTACTATTACATGTCTGCCTAGTTTACATAATAGGGTAATTACTAAATGTGTGTGAGAGACGAGTGAAAATTAAAAAATAAATTTCTCTCATCTCAAAAACGACTTCTTAATAATCAACAAGCCGTATACCAAAATACTTTCTATACAGATAAATAAAATTGGAGACTGTTTGTAATATTATTAAAATAGCTGCTTTATATTGAATGCATAATTATGGATGTGTACACGGTACATATATACCGAAATAACATTTGTTTGCACTTTTTGTCCGTTTGCCCGTATGTTTGTCTGTCTGTTTTTTCCGACTCTAAAGCGGTTGGGCCGATTTGATGGGACTTTCACTGGCAAAAAGCTGATGTTATAAGGTGTAACTTAGGCTATAAAAACAATCATCATCAATCCGGGTACGGCTGTAAATCTAAGCTGCGGGCAACATCTAGTTTCAATATAAAGAGCAAAAAAGATTTATCTTAGATTAATATGAATTCATTATTTTGCCGAGAGAAAATCTGACATAAATATAATAAAGTTGAGCAAGAGAAGAATAAATTTTTTATACTCTCTAGATTGAACTACGATTCAGGACTAGAGTGTATGTAAATATAAGCCGCATTGGCAACTCAAGACGACACAGACTTAGATTAAGCTGTAGTGGCAAAACTAGAGACATTTTAGACAACACTTTTAATAAACATAAAAACACTGACATTTGACGATGATTATTTTTATAGCCTAAGTTACTCCTTATAACATCAACTATCTGCCAGTGAAAGTCCCGTCAAAATCGGCCCAGTCGTTTTAGAGATTAGCCGGAACAAACAGACAGACAGACCGTGTATGTACCGTGTATACATCCATATGCATTTAGTAAAAAGCGGTTATTTTAATATTACAAACAGACACTCCAATTTTGTTTATCTGTATAGAGTATAGATGACGTGAAATAAAACGGAAACACATGACAAAAAGTTATAATTTATACATACATATACCAATATACATATACAATGTACATATACCAAAATAGCATTTTTTACAATTTTGGTCTGTCTGTCTGTCGGTCTGTCTGTCTGTCTGTCTGTCTGTTTGTTCCGGCTAATCTTAGAAACGGCTTGGCCGATTTTGACGGGACTTTCACTGGAAGATAGCTTATGTTACAGGGAGTAATTTAGGCTAGAAAAATAATCATCATCAATCCGGGTACGGCTAAAAATCTAAGTTAACGCGGGCAACAGCTAGTAGAAAATATATGTATAATAATATGTAGGTATAACCAATATCCGATCAGCGGCATAAGTGTGAAAGGGTAACATGCAAGAATTAGACACATCCGCACAACCACAGATTATGAAGATGAGTTGCCCTCCTTTTCCCTGTCCCCCCCCCCCCCCCAATGGGCCACCGCAAAAGTCACAAACTGCACGAAACGCTACAGCATAGCTGTCACTTGACGCCTGTTTTATGTGAGCGAGAGGCACCACCCCGGTGGTGTCGGCCCAATTCGGCTGCTCTTACATAGTATAATTCTCACAATATATGTATAATATGTACTTATTTTGCTTAAATAGGTATGGTTTTGTACCACCACTCATTACCACGCTTTTAAGAGAAAAGGGGGTACTTACCTTTTGTCTTAAAAAAGCCTATTCAGGTATGAGAGACTTTGGAAAAAATAGGTAGGTATTGGAATAAAATGTTCCTGTCTCGCTGTTTGCCGTCGGCGCGCCATAAAGCAAGAAAGGGACAACAGTTGCAGCTCAGACTATTTTAGGTACCTAGATAATTATCATTGATCAAAACAGCATTTCGTAATCGACTATAATTTCCTCTTCCAAATCATGACCAGTAAGTTGTTTTTTTTATTTTTCATATAGGTAATTAAAAAAACACTTCAGCTATGAGGCTATGTTCTCGTTTTTGTTAAATAAGCGTATTTATTTTAGAATGGGTGTTAAAAATGTATAAAAACAGGCAATATTTCTAGTTTTGAAGACTATGATAATAAGAATATGAAAAAAAGACATGGGGGCATGGTCATGGTCATAGTTGATCTAGTGTCATTATCCAGGGAGGAAACGTTTGTATGGAGAGCGAGCTGGTGGTATCCTTTCCTCTTAATCCCCGATGCAAAATGAGTGCTATGTGCCGATATGCGGTGTGATTGCCCGTAGCTCTTTAAATTGCCCACAAAGTTGCACTAGTTCTAAAGACACATTCTTAAATTCCTACTCGCAGAATAAAATACACTACTATGTAATTGTTTTGTTATGAGTTTGTAATGCTTACAATACTTATTCTCAGATGAAGTAAAAAAAGGTAGATGACGCACGACCTTTGCTAATACTGAAGCCACAAAACTAAGCTCCTTCATGTAAATACACGCGCTCACGCACACAGATACACCAAAACTAAGCTCATTTTTGTTAGTATCTTACGAGTCGTCGTGCAGTAAGTTTGCCAAAAAAATACCGTTCTGTGTAATTAAATGGTGTAAAAACAATACAAAAGTGACCAAAGAGTCTAAAGAAATATCGTTTCACACATAAATAAACACAAGACTATATTCTTTTAAGATATTTTAACACTATTTTGAGGTTAATCAACATAAATAATATTATTGCCCCGAAATGACATATCGGAAGAGTGTTGCCAGAAGTTAGTATTTCTAATAGCCCAATAGTGGGTAAGTCAATTGCAGGCAAAGCCATAGCAAAATAATTAAGTACAGAGGTGACATAATTATTATTTTATTATTTGATCGCTATATGACTGAATCGAAATGACCTCGTATAACCTATGTTGTATTTTTTTTGGGACTCACGTACCCACAGCAGGACTATGTATTTAATTATTTATAAATTCAAAGATTTACCATTTAATAAATTTAAAAAAATGTAACAGTGTGGCTTGCAGAGAAATGTTTTTATAATTTAAATGTTTTTTTAATGGAAAACGACATATTATGTATTTAATTTAAATTGTGTATTGATAAAATGTGACTTTCTAATTACTATTATAATCAATTATTTCGAAACTGATATTCTCTGACAATGATTTTAAGGACATGTTGTATTTATCAAGTTTATTTAATTGTAACTATTTTTTCCTGTTAATTTATATTAATTGTTTATTTATGTAAAGTTTTATTTTCACACACCATGTTATGGTAGAATGTATAGAACTTGTTTTTTTTTTAAATATCACCTATGTATTTACTACATTCATGGGAATAAATAAATAAATAATACAATTGTGTCAATAAGATATCTATTGAGACAGTTTATAAAGTGATCCTACACGCCTCCTACATATTCGTAATATTATTGTATTTTATAAAAATATTCACTGTCGCATTCACTTATTACCTATTTTTATTAATATACAATTTTAAGGGATATTTAAAAAAATGGCAACCCTTCATTCACTCACACATACTTAAAAAAGTGGCTTCACTTTCTTGTTCCAAGTGCGCTATCTACCTTTTTTTACTTCATCTGAGTACTTATTATAGTGATATAGATATTTTGCTCTTAAAATATCAAACTTACTCTTAAGAAAACCTTTTAAACATTAATCGTTCTTGAAGTTTTTTAATGTTAACTTTTTCATTATTTTTCAAAAAACAATACATTTTATACATTGTTTTTGGTTTATTGATTTAGTAATTAAACAATGTGTGTTTTAACAGTAAATTTACGTATACCTATTCACTCCTGTAATTTACATTTATTTTATTATTATTAATTCTTATCTTAAAAAAATATTTTAACGACTTACTAACGCATAATACATCTTTTCATTTAACTAACTAACTAACTAAAATTGGAATATTTTAGATATTATGCTGATGCATTTATATTGTGACAAATAAACAACTCCAACAACACAAAGTACAATTGAACAGAGTGAAATATTCTCCTACCCTCCGAACTAGTTGTTACTGTATGACGGAACGGTAGTGGTTCGCTCCACAATTATTTATTGCAATTTGAGTCTTAACTCTTAGTGCGTCGGTAAACAATCAATAGTTTATATCGACCTGGCGATGTTGTGAAGACATAGTAGCATTAAAACTAAGCAATAAATCTACAACAAATCAAAGACATACGGAAATATTACATGACTAAAAGTAGACATTTCTTATAATCTATTATAACGTTAACTTAATAACATTTTTTATAACATGTTAGTTTTGTGTATTTTAAATTAATATCATATAAATATGTAATTAAAAGTATATTATATTCTACATTGAAAAATAATAAAACATATAGTAATAGTTATATATATAATCCTAAATAAAATATAAAGACAGACAAATATATAATAACGATACATATGGTAATATTCAATGCTGTCATTATTAGGATATAACTTTTATTAATTTCTCTGTTGTATCGTAGTCGAGATCTTTAAGATAGTTTTCTATTTGAATTCTACATTGATAATTAGTTAAATTATACAAAGGGAAGATTTTACTTATTTTATTGTAAAGGTACGGTCCCATAAACATGCCAAAGTTATGAGAAAATTCAGTGTGACATAAGGGGATTTTGAAAACTAGATGCTTCAGCCTAGCTGAACTCCCGCAAAGCTTGTCATATTTGTGTTGCCTCAATAATATGTCTCTAATGTATAATTTTCTTATTGATAAGACTGGAAAATCTATAAAAAGTAACTTTGTGGGATAATAGTACGGTTTGAACTTTATTGTTTTTATGATTGATCTTTGTGCCCTTTCCAATGCTAGCAGTATAGTTTTCTTACAGCCACCCCATGCCATTATACCGTATGAGAAAATAGATTGGCAAAGAGCGAAATAAATCATTGCAATAACTTTGTCATCTTTTATATACCTAAGTTTTCTAAAAATACATATTAATTTTCGCGCACGTCGAGACAATGCGCTTAAATGTTCTCTCCAGTTTAGATTTCTGTCTATTATAATCCCCAAGTATTTTATGCTTATGACATTTTCTAAGATGGGACAAGTACAGGCTTCATCATTTTTTCCACATGTATGTGCGCGTAAGTTTATATTTTCTTTTGGTTGCGTTTTATTTCGGATTCTAAAGGTTATATACTTTGTCTTGATTATATTTATAGTAAGTAAGTTATTCTCGAGCCATGAGTGAACTCTCCGAAGGTTTTCCTCAGCAAGCTTTTTAAGGTCCTGCCAGTTGCCAGCGTCATATAAAATTACTGTGTCATCCGCAAAAGATACAATCTTTGTATTATTCATTGTAATTGAGCAGAAATCATTTATATAAATCAGGAACAAAGTTGGCCCCAGGACTGATCCTTGAGGTATACCATAGCATATATATTTTTTGTCGCTTACAAAATTTCCGAGCCTAACAGACTGTTTTCTATTACTTAAATAGTTTTGGAAAAGCTGCAAAACCAAACCTCTTACTCCAATCTGTTCCAATTTTCTTAATAATATGGGGATAGAGATAGTGTCAAAGGCCTTGGCTAAATCCAGGAAAATCCCAAGACACTTTCTTGCAGTATCGAGTGTATTTACTACATGCGTGGTAACAGAGACTATAGCATCAGTAGTAAATTTTTTAGTACGAAACCCAAATTGATTAGGGGAAAGTATTTCGTACTTCTCAAGGTAGCTTATGAGTCTAGAGTCAATGACCTTTTCTAAAATTTTTGATATGGTAGATAATAGAGAAATTGGTCTATAATTTGAAACGTTATCTCTATCTCCAGATTTGTAAATTGGTATTACAATAGCTTCTTTCAGAACAGTAGGAAATACTCCATTTGACATGCACACGTTACACAAATGTGTAAGGGGTTTTAATAAACAGGGACTTATTTTTTAAATCAATTTAGGGGAAATACCATCCCATCCTGATGAGTTACTGTTTTTTAAATTACAAATTATTTTATTGATTTCATATTCGTCAGTTGGCAAGAGTTGGATGGAGTGACTAGGTACTTTATCAAAACTTATTGATGTTGCTAAATCAGTTTCTGTTGTTCCTAATTTATTAATTAAGTTACTAGCCAACTTCTGCCCAATACCTATAAAATGTTCATTTATTCTATTTACTGATTTGTTATGATCCGAGTCAATGTGTAAAAGTTCATAAGGCATACCTTCCCTGTCGGGTATATTTCCAATGCCTTTTATAGTTTTCCACGTTTTTTTAATATCATTTCTATTTTGCAGTAGTTCATTATTTTGAAAATCAGTTTTAATTTTTTTAAGTAAATTGTTGCAGTAGTTCCTATAACGCTTGTATGTAATTTGTAAGTTGATATCGTCTGGGCTATTTCGTTGTTTGATATGGAGTTTATCCCTAAATTTTATACAGCGCAATAGTCCAGGTGTCATCCATGGTTTGGAACAACTTTTGCGATTTGATATTTTGTATACACTAGTATGCCTATGTACAGTTTTGTTGATATTTTCTATAATTGATTCTGTAATATAGTTTGCGTCTTCAGAGGAGGTAACGTTTTCCCATGTTTCCTTACTTAAATCCGATATTATATTTATATAATTAATTTTTTTATTAAGTTTACATGTATAGGGCTTTGCGAGACCTTCCATATTAATGGATGATATAACACAACAGTGATCAGTAACTGACTTGCAAACAAAAGTCTTTACATTAGTGTTTAGTTTAGCAAAAGAATGATCTAGGCAACTCTTTATACGTGTTGGTTCTGTGTGACAAGGAAGTAAATCATGCATTGCAAGCATCTCTAGATATGTGTTAGAACGTGGATCATTGTTATTATCGTTAATATCTATATTTATATCTCCAATCAAATAAACGCTGCGAAATGATTTAAGATCATTTAAAGTTTTATCCAAGGATATC
This sequence comes from Helleia helle, assembly GCA_963853865.1. Lineage (NCBI taxonomy): Eukaryota > Metazoa > Arthropoda > Insecta > Lepidoptera > Lycaenidae > Helleia > Helleia helle. Next base: position 15,990,253 of record OY971423.1, on the reverse strand, counting down.
AAAAAGTCGTCAATGTTATATTGAGATGGCGATCTATAGATGCACACAAAAGCTGAGTTCATTGATTTGGATTTCGCTACAAGGCAATTAGCATCATTTATAGTTGGTTCGGTTATTGTAAGTTCTAGATCTTGTCTACTATAAACGATAACACCGCTATTTTGATTAGCATTTCGTGTCGTTGCCTGATATCTATAGTTATAAATTTCAGGTATATTATATAATTTTGAAAGCCAACATTCTGTTAAAACTATGATATCACAATCAATATTCAAGCGTGCTAAAAATAATTGAAAATCATCGAAATTACGATCAACACTACGAATATTTTGCACTACGACATTTAAACTTTTGCCACTCATATATTGTCTACACTCTTCAGGATCACTTAGAAAATAAGCTTCACCGACTTTGACTGATGTGTCAATGTCGGAAGCTACATCTTTTACATTATCCGCCATCACAATCATAATTTGAAATAAGTGACGTTCTTCCGCGAAGCGACCAGTGTGAGCAGACCAGAGTGGAACAAAGTTCAATTAAGTTAGAAGATAATATATTTTTTTCCCGTAAGTGACAGCAATATACAATATTATATATAAATATGAATAAATATATATATATACTAGTGATAACGTTACAAGTATACAGTTGACTAAATAAAGAAATTATGGAGGTAGTGAATGGTTGATACGAATTGTTACACAAAGTTAAACTTATTATGTATTCTTGAAAATAAAAATAAATGATTAGAAAAGAAACTATAACTAACATTGTTAGTAAAATACAAAAAAAATAATTAAAAGTGCAATGTAACTGACATATTATATCTAACGTTGTTAGTAACATACAAAAAAAATAATTCAAAGTGAAATTTAACTGACATAGTCACATTTCTGCTAGTCTCATTGTAGCTATTTGTTGATGAGATTGTATTAATATGGCAGGCTGTCCATTTTCCTTGCGCATAAGAACTTTACCTCTTGAAATCCAGACATATTTATAGATACCAATCTTTTGTAATTCACGACATGCATTGAAGAGTTTTTTTGTATTTGGAGTTACAACTTCGCTGATGTATATAGGTACCATGTCATCATTAATACCTAAGTGTTTGTTCGATAGTTTATTGTCTTTGTTACTTTTGTTGAACTGCTTTACCGCTTGGAGTACAACATTCTTTGTTCTCACATTTGAATACTCAACTATTATTGGTGATTTTTCTTTCCTTCCTCTAAAAATATCATTCATATGCAATGGCGTTACAATATTCAATGTTTTGTGCAAGTTATCAATTAATTCCAGTAAGTTTTCATTAGATGTATTCCGGACGTTTCTGATTTCAATTTTAGTCTTGTTTTGCGAACGTCGAAATTCCTCTATTTGAGTTTCCAAAATGTTAATTTTTTCTATAGCTTTTGAATGTTCCGTAGTAATATATTCAATTTTGGTATTGAGCTCATCGTGCTGCTTCGTATACGACTCAATCAGAATTTTAAGATGTTCTTGAGATTCTAAAAGCTTTTTGTAAACTTAATTGTAAACTTATCTAAGTGGAAACTTTACTATCTTATGCTCTGTTAATTTTGTGTAATCTTTTGTAATATTAATAATTGCTGTTTGTTTCCCTAATTAATTAAATAAATAAATATGTTTCATCAAAGCGATTTAGCCAATTTCGTGTGGGAGGTCTTTTTTAATTCATGTATCCTTTTAATACCTATAAAAATATAGACTTGCAAAAGGCTAGTAGTAGTAAAGTTAGTAAAATGGTGACATATCTGTTATGTCACAAATCTATGTGAGCGCAGTTGGGTTCGGCGCTGATTGAACGAGGTTAGGGGAAATCGGCTTATCGTCCACCGATGGAGGGGGCGGGGGATAATTTCATTGGAATATGCAACGTTCTTCCATGCAAATTTCACATTGTACCCGGTACCCGGCTCTATTCGACATACGTACGGCAAATCTTGTTTTATAAGACTTAAAATTTCTGTTCATGGTACGAAACTTTTACGAAAGGAAACTGCTGATGTGTCGAGAAAATCTAAACAAATACATTTATTATGGAGAATTTTTTTCTCCATATTCGTTTGAAATATGTTATACTTAGTTGAAGGTTATTTCTATACCTATTGTATTACAAGTATAGTGCATATATACTCAAAAAAATATTTAATATCAATATATTACATACATTCGTACTTATTATTGCTTTGCGTATGTAATTAATGATATTTGTATGGACAAATGTGAATTAAAATTTATTCTCTACTAAATTTGTACCAACAAAACTAGAGAGTAAGCTTTTAACAGAATATCCTAAAATTTTCCTGTATATTTCCAAAGTCAAGTACTTATGCATATTAGAATGCATTTAGAAAACAGATTCGTTTCCAGTGCTCGTTTCAATATAAAACGGACAAAAACTGAAAATAATTTCCGTTTCCAAATATAATAATTTACGTAGATATTATCGAATTATCGGAGAAATCATTGCAATCAGGTCCTCGAAATACCGACAATAACGAATGATAATATAATCACTTATACAAAGATAACACACTGTCATCATAATTCCCCTTTGTTAACATTAACATAATGACGAAAAAACGAATTTAAAAGTATTGCCTATAATAATATAATGTTCAAGTTTGTTTGTATTGTGATTTGTTTTTATACATGTAAGTATCGTTTATATTATTATAATAATATAAAACTTTTTACTCTGTATATGCATCTAATAATCTAACATTATACTTGTTAATATATAAGCAAAATATTAGATGATGTCCAAAAGTTCTCCAAGATGTATATTTTATTTTCCTTTTCTTTGAGATGCCCCGGATATATTTAGCAAATCGGCGCCTCAAGTGACCGACGACACCTACACTGAGGGGTTGTCCCGCACCACAGGACAACCCCTCCCAACGTCGGGACAGTACAATGGGATGAGGTTCCCATCCTCGCCCCTTTTCCCCTTCTCTTTTGTCCCCTCTTCTTATAAGAGTGGTTCAAAGAGCAGCTCCTCGGTTCAATTTGCTTCCTCCAAGGTGCTGGGTCCACCTTAGGCCACTGAGCCCCACCGCCACGACAAGGCTAATGCTCATTCTTCATTATCATCGTCATCATCAGCCTCTATCCGTCCACTGCTGAACATAGGCCTCCCTCATACTCATTCTTAATTCCATTTATTATTTCCTTCCTTAGCCACATGAAAAAGATGTGCTTACAAGTCTTAGGGCTACCTTAAAAATACACTTTAAGTTAGATACTAGAAAACAATAAGTTTACAAGCTACTCTACCGTTTTAGGCACGCTCCATGCAGCCCAGTCGAACTCGACGTCTCGTTGCTTCCAGTTCACATGGCTCGGGCCACGTTTCAACAATGAAAGCGTGTTCCTAAACGCGACGTGCCAGGAAGCCACCCGCCTCGCCAGCGGAGTGCCCTGTCATGAACCACTCGTTGCATCCTGTAAGTTTATTTAGCTAAGGTGTTGAGAATATAACGAAATATGAACTTTGTTTTTCGAACGTAACATATTTCAGCCATTTTGGTGCTTTATATAAGGGGATAAAAGGAGTTTTTGAAAACATCAGAACACATAGTTAGTAGTTTTAGAATACAATATGTTTATTTCAGGCAAAAGAAATACCCATATAATATAGTTAGTGTGTTAGTTACAATATTAACTTATAATTATGTTAGTAGTGTTAGTTTTTGACAGTAAATATTTTTTTTATACCATTCCATTGACTACCCTTACCCAATGTTTTCGGATAGGGCAGTCAAATCTATCCGCAATTACTTTCAGAATGCTGCTACTGGCATTTCACAGGCGCTGCAGCATAAACTTTGTTTTTTTTTACGTACAACGGCAACCGTCGGTGTGAGCCACAGCAAACAGCAGTTTTAGTATTTGAGAAAATTCCATGTCTCTTATAAGATATATTTTTTTTATATAGAAGAGGGGGCAAACGGATAGTCGGTTCATCTGATGGTAAGTGAAGAGCGACATCCACAGACACCCGCTACACCAGTGGATTTGCAGGTGCGTTGCCGGCCTTTCAGATATGAGTATGCTCTTTTCTAAATATAAATTTTGACATTGTAATAAAAATAGAATAAAAAGAGAAGCGTCAAGGGACACCCGGATGGAATGAAGTTCCTTTCGATTAATTAGTGAAGGAATTGTAATAAAAATAAAAAAAATAAGCATCTTAAGATTTCATTTTACGTCTACTAAAGAAGAGAAGATTAAAAGGGATAATTAATAATTAGCATAAATACAAACAAACATAAAATATATAATTAATATGCGCATACATCTGCCCGCTAAAAGTATAACAGGTAAAGAAAATGTATCGCATTAATATGACGTGTTAATATTCCTTTGTTACATTGTTACCGAGTCGTGATCACAAAACATATAAGTATTATAATTAACTCCTCTTATTGTTGGATAGGCAAACTGACAAACGTACCACCTGATGGTAAGTGGTCGACGTCGCCCATGAACATAAACTAGTTTACCTGGAACGAGCCCACGCGACTCATTTATGTGTTGCCTATCGTGAGACATAAGATGTAAAGTCTCGGTGCCAGTAATTACACTGCCTGTCTTGCTCTTCCCTCCGAAACACAGCGAAGCTGTTTCACGGGAGAAACAAGCAAGATGGTTGTACCCATGCTTCCGGGAGCGCGGCACAGCGCTTCCCTCCCACCGGTAAACTCCTAAGGGAAACGTAATATTTTTATAATTAAATAGTATTATGTAACTTTGTGTATCTGAGATGAAGCTAGTGATTATTATAACTTTAGCCTTAAGAGGGCGCCTAACGCCAGCAAAAAATATGATTTCAACCGCGCACCTCAGTTTAAAACAAACAAGTGGCGCTGCGATCGCCAATACGCGAAGCGGCCGCGCGCGCGACACTATACATACCTACGTATAGCTTGGCAAAAAAGAGTATGACGAGTATGACAGTTGGAACTAAATATTTTACTAAATGGAAACCTATGATGTTGGCAATACTTGGCCGACAAATATTAGTTTTTGAGTAAAGCTTAGTGTTTCACATTTATTTTTAACGATTTGATTAAATTATCTTGCTGATTTTCCATATTATGATGACATCTAAGTGAAAGTGGCGCCCCCATTTTATCCATACTCTTTTTTGCCAAGCTGTATGCGATATATTCGCAAAAAGTGTCGTTACAACTTTTCGCCTTAATTTTTTCCATCTAGCCCCCTTTCGCAATGCGCGATAAGGAACTACATTCCAATATCAATCCTTATAATATATCCTGATGGTTCCCATGCGTCTCCTCCTCGAAATCAGGCGAGGAGGGTGTCACCGAAATTTAGAAAAACCCATTTCAAGGCACCACAGTGACCAGGATCGAACCCGGACCTCTCACTCAAGATTCATACCCACTAGACCTGCATCGTCGTTCACAATAAGAACACTTAATGAAACAAAACCTAATGTTTCCAGATGACGGAACATGGCCAGATGTAAATTACATCTGGACCCACCACGGTCCGCAGGCCACGTGTGTACTGGCGGACAATGATGTTTGCGCCCAGTACACTTATTACTTCAATGGGATTCGTAAGTATTGAATAAAAATGGGGACTATATTTTTTAAACGACTTCAAAAAAATAGTGGAGGTTCTCAATTATTCGTCTGTATGTTTTTTTTTTTGTATGTATGTGACACGATTACTCCGCCGTTTGTGCATGGATTTCGATGGTTATTTATTTGTTTGAAAGCTGGTGTTTCCAATTTGGTCCCATATTAATTTATTAAGATCTGACAAGCCGTTTTTTAGTTATTCCCAATAATGCCTATTTGGTTGGTTTTGTTTACCTTGATGATATGATCATTTTATAACGTGTCGATGTAACAATTGTATAGGATGCTTTGGTAGCACACCATAGTGTGTCGCGGTCATCGTAATCATCGGCGAATTTCGGAATCACTAAAAATTAAGAAATAAAAACATTTTACAAAAAATTTAAACCGACTTCAAAAATACTAAACAAAAAAGTAATAAAATAACAGTTTCTTTAATTTTTGTGCTTACAACTTATAATCAACTTAATATTCTACTAATGTACAAACTTTACGATTACCACGTCATTATAGTTACTTTTGGAGTCGGTGTCGTATTTGTTGCTGTACATTACCTACCTACCTTTTTTTTTTTTTTTAATGCAGCTGAAATTTGCAGACCAAAGCATAACTAGCACCGGGATGAGTTTTAAACTTAGCCGTGAGTGGGGTTCGCACTTGGAGATGCGTTACCCACTAAAACCGCTGCAAGTGCCCTCAGCCGCCTTTTATGAGAGTCCCGGATCATGCAGGCAACGCAGGACCCTCGGCGACAGGCTGGCCCCGGCGAAAAGGCCAGACTCCTCCTCTAAAGGGAGACTGCTCGGCTGTTCGCGTGGCGTGTCTAGCTGGACCCAGATTAAAACCCCATCCTGGGCCCGACACGAGCACAGGGGCGTTACTGGAGGCGCATTAGGTAGCGCCTCCTACGCACCCCCGTTCGTCGCCCGCGGTGGGAGGCCTCGTCGGCGGCCTCCTCTCTCACCCGCTCATCGGCCTCCTTCTGGGACATTACTGCCTCGCAGAAGGAGACCATCGCCATCCAGGACTCGTCGTCGCCGAGCATCGCGGGGATGACATTCGGCAGAGACAAGTCCCCTCCGATGACCGATGTCAGATCATGACGCAGCGCCGCCCATCTCGGGCACACCTCGAGGGTGTGCTGGGCCGAGTCCACCGCCGCGCCACAATCGTGACACACTGCCAACGGCTCCCTGCGGGCCGTCCGGCACAGGTACTCACCAAAGCAACCATGCCCAGTGAGCACCTGTGTCAGACGGAAGGTAAGGGGTTTGCGCTTACGGCGCATCCACCGCTCTAGGACCGGACGCAGGGCAACCGTTAGGCGTTTGCCATACGGCTCCCACGCCAGGTCCTCTCCCCACCTCAGCATTAACGCCTCTTGCCCTAGTCGGCGGACCCGCAGGATCCCGTCCAGCGTCAGGCTCCTATCCGAGACATAGGAGTGCACCTCAGCAAGAACTTCCGCCACGAGTTCCCACGGGGGGTCGCCGGCTAGGGCAGTTGCTGCTGCCCACGATATCGTACGATACCTCCGAATCACTCTTACTGGAGCGCAACTGGGCCCTACTCCGCGCGGTAAGGTGACCCGTCCAAATGGGAGCGCATTACCTACCTACCTACCTTGGCTGACACCGACTCCAAAAGTAACTATAATGACGTGGTAAACGCAAAGTTTGTACATTAGTAGAATATTAAGTTGATTATAAGTTGTAAGCACAAAAATTAAAGAAACTGTTATTTTATTACTTTTTAGTATAGTATTTTTGAAGTCGATTTAAATTTTTTGTAAAATGTTTTTTTTTTATCAATAAAATTTATAAATATAAAACTTGATGATAAATATCAAGTTGTATCACCTAATAAATAGATCTATCGCCACGAAATATTTTCGTTCTCAGATGAACAAAAAGTATTCCCAGGTATGAATTACCAAAATAATGTTAATATTAATATGTGGAAAATAAGACATGGATTATCAATAAAATAGTAGTGCATTAGATGAATATAAACTTCGTTCTTATAATAATAGTTTTATTACTTAAATAATAGCTTTGTGTTCAGAATGGTAGATCTGTCACCAAATATCGATTATCCCTACAAACCCGGAACACAAAACTAACTAAATTGGCGATACCTTAAATGATACCCAAAAAAAATATATTTACTAACAAACACACCACGGCTAGAACTAGGTTGTTAGAACTAATGTTATCTATAATAATATACCTAATATATGTATAATAATATCAACCCTTATATGTACCACTGCTGGTCACGGGTCTTCTCCTCGAAATCATTCGAGGAGGGTGTTAGGCCATAGTTCACCGATGACTGGCTCAATGCGGTGAATTTCACACGCCTTCAAAGACCTTTTAGGAGGCTTTTAATCTCATAAGGCATGCAGGTTTCCTCACGATGTTTCCTTCAGCGGTGAGCGAGCATGAGACCTATAGATTAGGCGAAGCTTTTTCAAAAAATATTTAATTAAGGAACAATAGGTTACTTTATTTTGTTGTGTCCTAGTAATTAGTTGTGTCCTAGTAAAAATAAGGATTTTTATATTAGTAACAACTATTAGAAAATTATAACGAAACTTAATCGTTAAAAAAATAATGTTATTTGTTATTTTTATAACTCGATAGATTTTACAAATGCCAACCTAACTTTTGACTATTTTCCAGCCGAAAATTCAACATACATGTGCACTCGTGCCACGGATTCAAACGGAACCACCGTTCGGAATGGTTGTTATCAGGAGGTGGCAGGGAGCTACACCACCAGAGTGTGCCTTTGTCGTAGCATACCGGGTGGGGTACCGTGTAATGTCGCTACTACAATACAAGGACCGTTCATATTAGTAATACTAGCTGCTGGTATATTTATATATAACAAACAAATAAAGTAAACAAAAAATGTATTACATTTTTTTATAAACTGTTTTATCAGTATAAATATCACAATTTTTAAATATTCGGAAAGTCTAACTTTTTTATGGACAAGGAGGCAAACAAGCAGTCGGAGCCAATGTGTAATACCAACGCCCATAGACATCCGCACAACCAGCGGTTATGCAGATGCGTCGAGAGCTCCTTTTCCCTATCCCCAATGGGTCACCAGAAACTCACAAATCACACGTAACGCGACAGCTTAGCTGTCATTTTACGCCGGTGTTATGTGAGCGAGAGGTACATAGTACCTACCCTCGGCTGCAATGCAGCAATAAACTCCCCACTTTTAATGTCAGATCGCCTATGAACATAAATGAGTTTACCCGGGCACAAGTAAGACATGGTTCACACACGCTTTTTTACCGAGCGTTAAAAAAACGATTACCTAAATGACAAAATATGGATACCCATGTATTTATTCACACGAAATCGTTTTTAAAGCGTGGCACTTTTTATAGAGCACTGTTGGATTTTCAACGTTGAGCGTTGGACGTTAAATCGAATTGAGCATATTATACGTAACTTGGAACTCGCGCCAACGTCGGGTTTTATTTATTTATTCGTAACTCAGATATCAAAGATCCATATACAAAAAAAATAAAAGAAAGAAAAGCTTATAACTAACTTATAACTATGATTTTTTTTTTTTATTTTTTTTTTATGTTACTTGGATAGGCAAACTGGCTAACGTGCCACCGGATGGTAAGTGGTCTACGTCGCCCATGAACATAAACCAGTTCACCTGGAACGAGCCCGGGCAACTCATTTATGTGTTGCCTATCCTGAGACATAAGATGTTAAGTCTCGGTGCCAGTAATTACACTGCCTGTCTTGCCGTTCTCTCCGAAACACAGCAAAGCTGTTTCACGGGAGAAACAAGCAAGATGGTGGTACCCATGCAGCCGGGAGCGTGGCACAGCGCTTCCCTCCCACCGGTAAATACCACCGATAATTACAAAACATCAATTAGAATTTATCATTAAATCATTTTCAAAAAATTAAATTATAATCTGAAATAACAAAACATTTAATAATTATTTAATTTAGATAATATTAAAAAGATATTAATTAATTTTATAAACGGACTCAATTTGTGGATGTGACGCGACGCTTATTAAACGCTCTTGCGCCGGCCTAACTCGAGCGTCAAGCACGTGTTGCCTTTGTTGAGATGTAAGACGGTAGATACCAGTGAAAACACTGCATGTCCTGTCCGAAACACAGCAAATCTGCTACACTTTAAAAATATACAATAAGCATGGTCTGTCGTAGGAAATTTATAATCATTTAAATTTTAAAACATTTTCCATTTACTTTTTAAGCGCATATGACTATACTAACCTAGTGTAATTATTTTATGTACTAACCATATCACAAAACCTTTGGCTAGTTACGCTATGAAATTTTACTATGGGTATATGTGGGATATCCGTCTCATCTCTAGGAAATAAGGCCAATTTATTATAAACAATAGAACAGAATAAGCGGCCATTAAACTTAACACTTCTAAGCATTGCACTCCCGATCGAATCAGGCGAGCTAATACGCTCATTAGGCCATGTTCATGCATCTGCTCAGTGTCTGGGGCTCATCCTTGACGGAGGGTGGACCTTCGGCCCACATTTCTCCATGTTGGGATCGAAGGTCGTGAAGGCGGCAAGTGCACTGGGCAGACTCCTCCCGAACCTCGGAGGACCCAGCGCCGCCTGCAGGCAGCTATATTCCGGAGTCTGCCGTAGTATGGCGACGTACGGTGCACCCATCTGGGCGGATCACCTTACTGGGAGGAATTAGGCCCGGCTGCGGTCGGCGCAGCGGGTCATCGCGGTAAGAGTGATCCGGGGGTACCATACGGTTTCGTGGGCAGCAGCCACTGCCCTGGCCGGTGACCCCCCGTGGGAGCTCGTGGCAGAGTGGATAGGAGGTGTCTCGGTGAGAGCCTTACGCTGGACGGGATCCTGCGGGTTCGCCGACTAGGGCACGAGGCGTTAATGCGGAGGTGGGGGGAGGACCTGGCGCAGCAGCCGTATGGCAAAAACCTGACGGTTGCTCTGCGTCCGGTCCTTGAGCGGTGGAGGCGCCGTAAGCGCAAACCCCTCACCTTCCGTCTGACACAGGTGCTCACCGGGCATGGTTGCTTTGGTGAGTACCTATGCCGGACGGCCCGCAGGGAGCCGTTGACAGTGTGTCACGATTGTGGCGCGGCGGTGGTCTCGGCCCAGCACACTCTTGAGGTGTGCCCGAGATGGGCGGCGCTGACATCAGTCATCGGAGGGGACTTGTCTCTGCCGAGCGTCATCACCGCGATGCTCGGTGACGATGAGTCCTGGACGGCGATGGTCTCCTTCTGCGAGACAGTAATGTCCCAGAAGGAGGCCGACGAGCGGGTGAGAGAGGAGGCCGCCGACGAGGCCTCCTCCCGCAGGCGACGAACGGGGGTGCGTAGGAGGCGTTATTTAATGCGCCTCCAGTAACGCCCCTGTGTTCGTGTCGGGCTCAGGATGGGAACCTGGGTCTGTATGGCACAACGTCGTCGGGACTGCTTAGTAGCGGCCGGGCAGTCCCCCATTATGAGAAGTAGTCTGGTCTTCGCCGGGGCCAGCCTGTCGCTGAGGTGATCCTGTTTGTTGCCTGCATATCCGGGACCCTCAAGAAGCGGCTGAAGGCGCTCGCAGTGGTTTTAGTTAGGGTGGGCACTCCCAGGTGCGAGTCCCACATTGGGTCAGGATCTACCCAAAGATCCTGGCTTCATCCATAAGGATTTCCCTGCAAAAAAAAAAAAAAAAAAAAACTGCTCAGTGTAATTTGTAAATTTCGTCATACTAACGATATTTTTCTTGCTGGTACAATTTGATATTACATATATTATCAAATTGTATATCAACTACAGTTACATTATAATGTAACTGTAGTTGATAACATAAACATGAATAAAAATAAACAGAAAATAATATATAGTATTTAATAGGCAGTCTCAATAAAACCGTCGCAACGGTAAACATAATATTTAGCCATAACTATAATAATATTATATTTATCATTAAGACGTTTCCTTAGGATTTATACAAATTTTCAGGATACAACACACAAAACGGAAAAAAAACATTAATTCTATGAAATTATTTATATAAGTAGGTGCTAAGCAACTGTGGGCCTCAGGTTGCTAAGCAACGAATAAACAGTCAACAACAGTAATAGTTTTTTGAATAGAATACTGAGCTTTACTTCCGTGAGAAAAAATGACATAAGCCACATGACATAATTTTGAATATAGAATGAGCGTTACTTCCGTCAGAAAAAAAACTGAGTTACGCCCCCCTAGTCACGCCTAAAGAAGTTTTACTTCAAAAATCTGTTATAAATGTTTCAACAGTACAACCAATTTAACGTAGCATAGCAGGAATAAAGTTAGTTACAGAGATTTGAGCATACGTATAGACTACCTAGCTTTTCTGTATAAAACATACGAGGAGTACAATTTACGTTTATGAAAAATGTCCGTCAAAAAGCGTTAAATAAGGATGGTGAATTTTTTTTACATTCGTTACATTAGCATCAGGTGGTAAAATTTTAAGCGTGTGTGCGCCAAAAAATTATGCCCACACACACATTTATTTAAACAAATACCATATCCTGCTATACCCTGTTAATTCACCAGCGCTATTGTGGTCGGTTTTCTCCCGAGATTTTACTCTTTGTGTATAGTCTCCATGCCAATCTCCATGGCGTAGACAGAGTAAAACTATTCTCTGTCTACGCTCCATGGTATAAAAATTAAAAAGAACACTATTTTTTTATAAAAAAAAGCTTGAGGCACAGGCTAAAGAATTTTGCCACGTCACTTAGATAATATTTTTTAAAAGCCTTCTTATCTCAGTCAATGTCATTAATCTCAGTTATAACTACCACTGAGTATCACTGTAAACAATGTGAAATATCCAACAATAAATTATTAATGTAATAAATTAACAACAGTCAACTTTGCTAGGAATATTACGGTAGTAGGCCATATATTTTTTTACAGATTTCAAATTTTATCTATTTCATCATCAGTTTATCCCTTAGGTTTATCCTAAATAACAAAGTTTAAACAACAAAGTTAGCTTGAAACAAACATTGTACATTTCCCAAAAAAAAGAAACTCAGCAAACACGTTAAACATGACGTGTCGCTAGCTAAAGATTGTCAAATACAATATGTCAAACGTCAAGCATAAAGTCGCTAGTCAGTTTATCATAAAAAGAGATTTTGTATTATATGAATAGTTAACACAAAATATACAAACAAATATCGTAGCAAAATGTATTCTGTATTGACTAGGGTTAATGCAATCCTCACGTATACTCTGAGCGTGTTAGCATGTTTAACATTTTTATGTTTTCTTTCGACGCTAACTGTGGACTACAGAACGGCGGCTCAAATGAACACGGTAAAAGTAGTAGTGTAAGTATAAACGTACAAATTGTCATTATATTTACTTAACGATAGTATAAAAATAAGATATTAAATGCTATAACCTCCCACTCGGAAAGTGAAGTAAAAGGAAGGGCGAAAAATTCCACGTCAACAACATCGTTATTAATATAATAACACATAAGAAAAACAATAATATCTATATTTTTTCAATAAACTCCGTTATGAAATAAATTGCGACTACAAATTAATTTGTTTACAGTTACTACTATAATCATTTTTCTATTATAGGAAGAATGTTCCTGACTATGGTGATTCTAGGGAAATGAGTGATCTGGGTTACCTGACATTTGATCTCAAAACAGATCTGTCTCATCTCTTCAATTGGAATGTAAAACAATTATTCTTATATCTAACTGCTGAGTACATTACACCAAGTAATGAGTTAAACCAAATTGTCTTATGGGATAAGATCATTCAGAGGGGAGAAAACTCAATTTTAGATTTTAAGAACATGAACATTAAATATTACTTCCGTGATGATGGCAATGGTCTTAAGTAAGTATATACACCTTTTATTGTAGTTTTTTTATTGATTTATATCTTAATGTGCTTTCAAACCTATTTTTATTTTGATGCTCTTGGACTCTCAAGATTGTTGTCTTTGCAATGAAACCTACTCTATGATGGCAATTCACCTGCTAACCCTCTGTGTCAGTGGATGTTGCTTTCACTTACCATCAGGTGAACCAACTGCTTGTTTGCCCCCACTTCTATAAAAAAAGCATGGCTAAATAGTACCTATGTTTATATTACTGTTACTGCAGAAAAGCCTGCCTGGGAAAAAAAAATATGTTGCATTATTTGTGAGGGACTGAATTAAATTCAAGCAGCTTGTTCTTGGAAAAATTGAGCTTAAGGCTTAAGCATAATGACTGTTGCAATGCCCCTGGGATGCAAAGTTAGAGAAGGTCTAAACTAAACTGAATGTTAGTGAATTAAAATTGTTTTTTATTTCAGGGGTCACAACAATGTTACTTTAACTCTTTCATGGAATGTGATACCCAATGCCGGCTTGCTTCCAAACATTCAAGCCATCGGACAACATTCCTTCAAATTCCCATCCGAATACACACATACAAGAGTATGATTTATGGCACAATTAAGTTTATTTTTTTAAAATGTGTAGATGTTCTAAATGTGTGTTATTGGGTAAGATGGAATATATGAATTTAAATAATTTGACTTTTATGAATTATATTTGTTATTCCTCAACACTTTTATATTTATAGGCAAATAAAAATAAAATCTATGGACGCTTTCACACCACATCAATCTGGTCCCGTGGTAAGTTCTCAAGAACTTGTGTTACGGGAACCAGACAACGGAAATATATTTAATACTTTTATACTATACATATATTTAAGATTTTTATTATGTAATACACATATTTAATACACATCCATGACCCAGGAACACAGAAAATATTTTTGTTCCCTGGCGAGTATCGAACCCGCAACCTCCGGCTTGAGCGCCAACACGCTTACTACTGTGCCACAGAGGTTGTCAAATGGTTTAATAATATACAAAGCAAAGTCTGGATTTGAAGTAACTCTTAGATATTATCTATAATGTGTCTATGTAGTTATACTACTGAGTACTGACACTCACCAAGTCACAGGGCGAAAAAATAAAATTGAACAGATTGCTGAGCAGTAAATTATAATAAGGCTCACCTACTTTAAGGAGACTCAATATGTTCCAGATAAATTCATACACCAAGTGGTGTGTGTATGCCACTGTGGTATAAGTGCCACAGTATAAAGATGAATGACTTTAGTGTACTCATTCTGTCAACATATTGGTTCATAAAATGATCCCTAACAGGACAACTTATCTATAAATTAACCAAGTTCTTACAGGTAATACTTTGAGTTTCTTTGATGGTCAGCATTCATATTTGATTGTGAGTGGCAATTAACCAGTCATATACACCAAATAATAATAATCAATGCTTGGTGGACCTAAATTATTGTAGAATACTATTAGTAATAAGTAAAGTCAAATTTGCCATAACTCAACATGCTATAGAGTGTGTTATGCTAGGTGTTTCTTTGGCAGATAGGATTCGAAACCAAGATATCAAGACGAAATGTTGGGCGACCATTAACCAGCCAGCCTAGCATGCGTGCACGACAAACTTTTGTCTACCCCTTTTCTCGTAATATGTCTCTGTCTACATTAGTTAACATGCGTTTGCAATATTAAGGACAAGATAAAGTAATTTAAACTTAAAATAAATAAAACTAGGTGCCTATTTTTTTATACTGTGACATTTCCCTACTATAATTATACAATTACGGTATACGAAGAGTGTTCTCGTAGTAGCACTCTTCATATTACCATGTATGGGTCCTAACGAGTAATCGAGAAAATACTCAATGTAGACATAATCTCTCTTTCTCTAGTCAAGAGATATCTCGTACGTATGCTAGCCCAGCTGGTGGAAAGACAATCTACATACCATAACTGGTCTGTGTTGGATGTGAATGGCATGGGATTAGTCGTCTTGGCATTCATTGAAGGAGCCCCTATGTTCAGCAGTGATGATGGAAGTCACATTATTAATATTAATTTTACAAATAGCTAAGAAAAACAATTTGTATCTATTTTTTTATTATATATATTTGTCAATGTTTTAAAGATACATTATTCCAGCACTACTTGCTCAATCTACATCAATAACTTATATTATGTATCCTCAACTTTTAGCTTCAATATAAATCTACTAGGTACATTTCCTAATAAAATGCAGATATAAGAAATAACCTAATGTTCAAGAAATATGTTCTAGTGCAGTTAAAACATTAAATTAAACAAACAATGATGCGACAATTTTAACATAGGTACATTTAGAGCAATGGAAACAAACATTAAGATAGTTTATGGATTTTTAAATACTTTTAAATTTTATTACGTTGTTTTTTGTGTCTGCGTTGTATGTCTATAGTTTCAATAATTATAATAAAAAGACATTTTTGTTTTAGGTTATTCACAAGACCAAATATTATACATATTTTAATTACTACATAGTTTGTTTTATTATTGTATGTTTGACATAGAAAAATATGCTTTACTCCATCTAACATTCAAAATCAAAAGAAAATGTTATTCATCTAATATTTGTTTGCAAGGCAAAGAAAATTTTACCAAAACAATAACGTTTTCGTGGCTTTATTGTCCATTACATTAAAGATTGTTTTCTAGCTCTACAAAGTTATCATGAAAGCTTTTTAAGCAAGGCTACTTTTAAAATTTTCATCATTATAAATTCTAAGCAATTTCTTTATTTCCACAATCTCTAAATTTTGCTAAAATATAAGAAATTATAAAGACAAAATATGAGCAATGTTATGTAAATGTTATTGATTTTTTTTTATCAACATTATTTATGCGGAACAATATTATACATTTTTACACAAAGATCAAAATATTTCATTGAATAAAGATGCCAATGTATTTTTTTTTTGTGAAACACTAATAATAAATGAGCTACTCAACAGATCTATTGGTATATATTATTGTGCATCAGTTTGTTGTGCGATAATATTAAAACTTTCGTTAACTGAAATATTTTAGGGGGATAAAATTCGATGTTCACAGTAAAATTGTTTTCTTTAAACAATCTGTTTATTGTGTATACCTAAATCAAGATAGTTTCCTATCATTTGTTTTATTTTAACTTAAAAGCCAAAATTAAAAACAAATTAATTCTGAGAATCCTTTTCATTTTTTTATAATATTCTATAGATTATAGGATTGATTGTAAAATATTAAACAACATGGAATTTAAAAATGAGGACGGTTAGAATTTCATATACCTATACAACAAAATAGTTGCTAGAGTATTGCTTGTACGCCTTAGGAAGATAATCAACAGTACTATATAACAAGTGTACTACAAGTCTTGTCTATTATAACAAGTTAAATTTCTAACATCCAAAGCGCCTTTGTATTACAATATAAAATAGTATTACATTTGCACTCTACATTTTTTACATTTCACATTAACAATCACTTCAATGGTTGCGATAACGAGGATAACCCCTACTCATTAGGAAGGTATAACGATATAGTTAATTAATGCTTAGGATTACTGCAATTGATGCAAATAACCATATTTTGCCCTAATTTCTGCTAGTGTACTACACGAAGCAATTGTTACTAGAATTTTCATTATGTCTACAATTTTTTAAATTTTTATTTAATATTATAATTATATGTAGGGATAAAATTTATTATTATATAAAATTAAAAGTACAAAAAATCTTAGCCAATATTAGAATTAAAAAGCAATAGAATTGTTTGGAAAATATAGATTATAATATTTCAATAGCCAAACATATGATAAAATAATATTATTTGTATGAAAGGTCAATATGACAACATTAAGATAAGTTGGAAATCATAATTTTTTCAATAATTTTGAATCACTTATGTTTAATTTACATTTAAAGTTATATTATTTGCTGGAGAAGAACTTAAAGTGAAAGATGTCATGTTACCAGAGGACACAACTAAAGGATAAAGTTAAAAGTAAGAACTTATATTAAATTAATAATAATTAAATCCACCAATCATATCAGTTCTTGCTGTTTTCTTCATGTTGAAGAAAAAATTGTAGGTACATTTGGTATGTGATGTTCAACTACAGTGAAACCTGGTTAATTGGGATCTCAAGGGACCAAGGATTTTGTACCATTTAAAGAGGTTTTTCATTTATCCAGTTTTTCAATTAGACAGGTTTAAAATTTAGTTGTCTCATTTACAGAGGCCCCCGCCTATAGAGGTCAAAATGTACCGTTATTCTATTCAAATGTTTGTAAGCAATCGGGTTGAAACCTGTCCCAACCTGATAAATTGTCTCACTTATAAAGGGAATTGAGCTCCACAGTCTCAATTATAGAGGTAAACATCGAAAAAATCCTAGAAATCAAATCTCATTTAACCAGGTTCGAAAAGTCCCATTAACAGAGGTAATTCGATGAAAAAGTGCCGGGACCTCATTGTAGTTTCAATAATAGAGGTTTCTCACTTATCCAGGTCCCAGTCAACCAGGTTTCACTGTATTACAATTTTTTAAGTAACTCTATATACTTAATTAAGAAAATTTACTTGTATACCTTTAAACCAAAAGGAAAAATACTGTTTTGACCATCTATCATAAAAAAGCTTTGTAACAACCATTTCCTATTTTATGATAGATAGGCAAACAGGCAGGTGAGCCACATGCATCGTATGTGGTCAGCGTCACCCATGAACATAACTAGTTTACCTGGAACGATCCCAGGCGACTCATTTATGTGTTGCCTATCCTGAGACATAAGATGTTAAGGCTCTGTGCTATAAATTACACTGTCTGTCCTGCCCTTCTCTCCGAAACACAGCCAATCTGTTTCACGGGAGAAATAAGCAGGATGGTGGTACTCAATTAGACGGGAGCACGGCACAGCGCATCCCTCCCAATTATATTCATATTACAATAGAGATAAGTTATTCAGATCAAGATAAAGGGTAGAAAGTATCAATTTGTGATCCTGACAATTAATTATAATACTAAACCACATAAATAACCTCGGAACTTACAAATCGATATAAAATAGATTGACTTATTATAATTTAGCACTGAAAGCGTTCCTAGTATTTTTGTATGAGCAATATACACATAGAATTACACATTCATTCATAGGGTTGTATTGTTCCCATATTTTAGTTGTTAAACCATATTTGTTGAAAAAACATATTACATATTCATGGTAAACACAGGTGAACTATTAAGAATATAAAATTGATTATTAAAGTGATAAAAATAAAAGTAATCTAAATTCTTAATCATTAAATGTAAATTTTAAAATTATAATAGATATTAAACTCGTTGACCATTTCATGTCTGCTTACCATAGATTATTGTAACAAAAAAACTGGCTGTAATAAGGTCTACATATTTAAGACATAGATAACAACAGATACTGATAACTGGGAATGCAATAAATTCTAAATAATTTCATATTCAACATCAGTTACAAACTTTTACAGGAATCTTTTAAGTTTTCATAAATTTTATACAAATCTCGGGATACGAAAGATACCGTCAAAAGACATAGAATTCAAAAAACTGTGAGTAACAAGTGTTACTTATAGTGACGGTAACACACTTGCACATATGTCACACAAGAGGTTCGTAAGGAGTAATTCACAGATATATCTCGACACACGTTCACAGTGGTGGGGCTGTGTGCTCACAGGCGGCAGGGCTCGGCTGTGGTACGTCACGCGCCTCCCAGCGGTGGTCCATCTGTCTGCACGTCCTTATCGGCAGTGAGCGGCGAGATGCGATCCGACCCGTACCGCCTCGACAGATCTAGCATCTCTCTGAGACCCTGGAATTTTCCATCAATAAATTTAATCATCTAGTCCCAGTATGTAACAAATGATATATTCTTTTATAACTGTTGAAAAACAAAAACTGAAAAAAAAATATAGAGATTTAATCCTAACATCTCTTCATGATCTCTACCTTTGTCTACCCCTCTATGTTTTGATTTAGATGGGAAATATGTATTAACAATTAAACTGATTAAAACAATATAATTGATTATAATGTTCTACTTGAAATTAGAACAGAACTAAGAAAGAATAAAGAAGGGCAAATAAGGAATATGAAAATAATTAAGAGAAGAAATCTTGATCTTACCATAAGTAATAAGTAGGTAACTAAAGTTAGAAAAAGCTGTTTGGTGGAACCCCAAATAGAAACGAAGCTCCTTATTATAAGAATATTAATTTCAAGATCCATTTAAGGTATAAAAATGATTATTCTGTACACATTTTTTATTATGATTTATTATCGATAAAAATCAGAACATTTCCCGGCGCAAAAAATAAATAAAAATAAAACATAAGAAACCATACACACCTATACATAGTGTAGGCTATACACTGCATTTACCACTTTTGACCACCAGATGGTGTAATAATCGAATGATATAATAAAAATCTTACGCTTTTATTATTTAACATTACGGAGGTTTTTACCCCCTGTACCCATCCGCAAAGCCCCATAAGGAACTTCATTGCAATAATAATTTTAGACCAAGGTAATTGGTAATTGACTTTGTGTAATTTTACTTTTGTTTTTCTTCTTTTCACATGAATATACTTATAAAATTGTAAGTTACAAATAACACAATTACCTTATTCTCTACTAAAAGCCTTTGGTAAATCTCTTCCTCTTTCCTCCTTGCATCTCCATTCTCATCCATATTAATGGCTTTGTACATAACACTGGTCATTTCGTTGATTCTCTCAGCTTGTTGACGGATCAACTGAAAAAAAGTGTAATACTCTTTCTACTACCTTTATTTCAATAATAGAAGCTTGATCAATGTTGAGCTAAGCTATATTTTAAATTTAAAGCTATGTTTTGTTTGGTGTTTCATATCACAAATTCTATGGTCTAAGTGGCCTGACAATATGTACAATCCCATACAAGTGAAGATTGCTAGTATATAACTACTGCCAAAATGACAAGAGTTGTTTGGATAACATAAGGATGATGATGACTCATGAACAAGCTCTATTAGGTCCACATGTACCTGATGAAGAAAATATATACTTCACCAAAAGTTTGGAGTATAATTTATTTTTAAGACTAAATTTAGGACCAACTTAAGGCTACATAGATTTGACATGAAGCTTGCTTTCTATATGACACAATATGAAGAAACCAGAACACATATACACAATACACCTACACACAATTTTACATAAAATTTTAAATAGGCACTCTGACTGAGGAGGTATATTATGATAGTGCCATTCTATGAATGGAGTAACTTGCCTATCTTATGAGAAATTTATGCAGAAGGAAACACAGTTAAATATAATATGTGAATGAATGAATATAATATCATAATATACTTTATTGTGCACACACAAAATTACAAACACAAAACAATACAATTAAACACAATCACACCACATTAACCAAGGTAAGTTCATAAGAACTTGTGTCATGGGTACTAGAGACAGAAATAAATTCATATAAATATATGTATATCTAATATATAAAATTCTCGTGACATGGTGTACGTAATTGAACTTCTCCGAAATGGCTTGACCGATTCTCATAAAATTTTATGTGCATATCCGGTAGGTCTGAGAATCGGTCTACATCTATTTTTCATCCCCCTAAATGTTAAGGGTGGTCCACCCCTCAAATTTTTAAAAGTTAACGCGGGCGAAGCTGCGGGCAACAGCTAGTAGTATATACAAATCCATTACCTGTTACAAAGATCTGCTTTTTTTTAAATGTTAGTTGGATAGGCAAACTGGCAAATGTGCCACCTAATGGTAAGTGGTCGACGTCGCCCAAGAATATAAACTAGTTTACCTGGAACAAACCCAGGCACCTAATTTATGTGTTGCCTATCCTGAGACATAAGATATTAAGTCTCTGTGCCAGTAATTACACTGCCTGTCTTATTGTGTATATGTCTGTTTCGGATAGAAGGCTATCCAAAACACAGCAAAGCTGTTTCATGGGAGAAACAAGCAAGACAGTGGTACCCATGAAGCCGGGAGCGCGGCACAGCGCTTCTC
Organism: Helleia helle; assembly: GCA_963853865.1. Taxonomy (NCBI): domain Eukaryota; kingdom Metazoa; phylum Arthropoda; class Insecta; order Lepidoptera; family Lycaenidae; genus Helleia; species Helleia helle. The sequence continues at coordinate 15,968,586 of OY971423.1, read as the reverse complement.
TCCCACCGGTAAATCAGTATTCATTATACAAGCACTTGGACCCCTCCAAGTGCTTGTATAATGAATAGAGGACCTGCAATTGCTGCATAAAGTGACTAGCCTAACTACTCAACCACCCAGCCTTCACAGTTCAACAGTTATGTCCTAATATTTATCTTTGAACACTAAATAAGCAAGTGAAATGTTCACATATGAATGATTGTGAATGATGGGTTTAATAGTTAAAAACTGATAATTATTATTTGCCGTATATTTAAATACTGAAACTATCAAATACATGGACTTACCTCATTTTGCTTTTCATTGATAGCGGCTGTGAAATCTATTCGAGATTCCCATATTTTCTTTTCTGTGTGTTGTCGGTACTTTGACATGATAAGCTCCAGTGCCTTCCTGTGATCTTCCAAAGCAGCTCTCAATTCGCCATTCTCTCGTTGTACATCTCTCATTAAACGAGACTCCCTCTCAATACTGGCTATGAGCTCACCTCGAGGTCGTTCACGGGCTGCTTCGTTGAGTGTATCAATATCCTCTTTATACTAAAAATTATCAAAAACTATAGTATGAACGCAGTTTACGTTATATGACATATTAATTTATATTGAATAAAACATAGCACACTATAAAAGAAAATACGTATTCATTGAATTTGAGGAAATTATTTCAATTTTGTAAACAAATAACAGTACCTACAAATTACAAAAGTTTTTAAAATCACAAGACTGTTATAGTAAAAACACTAAATAACCATTTCGAAGGGATATTACCTGCTTCATTGTATGAATTTGCCTGTAAGCTGTCTGGGTTTCGGTTAATAAAGCATCTGCTTCAGAATCTCGCTCTTTAAGACGACCAGCAAGTCTTTTAGCATCCAATATAATTTGTTGTATCGTCAGTGACATCTGAAAAAGGGAACTATCTAAAACAAGCTCAAATATATTTTACCATCCGTATTTAATCTTAGTATCACGAACCCTTAACTCCAAACAAAAGAACAACACAAGTAGCTTATCATTTAATCAATTCTTAATCGGTGATACAAAAACCTAATTGTGAAATTTAATCTCTTAAAACGCACATCAGCTGTTAAGTGAAATAAGTTCAGACGCCATTACGTTTCAGAAAAAGCTTGTTATAATGGTGTCAAATTAAATATACTATTCTTGTACAACGGTACTGACAAAAGGAGATGAATTAGCGCGACGTTACTTATGAAAGAAAGAGATAGCTAAATGTATACGTAATCATTGGCACTATTTCATTTGCTGAAGTTATATTTATGACGTGATCTTGAATATTCTACAGAGTAAAAATCAAGCTGTTGTATAGAAATATTTTATATATTATTTCAATAGAGATATTTTTGTACTATGTAAGTTATGCAAAATAATATTATGTATGTAGGTAGTAATTTTAATATCAAAAGATTTTAAGTATGTAATCGTAGTTTTGTAATTTTATCGGATTCGTGTTTTATTTCGGTGTGGCTACACCATCACTAAATGTTATTTTCATGATTTAAATTCATAGAGATTACAAACCTCTCACCTAAGAAGATTATTAAATATTTTAATAATGTAGTCTTGAATTTTAAAAACATTCGAAGAACTACACGTAGAGCAATGTTGTATATTGATGTGATATTGATTATTATGATTGGTCTATACAATTAACTTTTTGTATAATTCGACCCGGGATCAGCCTAAGCTTGGAAGGATAGGTAATTACTGTACAAATACAATAATATTATTATCATTCTTATCCTTTTTTATTATTCCTGAAATCTGACCATCTGACAGATCACGAAGTAAGTATAGAAAGTAGGTAAGAAGAACTATCTCTGTTTCATCTGTTTTTTTTTTTAATGATCTAAGCTAGTAGACTGAGGTCTGTACTCTGTTCTAACTTCATGTCTATAGGTAAGGCAACGAGGCTCAAACCTTTCTAAGTTTTAGTTTGTTTGGAGGCCCTTATGGGGCCCCCGTCCCATCATCTAAGAGACGGGTCATCGATGTGAACGCGGGGCTGCTAATTTCCTTCCTGTCGATCACGGGACCGACGGTCGGAAACGAGGTCGTCGCCACCTACGGCGGAGGCGGTGTTGAGTGCGTGTAATGAGTGTACTCTTGTGTGTGTACAGTGTATTAAGGCGGGATGCCCTAGGTTGGAGAGGTAAATGATTATTGGCAACTGTGATAGGATCTGGAGGATCTAGGAGAACGTTTCTCGGTCTCCTACGCAGACGATGTGAGTCTGGATCGGGTACATAACTAGCGGCCTGTACGACCAGCGGATTTGCGTGATTATTGGCTCTTTCAAAGAACCTTTCTAATTTGTCTTTAAAATGTTGAGCTACAGAAGGCAGCTCGAGTTCTCTATGAAGGTCCACGTTACGATAGTACCATGGACATCCTGTTGCTGTTCTTAGAAAACGGTTCTGTATTTTTGTAACGTGTCTATATGTGATAAGGTGCGCAAAGACTTCACTCGCGTAAGCGAATATAGGCAGTATGCAAACTTTGTAAAGTGTCCGCTTATGCCTAAGCGGCAGTTTACTCCGTTTGCAGATCATTGGGTAGAGGCGATGTAGTACGTACAGTGCCTTCTTTTTAACTCTTTTTATATCATTATAATAAAACAATTTTTACGGATTTTATCGCGGTTTATTAAGATGACGTTTCGGATACTTTACAGTCCTCCCGTGACCATGGTTGCTGTAAAGTATTCGAAACGTCATCTTAATAAACCGCGATAAAATATTTTTATATGAGCATGAAATGTCATCCTACTATCGATGGTAACGCCGAGGTATTTTATCTGATTGACTCGGGGCACCTCGTTTCCGTAGACGAAGATTGGACCTAAATTCCTACAAGGCCTGTGTGAGGTACTCAGTACTGTTACCTCTCCGAAAGCGAATCAAGGCGCTTTTTTCGGGGTTAGCAGAGATCTGCCATTTCCTAAACCAGACGCTTAGTGCGTCGACGGCTTTCTGTAGTCTGATCGTTATTAATCTTTGGTTGCGATGAGTCGTATAGAGGACGGTGTCGTCGGCAAATAGACCTATATGGATGTTAGGCATTCTGGGGATGTCGCTAGTGTACAGGGTAAAGAGCAGGGGTGCCAGGACTGAGCCTTGGGGTACCTCCGCCCTTATCTGCCTGATATCTAAAGGTACGATTTGTTAGATATTCTCGTATGATGAGCACGAGTTTTTCCGGCACACGTAGTTGGTAGAGCTTGTAAATCAAGCCGTTATGCCAGACTTTATCAAGCGCTTTAGCTATGTCGAAGAACAAAGCCCCTGCTGTCACTCTAGCCCTACTGTTGGGTCTATTCAGGCCTGTGAGGATGTGCTCCGTTAGGCGGTGCACCTGGTGTACGCAGGAGTGAGAGTTTCTGAACCCGAACTGTTCGTCGGGGAGCAGTCCGAGCTCATGTACTACTTTTTTGAGTCTGGATAGGAGTATCCTTTCGTATAACTTACCTATCGCTGAGAGTAAGCTGACAGGCCGATAACTAGTCGGTTAATTTCGAGGTTTACCCGGTTTGTGGATACCTACAACTACCGCTTCTTTCCATGAATTTGGAAAGGCGCATCCTGTCAGTAGATCATTGAATATGCTCACTAGAAGATAGATTATAGGGGGCGGTAAATATTTGAGGACCCTATTGGTAATCCTGTCCGGACCGGGCGACTTTTTCGCGTGAAGATTTTTAATGATGTCTGTTACTTCCTTTACGTCGATAGGGGGGATCGGATCGTCCGCTGGAGGTAATGCGGCGCGCAAGGCTAACTCGTTTTCCACGAGGACGTTGTGCGCGAGATCTACGGATTCTACGTTTGGGGAGCATTAAGGCTCTCCATGGTATCAGCGAGGCATTCGGCCTTATCGAGATCATCCAGTGCAGGAGGCTGATTCGGACGGTTCAACGGGGGCATATTAGCGCTCGTTTCGTCCTTGAGCGCCCTCTCCAGCGACCAGTAGGCCGTGTGAGAGGGCCTAAGCTCACTGAGGAATCGGTCCCATCGTTCGTTTTTGTGTTCGGAAATATCGCGCTTTACTTGCTTTTGTAAATCGCGGTATGTACGCCGATTGTCTTCTGTGGGATATCTATGGTATGCACGACCGGCTGCATTTTTTCGTCTAAGCAGGTCTCTGAGCTGCTCGGGAAGCTCTCAGCGCCTCTCGTGTATTGTAGGTATCTCACAAGAGGCGCTTTTTATAGAGTCGGTTATGTGTTCTTTTAGTAAGGAGTTGGCGGCGGGGGCCACCTCAGCACTGTCTATTTGATCGGGGATTTGGTCCAACTTTTGTGACTGAGTAGCCTGTAGTTTCTCGTGTAGAGTCTTCCAGTCTATTATTGTCTTTGTTGGTGGAACTAATGGAGTGTCTGGTCCGCCGTCCGAGACGGATAAGGACCGGTCTGTGGTCTGAGGTCTGAGTCTAATTCGCTTGTTGTCTCGATCGAGTGTATCTGGGTTCTGGAGAGATACATTCTTCAGGAGAACTATGTCGAATATGTCCGGTTGATGGTTATGGTTACTCCTAAGTGGGGGAATCGGGTGGGCTCACTGGGACCTATGACTGCAAAGTCTAAGTCTAAGTATCAGTCAGTTGGTTTAGTGCTATGCCGTTGGTGTTGTGACGGCGAGATCCCCAGTGACTGTGCTTGTTATTTAGGTCACCTGCAATGATGACCGACGATCCTAGTCTAAATATTGACCTTAGGTCGGACTCTAACAGACGTTTATTGGGAGAGAGGTAAATTATGATGTGTTTTCTAATTACAAAGCATAATGCGACTCAGTGCCGCGCAATGCCGAATTGAGCTAATGCTTATTATTTCGAACGTGAAAGTTTTCATGTGCACGGTGCACCAGCAGAGTGCACTAAGACCTAAGTTCATTTTTTGAAAAAAAAAAAAGTTTTGAAATGTAACTTTTTTGCGCGCATGAGGATAATTTTTTTACGGACGAAACGTCACGAAGGTGCAACGTTTTTGTCCAATAAGAGGGAGAGAGTGATTGAGATTTGAGACCGATTTAGAGTGAGAAAGGGCGAACGTAAGATGAAGCACATAGCCATGGAGTGAGAGCAGGGAGCAAGCAAGTGAGAAAGATCGAGCGTGAGAGTGAGATAGAGCGAATGTCACATCGCAAGTCTCGGAAATTTAAAGCTTTAGACACAGAACTATATCAAGATTTCTGTGGCTTTAGATTAGTTTAAATAGAAACGATATTTAATAATTCGTTTGCCAAATAAATTTCAATTCTGACATGTGTACTTTGTAACTTTGTCCTTAGTAGGCACTTGTTAATTTTCTGCTACTGCATCATGCGAAAACACTAGGTACCTAAGCTAGGTACATTTGAGTGTGCTCGATCATGCGAATCAGTAATTGAAACATCTACATTGAGCATTATGCCGCATAATGCGCGTTAGTGCCGTTACTGTTGTAATTGGAAAACACTCTGTATACATCGACACATCTATAGTTCATTCTTCTTTCAAGACTTTCAAACACAAAAGTGGTCTCAAATGTTAGTTAATAATGTAGACAATAAATCTAGATTAAAAATATTATGTTTTAATTTATCAGTATTAGTAAAAAACATTTTTGAAAAAATAAAATTGATGTTGTTTTTCAGATTCTTAGCTTTAAAAAAAACCATCGTGTTAACCAATTTTTTTATTTGTTTTTATAATAGTACAGGATATTTGCTATAAATGCACATTTAAATCTTAACTCTGAGTTAGATAGTTTAGGAACTATGACAGTGTAAATATACTTACTTGAAAAGCGCGGTTACACTAGCAAATGAAATAAAACAAAATAATTTATATCAATTGCATTTAATTTGGCAAAATAGTTACAAACCTGCTCAAAGTGACCTCTTTGTCTCTGCAGACATGCTGTTGCTCTTAGTGCAACGTATTGCGTAGAGCGCTGGATCATTGCCCTGCCTTCTCGCAATTCGTTTGCTGCTTGAATTATTTTTTCTGCTAACTCCTCTCGTGTATTTGGCACATTTACATACACTCTTTGTTTGAGTGCCCCACAAAAAAAATCGAGAGGTGTTAAATCCGGCGACCGCGGTGGCCAAGCAATTGTTCCTCCGCGTCCGATCCACGACGAATAGTGTGCATTTAAATGATTCCGCACAAGAAGCGCGAAGTGTGCCGGAGCACCATCCAATTGCAGAATTATTCTGGTCCTGTAGGCCAATGGTAACTCCAATAGAGCATCCAAAAAATCCGTTTCCAGGAATATTTGGAATCTTGGGCTATTCATTGTCTCCAGTAAAATGACCATAATCATAAATAGGCGCAATAATTTGCGCTAATTAACTAAAAAGCTAAAAAAAGAGCTAGGTTGAGCACGCCACCTACCACTCACCACACAGTCCTGGGTTGTGTGTCGCTGGAGCACGCTAATCTCAGAAGATAGGAACTAGCCTGTTTTATTGCAAACATTATTTTTGCACTTAACCCAATAATTATTAGGAAAGCTTATTATTCCTTTTACTACAAAGATTTTTATTTAATTTTGGGTCGTTTTAACCGCGGGAAAAATTTAGACTGAAATATAAATCATCTCAATCAATTCTATTAGGGAGGTGGATGATCGGCCATCTTGGCGTTATTTACATTTCGAAAGGAGCAGGTGACAGGTGTCGAACAGTTAATACAAAATAATTTCATAAGTTTATTAAATAACAATAGGTATTTATATTTTTACAAAATTACCAAAATAGATTACGCATACCAGATTTTTAGTGTACCTACACTACCGTTCAAAAATATTTGGCCACATGCATTTTTCATTATATTTTGAAGATAATACAACTATAACTATTTTATTTGGTTTCATTGTTTAAACATCACCGCAAAAGGTTTATTTAAAACATTAATGTCTACAATCTATTGTTATTTGCCGAATCCAGGTCATAAAACCTAAACAATGTGGTAATCGAAATTTCTTTGAAGTTGCATTCTTAAGTAAAGCGAATGTTACAAACAATTTTTTGAATAATAACCTTATATACTGCCGAAAGAAGAGACTGATAATTCTTTTCCATTAGTTGCCTGATGTCATTTGACCAGAAAACCCACGTCCTATAGTACAGATTGTTGAGTTTCAATATGAATTCCTAGTTTTTTATTTCTATCTTTTTTATTTTAGTAATATGGGTAAAAGGAAGGAATATTCTGAGGAGATGAAAGGTACAATTATTGGCCTTCATAAATCTGGAAAAAGTAGTCGTGAGATCTCGAGGTTGCAGAAGATACCAAGGCAAACTGTTGACTATATTGTTAAGAAATTTGCGACTCAAGGAACAATTCGCAACAGTCGTCGTTCAGGCAGACCCAGAGCTACAACTTCTAGTGAAGATTTAGGCATAATTGTAAGAAGCAAAAGGAACAGGCGTCTCACTGCACCCGAAATCGCAGCACAATTTAACGAGGGCCGCGATAAACCAGTCAGTGTATCCACGGTCAAAAGAAGGCTTCTTGATGTGGGTCTTAAGGGATGCGTAGCCGTCTCAAAACCGCTTCTTAAAGCTATAAATAAGAAAAAGAGACTGCTGTGGGCTAGAGAACACAAAAATTGGACAGCTGCCGACTGGGAGAAGGTCTTGTGGAGTGATGTGTCCAAATTCGAAGTTTTTGGTTCAAAAAGGAGAGTTTTTGTTCGGCAGCATCCGAAAGAAAGGCTGAATGAAGCTTGCATAGTGACTTCAGTTAAACACGGAGGAGGCTCTATAATGATTTGGGGCTGTTTTGGCGGCTTTGCTGTGGGGGATCTTGTCCGAATACAAGGAATTTTAAAAAAAGAAGGATACAAAAACATTTTGGAAAATAATGTTTTACCTTCTGGGTCCCGCTTAATAGGGCCAGAATTTATTTTCCAGCACGATAACGATCCAAAGCATAAGGCAAAACTGTGCAAAGTCTTTCTTAAAGAAAAAAAAGGAAGAAAACATTTTAAAAGTAATGACATGGCCTCCGCAGTCACCTGACTTGAACCCGATCGAGTTATTATGGGACGAGCTTGACAGGCAGGTACGGAAATGTTCTCCTACATCACAGGAAGACCTTTGGAGAATAATACAAGATGAATGGAGAAAAATAAATAAAACAAAATTAGAAAAATTAATAGCCAGATTACCGAAGCTATGCGAGGCCGTTATAAAAAGCCGGGGTGGGCATATTGATGAGTCTAAAATTTAAAAATCAATTTTAATTAAGTCTTGAGAATAGCCAATAAATGATTTAAACTAATATAAAGTCGTTTCATTTCCTTAAACTTTTACTAAAAACATTTTATTATGTGGCCAAATACTTTTGAACGGTAGTATACGTACAAAAAAATTTTCATTAAAGTTTATGTTTATTCAAAAAATCTCTAATAATTTGATTGGCTTTTTCTGGGGCTTCTTGCTGTATGAAATGCCTGCAACCATCAATGATCATCGTTTCGATGTGTGCGTAGTCTTTCTTCATGACATTTAGAAGCTCAGGGTTCAAATATTTGTCATGTTCGGGGAGAGCTACGAGGAACGGAACGTTTTCATTGTGGTGTTTTTCTTGCAAGTCGTAGCAGAAGTTAGCACGGTAGTAGTTTAAGGGCGGTGTGAAGGCCGCTGTAGGTAAAAATAAATAATTAATGCAAATAGGTACTATAAATAATAAAAAGATCGTGTAACTTACAAGCTATCATGATCGAATCTAAGATAGGGATCGTTTTTTTATTTTCTTCCCATGACATGAATAAAGATAAAAGCATTTTACAAAAAATTAAAACCGACTTCAAAAATACTAAACTAAAAAGTAATAAAATAACAGTTTCTTTAATGTTTGTGCTTACAACATATAATCAACTTAATCTTCTACTAATGTACAAACTTTGCGTTTACCACGTCATTATAGTTACTTTTGGAGTCGGTGTCAGCCAAGGTAGGTAGGTAGGTAATGTACAGCAACAAATACGACACCGACTCCAAAAGTAACTATAATGACGTGGTAAACGCAAAGTTTGTACATTAGTAGAAGATTAAGTTGATTATATGTTGTAAGCACAAACATTAAAGAAACTGTTATTTTATTACTTTTTAGTTTAGTATTTTTGAAGTCGGTTTTAATTTTTTGTAAAATGCTTTTATTTCTTAATTTTTAGTGATTCCGAAATTCGTCGTCTTGGCGTTCATTGAAGGAGGCATGTTCAGCAGTGGATGGATAAAGGATGATGATGATGATGATGATGGTGATGATGATGATGATTACGATGACCGCGACATACTATGGTGTGCTACCAAAGCATCCTATACAATTATTACATCGACACGTAATAAAATTATCATATCATCAAGATAAACAAAACCAACAAAATAGACATTATTGGGAATAACTAAAAAACGGCTTGTCAGATCTTAATAAAATTAATATGGGACCAAATTGGAAACTACAGATATCGTGTCACATACATACAAAAAAAAAAAAAAAAAAAAAAAAAAAAACAGACGAATTGAGAACCTCCTTTTTTTTTGAAGTCGGTTAAAAATATACTCTTGTCTGATTTTTTTCTTTTTTGCTATGCTAACGGCCCGAAGGCCCTAATGCTACATCGGATTAGTGTGAGCCCATTCGGCTCACTTTTGGTTTATAAAAGTGGGGGCAACGTGGAGTCTGTGACCACACGGCCTCCTGGCGTCGGTTGTGTGTCAGTGGCGGGACTGGGCCGCGTCACCGTCGGGTGGAGTGGAGCCCCAGGCGGTCTACCCCTACCGGGTGGGCTCATTAGCGTGAGGACCCGGCAGATGGCGCCAGCGATACTGGGGCCCACTCCGCCGGTCGGAGTTGCAGCGTCCGCCACAGGAGGTCTTGATGAGGGTTGTTGGGCGGGACCCCCCTCGACACCCCGCGGTGGGCATCGCCTATCAGACGCGTTAATGTTAATTAACGTTTTGTTAGAACTAATTGAATTCGTCGACCGTATTGATCGACGAGTTAAACTCGGTTCTATTACTGTGAGGGCCGGCCCTCTCCTCTCCCTCAAGTGGGGGAGGTGGGTCGCGCACGGTACCCGTATAATCAATCCGTTGTTTTCGCGGTCTGGGTTGATGTCGACTCGTGTTGGGTTCGAGCCTCAACTGTCGCGATCGATCCGGATCGATTGGGTATCGATGTGTAGGGAACGAAGTCGCTCCGGGCCCCGGGGCCCAGGCGGTGTGCGTGTGTGTCTAACCCCGGATGTTGTATTTCGGAGTGAGTGTTGTAGTTCGCGTCGCGCTTTTGCGTCGCGCATTAGCAGCTGCGAAATTTCGTCAGCTGGATCGGTTATTAAATTCTTAGGTAGCCTAAGTCTATCTGGAGCTAAGCTATCTGGGATGTAGTTCGCCGCGCTCACGATGAGCTGGTTCGGGTGGAGCTCTTGTCTGATTGATAAATGGTATGGTAATGGTAATTATATTGGTATTTGGTACCACCACCATATATATTTTCCGTCAAGCATAATATTTCAGAAACACGGGTAGAACAGGCAGTGTGCATTTCAAGATACAATATTACAACATTTAAGTTAACATTAACAACGCATGAATTGCCTGGTGCTCTAAAAGTGTTTCTGGGTGACGTTAACCGCTTACCATCAGGTATCTCGTCTATTAGTCTGCTTTTATTATTATGTTAGTCGGATTGGTAATCGGACAGACGTTCCACCTGATGGTAAGTGGTCAACGTCGCCCATGAACATAACCTAGTTTACCTGGAACTAGCCCAGGCAACTCATTTATGTGTTGCCTATCCTGAGAAATAAGATGTAAGTCTCTGTGCCAGGAATTATACTGTCTGTCAGTCCTGCCCTTTTCTCCAAAACAGCAAAGCTGTTTCACGGGAGAAATAAGCAAGATGGTGTTACGGGTTACCCCAGCAGACGGGAGCGCAGCACAGCACAACCCTCCCACTGGCAATTTGCGTCTAAAATTAATTTGAAAATACTTACTGTTCTTTCTAAACCAATATTTGAAACATTCAATATCATCTTTACTGACGCCATCAGCGAGCATGGTTCTGTCAAATATTTCTAGATTGTTCATCTGGAGCACTAGCTCCGGTATGACGGGGGCACGCAATGAAAATATGTATCTGAAAATAATATTAAAGAATTAATAGTAATCTTAAAATAAACATAATTCTTAAAAGATCATAACATACACTATGTTAGACGTGGGCCATCATTATCCTATTTTAACGAAGATTATAGAAAGTAGGGTTGATGAAATTATCTAATTATTTTAATATTTATTTTTACCTAATATTATTATCTACTAATTAATATTAATTGCTCTATAAAGGGCTTTAAACTTGTGTCATCTCGGAAATGTACCTAATTACAACCATGCTAGGGCATTTTAATTTGAAATTTTAATTGAAAATCTCTCGTATGTGTAGATTATTAAGTATTTCGTAACATTTTATTACTTCTTATAAACTAAAAAGTGTTAACACTAAAATTAATGTGGTACATTAATCGTTGAGTTTGTGAAAGACGTAAACATTCTAATATTACGGCCACATTAAAATAAAGACTTTTCCTCTTGTCTCGTGACGTCTTACAACTATGACTTCCACCTCTAACCTCAGAGAACATTAGTCTATGAGTTTTTATCGTCATCATTAACAATAATCTGTTTGCATTTATTAAAACAATAAAATATATATACACATTATTATAATATTATGTAACTTTTCAAAAACGTTGAACTTAGTATCTTACAATCCTACAAGCCCTTGAACAGATACCTATAATTCAAGTTAAATCGATTGAACATCGATCAAATCTGACAGGTCTGGCTAATAGCCCCTCTATACGTAGTGAGATGTGTACAATAACTATGTACTCGTATGTAACTATGTATGTGTCATGAATGTATTTAAAGGCGTATATTAACAGAATATAGGCAGTATTTAATCAGCATTCTTGGGTTTCATTTCTTTCCCAAGTCCCGTATCTACATGGCGACCCTGCCAGTAGCGCGAGTCCGATACCAGTGATACACAGTGACGAGAATCATATAAGGACTGGAATTCGTAAACATATTGTCAATCTCAGTGAAGTTTTAATCATGGATAAGTTAGTCATATTGAAGAGCTGTAACAACGCGCGTCGTTTAAAACTATTAGAAAAGTGGGTAAAACTCAGTCCAAGGAGGAAATAATTATCGCCCAAAACGCAGCAGGGGGCAAAAATGAAGCACCATTTGAAGAAATACAGATTCAACGGCAGACATCATCAGACGTGTCCGCCGACGTGTAGATATATTATGTATCGTTATGTATGCCGATGCCGCATCCGCCACAAATCCGTATGTTATCGGTTTTTATGACACGGATGAAATGGTTCTGGGTTACAGCGCTAACGTTTGGCGTCCGTGCAGACGTGCGGACGCAATTTGAAAGATACATCCGCAGACGTCGGCGAAATCATCTGCTGACGTCGGCCAATGCATCTGTCTATGTAGAAGAGCTATTATAGTGATGGTAAAATAGACCAAATTTCGAGGCTGACCGGAAGTCTTGCATACCTACCCCAGTGTAACCATTACGCACCGTATGACAGGATCTTCCAAGAAAGCTGTTGGTGACGGTATACTGCTTTATAACAAAGGTGTTAAGACTAATTCCCCAACGCACTCATGAACAAACTCGGTAAATATTTTATACCCGATCCGATCCGATCCATCGCCAAAACGACGGATGACAGTGATAATTATACAAACGTTCTATATTATATGTACATATTACGTATTTCGAAAACAAGTTTTATATTGTCACTGTCTTGCATTGGGCTGACGATATTTACCTTGTAACAATAGAATTATCAAATAATGAACGATAAAACATCAACTATGTAGATACAATACAACACAACACCATATTCCGCATTCGTAAATTAGAGCTGTGCCGCGCTCCATCATGCCTGTTCCTACCGTGAAACAGTTTTGCTGTGTTCCGGAGAAAAGAGTAGGACAGGCAGAGTAATTACTGGCACAGATACTCTCAGGATAGTATATTCATAGTAGGTAGGTATCTAACAAGTAATACGAACAAGTTGCCTGAGCTAATCGGTAATTTTTTTTATGTTCATGGGCGACTCTAACCAATTACCATCATGTGGCTCATCGGCCCCTTTGCCCATCCGACTATCATAAAAATTTTTTTTTTAAAAGATCCCAATATCATTAAAACAAAACATCTGCAAATTATTATTCGCACTTATCCTCCGTGTCTGACTAGAATACTAATTTAAAATTTATATAGGAACTAGGTAGTAAGAACAATATATGTAATACCTAGTCATATTTGCACGTACACACTTAACTTGTATACATAAAACATTCTATGAATAGACTATCAGGTGCTCTCTGCATGTTATGCACCGTTTCGTGTATCAATTATCATCAGGCTATCTGCGTCCAAAGCTGCAACTTTTTTTGTCGCAGTGAAAATGCTTTGCGCATTCACCCGGGGATGGGTCATCCCTTGGGCTATGTGGGACTCCCAGCGCTCCCCGCTATCACAGCGCCATCAGCCTCTATCCGTCCACTGCTGAACTTAGTCCTTTTTTTATCGCAGGGAAATCCTTATGGATGCAGCCAGGATCTTGGGTAGATCCTGACCCAATGTGGGACTCGCACCTAGGAGTGCCCACCCTAACTAAAACCACTGCGAGCGCCTTCAGCCGCTTATTGAGGGTCCCGGATATGCAGGCAACAGACAGGATCACCTCAGCGACAGGCTGGCCCCTGCGAAGGCCAGACTACTCCTCGTAAGGGAGGACTACCCGACCGCTACAAAGCAGTCCCCACGACGCCGTACCATACTGGGCCCAGGTTCCCATCCTGAACCCGACACGAGCACAGGGGCGTTATTGGAGGCGCATTAAGTAGCGCCTCCTTCGCACCCCCGTTCGTCGCCCGCGGGGGGAGGCCTCGTCGACGGCCTCCTCTCTCACCCGCTCGTCGGCCTCCTTCTGGGACATTACTGCCTCGCAGAAGGAGACCATCGCTGTCCAGGACTCGTCGTCACCGAGCATCGCGGTGATGATGCTCGGCAGAGACAAGTCCCTTCCGATGACCGCCGCGCCACAGTCGTGACAGACTGTCAACGGCTCCCTGTGGGCCGTCCGGCACAGATACTCACCAAAGCAACCGTGCCCAGTGAGCATCTGTGTCAGACGGAAGGTGAGGGGTTTGCGCTTACGAAGCATCCACCGCTCCAGAACCGGACGCAGAGCAACCGTTAAACTTTTTCCATACGGCTGCCGCGCCAGGTCCTCCCCCCACCTCCGCATTAATGCCTCTTGCCTAGGGATTGCAATCCGGTATCATTTTCAAATCCGGCCGGATCCGTCCGGATTTGAAAGTTACTCAGGGCCTCGTATTTAGTGATTTTTAGTTTTGATAATAATACATAAAAAGAAAAATAAAATACGTATATTTTATGGAAAATAAAATTATATTTATTAATTATGTACACTTTTAATTATATTTTTTGGTATTAATTGTAACTTTTGGTACTATTTGTACTAAATTAAATTATGAAACTATTCTAAATAATAAAATAAGTAATCTGCAGTCTGACTCTCACTTATTGCTGTAAGTATCTTAAAGTACTTAAGTAATAATACTATTAAACTCTTATTAATAATCTACACAGACTTAAGTTAACAAAACAGTCTTTTAAATTTGTACTTATAAAATCAACTTCAGATCATAATCCTACGAAACAATAAAACAAGAAGCGTTTATTTTTTGCAATGCAAAATGCAAGTGAATATTATTTCTGTGCCTGAGAAAACGATCTAAGAAAACAAAGTGTTGATTGTACTGTCTCCTAATCTGCTTCTGATGGCACTACAAATATAATCTGCAGCAGAAAAGGCCCTTTCTGCCTTTTTTTTATGTTAGTTGGATAGGCAAACCTGATGGAAAGTGGTCGACGTCGCCCATGAAAATGTTGCCTATCCTGAGACATAAGATGTTAAGTCTCGGTGCCAGTAATTACACTGCCTGTCTTGCCCTTCTCTCCGAAACACAGCCAAGCTGTTTCACGGGAGAAACAAGCAAGATGGTGGTACCCATGCAGCCGGGAGCGCGGCACAGCGCTTCCCTCCCACCGGCCTCAACACTGGTTGGCCTAATCGCCATTAAGTAACTGTAGATCAGCGATAGGTGTTTTCCTTTTACTCCTACTTCATACGCAGTCATTTCCTTTTTTAATTATTTTCTCATAATCTGTTTCTTTTTTAGCTTTAACTTTCCCCCTATACCCTTTCTTTTCTTTCAGGATTTGATTTTCCAGTTCCTTTTTTAATGGAATCACAATCAGAATCGGAATCGGAATTTATATTTTCGTCTGCTGTTTCTGTCACATTTTCATCACCTAAGAATCGGCTTATTATTTTTTTTCATTTCCTGCCGCATGATATTTTTTTAGGTATAAAAATGTATCGTCAGCTTGCCTCAAATATTCCTCATATTTTTTTGGATTATGTAAGTAAGTTAATATGCCAGTCACTATTGTGCGACGTTCTTTTATTTTTACATGTAGTGCGTCAGATAGATCGTTACTTAAAACAGTATTTTGTTGACCCAACTTATCTATAATAAATTTAAGAATAGTGTCAGCAGTAAAAAGGGTCAGGCAGAGCCGGTGTCGGCGGCGACGTCTAACTATCTGGCAACGTCGCGAGCGTACGCTTCGCATACAGTACAGTTTTTCGCGTATTTTTTGCTTTACCGGATCCGCCACCGGATCCGGCGCCGACTCACCGGATCCGGTAGGTCCAAAAACACGCCGGATCCGCCGGATTACCGGATCCGCCGGACCGGATTGCAATCCCTACTCTTGCCCTAGTCGGCGAACCCGCAAGATCCCATCCAGCGTAAGGCTCTCACCGAGAGACCTCCTCCGAGACATAGGACTGCGTCTCGGCCAGAACCTCCGCCACGAGCTCCCACGGGGGATCGCCGCCCAGGCCAGTGGCTGCCGCCCACGATACCTTACAGTACCCCTGAATCACCGTTACCGCAATGACCCGCTGCGTGCGCGCAACTGGGCCTTATTCCTCGCGGTAAGGTGACCCGCCCAGATGGGTGCACCGTACGTCACTGCTGAACTTAGCCCTCCCTCAATGAACGCCAAGACGGCCGATCCTTTGCCACTCGCATCCAACACGGACCGGCCACCGCACGGAGATCGTCCTATATAGTCGCAAGTATATTATAGTCCCAAGCCTCCTTCCGCGTCGTACCGAATGTGGCCACCATTCTGGGAATTTATTGGCCTTCAATTTTTCGGTGAACGGCCCTCTCAGCGTGTTTATCATTCAAGTAATATCAACGACATCTGTACTGATGTTGAGAGATGAATATTGAGTCGCAAATGTTATAAACCAAATAAAGACATTAATTACGAGATTAATGAAAACTTTTTATTATATAAAGTACTTATATGTATATAAAATAATTGAACTGTAAGAAAATATTAATGTGTTTGCGATTTGCAAGATCATTAAATATTTTGTGCGTTCTGAGTTGATACAGTTACGTTGTGAAACTGCTAATGCATCGTAAAACACACGCGAGAATAATTATAGTCTAATGATCGTTTTTCATCATCATTAACAACCCTCATTCATCCACAGCTAGATCTTTTTTTTTTAAACTGGTAGTTATGTAAGACGCGGCTTTAGCTGTGTAGTAGCCAGTAGGTAGGGTTTTCTGACTGTAATAACGCAGTCAGAAACCCCTACCCACTAACAACCCTGCGAATACCATCGGCCACCATCAACATAACCAGAGTTGTATAAATATGCAATAGTATGGAAACTAAGTTGATTAAATAAATACCTACGCTTCATTGAAAAAATAGGGTTGTAACCTTTAATGTTTTTGATATTGTTTTTTTATTAAAACATTTTTGTTCTGTAGTGATCAAAATCAAAATTATAGAATTGAAATAACTAGCTTACAAACACAGTTACATAGGTAATCTAAAGGCCCGTAATCTCAGCAAAAGGTGATAGTTTAAAACAAGGAAAACAGTTAAATACTAACACACAACAACTTGTGGAACTATAGATCTTTAAAAATATAAATTATAAATAAATCTCATTCATTTTCAGTGATAAACTGAGGTATACGTGACCACTCACTCGTCTTGACACGGCACTCGCTACACAGAACAGGCAACAGCGAGAAGCGCTTAGGGGTCTCTTCGATGCGATGATGATTTGTGTGAGTGTGCTGTTTCGAGTGTTAGCTGATAGTTTTCATACTGGTTGCTAACATAGACTATGCCTATACCTACTATGAATGAATGCTAAGTCGGTCGAACCCCGCCTCATTGAACCGAACAGGGCCTGTCAGTCCATCTAATTTCCCAAACTACCTTCCGTAATTTTATTTTTCTTACCCAGACATCTTCCTCTGTACATCGTTAGTCAAAATTTGTTGAAACAAGGATTCCACCGAAGCACTTGCCAGCATTATGACGGCGCTCGTCACGTCGGGGTGGACGTCTCGAAACCGACACGCTACCAGGCCACCCCAATCGTGGGATACGATTATACACCTTTCAACACCTGTAATTAGTATCACAATTAGTAGAATCATAAAAACTAAAAAGTTCCTTTTAGGTTCACAAAATTAAGGCTAAACGGAAAAAACAAGCCGCGAGAAAATACGAGAAATGAGAATAAAAGCCGAATTACAGGACCTGAGAAAAATACGAGAAATGAGAATAAAAGCCGATTTATAGGACCTGAGCAAAATACGAGAAATTGAAGCTGAAAGAATCGAAGTTAGCTTTAAAGGAATTTAAAAAAAGAATAGGACATCAGATTGCGAGTTCACTTTTAGCTAACTTTACTCTAGCCAAGTAAAATGCCCCAACGAACGAGATATAAGGCCTCATCAGGCTTCATCCATTATTGGGCCTGTATTATGCATCATTATATTTATAAAATAAAGGTCTACTATAAAAACATGTTGTTCTAAAAATGGTAATATATACAGACGTCATAGTTGTTTTTTATAGTTGAGTCTAAAGTTAACCAGCAAAAAATAAATCCATAACAAAGTATGAGTCATCCTCGTGTGAATGAATGAAAAAAGGGCTTTTTTAGACACGGTATTTTATGGTGGCCATTATCTCATTAATTACATTCCTCGTTTTGTCGTTTAAAATACAGAAATAAGTAGTATACGCATTGCACTCAGCTCTTGGAAAAGATTTCCACAGGTCATGGATTTAATATAACCTGTCAACGAATATGTATAACCGAAATCATAATTACTGAAATACATTTTAGAGCAGGCAGTTATACCGGGTGTATTTGGAACGCTTGCGAAAACGAAGAGGTATGATAGTGTTGGCATAGCCTGACATGATACAAGTGAAAAAAACACGTTCTCTTTTTTTTTGGTTGCTTTTTTTTGTATAATCCGGTTTAGTAAACATAATTTATCATCAAATTCCTGTAAAATTATCAAAAAAACAGCAATGTAATTGGACTGGCCCATACACATCAGCACAACCAGAGATTATGCAGATGCGTTGCCCTCCTTTTCCCTATCCCCCCAATAGGCCACGGGAAACTAACAAAACGCACGAAACACGATAGCATAGATAGGCTGTCACTTTACGCCGGATTACGTGAGCGAGAGGTACCACCCCGGTCGTGCCGGCCCAATTTGGCTGCAAAGCAGCAACCTCTTACTAAATACCCAATTTATTCATATTGAAAAATTATATAATTATTAAGAAAACCATATTAAACCAAAATTATTCTATTATAATAAAGATAAAAATGCTAATTAAAATAATAAACTTACCTAATACACGGATGAAATCTCTGATATCTTCTATTAGAATTTCTAGTTTATATGAAGAAACACCTTCTGGTCTCTCTGAATCGCCGTAACCTCTCATGTCTAATGCGACGCACCTAAAATGGAGTATATCTGTTTATTTCAAATCGTGCAGGAAATATGTTAAAAGTATGGTGAGTCGACAACGAAACGTCTAAAACGTTCTGTATAAACGGTTATGTTACGGCCATGTAGAAACCATAGATACGATTTAAATTTGCTTCAGTTACAAGTTAGTTTATGTATTATAGGATACACATCCTAGACGGTATCAGTTTTCTTTATACCGTGTGCTTACTGAGGCACGGTAGAGTCTCGGTATATAAAGATGGTCACCCATCCACGGACCAACCCCAGCAGGCGTAGCTTAATCTATCATACACCAGACTTGTGGCCTATTTGACCATTTTTTTATGCTTAGTAATCTATTTACTAAATTACCTGTAGTCCTTATTGAAGTGGACAATCTGATGCCTCCACGAGTACCAGAATTCCGGGAACCCGTGTAGAAACAGCATCAGCGGCTTCGTAGGGTCACCACTTTCTACATAATGCAGCTTGATACCCTGAAAAAAATATAACTTTACTTCGTCTTAGCCTGAAGTTGTGACCAGATAAACAAGACTGCACCATTTATCCCATCTAGATAGAAGTCAAGTGATTTTATATAATTCTGATTCTTATAGACGACTAGCTGTTGCCCGCAGCTTCGCCCGCGTTAACATACATTTTACAGCCGTACCTGACTGATTGATCCTAAGTTTCTGCTTATAAGCTTTCTGTCAGTGAGACTTTCTCATCAAATCGACCCAGTCATTTAAGAGATTTTTAGAATTTTTTGAAAATTGTAAAAAATTATATTTTAGCACATAATATACCGTGTGACACTACAATTTTTAACCGACTTCAAAAAAAAGGAGGTTCTCAATTCGTCTGTATGTTTTTTTTTTGTATGTATATGACACGATATCTCCGCCGTTTGTGAATGGATTTCGATGGTTATTTTTTTGTTTGAAAGCTGGTGTTTCCAATTTGGTCCCATATTAATTTTATTAAGATCTGACAAGCCGTTTTTTAGTTATTCCCAATAATTCCTATTTGGTTGGTTTTGTTTACCTTGATGATATGATTATTTTATTACGTGTCGATGTAACAATTGTATAGGATGCTTTGGTAGCACACCATAGTATGTCGCGGTCATCGTAATCATCATCATCATCACCATCACCACCATCATCATCATTATCATCATCATCATCCTTTATCCATCCACTGCTGAACATGCCTCCTTCAATGAACGCCAAGACGAAGAATTTCGGAATCACTAAAAATTAAGAAATAAATACATTTTCGTGGTAGACGTGCCACTGCCAACATGATGGTAAGTGGTCAGCATCGCCCATGAACATAAACAACTAACAAGTTAACCTGAGACTAGGTCAGGCAACTCATTCATGTGTAGGGAACACATCTAGAGACGTGCCAGTAACTACACTGCCTCTCTTGCTCCTCTCACCGAAACACAGCAAAACAATATATTTTATTTTGTGGCAAAACTGTTTCACGGGAGAAGCAAGGGGTGCGGCACAGCGCATCCCACGCATCACACTTGGAGTAAATAACATTAAATAATTTTATAAGAGAAGGATGAACTGCATTAATTAGTATTAGAATCCTTCCCCTAACAGAAAATTAATTTAAAATGCGTTATTTATCACCTATTATCACGTGACTGCGAACGTCCGATGACGTCACTGACCAGTAAAGAAACTCATAGCTTTCATATAGTTTTATGTATCAACGGCGAACTGCAAGTTTGACAGAGCGCGAGTATGTTTATTGGTTTGTGACGTAATCCTGGTCACATGACAGTTTAGAGCGTTTTAGCGGGAATTTTAAAAACTATTTTTTTTAAGTAGGTAAGTACGTCTTTTTTATTAAAATTGGACATGTTTCTTCATAAACGTATTTTTTCGGGTAGGGTATATATAGGGTATATCTATCAAATAAAATCAATATAAAAAAATTGTCAACGCCCCTAATATCGGTCCTAGTCGGATGCATGTGGCGGGGAATCGGCCTTCGTGGCGTTTATTAAAAGGCCTATTTCACGCAATAGGTGGGAGAATGTTAATCTCTCGATCTTTTTCTCACTTTGAATTCATACAACAAAGTCCGGTCAACAGTTACTAATTATTTTATAGCAAAAAAAGTGACAAAAATACCATCATCTCGGCTAGTAGCTACGATAACCTCGGGTTTAACTCCTCTCAATCGTTCTTGACCCAGCCGCAACTTCAATACTTTGCAACTAGATTTGATACGTCTTCACAACCAAAATCTTTAAAATATTTCAGTAGTCAATACAATAATTATACTACCGTTGACCATCTTTCACAAGTGATGAGCATTCGCTGCCGTTCATGTATGCTACGAAATGCCCAGCTATTTTATCAGGACACTTATTTTAGAAATACCTACAATTCTGAATTCAATATATAGGTTATCTCGTAGTAGGAAGTTTTTTAGGAATGTATTGTGAAGCTTCATAGCTTCTAATTTCTAACTTTTTTAACATTGCCACATAATTTTATTTATTTTTAATTATGTAATACTGGCTGTTGCCTGCAGCTTCACCAGCGTTAATTCGATTTTTTCGATTCAAGATTCGATCATCGACAGCCGAGTATTTTTATATCCAAGTTACTCCTTATAACATCACCTATCTGTCAGTGAAAGTCACTTTAAAATCGGTCCAGCTGTTTCAGAGATTAGCTGAAACAAACAGACTGATAGAAAAAATATTTTTGATGTAAGTACCGTATACTTTCATATTAATTTTGTAAATTTGAAATTACAGATACCTACTCCAATTTTATTTATTTGTATAGATGGTTATCTATCTATACAGATAAATATAATTGGAGTGTCTGTTTGTAATTGTACAGATAAATAAAATTGGAGTGTCTGTTTGTAACTGTACAGATAAATAAAATTGGAGTGTCTATTTGTAACTGTACAGATAAATAAAATTGGAGTGTCTGTTTGTAATATTAAAATAACCGCTTTTTACTAAATGCGTATGGATGTATACACATTACATATTATACCAAAATAACATTCTTTACAATTTTTGTCTGTCTGTTTGTTCCGACTAATCACTGGAACGGCGGGGCCGATTTTGATGGGACTTTCATTGGCAGATAACTGATGTTATAAGAAGTAACTTAGACTATAAAAAAATCATCATCAATCCGCGTGCGGCTGTTAATCTAAGTTAACGCGGGTGAAGCTGCGGGCAACAGCTAGTTTCTAATACGATTCCTTCGTTATTTTAGTTTGTAGGACTGTATTATGTATTGAAAAAAATGTCTATCGTTGATTGTTATTGCATTTATGAGTGTACACCGTTAATTTGTTTAAAATATGCTATCTAGTTACCGGTGCTCCGTGAAATCGTAAAAGTTTCTACAATGTTAGCAATAATATATCATGATAGCAATGATAGTCATGCTAACATACTAATTAAACGTAATGTAGATCACGGAACAATGATCGTGTAAGATTTTGCCAGATTCTTTTTCAGTGGTTCTGTTAATATGTTCTGGTACTTAATTTTGTTAGATTGTTTGAGATATCCATCTACTGTGGTGCAACGTTGCAATTTTTACAGCTAAACCACTGGCTAAACCGCATAATGCTTAACGCTCTAAAGTTAAAACAATATACCTAATGGTAACCCACTTTCTTTTGGACATATTGTGTTCCGTGCTTTGTTACGTGTGCATCTTTTTGGCATTTCGTTTGAGTATATATAGAACTGTTAGTCTTCTTCTTCTTCGACGCCACTTGTTCTGTAGTGCGGGACAACCCCTCCCAACGTCGGGACAGTACAATGGAGTGAGGTTCTCATCCTAGCCCCTTGCCCCCTGCTCTTTTTTCCCCTCTTCATATAAGAGGGGTACAAAGAGCCCCCTCAATTCGCTTCGCCCAAGGCGCTGGGCTCACCTTAGGCTACTGAGGCCCACCGCCACGACAAGGACTGAACCATGGTGGGGACCTCATTATCATGCTATGCTAATCAACTAGAATTAGAAAAAAATACATTTGCCATCCAATTTCTTATGGCCCTCATTGATCGCCATAAGCCATGGAAGCCGTTACTCGCATCCAATTCGGTCTAGCTTTTGCACCTACATCTATACAGATAAATATAAAGACATTTTACAAAAAATTAAAACCGCCTTCAAAAATACTTTTGGAGTCGGTGTCAGCCAAGGTAGGTAGGTACAGCAACAAATACGACACCGACTCCAAAAGTAACTATAATGACGTGGTAAACGCAAAGTTTGTACATTAGTAGAAGATTAAGTTGATTCTATGTTGTAAGCACAAACATTAAAGAAACTTTTATTTTATTACTTTTTAGTTTAGTATTTTTGAAGGCGGTTTTAATTTTTTGTAAAATGTCTTTATATTTATCTGTATAGATGTAGGTGCAAAAGCTAGACCGAATTGGATGCGAGTAACGGCTTCCATGGCTTATGGCGATCAATGAGGGCCATAAGAAATTGGATGGAAAACACGTAACAAAGCACGGAACACAATATGTCCAAAAGAAAGTGGGTTACCATTAGGTATATTGTTTTAACTTTAGAGCGTTAAGCTTTATGCGGTTTAGCCAGTGGTTTAGCTGTAAAAGTTGCAACGTTGCACCACAGTAGATGGATATCTCAAACAATCTAACAAAATTAAGTACCAGAACATATTAACAGAACCACTGAAAAAGAATCTGGCAAAATCTTACACGATCATTGTTCCGTGATCTACATTACGTTTAATTAGCATGTTAGCATGACTATCATTGCTATCATGATATTATTGCTAACATTGTAGAAACTTTTACGATTTTACGGAGCACCGGTAACTAGATAGCATATTTTAAACAAATTAACGGTGTACACTCATAAATGCAATAACAATCAACGATAGACATTGTTGCCTTTCAATACATAATACAGTCCTACAAACTAAAATAACGAAGGAATCGTATTAGAAACTAGCTGTTGCCCGCAGCTTCACCCGCGTTAACTTAGATTAACAGCCGCACGCGGATTGATGATGATTTTTTATAGTCTAAGTTACTTCTTATAACATCAGTTATCTGCCAATGAAAGTCCCATCAAAATCGGCCCCGCCGTTCCAGAGATTAGTCGGAACAAACAGACAGACAAAAATTGTAAAGAATGTTATTTTGGTATAATATGTACTGTGTATACATCCATACGCATTTAGTAAAAAGCGGTTATTTTAATATTACAAACAGACACTCCAATTTTATTTATCTGTACAGTTACAAATAGACACACCAATTTTATTTATCTGTACAGTTACAAACAGACACTCCAATTTTATTTATATGTACAGTTACAAACAGACACTCCAATTTTATTTATCTGTATAGATAGATAACCATCTATACAAATAAATAAAATTGGAGGAGGTATCTGTAATTTCAAATTTACAAAATTAATATGAAAGTATACGGTACTTACATCAAAAATTTTTTTCTATTTTTTTCTATCAGTCTGTTTGTTCCAGCTAATCTCTGAAACAGCTGGACCGATTTTAAAGTGACTTTCACTGACAGATAGGTGATGTTATAAGGAGTAACTTGGATATAAAAATACTCGGCTGTCGATGATCGAATCTTGAATCGAAAAAATCGAATTAACGCTGGTGAAGCTGCAGGCAACAGCCAGTATTACATAATTAAAAATAAATAAAATTATGTGGCAATGTTAAAAAAGTTAGAAATTAGAAGCTATGTAGCTTCACAATACATTCCTAAAAAACTTCCTACTACGAGATAACCTATATATTGAATTCAGAATTGTAGGTATTTCTAAAATAAGTGTCCTGATAAAATAGCTGGGCATTTCGTAGCATACATGAACGGCAGCGAATGCTCATCACTTGTGAAAGATGGTCAACGGTAGTATAATTATTGTACTGACTACTGAAATATTTTAAAGATTTTGGTTGTGAAGACGTATCAAATCTAGTTGCAAAGTATTGAAGTTGCGGCTGGGTCAAGAACGATTGAGAGGAGTTAAACCCGAGGTTATCGTAGCTACTAGCCGAGATGATGGTATTTTTGTCACTTTTTTTGCTATAAAATAATTAGTAACTGTTGACCGGACTTTGTTGTATGAATTCAAAGTGAGAAAAAGATCGAGAGATTAACATTCTCCCACCTATTGCCTGAAATAGGCCTTTTAATAAACGCCACGAAGGCCGATTCCCCGCCAAATGCATCCGACTAGGACCGATATTAGGGGCGTTGACAATTTTTTTATATTGACTTTATTTGATAGATATACCCTATATATACCCTACCCGAAAAAATACGTTTATGAAGTAACATGTCCAATTTTAATAAAAAAGACGTACTTACCTACTTAAAAAAAATAGTTTTTAAAATTCCCGCTAAAACGCTCTAAACTGTCATGTGACCAGGATTACGTCACAAACCAATAAACATACTCGCGCTCTGTCAAACTTGCAGTTCGCCGTTGATACATAAAACTATATGAAAGCTATGAGTTTCTTTACTGGTCAGTGACGTCATCGGACGTTCGCAGTCACGTGATAATAGGTGATAAATAACGCATTTTAAATTAATTTTCTGTTAGGGGAAGGATTCTAATACTAATTAATGCAGTTCATCCTTCTCTTATAAAATTATTTAATGTTATTTACTCCAAGTGTGATGCGTGGGATGCGCTGTGCCGCACCCCTTGCTTCTCCCGTGAAACAGTTTTGCCACAAAATAAAATATATTGTTTTGCTGTGTTTCGGTGAGAGGAGCAAGACAGGCAGTGTAGTTACTGGCACGTCTCTAGATGTGTTCCCTACACATGAATGAGTTGCCTGACCTAGTCTCAGGTTAACTTGTTAGTTGTTTATGTTCATGGGCGATGCTGACCACTTACCATCATGTTGGCAGTGGCACGTCTACCAGTTTGCCTATCCATTATCCAACCAACATAAAAAAGTGTGCACGTTATCAGTTGTCTAAAACTGTAAATGTGGTCGTTACGCTTTCTGAAAATAAGTTCCTTTCTATTCTGTAAAAATCTAGAAAGTCGGATTAGACTAGATTTAAGACTTGAACAAAACAATTACTTTTCAACTTTAATTGCTCCTTATAAATGCCAAAAAAAATAATGGAGTTCATTACATTTATTTTTCTTTAACGCCGGGAAATGCTCTGAGGCATCCCGCGGGGTCTCCCCAAGCGGGTATGCTACACCTGAAAGCTGGTAAGTGGAAGCAGCTCCCACTAAAACTCAGCGAGTGACACCACTGTCGCCTTTGGTGAGGTGCCCCGGATCGAATGACCTAACAGGGCACATCGACGGCTAGTCAGTCGGACCACCCACAGAGGGGTTTTGCCGCACCACAGAACTACCCCTCCCAACGTCGCCCCTTGCCCCCTGCTATTTTGTCCCCTCTTCTTATAAGAGGGGTACAAAGAGCCCCTTTGGCTCAATTAGCTTCGCCCAAGATGCTTTTTTTTTGTAATCGCAGGGCACACAAAAAAAGGACAACCTTTTTACGCATGTAGCCAGGATCTCGGGTAGATCCTGACCCTATGTGGGACTCGGACCTGGGAGTGCCTTACCCGTAAACTAAAACCACTGCGAGCGCCTTCAGCCGCATTTGAGGGTCCCGGGTCTGGATCAACAGTATCTACTGACTCCGGCGAAGGCCAGACTACTGCTCTTAAGGGCCAGATTACTGCCCGACCGCAACTAAGTAATCCCCCCGACGTCGTGTCTACTGGGCCCAGGTTCCCATCCTGAGCCCGACATCAGCACAGGGGCGTTACTCGAGGCGCATTAAGTAGCGCCTCCTATGCACCCCCGTTCGTCGCCCACGGGGGGAGGCCTCATAGGCAGCCTCCTCTCTCACCCGATCGTCAGCCTCCTTCTGGGACATTAATGCCTCACAGAAGGAGACCATCGCCGTCCAGGACTCGTCGGCACCGAGCATCGCGGTGATGACGCTCGGCGGAGACAAGTCCCCTCCGATGACCGATGTCAGATCATGACGCAGCGCCGCCCATCTCGTCGCCCAAGGTGCTGGGCTCACCCTAGGCTACTGAGCTCCACCGCCACGTCAAGGCCTGAACCATGGTGGGGTTCATTACAATGCCTTATTTAGGTATTCAATAATATAAAAGTAAGATTTATGATTTCTAAAATAGTTAGTGTATTACATACTATACATATACATAGTTGTGTGTAAATTTCTAATAATTAAAATCGTATATAGTATTACGGCAGGAATAGTTAATATAATCAGGCGTTACCTTGCGGAAATCCATTATATAAGATATTAAATTAATTATATTAATTAGCAATTATCCCGCGAAAAACGCAGTCTTTACAGCAAATGTGTGAGTGCACGCATATGCATGCATATAGCACCGCCCTCCTTTCCCACACTGCATATGCGTACACTCGCCTGCACCACCACCCCACATGCACCACAACCACAGTAAAAGACCACCACCAAACAATCTACGTACGTTTCGCCCCGACACCGAGGCATCATCAGGATGTAGACTCTACGATTAGTAATCGTTAAGTGACTTGCATTTTTTTTTTTCGGATGGATCTATGCTAATGGCCCGAAGGCCCTAATGCTTCAACGGATTAGTGTGAGCCCATTCGGCTCACTTTTGATTGGGGGGTTGCCCCCCGCCTACCGTGCAGTCTGCGACCACACGGCCTCCTGGCGTCGGTTGTGAGTGACTTGCAGGCCCAAACACCCGCCTTATATTAGCTGGTTCCCCCACTACCCCCACCGAATAACCGTATTATGGGAGAATTCGTTAAATCGGTTTGGTCATTCAACAATGCAATCGATTTATTATTTTTATGTTTTATTATTTCGAGTTGTTCCAACACACTTAGTCGAAATCCCTTGTCGCATTTATGTAAAACCTGGAACGTATGGCCGCTACTAACGTTATGTCCTGTCTCTAGTAGATGTTTTGCGAAATGGGATTTTTGGGGCTGATCGTTCCTAAACGCTGAGATATGTTCTTTATATCTAGTTTCGAAATTGCGCCCAGTTTGGCCTACGTACAAGCCGTTACACTGTGAGCATTTTAATTTGTAAACACCAGATAAATATTTGCAGTATATTTTGTCTTTGTTGTTACAAATATTTCTTAGTGTATTATTAGTCTTGTAAGCAACATGGACATCATAATTTCTCAGCGTCTTAGCTATCCGTTCAGATACCGGTCCCATATAGGTCAGGCTGGATTTATAATTATTGATTTCTTTATTTGGCGGTACTGCATATAAATATTTCATTGTAAGTTTATTTTGTGTTTTATTAATTATATTCTTAATGACCTGTGAACTGTATCCATTAGCGTGAGCAATATGGTGAATTATGTCCAGTTCTTTTAGATAGTTTTCTTTCGTAAGTGGTACGGACATTAGGCAGACAAGGGCAATGCGGTGGTAGTTATCAAACGGGTAGATTACATTGAAAAAGTGAATAACGTTATCCGTGGCGATGATTTCATTCAAGTACAGTCTGATCCAACAAAACAATTCATGGCTAAAGTTAAAAGGGCAATCAATAATACTAAATATAAGGCGGGTGTTTGGGCCTGCAAGTCACTTAACGATTACTAATCGTAGAGTCTACATCCTGAGGATGCCTCGGTGTCGGGGCGAAACGTACGTAGATTGTTTGGTGGTGGTCTTTTACTGTGGTTGTGGTGCATGTGGGGTGGTGGTGCATGCGAGTGTACGCATATGCAGTGTGGGAAAGGAGGGCGGTGCTATATGCATGCATATGCGTGCACTCACACATTTGCTGTAAAGACTGCGTTTTTCGCGGGATAATTGCTAATTAATATAATTAATTTAATATCTTATATACGGCAGGAATGTCCAATTAAAACAATTGAATCTTCTCGATCACAATATATTTGGTCAAAGGGTATACTAGTAGAATGCCTCACAAGACCGCCATTGTCTTTTTGTATCAAATTTAATTATTATATATAATAATTGTAAATACATTATTTATTATTAGAATTATTAATCAAAGCATATTTAGATTTATTAATGTTATACTTAAATTATTAATCCATATTATCTTTATGAATGGCACATCCTTTTGGCGCCACCGGAAGTATATCATTTCAATGACTTTAATTGATGCATTTAGATTAGAGCATCACATCCGGCTGGTGCTACCAGTAAATTGTAGCAATTGTTCGCACTAGATGTTACTAATTATTTGATGATCAAAAATTTGATATAAATATAAGTTACATATCCGCCTGTTATGTATGTTGTCGTCTTTACCTTTATATGAAATATATTTCGCCAAAATATAAAAATTTTATATTTTAGTTTTATTTAAGTATCTAACGACAAAGTGCATGAAATTACTGTTTATAATAAATCCTTGGAAAATATGCGTGCACCATATACATTTTTCGTTATAATTATGTCTACAGTCTAATGTGTTAATTGTAATTTGTACTACACATTTAACGGTATAACCCAGGCTTTGTACCATGTAAATTAGAAATTATTGTTCGTTTATAATTATATCATCATAATATTTCGGTTGTTCGATACACGATTACTTATATTTTGCTGCATTAAAAAAAATTGCAAAGATAGGTCAAAATTGAGATGTAAAACCCATTTTATTTGAGTAATATCAGGTTCTGTACAATAAAACTTATACCATAATAAACCTCGTAGAAAATGTCGTCGTTGTCGGTAGCCATAAATTATTTTTTTATAAACCCCTCCCTTCAATTAAATAAATATGTGGTTTCACTCGCTGCCAAAGCGTTTGACGCGGTTTCGAGCTCCATACTAAATTAAGTTCTTGGACAGCCCCGCCTTAAGAGTAAATATTTTACAGCAATATCAATATTGACGATTATTGTTTTAATTGTTTATGTCCTTTCTTAAAACATTATATTTTCTAATATAAGGAAAATCCGTTAAGTAGTTCTTGCGTAATTGAAGGACAAGCAAACAACTACTATTTCCCATTTATGATATAAGCATAGACACTCAGCACAATATAATTATACTAGCTGTAGCCCGCAGCTTCGCCCGCGGTAACTGACTCAACTTAACTACTGTTAGTCACAGCGTGATTGTTTTAAAGCCCTTCCTCGATAAATGAGCTATCAAATACTGAAAGGATTTTTCAAATCCTAGTTCCTGATATTAGCGCGTTCAAACAAACTCTTCAGCTTTATAATATTATCTTTATATATATATATATATATTTCTTGTGTGCGTGTGTATGTCACTGAACTCCTCCTAGACGGCTGGACCGATTTTTTGTGTGAGTTCAAGGGGATTCGAGGATGGTTTAGATTCACAAAAAATATTTTGTAAAGGACAACGTCTGTCGGTGCCACTAGTATTATATAAGTATAGATTTATACCCGAACTCGTCCCGAACTACAAACTCCGTAGGCGTTCAGACGCCTGTAATGAGGTAGGTATATATCCCGGATTTTCAGCAACAGAGGATTCTATAACACTCAACAGGGCTGGACACATCTGCCATATTCCCAACGAGTTGTGAGCCAAGAAAACTACCGACTGGGTCCAAATTCCCAGCGACACGGCACACCTCGACGGAGATGGAGGACGACCTCGACCCTTTGGGAAAAGACTGGAGTTGTATAGCTATCGAAAGAGATGCGTGGAAAAAGGAGGGCTAGGCCTTTACCCGGCAAGTATTATACCCAAAAAATAAATACAAATAATAATAATAATACGCAACGAACAGGAACAAAAGGTCACGTAACAAAATATACGACTTGTGGAGCTGCCTCGCTAGACTATTTCGACTTGTTCAGCCGGTTTTAACACAATATGATAGTTTTAAAGCATTATACAATACACATGTAATAACTAGACACTAATACTAAAAGTGAGCCAAATCGGCTCACACTAATCCGATGTAGCATAAGGGCCTTTGGGCCGTTAGCATAGATCATTCCGAAAAAGAAGACACTAATACTAGTAATATATATAGTTAACAGGAATGAGTTTAACTTGAATGAAGTTTTACCATTGAACTGAATCATTGCGAATTGGTGATTTAATTTTAATTTCCAATTTCCGCTGAGGAAACAGGAAAAGTGATTTCAACAGATTATTTCAGTTTCAAGCGTTTTACTAATACGGTATAGGCGTTGTGTTTAAGTTGTGAATGCTAATTGACTTCAATTTCAATACTACAGGAACGATTTGATTTTTTTTCCGCCGGGAAAAGCTCTTTAAGGCATCCCGTGGGGAGGGAGGACTCCCCAGGCGGGTATATGGGACTCCCTGCGCCTGAAAGATGGTAAGGTGGACGCAGTTCTACCCACTAAAACCCGACGGAGTTCTCCTCCTCGTGCTGGCCCGGTGCAGGAACTATGGTCTCTCCTCTGGGGGCAGTGGCGGCTACGACAAAGTCACCTTAAACACATAAGGGTGTTTTATAGCCGGGACCATACGCGCGCGCGGCGAATCCTCCAATCGGCCGCGCTCTCTTGCGGGAAGAGGCTCCAGTGCGCTGCCTCTCTCGCTTCGCCTCCTCCTTCTGCGACATCACTACCTCGCAGAAGGAGAGGACCGCCTGCCATGCTCTCTCACTGACGGTCATCGCTCAGATGACCGCTGGGAGCGACAGGTTCGCGCGGCCCACTTCGGCGACAAGTGGTGCCCTTTCCTCCGCCTGGGTATGGTCTGCACTCTGCAGTGTCTTCACTGCTGTCGCAGTGATGAGAACCTAGCTAGTCCTTCGCCCCTGCCACCTTCCACAGATACCTTCCGATGCAGAACGATTTAGCTTACCTACTCTTACTTACGCTAGCTTACTTGACATAAGCTAGTAATAATGATACGATAATGACAATAATGATGTTAAATATTTAACTACCAGCTATCATCAGCAATTATCATTATATACCCTCCATCCTCTAATTGGGAAGTGATTAACAAAAATTGATTACCTTCTTAATACAAGGCTATCATCGTATTACCGCCAAATACAGCGTGTGTGCCCAAATAAATCCGGACCAGTTATGCCATTAAGGTACAATTCGAACACGTGTGCGATCGGCCTTCAACGAAAGTGAAAAATAAATACCGTTCGTTCTCTCCACGGAACTGGAACAAAATATACCTATTAGCGAAACGCATGATTAATATATCATCGTCATTATATTTCGATGGACACATGCTAGGCATATTATTATGTTCAGCAGTGAACGGATAGAGGCTGGTGATGATGATGATGATGATAATGATGAACACAAACTATTTTTTTAATGCCATCCTTATGGTGACTACCGATGCCCATAGACATCCGCACAACCAAAAGTTATGCAGATGCGTTGCCATCCTTTTCCCTATCCCCCCAATGGGCCACGGAAACTCACAAAACGCATGAATAGAATGCATAGCTGTCACTTATACTTTATTCAACGCTTGTTAGTCGTACTGACTTATCACAACGCCAAACTGATTGACGTTCACAAATTGAATACTAGCTGTTCCCTGTGCTTTCACTCTCCGCAAAAATGAAACCTAAATCCTCTCAAATAAAAGTAACTAACCTAGCCCATAAGAAAACACGAATTTTTATTCACACAACCTTATTTTTGTGACTATTTGGGTCAAAATTCCGCAAGTAACAATAACCAGTTGATTTATGGTGGGTATTCGCTGGGAGTTCGTTACTTTTCACATGCCTTGAAAATATCTCGAACTTGACTATAATAAATATGCATGATGGTGAATTAGAATTTAGAAATTATTCCGAATTCATTAACGATATCTATTTAATTCGTATCAAAATTTAAAATAATGACGATGTCTTTCTGATGACCGGTTCTATATATATATATATATATGTGTATGGGACGTGGGTTTTAAATATATACTTTTTGTTAGTTTCTTTATTAGTATGGTAAATCGTCAACGTAGTTCATGGACATAACGGGTTCACGGAGACTAACCCAAGCAATACATTACGTTTAGGGTGGGCACTCCCAGGTGCGAGTCCCACATTGGGTCAGGATCTACCCAAAGATCCTGGCTGCATTCATTAGGATTTCCCTGCGATAAAAAAAGCAACACATTACGTTGACTATCCTGAGACGTGAGTTGATAAGTTTCGGTGCGAGTAACTGGCTGGGTGACTATCCTAGTATCCGAAACACAATAAGGGCGCGGCTCTACCGCGGCGCACGGAGAGGCTACGCACATTTTTCCAGTTTCGCTTTGCAAAGAAAATGTATGTTATTGTTTCCACTGCAGCCCATGGACACGGACATTTTCTTGTAATTGACATTTGACATTTTAACACTAACTAAGATTTACAGTCTTATCCAGAATGATAATGATTACTTTTGTTAATCCTAAGTTACTCCTTACTATATCAGCTATCTGCCAGTGAAAGTCCCATCAAAATCGGTACAGCAGTTTCAGAGATTAGCTGGAATAAACAGACAGATGGACAAAAATAAAAAGAGTTTTATGATGTAAGTAATATACTTAAAAGCTGTTAATTTGAAATTACAAAAGGACACTTCAATTTTATTTACTTGTATAGATTCTAGACCGTACTACAGGTTGATAACACTAGCGGCCCGTCCCGGCTTCGCACGGGTAAATATTATATAGTCTAAGTTACTTGCTGATAATGTGGCTTTCTACATAGGTGAAAGAATTTTCTAAATCGGTCCAGTAGTTTCGGAGTCTATGAAATGCAAACACACAAAAAACTAAATCTTTCATTTAAAAAATATTAAGAAGAAATAAAGAAATTAGTTAAATTACTTGCATGTACATTGCTAAATTACATTTGTACACACAAATAACATACATATAGCTTACCTGCCATGCGGCATACTATAACAATTATCGTTCACATCATAAGTGAAGCGAAGAAAGTGTGTCCATACCCATGACGCTACAAAGTTTAAACTTTCATCTACAACACCCAAGTCGTAAATGCTCGCATGATATTAGAACAAAAAAATCAAATTAAAAAATATATTAAAGTACCAATCAAGTAGGTATCTTTTTGTCAATTAAATCTACTACTGCACCGGTTCCAAGGCAAGCCCACTTCAAATACAGGATACGATGTAAAAATTGTTATAGAATACATATTAATAACAATAAATGCTTTATTTTGTACCAATACAATAATAATAATAATACAGTACAATATTTTATCTAAGTACAAAAAAGGCGGTCTTACCGCTCCAAGCGGTCTCTTCCAGACGACCATTGATGAAGAGATAACAATGTAGGTGAGGTAGGACTTAGGTACGAGCATTCTTTTTAGATTATACTTAAATAATACAAGATATACTTATACTTAATATATAAACACATATATTATAATATATAATTATATAATAAGTGGAATAGCTGAGACAGTAAAAGAATATTCAAAGAAAATAGTTTTATGAATAGGAAAGGCAAGTGTCAGTTTATTAGAAGAGCGAAGGATAGTTGAGTGATCGGCAAGGTAGCAGAACTATTCTTTAAGATAGCTGGGAGTATTTGGATTAAAGAGGATATTGTATAGGAGATGAAGAATGTGGGTATTCCGACGCAGCCTTATAGGAAGCCATTTGAGCTTGGAACGGTACTCCGAAACGTGGTCATATTTACGGATGACGAAAATGAAACAAAGACATAGATTTTGAAGGCGCTCTAGGGCAGAAAGAAGAATTTCACTAAGATCACAGTAATAGTCTTGCTTGTTTCTCCCGTGAAACAGCTTTGCTGTGTTTCGGAGAGAAGGGCAAGACAGGCAGTGTAATTACTGGCACCGAGACTAAACATCTTATGTCTCAGGATAGGCAACACATAGATGAGTTGCCTGGGCTCATTCCAGGTAAACTAGTTTATGTTCATGGGCGACGTTGACCACTTCCCATCAGGTGGCACGTTTGCCAGTTTGCCTATCCAACTAACATTAAAAAAAAAAAAAAATAGACATCAGCATAGTCAAGGATAGGAAGTAATATCGATTGTGCAAGATAAATTTTGGTTGGTATGGGGAGAAAGTTACTCAAACGTCGTAAGGAGGCTGCAGCACCTGCCATTTTCTTACGCAGTTCTTTAGCTGCACATTCCAGGAAAAAGTTTGGTCTAGGTGGATGCCAAGACTCTTTACAGTGGAACTGAGTGGAATAATAATGCCCCCTACTGTAATACTTGGTAGGTGATCTCACTTGATTTTTGCAATCAGTTGCCGACTACCAATGATAATACACTGCGTTTTCAGAGGATTCAATGTGAGCCCAAAGTCCTTACTCCACTGCAGTATGTTTTCTAGAGTATTATTTGTTTGGGTTATGGCGCTTGAAAGGGAAGACAGTGGAGTCTGGCTGTAAATTTGCAAGTCGTCAGCGTACATGTGATAGGGAGAAGGTATTTTTTGAGAAATAGAGTTTATAAATATTGAAAATAGAAGAGGTGACAACACGCTACCTTGGGGAACACCGGCAGAAATGTCACTCCAGGAGGAAAGTACATTGTCTACTTTAATACGCTGCTGGCTGGCAGTTTTCTTCAGGGGAAGAAAACTACGGAACCAATATACTGCCTCTGGGGAGATGTTAATAGACCTTAGTAAACTAAGTAGTACCTCGTGATCAACTGTATTAAATGCATTGCTGAAATCAAGCAATGTCATTATAGTATGTTTTTTGTTGTCCATCCCAAGGCGAATGTCATCGGTGATTTTGACTAGGGCAGTGGCCGTGCTATGACGTGGGCGAAAGCCCGATTGAAAGGTGTTGAAAAGTTGATTTTGATTAAGGAAAGAACATAATTGCTCTTGAATCATGCGTTCTAATATTTTCGATAGAAATGGGAGAATAGAAATGGGACGATATTCAGCAAATGAACGTGGATTAGACTTTTTAGGTAATGGAATTAAATGAGCGTCTTTCCACGAACTTTTAGGACAGGAGCTATGATATCAATTATCGGGACAATCATATCACGACCAATGCAATCACCACCGACGGCTTTCGAGGATATTAACATTATGGACTTTTTAACTCTGCTAACAGAGAGTAGGTTAAATACAAAAGGAGCATACTTGGGTATAGGTAATGAGGTCAGATAATTTAAGGTTTTAGATTTTAAATTCGCATCAAAATTCTGAGAGGACATTGAAAAATGAAAATTTAATGATTCAACATCTAAATCCTGAGGGAGAGATGCCTTTGGAGTTTTACCTACACCAAGCGACTTCAAGAACTTCCATACTCTAGCCTGGTCGCCGTTTTCAACAGACGAGTGTATGTAACGCAGTTGCGCATCCCTACACATAGTGTTGCAGCGATTTCGGACTTTTTTATAAGTTTCACGATTCAAATCAGTGCTAGATTTTTTTAATTTTGATTTTATATTTACATATTGTATTCTACAACAATTTTTTAATCTTATCCTGAAATGTTGGGTGGAACGCCCTATTCCCAAGTGTGGTATCTTCCATGAAATCTTTTACTTTATAATATCTTTAACCACACAAACGCTCTTTAATAAATAAATTTTTGATTTTTTTTATGGACAGCTTTTGAACGTTTTCTAGAATCCTATTGTAAAAAGCCGACGAACATAAAATGAAATCTAGAGTCGTGCATGAAACTTTAAACAAGTATTTCATATGTTTTTTTTTATGTTAGTTGGATAGGCAAACGTACCACCTGATGGTAAGTGTTCGACGTCGCCCATGAACATAAACTAGTTTACCTGGAACGAGCCCAGGCAACTCATTTATGTGTTGCCTATCCTGAGACATAAGATGTTAAGTCTCGGTGCCAGTAATTACACTGCCTGTCTTGCCCTTCTCTCCGAAACACAGCAAAGCTGTTTCACGGGAGAAACAAGCAAGATGGTGGTACCCATGCAGCCGGGAGCGCGGCACAGCGCTTCCCTCCCACCGGCATATCATAGCATACAAACTTTCAAAAGACATGCATACCCATTGCTCCCAAGTTAATCAAACTTCTAAATTCTGTAGTTATAGTATTTCTATATTATTTGTTGTAGCATGTTATTATACTATTGTTACAATATTCATGAATCATGATATAGCCTGACAAGAAGAATACCCTGCGTTGGCGTCACTACTGCTAGCTTTTATATGGCAGTAGAAGCGGTAAAAAGATTGTAGTGGGAGACCGATTGCTTGTGGGATGGGTGT
This sequence comes from Helleia helle, assembly GCA_963853865.1. NCBI lineage: Eukaryota > Metazoa > Arthropoda > Insecta > Lepidoptera > Lycaenidae > Helleia > Helleia helle. The sequence continues at coordinate 15,931,340 of OY971423.1, read as the reverse complement.
CGGCAGAGTTTAAATTGCTGGACGCCCTCCCACTGCGGTGCTATCGATGCCAGGAGCTGGGCCACATCGCGGCGGCCTGCTTCTCTGCGGTGGACCGAAGCAATCTCTGCTTCCGCTGCGGAGAGGCGGGGCATATCGCTAAAGCGTGCTCGCTGGAAGTACCGAAGCGCGCGGCGAAGTGCGCGATATGCTCTGCAGAGGGACGACCCCTAGCCCATAAAATGGATGGCGGGGCGTGCGTCCGTGGTCGGCGCCCAGCCATCAAAGAGGTCAAAAAGGCTGCCGATGGCCCTGTGGCCCTGGCCTAGCATGTCAACCTGACAGCGAGACTTCACTATCCTGGATGAGGAATTTCCCATGGCGTTGGAATCGTTGTAGGCTTTTTATTGAATGCATATTATGGATGTATATACGGGACCAAAATAGGCTTCTTTAATTTTTGTCTGTCTGTCTCTCTGTCTGTCTGTTTGTTCCGGCTAATCTCTGAAACGGCTGGGCCGATTTTGATAAGACTTTCATTGGCAGATAGCTGATGTTATATTAGACTATAAAAATAATCATCATCAATCCGGGTACGGCTGTAAATGTAAGTTAAGGCGGGCGAAGCTGCGGGCAACAGCTAGTCTATACTAATATTATAAAGCTGAAGAGTTTGTTTGTTTGTTTGAACGCGCTAATCTTAGGAACTACTGGTCCGATTTGAAAAATTCTTTCAGTGTTAGACAACTTATTTATCGAGGAAGGCTATAGGCTATATAACACCACACTGTGACTTATAGGAGTTGGATAACGCGGGCGAAACTGCAGACAACAGCTAGTAAGTAATATAGGTATATTACCTTTATCTCGCGACTAAATTATTTTGGTATTTTTTTGAATAAATCACAGGAAATGAACACACCTCGTCAACCTCGTTTTGATAGATGATGGAATAACATTTAGTGTTGAGATTACCAGTTAAATAAACTAGTTCCAATGTTTTTCCTCAATGTGGCGAGGGTTTCATTTTTTTTATTAAACTATACAAGATATTAATACAATTTTATAAGCATGTACTCTAATATTGGCACGAATAATGGCTCTTTAAAAACTGTGAAATTTTATAAATTATAATTTTGGCTCTTCCGACTAAAAAGTTTGCCAACCCCTGGCATAGACTATAAAAATATTCATAAATAGCCCGTAATGGTTGTAAACTTCGATCAACAATCATCATCATCATCAGCCCCTATCCGTCCACTGCTGAAAATAGGCCTCCCTCAATGAACGCCAGGACACAAATCTGTACGGAGATCGTCTTCGATCAACAATAGGTTGTAATAATTGCGGGCGAATCTGCGGGCAACTAATAATAAATTCATATTTTAAACAATAGTCGATACAATATGTAGCAAAAGCTATCGTGCCACCATGTCGATAGATAACCTAACCTAGAATAGCAATTACAGTAATAACTGGACTTAACTAGTTTACACGATATTCGTGTGGAAACGACGAAACACGTGCGGGAAATTATTAATCATAGGATCATCATCATCATTATCATCGAACACACCTGAAGTGAACCTCTAGACGACGGATCCCTTGCTTCTATCATAAAGTTCAGATTTTTTTATTGTCTAACTAGCTGTTGCCTGCAGCTTCGCCCGCGTTTCTCAATTCCTATATGTCACAGCGTGATGTTATATAGCCTATAGTCTTCCTCGATAAATGGGCTGGCTAACACTTAAAGAATTTTTCAAATTGGACCAGTAGTTCCTGAGATTAGCGCGTTCAAACAAACAAACAAACTCTTCAGCTTTATAATATTAAGTATAGATAAGGGGGCAAACGAGCAGTCGGAGCCTTATGATACCGACGCCCATACACATCCGCACAATCGTTTATGCAGATGCGTTGCCCTCCTTTTCCCTATCCCCCTCAATTTGACTTTGATTTTGATTTTGCACTACCTCTTACCAGAAATTCAGAAATGTTAACTGTATTTGAATTTGTGACTACGTATAATATAAATTATAAACAATACACATAGGTACGTAGGTATGTGTATTGTTACATACACAATTATGAAATTTTTGTCATAGTAAAAGTTGGCGTAGGTATATATGTTTTTTTTTCATGTTCATAGACAGGCAAAGCGGCAGACGATTGCATCGCCTGATGACGCGCATAAAATGACGAATACCCTAATTATAGGCTTAGGCAAACTTATTTAGCTGCAAGATGGTAAGTTTTTGTAACAGTAATTATATTTTTCCTTCGTTGCAAAACAAATCTAAGCTGATTCCATAAAATGTGTCTGGGTTTTCTTTTATATTTAACTAGCTGTCCGCCTCGCCTTTGCACGGTTGCAATATGTTTAAAAAAATTGGATGTGCATTTATTAAAAATATACTAATCATGTGATATGTCTTTAATTAATAAGTGGTTAAATCAGGTCCATGTTTTATATGTTTGGACTGAAAAGGCGATTCTGAGGGTATCTTAGGAATACGCACTTGAATCTATTTTCGCGCGTTATTTTTTTACGTTCACTCCAGAAAAAATAATTTAAAAATTAAACTAAATGGTATATACATAAATATATTAATATGCATGAAATGCTTAAGGTTATCAGATTCTATAAATTGATAAAAATGTCTGATTTATTTTTTCAATGGATGCAATGTAGGTACGTGACTATTTTTTAGAAGATAAAACGCATGCATATCTTTAAAAGATAGATAAGTATATACCGTGCCGGACTTTTTTTTAGATTTATAAAAGGGAAATATCCCACAACATTTTTTTTATGAAAGGGATAATGCAGCGTTTTCAATAAAGCTCCCAAGCGGCTTGATTTTTTTCCGACTATTACAAAATTAACCTTTTATTTCAATCAATTTACACAAAACCTTGACAAATTATATACTAAAACCAAGAGTTACTTGATCTATTATTATAAACATCATGAAAATCAATTCAGTAGTTTTCGTGTTTATCGCGTACAGACAAAGATAGAGACAGACGTGGTGGGGGAATTAGTTTTAAATAGGTAGGTATTATGTAGTGATAATATTACGTAGGGAATAGCGATACAGCAATTACAGTTAAAAATGTTAAAATACTAGCACCACTCACCAGTTTTCTTAATTATGCCGTTAGTAATAAGCTATTGGAATTATTTTAATTCTAAATTAAATCTCTCTTTAAATTTTTCTAAAGTTGTCAGGAGGCAAACTTGTTTTGTCTAATACACAAAGATTTCTATAAATATAATAGTATATTTTATGTTGATTTTACTACAGCTTTATTAAATTTATAGTTTATAAATGGAACAAATAGGTATCTTAAATAATATATGTAGGTACCTATAATGTATGTATACCTATACCGTGTAACCGCAGTCCGCAGACCGTCGCGTCAGTAAGATCTATGAGTTAAGTCAGTTTTCAATATAACTCGTTTCAACTATTTTCGTACTACAAACCAAGGGGTGAAACATTATAAATATACATAATTATATATTATATATAAAAAATAACTCACATTTGCCTTAATATACTTGTGAATTCCATATTTTGGATCCGTTAGTTGTTCTGGGGGTTCTAACTTCAGCTTCGTCTCCCAAGGGTTCTTGAAAGGGTTCTTCAAATAACTGAACGCAATATAAATTATTGATGCGATAGTATTGAAAACTGTCAAATAATTCGTAATAACGAAACGTTTCGCGAGAGTCACTATATCCGTCATCTTGACACACAACCACTCATGCCGGCACTCAACGCCTGACTAATGACTATGTATTATTCTTAATTCTTATACTAGTATATTCTTTGGCCTGAATCACTGTCGACTGTCGACTGTCGAGGTACTCTGTGTTGTCGAGTGACTGTGGTACCGTAGTCGACTGTCGAACCAAGTCAGAGCGGCGAAAACGAGAATGAAAAGTAAAACGCACCGTCATCGCTTACGTCACACCTAAGGGAGTCCATTGAAGCCTCTAAAATTTACATAGTTTTTAACAGTGTCACCATTGTAAAATGAACTTTATTTTTAATACATTAAACAACTTTTACGGATTTTATCGTGGTTTATTAAGTTTTCACACACAAGTCCTCCCGTGATCATGGCTCATGGCTGCTGCTGATGCAAGTGTAAAGTACTTTAATTCGTAACGTTGCTGCATTATAATGTGATTATATTGATTATATTGGCGTAAACATTAGAAAACAATATGTATTGTAAATTTTACTGATTGCAAATACCTAGGAAATATATTATTATTTTCAATTAAATATATAAAAACGTTGTCTAGGTTTAACTAGGTCGATCATAGACTAACTAGATTACTAGATTACTAGCCTCCCCACCATGGTTCAGGCCTTGTCATGGCGGTGGGGTTCAGTAGCTTATGGTGAACCCAACACCTTAGGCGAAGCAAATTGAACCGAGGGAGCTGTTATTTGTACCCCTCTCATAAGAAGAGGGGACAATAGGGCAGGGGGGACAAGGGGCGAGGATGGGAAACACACCCTATTGCACTGCCCTGACGTTAGGAGGGGTTGTTCTGTGGTGAGGGACGACCCCTCTGTGGAGGTGGTGTCAGTCCCTTGAGAGACTTACTAGCTGTCGAGGTGCCCTGTTTGCTCAATAGATCCGGAGCACCTCACCAAAGGAGGCATTGGTGGCATTCGCCGGGTTTTAGTGGGTAGAGCTGCCCGAAAGATGGCAGACCTTGCCATCGTTCGGGCGCAGCGAGTACCACACCCGCCTGGGGAGACCCACTCCCCTGCGGGATGCCGGATGCGTCAAAGTATTTCCCGGCGTAAAAGAAAAAAAAGATCGATCATAGACTACCTAACTAAATTACTAGCCTATCAATGAGCATGTAGGTTATGGCGTCACAGGTGTGACATTAAGAAATCATTATTTACTACTTTCTTCGCTGGCGCTACGACCCTAAGTGGATCATTGCCTGTGACACAGGATTCCGCCATCTTTTCTGTCCTGGGCAACTTGACACCAATCGTAATAGGCCCCTTGATGCTGTTACAGGTATTTTAGGCTTCATCTAACCATCGATACCCAGGCCAACCAACCGGACCTAACATTACTGACACGCCGATTACGAATGGCTCAAAGATTCTAACCAAACAAAATTTCTCTATGACCTTCATAATAGCAAGACACGTATTCAACTTATGAAATTAAGCTCGTTAGACATAATATAATAAAATAAAGTAAAAATACAATACCGTTTATAAGCCTTCTTAAAAAAAGGGTAGCCTCTTACTCTTTACTTCTTAGGAAATGATTAAGTTTAATTTTAAACTTATTTTGTGGTTTACCACATTTAGAGAGATTTCTTATAATTAGCCCGAGTAACTGTGCAGCTGCAAAAGGGGTTTATCATAGCATTTAAAAAATTGGCAGTATAGCAGTAGTATATATAATTAACTCATCATCATAAAAATCATAAATAGGTACGGACACATATTTTTACATGTTAGGTAATGATTATTCGCCCTTTTTGTAAATATTCTATTTATTTTGGAACGAACGACATTTTAGGATGATTGTCAAGTGCACGTAAAGCGTAATGTACATTAATTACTCTTCACTTTATCATTATAGTAACCGTGTAATCGTGTCAACTCGCAACTGTCAACGTTGCAACTTTTTGGACTTGTGACTCACAAGACCATTGACGCGGAACACGTATGGGACGATTGAATCGATTGAATTGACTGAACCGGTTTTCATCTACTTGTCCTGGAGTACATAAATCATATCATCATACAAGGAGTATATAAGGAGTACCTACATAAATCATATAGGCTTAATCATTTCAACACCACAGTGTTGTAGAGAATATGATCTCCTAAACCAATATTGCATCCATTTTATCATCAACTAGAAGTAAAATAATAAAACAATAATTTCAACTAAGTAAATATATTTACTATTTTTACAATAAATGCATTTAGTCCCTGGCAAATAGTAAAAACACATAGCCATACATAAAGGAAAAATGCATTTATTTTGAACAACACATACATATTACCATATTTACTGAACTTGACACATAAACATCTAAGTTTACGACAAGGTCTAATCACACAAAACTAAACATTTCCTACAAAACTGAACAATAAAATATATTTTTCTTTTTTTTTACACTGGCAGAACGCCGCAATAGACAAATTTGCCAACGTTTTAAAAAGAAGAAGAACTTTCCAAACGTTCTGGATCTAAACTACTAAACTTCGAAAGGACTTATACCCAAAAATAAATCATTAACATTGTCCGGCGGTTCTGAAACGTTTAAATCTCGCATTTGCTTCCATACTTCATAATCATTCATAGTATTGGTGAATATTTTATATGGATTTGACATCGATGTTTGAGGATCTTGGTAGTCTTCGTTTCTGTTGAATCTGCCCAATGTTTCGCTTTCGATTCGCTCTAGTCGCTCCATTGCTATCGACGGATCGAGGCTTCCAGGTCTTTCAGTGAAGTCGATGTCTATTTCGATTCTATAAGTAAACAAAAACTTTATGGAGATCATACAATCATTTATTTATTTAATTTATATCATTCATTACACTACCATTACATATTAACCAATTCGATAGTGTTGTAAAAATATAGTTAAACTGATACAATACAAAAATTTAAAATATACATAAAAATTATACTTATTACACATATAAACATTTAAATATGTCAAATAGTTAAAAATTAAATTCATTAAAAGTAAAAACTAAATTAAAAACAATCAAATCAACCATGACATGAAGTGCCCAGATTACTAAGCTCATGCAATGTCGCTCTTGTGAACTCGTTCATTGAACACCTGAAAACATCAACTCTCTCGCTGATGGCGTTTATGGTCCTCATTGCTCTGACTTCCAACTTCTGACGCCAAAACCAAACTTTTAAATAACACACGGGAGTGTTATTTAAACGGTTGGTTTTGGCGCACGGAATTGCGAAGAGACTTGAGCTTAATTCTGTGAAATCATTTCATACAAAATGTTAAGCTAATTTTTTTAAAATTCCAACAGTTTTCCGGATATTAGCGCTTTCAATAAAATAACTCCTCAGTTCTATATTGGCTGAGAGGTCGACCAAACCCTCCTTCTTACTGAACGCGGCCACCACTCATCTTATGGAACCTAAGATCTAGACTGTCATATGAGTGAACTTATACAAACCCAGTTTCTTCTTTGAACTTAGCCCACTCTACTAAGTTTGGTGCCCGGGGTATCTCAGCCGCCAAAGCTCGTCCCGCTTCTTTAATCTTCCTTTCAACTATTTCAAGTTCTGTTTCCTCTAAATTAAAGTAAATATTATGTACATAATTATACACAAAACACATGAGGAATTAATTTGCAACTTTCAATATATTATTTTTGACTATGTAAAAATGTATGACATAACAAATGAACTTAGAGCATATTTAACTATCACGACCTTTAGCACGTATCAAAACTTTCTTAACAAGCGTTACGTGTACAGGCCGCGTCTACAGACTGCAGGTGCGTTGACAAAGTTACCACATTCATTGTCAAATTAAGCACACAAAGATTTCTAAGGGAACAAAGAACGAGGAGAAATCTTACACAAACAAGGTTTTAGGAGGCATACAACATTGTATTCACAATAATTTCTTTTGCTAAACATTTAACTAGTAGTAACTCTCTAACAGCTAATATAAATACACAATCAATCATACTTTTATCTTCAATTATTCACTTTATAAAATCCAAAGATAGTCATTTTTACAATTTTAGAGAGTACATAGCGATAGCAAAAAATTAAATGCTGCAGCTTGGAATGCGTAGGCCGTTAGATACAGATTTTCATGATACAGGTCAGTACCTAAAGCTCATAAAAGATGCTCACTCTTTGTGATTGTCTGCACTTTATTAGCTTTTCATGTATTCCAGAAACATATTAGCAGTGAATTAGCAAAGTATGTAAGTAGTAAACACAAAAGGTCAGAGTCAAGCTGAACTGAAGGCCGTCACAGCCAAGAAATTTGAATTAAATTTTATAGGAAGTGTTGAATAATAAGTAATTTCGCGACGATTATTGATCGTTGTTTGGCTGAAATGACAATGGCAAGGTTTAGCGTTCCCGTCTTGTGGATATAATACGTCAGTGTTTTTCAGTCTGTGAGTCGCGACCCCCATGGAGGTCACCAAGCATTGCTCGGAGGGTCGCCGGCAAAAGATATGGTTAAAGAAAAAAAGGCACGGTTCTGCATTACAGTAAAAACCTTGTTTATTTTAAAAAAAATATCATATAATCTTTAAATAATTCTAACTTTTTGGCTGTATATGGTCCAAGGGGATCGTCAAAATTTTGAACCTGTAAAGGGGTCACGTATTTAGAAAGATTGAAATACACTGCAATACGTTATACAACTCAACGGCAACGTGCCTGCTAATCCTCTGATGTAGCGGGTACAGACACCCGTACACGACACGACACACGGATGTCGCTTTTCACTTACCATCAGTTGAACCGACTGTCCGTTGGCCCCCTCTTCTATAAAAAAATCATACGCACCTGAAATACTTTGACTCTTAGGGGAACGTCGCAACGCTCTAGCCAAATTGCCACAAACAGGTTTGTGAGAAGTAAGTTCACTGCCACTGCATCTCCACTCCTCATCTGCAAAGTACGTTATAACTGAAATGTGAATGCAGAAATTGCTGTCTATAATATTTGGGTCCGCTGTCTATAATATAAATGTGCAACGTGATCTTCCAGTTGATAATGACAACCGTCTGTGGTATAATACTTCACTGCGACTCCAGGCTAAGTAGTAAGATCAAATCTAACTCAGTATATCTGTCCTTCTTACTACTCAGTTTTTCATTACTTTTGTAATGAAAAATAACTTATTAGGTATTGTTTAATATTATATTCATCATATATATTATATTCTTTTGTAATTGATTAGGTACTGCATAGCAAATTAATGTCAAGAGGTAATAGGCAAACCCGAAATAGACGAATTGAATTGCACCTGCTCTGGTGCCTTTGTGGCACAACAAAGGTTAGTATTTCTTCTAGATAGTGCTTGCCAATATTTACACAGGTTTTCCCTTGTTTACAGAAGAAACAAGAAATTAGAGATCATTGGATTTCGCACCCATAAGCGTGTTCAATATTTGCAGCCTGGACGGTGCGTCGATGGAACGTTCCAGAGCCGTGCGAGGGCGGGCGGGGAGCGCGGGCGCCGGCGGGCGCCGCCCAGAGCAGTCCGTCGTGTTGGGACGACGACGGATTGACCGAATCTCCAACTTGATATACGGATTCTGTTGAGTTAAACTTATTTATAATAAATTTATTTAAAAGAAAACGGGACGCAAAATTGTCCCGTTTTTTTAAATCTCTTACTTTTTTTTAATAAAAAAGGAATTTTTCAGTACATTAATAACTAAAAAAAATCGTCATAAGATACACAATAAAAACAGTATCAAATATGTATATTTTTATCTCCATCATCATGTAAAAGTCGGAAAATTGATCGTCATCAGTCCGGATACGTCCGTAGGTGAAACTGCGGGCAAGATGCCATATAAGGGATAATAATATCCCATAAGCTTCGGTTTCGGTTGAGTTTCGGCAAAAAAACGGGTTTTGGTACTACGACCGAAACCGAAACCGCACTCGGGAGACCTCATACCTATGTGATTTAAAGATAAAAAAATAAAACTGTCTGATTATAATATCGTCTTCTTTATTTTTCCATAAAAACATGATCCTTTTATGGAAGTTTCGGTTTCGGTTTTGACCGAAACTTGCCGAAATTCGGTTTCGGTTTCGGTCGTAAAAACCAATTTCAGTCGGATACTAGATATTATTATTAAAAAAATCTTAAACATAGGTATTTTATGTGCAAATAATATCATAAAAGCTAAAAATTGAAGTAACATAAAATGACGCGCATTAAGATTTTCAATAAGTATATTATTACTAAAAACGCGTTATAGTACAAATATGTACATATACAAATAAAATTATTGAAGTATATGTTTGTAATTTCAAATTAGCAGCTTTTTTACTGAATGCATATTATGAAAGTATACGGTACGGTAGGTACTAGGTACGGTACGTTACTTACATCAAAAAAATGAATATTTATAATTTTTATTTATTGTCCGTCTGTCTGTCTGTCTTTTCTATTTTCGGCAAATCTCTGAAACATCTAGAGTCTAGACGGATTTCGACGGGACTTTTACTGCCAGTCAGCTGATGTTGTTTGTTGCTTGATGCTTTTTGCTTGTTACTTGTTACTTTTTGCTTTTTTATTTGTTATTTGTTCTCTGGCTAATCTCTAAAACGGCTAGGCCAATTTCGACGGGACTTTTACTGACAGACAGCTGATGTTGTTTGTTGCTTGATGCTTTTCGCTTGTTGCTTTTTGCTTTTTAATTTGCTATTTGCTATTAGTTATTTGTTCTATCGGTAATCTCTGAAACGGCTAAGCCGATTTCGACGGGACTTTCACTATCTTTTTTTTATCTAGCTATAAAGAGTAGCCTAAGCTATTGAAAAAGTAATCAAACACGACTGTAAATCTAAGTTAACGCGGGCGTAGCTGCGGGCAGCGGCTATCAATTTATTTGTCAATTAAAAAAGGGGACTTAGCGGACACCAGCTAGTGATATTATAAGATAAATGATTGTATATAACGTAAAAGTACAAGCAAACACATTAACTACTAAGACGTGACCCTTGCCTTTCATAAATTTCGTACATGTTTAGACAATACCAATATATCCGACTGTCATTCTGATGAATCTTAGCAAATTATTTTCTCACTGTCACTAAGAAATATGACCGTCATTAAGGTCGCCCGAGGGAATATGAGCATACAAATCACGAAACAGTCAGTAGGGTCATTTTCAATTACTGGAAGCATTGGCAAAATAGGTTTTGAAAGAACGCTAATATAATATTATAATAATAATGTCAACCCTTACAATTCCCACTGCTGGGCACGAATCTTCCACTCTAAATTAAGCGAGGACGGTTTTGGGTCACAGTTCACCGATGCGCTGGTCCAATGCGGGTTGGTGAACTTCACACACCTTCAAAGACTTTTAATCTCTTCAGGCATGCAGGTTTCCTCACGATGTTTCCTTCACCAGTGAGCAAGCGATGGTCTCATGTTCAGTTGCACGTAAAAATTGAGAAAAACTCATTTCTAGGCATCACAGGGGGGTCAGGATCGAACCCGGACCTCTCGGCTCTCACTCAAGAGGCCAAAACCCACTAGACCATCGTCGCTTACAATTGAAAGAACACTAATTGTGTTATAAAAATATTATTATAACAGCCCCCCGACCCAGGGAAAGAAAGTCCAAGTAGATAAAGGGCCTATGACTTATAAACAAAACCAGGAATGAACATCACTATAGAATAAGCTCATCATTGAAATAATGAAACACAGGCCTATTGTACACCTCATTACCTAAGGGATTGTAGCTATTTATTTTTTTAACGCCGGGAAATGCTCTGGGGCATCCCGCGGGGGAGTGGGACTCGCTGCGCCCGAAATCTGGTAAGTGGACGCATATCTACCCACTAAAACCCGGCGAGTGCCACCAATGCCGCCTTTGGTGAGGTGCCCCGGATCTAATAAACAAACAGGGCATCTCAACGGCTAGCCAGTCCCTCAAGGGACCGACGCCACCTCCACAGAGGGGTAGTCCCGCACCACAGAACAACCCCTCCCAACGTCGGGACAGTACAATGGGGTGAGGTTCCCGTCCTGCTCTTTTGTCCCCTCTTCTTATAAGAAGGGTATAGCCCTCTAGGCTCAATTAGCTTCGGCCAAGGTGCTGGGCTCACCCTAGGCTACTGGGCCCCACCGCCACGTCAAGGCCTGAACCATGGTAGCTATTGTCTTCTCTATATTTATAATTATCGTAATATACAACCTCCTTCGCATTCGATGGCCCAGGTTGTGTTTCTGTTTCCTCTTCTACACTGCTGGGCTGATCTTTTGCCTCCATAGGCACGTTACACTCGCTTTCCGATTCCGATGAAATATCGCAATCGATGTCACTTATGTCAGCTACTGTGAAAATGTGAAAAAAAATCAAAAGTGAAGTAAAATAAACAGGATCGTCATTAACATTTAAATCCAAACTTTAATTGGTATTTTCGTGATAAAAATGAAGCAATGTCTGCGTATTACACTTACCTTCGTCGCCTTCCACGTGAATTGGCATATCATCTAAATATACCAACATCGGCAACGTAGACGCGACAGAGGAGCGATAGTCCATGGTATCGGCGACTGGAGTACCCGTTAGAGTGAGTCGCCGGAGAGCACCACACACACCCAACGTCCAGAGACGATTAGATTCTTCTATCGGATTGCTGGGAATATTATCGAATACTTTACAAATCAAAGATATCTGATTCATCAGCGGCAAATATGTCCTTATCCTTTCAGCTGAATGGTAAAGTATTTTTCCTGGTATTATAATTTTTTTTTTTTAATTATTTTAATTATCCCAAAATTTAAAAATAAAAATAGTTGCGAGTGAAAAAGAAATATTTAAATACTGCAATGTTATGGATATATTTAACTTGGTTAAGTTTAATGTACTAAATGAAGTTAATGATCCTTCCTTACTAATAGAAAAATGTAGACCCGACATCTTAAGAAAAATTCAACATTTAAAAAAATGTATTACACCGGAATATAGAAATACTTACGGAGCTAGAATGTTAAGTTCTATCATACCTGTATTCGTTAATGAACTTCCAGAAGACCTACAAGAGCTATACCGGGACAAACGCAAATATAGAAGATTGTTAAAAGAACATTTATTAAAATCTTTAAGCATTTAAAAATTACATAATGTAGGTAACCTAAGTAATTATTGGTATAAGATGGCGCGATACGGTATAAATACTTTATTATAATATTTTGTCTTATGGTACGCGGCGCGGCGGCTTCTCCAGATAAGCTCTTGTGAGTTTTCGTGGCAAGCTTACATCTAATTTTTGTGTATGTTTTTTGTACTTTTTGAACAATAAATAAATATATATATATATATATAAGAGATCTCTTCTACCTATGCATGTAGTAGATTTTGTTATCTAATTATTTTAAAACGGAGATAACAATAATTCCATCATATACGTCTATAACTCTTTATGCTCAAAATAGAGGCATTTAGAGTTCGCTGGTTTAATCGATTTAATGATCTCGATCATTTTGACAAGAGACCTTATTGAGAAGGCTTGCAGGTTTCTTTACGTTTTCTCGATAATGTCAATTTAGATAGTGCACGTGAAAATTATAAATTGTTTCAATGGCGCATTCGTTAAAATATAACACTGACATCCCTATAATGTTTAGGTTAACCGGTTATTTAAAGTGTCTATCCGTGACATTTAGGAGATAACATTTTTTGTTTCATCTTACTTCGCCAAATTTAATGTGTGTAACTTTTGTAACGCCGCCAATGCATGAAGATCTCGTAAGCGATTTCCGGCAGCGTGTAACTCTCGCAGCGCTGCAAGACCCCAGACACCATCCAGTGATGACAAGCCACAGCGATTGACACTTAACATCTGTAAATATACAAATGTAGAACGAAGGACATATTAAAATCCTTAGAGACCTATGTTACTGTTTTATTTGAAGATGAGGGATTGTATATAACGCTATTTTGAAAAAAAAAAAAAGCTTGTGCGATTCAAGTGAAAATTCATAAAAATCTGAGTTACCCTCTAGTCGCGCCTAAAGAAGATTTACTTCAAAAAATGAACACTGAACTGAAAGTCAGAAAATTTATAATTAACTTATTGATTCATTTATTACAAAAATAATAAAAAAGTTTTGAAAATCCAAAAGTGCAAGCCTCATAATCTCATTTTCCACAATAAAATTTATTATTTGAAAAAGATCGCTCTCAACGCTTTGCTTATGATGCTTAGCTAATTTTTGGCATAAAAGTTAAGTAAGTAAGTAAGTCAAAAAGCATATACTCGCCACCAATGCAAGTTGATATTTTTGAATGAAGAATACCGCAGCGCGTTACTTCCGTCGAAAAAAATCTATCTCGATTAATTTTCTCATTACGGTTTATTTTTAAGTTCAGTATATTTAGCTATGTATTTTCTACCACATTTAAAATTAAAAAAAGAAAATACTTAATACATTTTTGAAAGATTACGGAAAAATGGCGATCAAACTAGCATTTTTTTTCTGAGATAACAGTCATGATTCCTAATGATCATAATAAATAAACTAGATGTTTTACGCCCCATTTTTTACCGACTTCAAAAAGGAGGAGGTTATTACCTTTAGATGAACAAGTCCGATTCCGAGATCTCTCAACGAAGATATCGCACTTCCATCCAAAGTGAGGGAGCGCAAGCGTGGTGCGAGCACGTGCAACCGCCGAAGACCAACCCGTTCTGCAACTACCCGCAACTTCGCCTCCCGTATTCTGAGGACTTCTTCGTCTGTAGCTACTCCGCTGTATTGTTTCTAACAAAATAACATGTCTTGTTGAACTGGGGCAGTGCTCAAATAAGTTTTACTGTCGTCAAGGGTAGGGTAAGGGGATTTATATAATGAATGTACATTATATCTTATGTAATATGTATTGTTCAGCTCACTCACGTTGTACTCGTAGCAGAAGCGATCTGAACCGGCAGATACAACGTCAATATACAAAGTGCGTAGGCATAACAAAGATTTTTTTTTAATTTTGTAGTCTGCATTTATATCATTTGCATTATGAGGAAACGCCAAGGGCTAGAGAAATGAAAATAGGTATTTGTAAAATCTATTGCTGTCTCCCTAACCTCAAGCCTCCCCCGCAAAGTGCGAAAGAGACAACTGAAGCTTGAACTGAAAATATCTACTAAAATAACAGAAAATCAATGATTCGTAGTTCCCTGATTTCTTCTCCAAAGCTTAACCGATTTAAGAACTTTTTTCATTGAAAATTAACAAAAGCTTGAGCCATGATTCTATGTTTTACTTTTTTTATATAATCTAGTGAAATTTGGTTTATGGGTGCTTTAACACAGCAGAAAATCTTGCCATTTTTTGGGTTTTTGGACGTTCATATCTCTTTTAATAATTAATTTATGATAAAAAAGAAATCATAGGGACATGCTATATATATATATATAGTATAATATATGTATAGTATAATAGTGGCCATAGATATTTAGGATTTTTTTTAACTCTAACGGCATTATCCAGGGAGGAAACAGGGGACTACGTTTTGTATGGAAACACGGCCCTTGTATTTCCTCTTAAAGTTAGTCCGTAGCAAAGACTACTATTGTATGGTCCGTAGTCGAACTTCTTTGCAATGACAAAGAAGATAATACCTCAGCCAACGACATTCGTCATTATAGAAAATTATTATTTACGTACCAACAGTTCAATCAAAGTCAATTCTCTAGGAATGACAATTCGCCTGTAGCCCGGCAAACGACGCTCCAGCTCGTCTTGTCCGGGGGGTTGATCCGGTTCTGGGGGGCGCATAGCTAGCGCCCTTTGAAAAGTAAGCAATCACAAATTATTATAAACGGGATATTTACCCCGTTTATCACGTTTATTTCGGGGAGCACGATATTTCGACATTATCTACGTACTTGTTTACGAAAAAAATGAATCAGATTATATTATTAGTCATTATATATCGAGTATATAGCTTACGCCCATGGCTTTGGCTAATTAGTAAGTATTTTACTATTCTGATATTAAAACTAAAGTAGGAGCTAAAGCTTCTCTTCTCGTTGATCAAAATACATTCGTCAACGAAATCCAAAGCGGTCTTCTGCAGGAGCGAAGAAGTGCTTGGTTGTGTAACTTCAATACATATAAAATATATATACATAATATAAACCTTGGAGGCTTGGTTTACTTTTCATGCTCATGGTTATTAGGTATATTATTTTTTTCTTTAACGCCGGGAAATGCTCTGAGGCATCCCGCGGGGGAGTGGGTCTCCCCACGCGGGTATGTGGGACTCGCTGCGCCCGACAGCCGGTAAATGGACGCAGCTCTACCCACTAAAACCCGGTGAGTGCCACCAATGCCGCCTTTGGTGAGGTGCCCCGGATCTAGAAAACAAACAGGGCACCTCGACGGCTAGTCAGTCCCGTAAGGGACCGACGCCACCTCCACAGAGGGGTTGTCCCGCACCACAGCACAACCCCTCCCAACGTCGGGACAGTACAATGGGGTGAGGTTCCCATCCTTACCCCTGCTCTTCTGTCCCCTCTTCTTATAAGAGAGCCCCCTCGGCCCAATTAGCTTCGCCCAAGGTGCACCGCTCACCCTAGGTTACTGAGCCCCACCGCCACGACAAGGCCTGAACCATGGTAGGGGTTATTACGTATATACGTTTACATATTATGCTAACTGTTTTATTGTGAGAAAACATTACCATATTATTTCAGACACTACGTTTAATTTTTATTCTTTACCTGATATTACTAAGCATAAGTAAGTACCTATACTGACCTATATTTTCTTTACCTGAAAAGAGGAGTCGCTCGAATATTTGGGGGCTCTGGCGAACTCGCACTTGATATTTCTGATGGTGATGGGGACATGATAACACTTGGCGTTTGAGGTGCTGAACCAAGCTCCACGGTCGGTGCTTCCAACAACGGCATTATTATATATGTATATAAAAGAGTAAAACGTTTAAAATATATCTATTTTATCTGAAATATAGAAATATTTATTAAGTATGAATATGTACTATAACTTATAAGCCCCATTTTATACAATGAATAATTAATCTATAAAATATTTCAATGATTTTAATTTACGAATCTAAAGATGTAATATATACTTTTTATGTATGATGTAACGTATTTTATGATGTAACGTATACTTTTAAAATATTTTTGACGAATAATTAAGAAACACGGTATAATTATAATTTGCATGCAGTAATATTGATGTTAATATTATTTATTTATTTACGTTTCATCAATGTGTTGCTATTAGCAACTGAACTAATCAAAAGTTGTATTTAAAACGTAGACGGAGAATCATATAGACTGCTGCTAGCCGTAGCGACATGAGATAGATATACTGAAGTGACGTCTAAAATGGTTGTTGCCATACAAAAACATTTTGCCTACTTTAAGGCAAAACGCTAAATATAAAAAACATGACAAGCTTTTTAGCTTGTGTAATGTTTTACATTACACATATTATTGTGTGTAATGTTTTTAGGTATTATTTTTGTTTCGATAAGGTATTTTATACTGTCAATTTTTGAGACTTTATTGCGTATTTAATTTAAACTGATCAGATGGCATACTTTTACCTCCGGTTGACCCTCTGATCTATTATAAAAATGTATATTAGAACTGTAATGCATTAGAACTGGGAAAGTAATAAATAATAAAATAAATAAATAATAAAATAAAGTTTACATAAACATTAATATAAGCTGGACTTTTGACATAGAAAATTTCAAAAGTCTTACTAGAAAAATAAGAATACTGAAAAGGAAAGGAGGAAAATAAAAAAGCTTGTTTTATTGAAATAAAGAAATATTAATTAAATTAGTTCTTGCATAGCAAGCATATTATTGTATGATAATTAAGTAATGACAAAGAATGTAGACAGAGGAACGTAAACAGGGCACAGTTACTGCATCAAATTTCACAGGTTTTGTTCATTGGTTGCTCTTTCATTGTTTTTGTGAATAGTATAGAAGTAGATGTTCATGGTATGGGTACATTTCTCTCATCAGTCCCTCCAAGCTGAAATATGAAAAATTTGAATATTTCTCAATTTTGAAAATATTTAAACTTATTTAAAATGAATTGAAAACTATTCTAGAAAATTTAAAATGAAGCAATTATATTTCGTTACGAACTCAGAATATTGTATGAAAAATGAACCTTATTTAAACACCAAATGTTCCTTATAACTATTATTATTTAAATGAAAATATAAGGTATCTCACTTTTAATTTGAGGATAGCTTTTGGAGATAAATTCAATAAAAATATTAATAACACACATTACTGGGAAAAGGGAAAACATAGTAGGTACTAGCAATGTTAAAATTATAGACGTCACAAAAGCAATATTAATTATTATCTTTTTTTTCAATTTAACTTATGAATTATAAGCCAATGAAAGTATATTATATACATAACTACTGATCACATATATCGTTATTCAACTACAATTAACCACAATATGAAATAAAATTTGAACTTACGAGTGAAAAGTCAATGTTAGAATTTTCCGGTCACTACCACTTTTACAATTAATTATACTGTACCAAACCATGGTTAGGGTATTCCAGAATATGTTTTTATTCCCCTTATTTTTTTAATTACCAACAAATTCGTTAATTACATTAAAAAATACTAACAAAACACTTCACGACTGACTACACGTTGTAAACAAATTACAAATGTCAAAATTTGTGTAGCAAGATATGTTGCTGACCTTGAAAAAATCAGCACGCACTGGGAGATGCCAATAGTATAGTCTTGTCCTTGTTTTCCCTTAATTATTGTAATAAGCACATCTCTTTTATGTGTGGGAAGGTGTGAGCATTATCCAGCAGTCTATAGTTTTACTCCATCTACGATTTAAAACCATAGGGCATAGAGGTAGGAATATATTATAGAAGAGTGCGCGCAAGTTAACTTTGCACATAGCGTTTCAAACTAAGATCAAGAATCAATAGATTTGACAAGCTAATAATAATACCGTATTGGAACGAGATAACAACATACGAAAAACTCCAAGAGTGGCAGAGACATAGACACTTTCTTTTGTCTTTGTCAGAATATCACTTTTCGTTTGTTGGGCACAACAATGATGTGCCCAACAAAAAATTATATTACAATACCTACATACATACATACAAACATTCTCACTCGCGAACAGTTTGTCAAATATGTCCGCCATTTTGTACTACTTTTTAATTTGGTCGGTTTATAAAATATGGTGATACCAGTTTAGTTATAGGCAGATTACCCAAGAATGTGGTATTATATAAAAAGGGTGACTGGAATTTTCGAAATAAACACAATAAAAACAAATATGTTTATTGCTATCCTAAAAGGCTAAGTACTTTAGATCATACATATTAAGAAAAAGTTTATAGCCTTATTTTTTATTATTTATGTTTTTAGCGGTTTGTTATTAGATATTGGGCGTTTTTCCACTCACCGGCACGGCCACGGCACGGTCACGGCACGGCGCTGGCACGGTCACGGCCCGGCACCGGTGCCGTGGCTTCGTTTTTCCACTGTGCCGTTGTCGATGACGGTTTACGCACGTTTTCGTAGTTCAGTATCAGTACTGAACTACGAAAACGTCTTGCAAGACGAAAACTTCAGCAAGACGACACGTAGATCATAATATTATTATAATTTATACATGATGATGATGATAATGATGACATGTATCATCATCGGCCTCTATCCGTCCACAGCTGAACATAGGTCTCCCTTAATGAACGCCAAGACGACCGATCCCATGCCACGACATTACATGATAATGATGATATATATATATATATCATTGGCAACGGCAATATCAAATATCATTATCATTGCCGTCGCCGTCGCCGTTACCGTGGCCGAGCCGGTGAGTGGAAAAACGCCCATTAGATTATTTCATATTTTCAATAATCCCCACCATGGTTCAGGCCTTATCTTGGCGGTGCGGCTCAGTAACCTAGGGTGAGCGGTGCACCTTAGGCGAAGCGTATTGAGCCGAGGGGTCTCTTTGTACCCCTCTTATAAGATGAGGGGACTGAAGAGCAGGGAGCAAGGGGTGAGGATGGGAACCTCACCCTATTGTACTGTCCCGACGTTGGGAGGGGTTGTTCTGTGGTACGGGACAACCCTTCTGCGGAGGTGGCGTCAGTCGCTTGCGGGACTGACTAGTCGTCGAGGTGCCCTGTTTGTTTTCTAGATCCGGGGCACCTCAACAAAGGCAGCATTGGTGGCACTCGCCGGGTTTTAATGCAGCTGTCTAAAATTACAATAAATGTTTAGGTAGGGCTAATGCTTATAGTTATCTATCAACCATTTGCAGTTTTTTATTATTATTTTAAACTAGCTGTTGCCCGCAGCTTCGCCCGCGTTAACTTAGATGTACAGCCGTACACGGATTGATGATGATTATTTATCTATGGACGGGCGTAGGACTTTATTTTATAATATGAAGTGATTAATACCGTATTTTTGTAAATAGCTTTTACATTACCGCTTTATAATTGCCAATTTTTAAAGTATTAAAATGGATATAGGTAGTATGTTATATTTAACTAATATAGACATATTATGCCATCGCGGACTTTTCAGTCGGCATATTTAGGATACACAATTCTACCATATTACATTGATACAATACTAATTATTATCCTAACTTTCGGAACCGGGCCGGGTCCAGCTCGGGCGCGAGGCGCGGCATCACGGAGCGCCCGGCTCGCGCGGCTCGGTCGATATCACGGTGTCGCATTATTTTGATTTTGCTATATCTTCTAAGATATGCATTTCATTTGCATGGTGTAAACGGGAAAAACATACTTCATGAAATGTTCAAGCTAACTAATATATTTAAAATGATAAGGATTAATACCACATTTGTGTAAATAGCTTTCCAACTACAGTTTTATAATTGCCCATTTTTTAACCATTAAAATGGATATAGTATATTATCATTAAGAGATACACATATGCCATCGCGGACTTATTTGTAGATCTTTCTAAGGTGTACAATAATGTAGTACATTATTTTGATCTATCTATTAGTGTTCATCCAGCGTTTGCAATGTAAGTGCAAAAAATGTGTTTATTTACGACATCACATTAGAAACCTCAAAAATAACAGTATTTCTCCACTATTTAATGGATGTTATTATACATATGAACCTTTCTCTTGAATCACTCTATCTATTTAAAAAATCGCATCAAAATCCGTTGCGTAGTTTGAAAGATTTAAGCATACAAAGGGACATAGGGACAGAAAAAGCGACTTCGTTTTATACTATGTAGTGATGCACTTGTTTCAAGAAAATAAGTAGACAATTGTTATTATGAATGTGGTATCCCTGTAAAATATGCCTGTCGCTTTCGGGTATACGCGAATGTCAATTCCATGATACTTGTTCCTAGGTCAATGACTCTATCTATCAAATATCACTTGAAAAGTACGGTTTGCACAAAAACTTATTTGCATAATTAATAGTTTTAAATCGAATTTAAATAAAAACGTTAAATAGTCGTAAATTATTTAAAAAATTGATGTCATAATTCGTTTTTAAAACCATACAATAACATTTTTTTTATTTAATTGTTGCTGCAAATGCCCTGGACCTAGGCCAAAATTATTAAATAAAATAAGGACGCCGGTCGCTATCTTGCCGTTTCTAATGTGCTCCATCGTGAGGACCTGAAGGAAATATAAGTTTGACTCGTGAAATGTACGCTACCATTTTGCAAAAGCAAGTAAAGTGACCAAGCGAGTTCATTTGTCTACGGGGATAAATAAAAACACGTTAACATGTATCCGACGCGCACTCGGACAGAAATGCAGAGATTAGCGGAATTGAAGAGGTCGATTCTGATTGATTTTTGTTCACTTAATCTCTGTAATTAAATTTAATTAAAATATATTTTTTTGTCCACCCTATAATATAATATTACATTTATAACTATAGAACAACATGTACATACACTATATCAATTTATTAAATATAATTAGTATGTATATTAAATAAATTTTGAGCTGAGTTTGAGATAAATATACTATTATTTAATACATTTTAAGAATTGGTATTAAAATGAACAAAATATTTATTTGATAGAAAATCAATTTATTTTAAATAATGAATTAGCCTAAAAAATGCATTCCAAATTTGACAATTGAGTTGACATGCTCCCCAACGGCGGGAAATATCGGAGCACGTGGTTGTAATTTTTTGGTTTCCCATTAATTAATTGTTATTTCGTTCATTTGGAATAGTTTTCGTGTTTATAGTGTTTGTTTTAAAAACTTAATCTGCATTTATTGTGGTGGACTGTTCTGGATGGGTGGAGTGGGAGTAATAGTTGATTGATGGGGACTACTGCCTACAGGGGCGAAACCGCGCTTCTTGGGGTTTCCCACCGTGTTTTCATATTACAGACTAAATATTGTTTACCACAGAATAGACAGCACGGCCTCTGGTCTTAGCCTGTTTCAATTGTAACGAAAAAAAATACATATCAAGTTTGGTTTCAGCCTTCAGGTTTGTCAGATGAAATTGGCGCCAAACTTTTGTTAAACACATAGACCATTGTTTCCAATTTCCAAATTGTCTAGCTTAGGGTAAAGTAAGCTCAATTATGTCTGTCTTTAATGGCTCACAACCGAAACACGAAGAATATCAATATTTGAACCTCGTTAAACAAATAATTGAGACAGGTAATTATTTGACAACAAATAACGCAACTATCTCTTTTATTTGTCCAAACTTCTTATTACTTATCATTTCTTCCTAGGTAATAAACGCAATGATAGAACTGGAGTCGGTAACTTATCTATATTTGGGGCTATGCAAAGATATTCCTTAAAGGATAGTATCTTGCCATTACTGACCACAAAGCGTGTATTTAGCAGGGGTGTCATAGAAGAGCTACTATGGATAATATCTGGTTCTACAGATAGCAAAGTGCTCGCTAGTAAAGACGTGCATATTTGGGATGCTAATGGATCAAGAGCCTTTCTAGACAATCTAGGTTTCACAGACAGAACAGAAGGTTAGTATAACTCGCTGTGAGATTGAAAATATTCCAAATCCAAAATAATATAATTAATCTTTTATAATTGTAGGAGATCTAGGTCCAGTTTATGGGTTTCAATGGAGACATAGTGGTGCTGTCTACAAGGATGAAAAAACAGATTATACAGGACAAGGAATTGATCAGCTTCAAAATATTATAAATACAATTAAGTGAGTATTATCAGTGATAAAATTGAATTAATATAATAATAATTTAAAAGGTTTTAGTGTTTCATATCATAAGGAGGAATTGTAATTACTTTATTCATGAATCATTATTTATCATTAATATGTAATTAGTGACTTCATATTATAATTCAAATATAAAGGTGACTTATTCATAAATTCCAATGACTGGCCATGGCCACTTACCTAATATAAGATGACTTTGTGAATCTTATTCTTTAATAATAGTAATATAAATAATATAGCCTTTTATTCAGATCTAGATCTTGACTTAATTACAAAATTCTAAAACACTTAAAACTATTGTTATTTGTTGTTTTTTTTTATTTTCTGTAAATCTGGTTGCCAATTGGCAAAGGCCTCCTCCAACCTTTTCCATTCTAATCGTTCCTGAGCTACTCTATTCCATGCTGTTCCTGTCACTTCTCTGATATCTTATTATTATCAGAGATTCTTATTCTTTATCAATCTCAAATAATTTTATAAACTCTTACATCCATATGTTTGGGTACTTAGGAGTACAAACTGCTTATTGTTATCTCACATGAATTTTAAAACAGATGACCTTACAAATGCTTCATTTTATTATAGAAACAATCCAGATGATAGAAGAATGCTTATGTGTGCCTGGAATCCACCGGACCTTAACAAAATGGCATTACCGCCGTGCCACTGTCTGGTACAGTTCTATGTATCAAATGGTGAACTGTCCTGTCTCATGTATCAGAGAAGTGCGGACATGGGATTGGGTGTGCCTTTCAATATAGCCAGCTACTCTCTCCTTACACATATGATTGCCCATGTTACCAACTTGAAGGTGAGTTTTAAAGTTTGTCCAAAAAGTCTTTATTTTCAGAGTATACTTCTTTTGCTGACTATACTATAAACCAATGTTTATCATGCTTATTTCTCTGTTTTATCATTATTTATTTAGAAAAACTGGGAGCTATACAAATAATAGTGTCAACTTTATTTTTACTTTATAATAGTTTTTCTTTGTAATTTTGTTTATAGGCTATCTTGGCATTCATTGTAAGAGTCCTATTTTCAGCTGTAGACAAAAAGGCTGATAATGATGGTTACATTAATTCGGGAACAATATTATTGCATTGCATTAGGTGATGGGGCACAATATGATGAAATTAAGAGTTTAAATCCATGTGGACACTTTGTATGATCATTGTAGATGTCGTGTGTAATTCTTTTAATATATTTCCATTAATAAGTAATGTGTTTTTTAATAAATGTTTATTTTTTTTACAGCCTGGCGAGTTTATCCACACCACAGGTGATACTCATGTGTACCTAAACCATGTTGAACCATTGAAACAACAGTTAGAAAGAGAGCCAAGGGCATTTCCAACTTTAAGGTTTGCACGTGAGATCAAGTCAATTGATGACTTTAAATATGAAGATTTTATAATAGAAAATTATAAACCATATCCAAAAATAGATATGGAAATGGCTGTTTGAAACATAACAAATACAGTGAAACCTGGTTGACTGGGACCTGGATAAGTGAGAAACCTCTATTATTGAAACTACAATGAGGTCCCGGCACTTTTTCATCGAATTACCTCTGTTAATGGGACTTTTCGAACCTGGTTAAATGAGATTTGATTTCTAGGATTTTTTCGATGTTTACTTCTATAATTGAGACTGTGGAGCTCAATTCCCTTTATAAGTGAGACAATTTATCAGGTTGGGACAGGTTTCAACCCGATTGCTTACAAACATTTGAATAGAATAACGGTACATTTTGACCTCTATAGGCGGGGGCCTCTGTAAATGAGACAACTAAATTTTAAACCTGTCTAATTGAAAAACTGGATAAATGAAAAACCTCTTTAAATGGTACAAAATGCTTGGTCCCTTGAGATCCCAATTAACCAGGTTTCACTGTAATCTGAAATAGGGATTGGAGTTGTATTTTTTTTTTAATTTTATTATTTCAATGATAATATTATGTAAATAATGTTTTTTTTACTATAGTATGGTGTAACCACCAATTATTATTATTGAAGTCCTTCTATCCCCCTTGTAAATGTCAACAATGTAACATTGTGTAAACAATTGCTTTCATCACAACATAAAAATTAGTATGTTATATTTGCTTTGCCCATCTATTTCTATACGCCACAACTGTGGACACAATACGATTTCATTAAAATTCATTTATAAAATGGGCAGCATAATATAGTATAGTAGCAGTATAATAAGAAACAGTAATTAAAATCAAGTATTTTATTATAAGTAAATCAATAAATTCATATGAAAAAATAATCCCATCATCATGGCCAATATTTAAAGTGATGCTAATAAGAAGAAAAATATTTTTCTATACATTTTCATATTTTACAACAATAACAGTTTCATAATTCCAATGTTATTATAACAGGTTGATAAAAGCGAGGGGCATTAAATTAAACCACATATACCACACATGCTTACGGTTAATCCGAAACTATAAAAAAAATATGTACGAGTAAAATAAAAAATAAAGTTTTTCAAAGAACTTAAATACGTGAATAGTCAAAGTAAAACGTAAAAACCCTTTGTAAAATGTCCACTGACCTTCGAATCTAAAAGGCAACGTCGCATAGCACGTTGCGTCGGAGCGGCACAGGGTGCGTCTCACCGAGTCGAACAAAGTGGAGCAGCTTTAAAACTTTAAAAATATCCTGTGACTAAACTATTGATTCTAATGGTCGAAGTTTTGGTGTGTAGCCTGAAAATGGTACACAGTATATGTGGTTAAATGTCGTAATTTAATGCCTCTCACTTCTATCAACCTTGTATAATTCTACCTTATAGTATTTTATTTTGTTTATTAATAAATATTTGTACATTATTCAAGCATTTTATGGTGAATTGATCCTTGAAATGAATACCTTTAACAAGACTGCACAGTAAATTTTTGACAAATTAAATTTGATCTGTAAATCGTTAATATAAGGTTGGCATTGCAAAGACATATACAAGGCCGAGGACAAGAACTATTGAACGGAGTGTGTCCTTGTCTAACAGGCTGCCAGTGTAAAAATGCTTGGGTTTGGTAGAATTACAGAAACAACGTCCTTTATATATATATTGTGAAAACCGCCTTGTACTGCTTTTACTAGACTATTTAAACAAGCTTTAAAATTAGCTTAATCTATAGTATGTAGTTATTTACCTACAATATCTGCAGGGGTAAATGTTTACTTAGTAATATCAATTCAGAGGTACATTATAGATATTCGGATCGGACAATACTGTTTACAGCGTAATGGTCACCACAATAGAATTGGACAAACACTGTGCATGTTGCTCTCTCACCAAGACCGTTTTTGCGCCAAAGTGCAGTCTTGTTATAGGTCTAATGTCCTTGGATTTTATGAAGAAAGTTGTAGGGTAGATAAATAATTACAGGCAAATACTGTGTCTTCTTCTTCTTCTTTGGCCTTTAGATCCCAAATGGAATTGCCAGTGTCTGAGTGGGTGGTCTATATCCATTTTAAAATTCATGACAATTATTTTTCTTGACAGCCTTGTCACCTCACATCAATTCACCATTGCTTTGTAGTATTAAATTTTGTTTTATTTCTCTAATTATTTGTATATAAAACTTGTAAAATATAAAAAAGTTGCATTAAATGTTTAACTCATGATACTTGTTTCACTAATTCAATTCATAAAAGTAAAAAAATAATACAATATTACCTATTATGAAATGGAAAACATCTGGTATGTACATACATATTGTGTACTCAAAGGATTTCATGCTTTGATTTTAATCTAAAAAAAATGACTGTCTTGTGTAGATATTAAGTACTGCTATAATTTTTCAAAGCTTACATAAATATATATTACCATTATACATAAAATTGTTGGTGCTTTAACTTTTATCACTGAATTGAATATAATATAATATATGTATGTAGATTCTATACTTAGTTAAAAGTAAGGATTATAACTGATGACTACTGCCTTATTGGATATCTTATTACTACAAAACGAAAAATATAATAATAAGATATCATAATTATATTTCAAATAAAAAAAATTAGAATGCATGAAATTCCATTGAGTACCTATAATATAATAGATGTCTGTAATTTTAAACTAAAAGTCCAAATGTTGTAACTATTGCGAAATATCAACACATCTGGTCATCTTGTGATGGCACCTGAAATAATAAAAATGATTACAAACCACTGGCAGCACCGGACGGATGTGGCGCTGTTTACCTCTACTAAATGCATCAATAAACTAGTTGGAATTACCTTCCGGTGAAGCCAACTCTGGCGATATTTATAATAATTATTGGTAAGTAAATAATTGTCTATTGATTGTATCAGTTTGGTATAAAAGGATGCCAATAGCTTGCGGGGCATTCAGCACCTTGGGCGAAGCTAATTGAGCCGAGGGGGCTCTTTGTACCCCTCTTATAAGAAGAGGGGACAAAAGAGCAGGGGGCAAGGGGTGAGGATGGGAACCTCACCCCATTGTACTGTCCCGCCGTTGGGAGGGGTTGTTCTGTGGTGCGGGGCAACCCCTTTGTGGAGGTGGTGTCGGTCCTTTGCGGGACTGACTAGCGGTCGAGGTGCCCTGTTAGCTTAAAAGATCCGGGGCACCTCACCAAGGCGGCATTGGTGGCACTCGCCGGGTTTTAGTGGGTAGAGCTGCGTCCATTTACCATCTGGGGAGACCCACTCCCCAGGCGGGATGCCTCAGAGCATTTTTCCCGGCGTAAAAAAAAAAAAAAAGGGTTTACTAAGATCCAGTTTTTTCAATCTTTTAAACTGGATAGCAATACTTTTTTAGCATCGAAATTTTAAATTACTTAGTAAGCTGTATTTTTAAAGATACATTTTCTTTACCTGTGATACTGAATCTTCCAATGGACTACTAGGCACTGGTAAAGCGGCCAGTTGCTCTGCAAGAGCTACTGTTTCTTCAGACTCAACATTTATTTGTACCCAAAGTGGATCTGAAATAACAATATCTTTATATATTACTTACTTACTTATCCAATAGATATTGTATGGTCCTACATACACAATACTTTCTATTACAACGCAAAAAAAAATCAATTGTTCAGTATATTAATCAATTTCATCACGAATATGCAATCAGAACACAATCATGGGTCCAATTAAAAAGGTATATTTTTCTACTTATCAATAATTAAAACAAAATTTCATCCTAATTGGACCAGCCGTTAAGGAGGAGTTTGGAAGCAAACAAACATACAGAAGAAATTTTATATACTGTGATAATTACTAAATACTCTTATTTATCATTTTATATATATTTTTTATTTGTAAGTATGCACTATGCCCATATATTTATCTGATAACTAGACTGCTTATTCAGAGGTATTGCAATAGATAACACAAAAAAATATATTATTGTACATACTAATTGCATACTATGTTAATTTGATTTATTGTCAGCTGCTATGCATAGGTGTGCATATACACAGTAAGTAATAACCAGTTATAAGCTGAATTGTTAAAAATGTATATCCACTGATACAGATTGGATATGGATATGGGGTGTTAAGATCCACCACAGATACACATATGCATCTTAAATTTCTTACTTAATTGGTGTTGATGCGTGAGACCTTGAAAGGATTACCGTGAGGAATAAGGCACTCGGCGCAGCGGGTCATCGCGTAAGAGTGATCCAGGGGTACCATACGGTATCATGGGCGGCAGCCAATGCCCTGGCCGGTGACCACCCGTGGGAGTTCGTGGCGGAGGTTCTTGCCGAGACGCACTCCTATCTCTCTAATAGGAGGTCTCTCGGCGAGAGCCTTACGCTGGACGGGATTCTGTGGGTTCGCTGAATAGGGCAAGAGGCGTTAATGCGAAATTGGGGGAGGACCTGGCGCGGAACACGTATGGCAAAAACCTGACGGTTGCTCTGCGTCCGAACCTTGAACGGTGGATGCGCCGTAAGCGCAAACCCCTCGCCTTCCGTCCGACACAGGTGCTTACTGGGCATGGTTGCTTTGGTGAGTACCTGTGCCGGACGGGAGCCGTTGACAGTGTGTTACGATTGTGGCGCGGTGCTGGTCTCAGCCCAGAGATGGGCGGCGCACGTCACAGTCTGACATCAGTCATCGCAGGGGACTTGTCTCTGACGGACGTCATCACCGCGATGCTCGGTGACGACGAGTACTGGACGGCGATGGTTTCCTGCAAGGCAGTAATGTCCCAGTAGGAGGCCGCCGACGAGGCCTCCTCCCGCGGGCGACGAATGGGGGTGCGTAGGAAGCGCTACTTAATGCGCCTCCAGTAACGTGTTTCCCATCATGTTGGTTCCCATCCTGAACTCGTGTCGGGTTCACGATGGGAACCTAAGCTCGGTACGGAACGTCGTCGTGGGGACTGCTTAGTAGCGGCCGGGCAGTCCTTCCTCCCTTACGATAAGTAGTCTGCCCACCAGGGCCTGCCTGTAGCTGAGGTGATCCTGTTGCCTGCAGATCCAAACCCTCAAAAAGTGGAGTGATTTTAGTTAACGGGTTAGACACACCCAGATGCGAGCCCCACATAGGGCCAGGATCTTTAGAAGTCCTGGTTTCATGTGCAAAAAGCATTTCCATTTTCACATCACACAATTCATCATCTTACCACAGCGCTATAAAGAATAAGCCTTAAATATAAACAAAAGAAATATTTTTTACCTCCCACTTGTTCTCCTTTATCTGTCACTAAATGAAAGTAGCCCCTATGGACACCAGGAACACTTGAAGATCGAAGATTCATTGTGACAGTTGTGGTGTGCCCAGGAGGCAAGGGAGGAACATACATGGGAGTGGCATCAAATGATTCTCCACCCGTCTGCATTATTCTACAGTTCCCAGGCCAGGCTTCTGTCCCTGTGTTAACTATACTCCAATGTTGCTGGAAACTGTAATGTAAGATTCCTTCTGTTAATTTCGAAAAAAAATTGTTAATTAAAATCTATAATTTCATATTCAGTTTGTATCTGTTCGATAAATAGTGTAATGTAATTTTCTTACTATGTTAAAGGTCCTATTGCAGATTCTAGACTTTGAGCAGCTTTCAGTGACATTGAAGGAAGTTTTGGTGGTAAGCTATAATCTAAATAACAACATATTGCTGCTTGCAAATTCCTGAAATTATCATAATTATTAAAAATCCAAATATATTTAGAAATACAAATTGTGCAAATGTAATTCGGTTTTACCAATTGCTCATGTCTAAGAAGAAACTTGCAGTGTTATGGGTCAAACTAGGTCCTAGCAGTCTTTGCATTTGGCTTATGAGCTCTTCTCTATCAGTAGTGTTCATACAACTAAATTGTAATAGAAGATTTTGGTCTATGTCGCCTACATTAGAACCTACTCCTGATATATCTTCATCATCCATTGTGCAACTAAATTGTAAATTACAGGCACTATAACTATTCCTTCACTATTGACATTCCCTTTGTTTATATGCGTCAGCTGACTTTTTACACTTTTCAATTATAATAGCTGTATATTTTTTATATAAAAGTACGTGAAAGAATCTTTACTTATTTTATTACAGTAGTTGTGTTATTAAATAAACAGTAAATATTATAAATTAAAATACGATTTCTCACAATAGTAGTAGTAGTGTGAACTCATGAATAATAAAAAAAATGTTTAGATCACCTTATGTCAAACATGAAAAAAAGTACTATTCTCCTTTTTGTTATTTGGCAATACTTGTGAAGATACCGTTTTTGTTTTATGTCTATAATATAAATTATATATTTTGTAAAAGTTTTTCTAGGCATCACGTTTCTGATGGCTTGCATACACTATCCTCATATAAGAATATATTGGAATAAAAATATACGTTTTGACCTTGACGTAACCCCTGAAATGAGAGCAGCTGACAGATTGTGAAAGATTCGCCTTTGATCGTGTTGATTGGTAATCTCAGATTATACATACTCTTTTGATGTCAACTACGATCTGTTTGGTTTTTAAGTAAATAGTTTTTCTGATTTGTTGTGTCTGAGTATGAAGCTGATCCCATCAGCCACTTCTACCATTCAAGAGATCGAACGTGTGCTTCGAGGATGTTTGGTACAAAAGCGACAGCAGAAAATATCTGTCTGTTATGAACCAAATGTATCGAGTAGCACCACACTACGGTCTTATTGACTTTCGTTCACATCACTACGGACGCTAGCCGCGCGAGCGCCACTCCTGTGGGGCTCCGCAGTCCGCCGCGAGCCGTAACGCTCCCCAGTCCACCGCGAGATTGCTCACCGGCACGACGTCGTCCTTTTGTTGCCGTATTGACGTGGCGAGCGCTATTGTTACGTGATTCTTTTGTTCGCCTATTTGGGGCTTAGTCACGTAGATTGATTAATTTGAGTATAAAGAAATAATATAAATATTGTGTATTGACTATTGTGAACAATTCAGTACCTAAAACAAGTTAGTGTGAAAAGGTGTCGGCCATTTTGTGAAGCTCCGCTGCGCGTCGTGTCCGATAGAAGTTATCTCAGATAAGTATATAGATCAATTAGCATTAATTATCCGATTGGCCAATTAGGGGTTAGTTTTAATTATATTTATAGTTGAGGCATCGACACACCGGAGAAGGCTCAAGACGTCGCTTAGGTAATTGAACAATTTTATATAGCTCCGTGATATAACGCGGACAGTTTCTTCCCCATTTGAATTCCGGATAATTACATATATAGCTTCCACTGCCCTTTCCTGCTAGTCCGGATGCGGTCCGGATGCGGAATAAACACGGTCGATGAAATGATTATATCTTTCACCGGTACTTGCGCAATAAGACAATATTGTCCAGGAAAACCTCACCCCACCGAATTAAAAGCTTTTATTTTAGCTAATCCGAAAGGATTGCTTTGTGATAAGATAATTTACCAGGCAACAATACACTTCCTACAGCTTCAGGGTTTTAATTGGGAGAGAACGTAGTTCTAAAGTTGTGCGATTCATTGGTTGCAGGTCATAATATAATATATTGTGATCGTTTTTTTACAACTATAAAACTGATTGAAGAGCTATCCAAAAAAGGTATTAAATGTGCCGGAATAGTCATGAATAATTCCCAAATACATACAAGATGATATAGACAGCGACATTTGCTTGAAACGTCAAGATAGAGGAAGTCATGACATTTTGGTGAGACAGGATGGAGGTATTGCGATCATAAAATGGTTCGACGATAAACGTGTCACCTTGTTATCAAGCATTTATGTTGCAGAAGAAGTCGATGAGTGTTCAAAATATGATCGGAGACTTAAACGATTCATACTAGTTCCGAGACCACAAGTTATCAGAAAGTATAACTCAAACATGGGAGGTGTGGACCTCACTGATAGGCTTCTAGCTGTCTGCCCAGGAAGAGCTCGCGCAATGAAATGGACGATTAGGTTCTTTTCACATATCATAGATCTGGCGATTGTGAATTCCTGGATAAAATACAAAGAAGATAATAAGAAACTAGAGAAGCTCATCTAATTTTGAAACTAAGAGAATTCAAACAAGAGATTGCTGAAAAAATGATATTAGATAACATTTGTCGAGATGAGAACGAGACTGGGCACAATCAGAATCAAAAGAGAGGAAGGTCAGGTTCAGTACCTCTGCCACCCGATGCAAAACGTTTTCATGCAGCAAATCACTTGCCCGACATGGGTACCAAGCAGCATAGATGCAGTAACTCTGGATACAGTAAAAATACCATTGTAACTTGCATTGACTGCAACTTACCTTTGTTCATAACACCAAAAAGAAACTGTTTCGTAGAATTTCATAAGAAATAAGACTATGAATGAAAGAAATAGCTTTTATAGACTGATTGATGATAGTTAGTAGGAGTTATGCAGAATATTTTAGTTTAGAAATTTTGCTAAAGCTTTTTTTAAAGTTTTGTAATGTTGATTTTCTAAAGATTTATATTAGTATATAGTTTTGTAAAACTTTTGCCTAAGTAATTAATAAGAGAAACTTTAGAAAGTTACAATTTTTATTGACTATTTGTTTTATAAAAACTTACAGTTTGTCCAAAGAAAATTTCGCCAATAGGGATGTTGACAGTATTCATATAAAAATATAATTTTGATGTTAATTGGTAGTTTCTATGATAGAATTCTGAAAAAATACAATATTTTCCCTTATTTTTATTTGATTAAATTAATATTTAATAAATAAAATGTAACAAAATTTAAAATAGGTCACGTGATAATAAACGGAAATGACGTCACCTGTTCCTATTTAGCGGAAGGGGAAGAATATTGACGTACTTTTATACACCATTTTTCGTACGCAGTACATATTCTAAAAACTAATTTTCAGGCGTTTTGACAGTGTACACACACATAGGTATCGTACAACAATTATAAAACTTAGAAGCCATTGTTTATTAACGACAAATAGAATCATTTTATAATTTTTACGATGTTTAACAACATATGACGTCACATGACAAGTGTTAGCGTTTTGGAGCGAAATTTAAAATGCATTTTAAATGTAAGATTTTATAGGCATTAGACGTATTTAAGCAAAAGTTAATAAATATTTACGCCTCTATTAGATATTTATAAATGATCTATAAGCATTTATGAAAAATGTCAACATCCCTATTATGTAGGTATGTTTCCAAAATAAATATGTTTTCTTTGGTATTGGTTATATTGTTTTATTTTTAACAAATAGTACATTATTTATTAATAAATATACCCAAATGGTCAAACTTTTCCTCAAACTTGTCGCTTTTTTTCGGAAGGTCTAGACTTTTCGGCCTGATGATCTTTAAGCTCAATCGGTACAGTAAGTGAGCAGATGGCTCACTAAACTTGTCGCTCCTCAGATATTTGAACTAAGGCCGGATGTATACTTTACAAAGTACAAAAGACAGCCAAATAAAAATGCACACAATGTGTTTTTAGGAATGGTTGGTTATAAAGGAAACAATCCTATTAGACTCCGACGATGGTAATAAAATTTATTTACAAAAATCGCGGCTTATATACAATTTTTACAGATAATTATTATTACTATAATTCGAATTCCACGAAGTGTGAGCGACTTGCGTGTTGCCACGCGGTAACAGCGATCCGCGCGCTCGCGCGGAGCATATAAATATATTTTGGCGCGAAAAATTGCGCTTCGTTTTTGCTCCGGCTCTCGTCGTGTGTGGACTTGTCTCGGCGTGCGGTGGATGGAGCTTGCTGCGTGTTAGCCGATTGCTGTGTGTGAAGACTTCGTGCCCGCTGTCCTTTTCAGGACAGACGTGCTGTTTCAATTCGACCAGCATGTCCTTTTCAGGACATCCGTCACTGTTTCAATCGACCTCGATGTCCTTGTCAGGACAGTAATTAATCTGCTACATGTTCTTTGAGTCATCCATAATAAGGTTTGTTCTAGCAAAATACCATGTCAAAATATTTTTGTACTTTTTTAGCCAATGAAAAGTCTAGGCCTCGACAGCCAAAACACTTGTACTTTATGAAGTACATACTCGTCATATCATATACTTTTAAGGATTTTAGTAATTTGAGAGAAATAACATCAGAACAACTAAGAAACCGAATTTATATTGCATTATACTTTGTTGTATCAATACTTTGTTACTGCATCCCTATTTGGGGAGCTACTGGGATACTGGAGAGAGCTCAAAGATCACTATTAAAATTTATTTACTATTAGCTGTTGCCCGCAGCTTCGCCCGCGTTAACTAACTCAACTTAACTACTGTTATTCATAGCGTGATGTTATATAGCTTATAGCCTTCCTCTATAAATGGGCTATCTAACACTGAAAGAATTTTTCAAATCGGACCAGTAGTTTCTGAGATTTGCGCGTTCAAACAAACAAACAAACTCTTCAGCTTTATAATATTAGTATAGATAAACCTTTTAGATACCCAACAGCGAAACAATATACTTATTGTGCGCTTCTATCAGCTATAAAGTTATATATTCTAAATAAGTCCAGCTTGACTATAGGTGCACGTTTGAATCGACCTTTGATCGTCATCGTCTGGGACTTGGCTGGCGAAAACGACAGTCGATTACGAATCCCCCTAGCGGAGATCGAGTGCAAAACGGTAAAGCATTTCTGCTCGATGGAAGCGCGGGACGACGCCTCGATCGTAAGCGTCGTCACGTCGTGCTGACCTCATCTGGCTTTGGCAAGGAGGTCGTCCAGGAGGAGGTTCCATAACGTCGGGCCTAGAACTCATCCTTGTGGACATCCCATAGTTGAGGTCTTCCACAACGTCCGGGAGCCGATTGACATACCTATTCGTCGGCCTCTGAAGTAGCTCACCAAAATCCGAAAGATGTTTGGTGGGATACCCGCGGCTTTCGCTTTCAGTAAAATCATCAGCCGCCAGGCGTTGTCGAACGCACCAGAGATGTCCAGAAACACCAGCTGAACGTACTTTTGCGCAGAGTTATCGACGCGCGTGAACAATGTTCGGAGGGCGGTCACGGTTGACCGCCCCTTTCACGAATCCATGTTGATCGTCAGATATACCGCGGTAAAGGCAGGGAGCGCAAGCGATTATAAGACCTTGCCCAAAATCGGCAGTACCTAATAAACCTACAGAACAAAATAAAAGAAAAAAGCAATAAGTTATGAGGTATAAAGCAATTATTCAAACATGTTTTGCTAGTCGCCAATTTTACTATCTATCAGGCTACCTTTATAATAAATCAAATAATATATTAGACACACACTCACTAATAACGAGAGATCTCTAAAACACTCTCACTAACTGGTTGAGGATTTTTTTCTTTAACGCCGGGAAACGCTCTAAGGCATCCCGGGGGGAGTGGGTCTCCCCACGCGGGTATGTGGGACTCGCTGTGCCCGAAAGCTGGTAAGTAGACGCAGCTCTACCCACTAAAACCCGGCGAGTGCCACCAATGCCGTCTTTAGCGAGGTGCCCCGGGTCTAATGAGCAAACAGGGCACCTCGACGGCCAGTCAGTCCCCCAAGGTACCGACGCCACCTCCACAGAGGGGTTGTCCCGCACCACAGAACAACCACTTCCAACGTCGGGGAGTACAATGGGGTGAGGTTCCCGTCCTCGCCCCTTGCCCCCTGCTCTTTTGTCTCTTCTTCTTATAAGAGGGGTACAAAGAGCCCCCTTGGCTTAATTAGCTTCGCCCAAGGTGCCGGGCTCACCCTAGGCTACTGAGCCCCACTGCCACGTCAAGGCCTGAACCATGGTGGGGAACTGGTTGAGGAGGAGTTATGAAGACACCGAAAACTTAACTAAATGTATATCGCTCTTATGTATACAATAAACATACTAATATTTATTTATTTATCTATATTTATTTATAATAACTTCACACACACACACACACTCACGTGCGCGGCATTATTATCCTTATCTTTATTATTAACATTTTCAATTACTTATTTGTTACAATTTTTATCTTTTGTTATGTTTTTTTGTTATTTAAGATTTAACTAACTGTTAATTTGTTATATAAATGATTACAGTAGTTCTAATAATGTAAGGAAGAGCGGGATAACCTGGCACAAGAATAGCTATGCTTAAAAGGTTGTTCTTTACAATGTGTCTACTATACTGTTTATGCTTAAGAAATAAAAGTTTTTATTTTATTTATTTATTTATCCAGTTACAATCGAAGTAGGTTAAAATAATACCTACTTTGGTGTCAGGAGGATAGTGTTTGTTTAAAAAACTTATCCGTATATATTGTGATTGGTTGGCAAATTGTGTGGAGAACTGTTCTGGAGCAGTTATCTATAGTAGGACTGTTCTGGTGGTTTTCTATAATGTTTGTTTTAAAAACTTAATCCGTGTGTAAATAATATAATGTGATTGGTTGGCGAATATTGTGGTGGATAGTCTTTTCTGGGTGAATAGAATGGGAAGTGATAGTTGATTGATAGGGGCTCGAGGGGCGACGCCGCGCTTCTTGTGGTTTCCCGCCGTTTCTCCGTATTACAGACTAACTATTGTATTTTGTATGGCTAATAACCTAGAAGCTAATGCCTTTAAATTTCATTGTCATTTTATCTGTCAGTGTCAATCAAATTAAAACATGGTCTTTAAAAATAGAATTCAAAACTTATCGATGAATTTTATATTTTTCCATAAAATTAAATTCTTTGTGATAATTACTGTCATTACTCCTTTTCATCAATGTATTCACTAGCAGCCTACGTTATAATATAAATTTTATAATGCTAGAATTCTTATTTATTTGTAATCTTAAAACCTAGTGTTGTACCAAAGTATTCAGTTTTAAAAATGCAGGTTAACAAGAAAATACATGCTTGTCCATTTGCAGGCTGTACATATGCATTCAATAGACCATACCGGTTAGCCCAACATAGACTAGTCCATATAAATATCGTAAGTAGTCAGTAAAATTAAATTCTAATGTGAATAAATTTAGTCGCACATTTTTTTTGCTTGTGAATAATGTTTATATATACCTTCACGTGATCTCAACTACTATTGTTCTCTGATGGATGGCTTCATAACGAGTTCATTCTGGACCAGGCCCTCATATACGTCCTACCCACATTTCTACCCAAGAACTCATAGGCCAATTTTTAGAGTAAAGGCCGTGGGTGTTATGATGGAGAATTAGTGAATCTTCAACAAGATCGAGGTTATAATTCCCAAACAGTAGCTGGTCTAGGTTGTGTATGAATAATGGGCTTTGTCTATGTGTTCATTGCATGAGTTCTTGGTGCAACTGGATAGAAGGATATAATTATACAATGACTAGCTGATGACCGCGACTTCGTCTGCGCAGGATTAGATTTTGGACATTCACACAATATATTTACAATTTATAGCCTATCTATATGTTATTCAGATGTAATAGATAACAATATAATGTTGTAAAGTTTCATTAAAATCCACTCTGTAGTTTTTGTGTGAAAGAGTAAACACATCCATACAAACTTTCACATTCATAATATTGGTAGGATTTGTCAATGACAAAATAATATAAAAATGTTTATATATTGGTTTGAAATAAAGTTATTTTAATCATTTTAAAATTTGTTAACCACTTCAGAAACCATTTGCTTGCCAAGAAAAAAACTGCTCAAAATCTTATACAAATAAGAGTCACCTGGATCGTCACGTGAACAGCGTCCACAAAACAACAGAACTTGATATATTATACTGGTATGTTAATATAATGATTTTTTATTGGTATTTAGATTTTCAGTCTGTCAGCCACCTGATCTTTAGAGGTCAATATTGTCTATAAACAAGTTATCTAGGACTTTTCCAAGCAAATCACCTATGTCTTGTCTAACTTGGAATGTAAATTGTTGCTGCCAGTCATTACACTTGCCTGTTCTCCCGTTTTTTTTAAAAGATATGACGACGACCTCTGTGGCTCAATGGTTAGTGCGATGGCGCCCAAGCAGAAGGTAGCAGGTTCGAATCCCGCCTGGGAACAAAAAGTTTTCTGTGTACGACCCAGGTACCCATGGATGTGTATTAAATGTGTATTATACAATAAAAATCATAAATATATGTCTAGTATAAAAGTATTAAATATATTTCCATTGTCTGGTACCCGTAACACAAATTCATCAAGAACCTACCATGGGACCAGATTGACATGGTGTAAAAGCGTTCATAGATATTATTATTAAGTAGGATGCTCATCGGAATAAGTCCAAAGTGCATCCCTCCCATTAGTTCCTCTCTCTCCCTATTTCATTAAAAGTTAATTATCACATATGTTACAAATTAAAAAGCTTAGCAAATCTTCATGTCACTGTTAGTAAGTAAGTAAGTAACATTTTTCTTACCAAAAAAAGTATTATTCATATCACTGTTCTGTATTCAACTAAAACCACTACTGCATAGCATAGATAGACAATATAACAAATATTTTTACAGCTGTCCAATTTGTATGAAAAACTATGCCAATAGACAAAATTTGAAAAGGCACATGAAACAAAACCATTCAGATAGTAAAAATACATATATATGTGATTATTGCTCAGCATTGTACCATAAGAAGCAGCAGATTAATGCTCATATGTACCAACATACTGGAGTAAAGGCATTCAGGTAAGCTAATAAATGTGTCAAAATGTTTTTACAGCACATATATTATATCAGCTGCCACTTATGGGGTTTCCGAACCGTTACGACTTAGGGACCTTCAAGAAAAGAGCATACTCCTATTTGAAAGGCCGGCAACGCAGCTGCTAACCCTCTGGTGTAGCGGGTGTCAGTGGATGTGGCTATCACTTACCATCAGGTGAACCGACTGTCCGTTTGCCCTAAAACTGCCTAAAGTTATAAACAAAGTAAGATAATAAAAAGGCATTTAGTTTTTTTGCTTATAGCTTAAAAACTAAAATAAAAGCAAAAATAAAAAAGGGTTCTTCAAGAAGAGGACCCTCTTTGCCTGTTTTCGAGGAGGAGACCTGTGTCTAGCAGTGGGACATATAAGGGTAACTATATAAAGAAGAGGAAATACCTGATAAAAAAGTTCCAACTCCCTGGATTATATCTCCATTCTTTATAATTTTATTTCACTCTGAAAATGTTTAAACAAGATAACCACAATGTTAGAATATCCGCTGGATTGCTTAATATAGGAGTGTGAAAGATTTGCATATCAACATTTTAACTCTTGCAAGGTATAATTCAGGATACCTACACTTTATACAAGAACTGCTTCGTAAAATCTCTGGACTTGTTTTCCAGTTAGAAAGTACCTTTAGGACATGTTATAACTTAACTATATAGACTATAAATAATAAAATGTTTACCTTGTGGCTTAGGTGTTGAGGTAAAGAAATGAGAAGACTGTTTAGCCGAGACTGTATATTAGCGATATAATAAATTACAGTGATTTTAGTTTGGTAGAAAATACTGAATGTTCTCTATTTATATATTATACTAGGTTGTTTATAAATTCCTGTACAATTTGGGAATGGTGCCGAGTGCAAACTAGATGATGCAATATTGATTGACACTTACTGTTTTAGTAAATCATTTATTAATTATTAATTCACAATATGTACACACAAATTCTATTTCAGATGTTCCCTTTGCCTTAGAGAATATGTTACTCTTAGCGAAAGAAATAAACATATGAAAAACCACAAAGTATATCCATGTGAGCACTGTGATAGTAAATTTAATAAGTGGACAGATCTGATATTACATAAGAAAAACAACCATCAATCAGCAGGTATGAATAGCTTTTGTTTTTGTTGTTTTAAAATAACACAGCAGTTAAAAATAAGCCAACATCAGGGTATTATTAGTGTTTCTCTTTTTACTGGGAGAGACGCGCTCCCGCCTGCATGGGTAGCAGTCACAACAGTCTTGCTTGTTTCTCACGTGAAACAGCTTTGCTGTGTTTCAGAAAGAAGGGAAAATGTAATTACTGGCTTAATTACTTTAAAGTATTAAAATGGATATAGGTAGTATGTTATATTTAACTAATATAGACATATTATACCATCGCGGACTTATTTAGGATACACAATTCTACCATATTACATTGATATACAATAATTATTATTATACTAACTTTCGGAACCGGGGCCGGGCCCAACTGGGGCGCGAGGCGCGGCATCACGGAGCGCCCGGCTCGGTCGAAATCACGGTGTCGCATTATTTTGATTTTGCTATATCTTCTAAGATATGCATTTCATTTGCATGGCGTAAACGGGAA
The DNA here is from genome assembly GCA_963853865.1 of Helleia helle. Lineage (NCBI taxonomy): Eukaryota > Metazoa > Arthropoda > Insecta > Lepidoptera > Lycaenidae > Helleia > Helleia helle. Next base: position 15,890,653 of record OY971423.1, on the reverse strand, counting down.
AAACATACTTCATGAAATGCTCAAGCTAACTAACATATTTAAAATGATAAGGATTTATTAATCCTCCACAATTGTGTAAATAGCTTTCCAACTACCGTTTTATAATTGCCCATTTTTTAATACTTAAAATGGATATAGTATGTTATCCTTAAGAGATACACATGTGCCATCGCGGACTTTTTTGTAGATCTTTCCAAGTTGTACAATAATGTAGTACATTATTTTAATCTATCTGTTAGTGTTCATCCAGCGTTTGTGTTTATTTACGACATCACATTAGAAACCTCAAAAATAGCAGTATTTCTCCACTATTTAATGGATGTTCTTATACATATAAACCTTCCTCTTGAATCACTATCTATTTAAAAAAACCGCATCAAAATCCGTTGCGTACTTTTAAAGATTTAAGCATACAAAGGGGCATAGGGACAGAAAGCGACTTTGTTTTATACTATGTAGTGATGTGTATGTAAGGTACCAGAAAAAAAATATTGAAGTAAACATAAATATCCTAAGAATTATTCGAAAGGGAGTCGTTCCCATCAGGGGCACGGCTCATCGCAAGCGCTTCTTGCGAGAGTAGGATTAGGATAGACTAGTCAAATCCCATACATCATTAAGGGTGGCCCTCATCACACCCACAGGAGAGGGTGGCGGGTCACGCGTGGTACCCGTATAATCTAACGGTAACGTAGTGCTACCGCTGACTGCTGTTTGCGTGGTCTGAGTTGGCGTCTATTCGTATAGGTTTCGAACCTAAGCTTTCACGGCCGAGCGAGAGCCCTGACTGACGTGTACCAAGTGAGTGTATAGCAGCTTGGGCTCGCTACCGCCCCTCTCTCATCCCACAAACCCCGCACAATTGCTCTGTCTATACGTGTCTGTGTAGTTTCATGGACTGTGTGTAGTACTATAGTGTAATGTCCTCCACATTTTATTTTGATATAGACTCAAGCCACCAGGTATATGTCAATCACTCATCCTAGCTAACGATAAATTTAAAAATTTATTTTCAGAATTTATTTGTAATGAATGTGGAAAAGTGTTTAAAGACAGATCATACATTATACGACATGTCAAAATACATTTGGCCATTCCAGCTGTACCTGTTTACTTCTGTCCGTATGAAAATTGCCAAAGGTGAATGTGATATTGATAAGTAATTATACATTATTAGAAAAATACAATCATTAACAGGTGTAAGTAAGACTTGTTCATGCTTACTTTCAGTCTAATGTCCTACGGCATTTTACTTATAAACTAGCTGTTGTTCACAGCTTCGCCCACGTTAACTTAGATTTACAGCCGTATCCGGATTGATGATGATTATTTTATAGCCTAAGTTACTCCTTATAACATCACCTATCTGCCAGTGCAGTGGCGGACTTACAGATTTGCCGCCTCAAGGCTATTTAATTTATGCCGCCTCTTAATTTTGATAGGTATAGTTTTGCTGACCATTTTTTTGCCGCCTCTGAATTTTCATACATAAAGTTTTGTTTATTTTAATTCTCTAGAATTTGACAGTCGTTTAACGGATTTGGTACATTTTCAAGCTGTAAAGATTTTGCTTATCCCAAAATTTGCTGCTCCCCCAAATACTGTACATCCCTATATTTGCCGCCCCCAAAAATCCGCCGCCCTAGGCGGCCTGCTGGTAAATCTGCCACTGTGCCAGTGTAAGTCCCGTTAAAATCGGCCCAGTCGTTTGAGAGATTAGCCGGAACAAACAGACAGACAGACAAAAAATAAAAAAAAATATTTTGAATATGATATCATATTCATTTCCTTTTTTTACTGTTAGTCACAGCGTGATGTTATGTAGCCTATAGCCTTCCTCAATAAATGGGCTATCTAACACTGAAATAATTTTTCAAATCGGACCAGTAGTTCCTGAGATTAGCCCGTTCAAACAAACAAACTCTTTAGTTATAAAAATATTAGTATAGAAATATGTATAGATAATTTTTATTAATAACTAGCTGTTGCCTGCAGCTTCGCCCGCGTTAACTTAGATTTACACCCGTTGACGGATTGATTATGATTATTTTTATAGCCTAAGTTACTCCTTAAAACATCAGCTATCTGTCAGTGAAAGTCCTGTCAAAATCGGCCCAGCCATTTCAAAGATTAGCCGGAACAAATAGACAGACAGACAAAAATTGTAAAAAATGCTATTTTAGTATGTGTACCGTGTATACATCCATATGCATTCAATAATGAGCGGTTATTTTAATATTACAGACACTCCAATTTTATTTATACAGATAAATAAAATTGGAGTGTCTGTAATATTATATTATATATATAGTATATGTAAATGTATATAAGATTTTTGATAAAACAATTATTATATATTTTTTAAGCTCGTATTTGGTTTTTATCAATTTATTATTTATATTATACCTATAACAAGTTCTGAGATTATACACAGATTATATTAGGCTTGGTTTAATGGTGGTGTTAAATATACATAATTATTTAATAGTTTTTTTTTTCAGACACTACTCTAGGAATAGTAATTTAAAGCAACATATCCTAATAAAACACGAAGGACGGACGTTCGAATGCTCGTTGTGTAGGGCGCAGTTGTCAACTAAAGTAAGTTCTATTGTTTATTGAAGGTATTGTATTCATCTTTTTATTGAAATATTTTTGTTAAAATATTTGCAGTAGGTACACAATGTGCCCTATCTATATGGGTACCACCAACCCGTATATTTCTTCACGGCAGAAGTGCCAGTCAGGCAATAGACGGAAAACGACGACGACAAAATGTAAAAAAAACCGCTTAGTTTTGTAATTAATATTTTTTTAAAATATTTATTTCCAGGCAAAATTGAATGATCACATAGCAAGGCATACTAAGCCAGAAGTGATATTGAAGATACCAAAAACTAGAGAAAATGGTCGCAAAAGAAGAAAAGATGTTAACACTATGAGAACTATGTCAGCATTGAAACTGGCTGGCATTGTCAATGATGAAAACATATTTAAGGAGATCAGTGAAGACTTCTCCACAGACAACAATAATTTGTATTATGGCTTACCAGAAACATGATTTTAGTTTTCTAAAGACATATTATTACTACGTATTTGTTTGGATATAGGCACAAAATACGTTTGTTTTTGCGCAACTTGAACGCATTAGTTAATGGTAGTTCCTTGTATGTGTTTATTCTAAAGAACTTAAAACTATGTTAAGGATTTAAAAGTGGAGTCGACATTTGTGTTTTAAAACATGAATTTGAAAATAAAACAAGAATTGTGTACTTAAAGACAATATAAAACTAACTACTAAAGACTCAGTGTTGTCAACGGTTAAAGTAACTCTTAAGCCAGATTCAACAGCAAAAATATTACGGCATACGAAGTAAGATCGTAAGGCATTTTTTTTTAAATTTAGCATTATTTTCGCTGACCGTAAAATTTTCTCAAAAATCTATGAATGCAGTTCAGAATATCTCAAAAAGTTGTGGATAGTCTCCTAGGAACGTTTTCCTATTACTATAACGGTTAAGGTACTTGCCCTTACTGACCCGTCTCAAAAATTCACCTGTATATTGCAGTCAAGTTCACACCATACCCTCCGCTACACCTCGCCTCTTTATTTCATGCTTTTCTGGGGGCCACATTTTTGAGCCAAACACCAATAAGAGACTGTGCTGCTAGATGAGTAGTCCCGGCAGTGCCGGGTCTTTCAGCTCTTTTGACTCTATATAATAAAAAAATGTAAACACACACGGGATTCATCCTTTAAATGTGAACAGAGTAAAGGTGTCACATTATGGCAAGAAAATCTTGGCAGATTCTTCTTTTAGTACAGAATGTAGGAAGCCTTAAGGCGACTATCGACGCCCATACACATCCGCACAACCAGAAATTATGCAGATGCGTTGCCCTCATTTGCTGCAAAACAGTGTGGCACTACCTCTTACTGCACAGCACCACCCTTATTTAAATCGCTTCGAGGGGCACTTTTTCATATATATCGCGAATACTCCTTACCTCTGACCTCCATATTTCAAAGATTAATATGATATAAAGTACTTAAGATTTCGTTAATTAGCTCTTGTATCAGTTATTTATCATTTTCTATTAAACTAAACTTTTCAATATGTTGTATATTGAAAATGGACTTTGTAAACTGATCTGAAAATTGATCTTTAACTATGACATATTATGATTGATCATTTTTGTTAATATTGTTTAATATAATATCCTAGTTTTGTTTATAAGTTTTTTTTTCATGTTTGAGTATATCTTTAATATCAAAGAAGGATTTGTGTTTTCCTAAAGATTACTCTTTATATGAGTTCCTCAACATTTCTTATATAGCTTCGCCGTATGTATAAGACCGCGGAGTAGCTATGTGGCCGGCCCTAGGTCTACCAGAATCTACCAAGCCCTGTGTGTAATTCTACATTATTTTTTCTAGGTGTTTGGTATATAAAATAAAACATATTTATGAACAATTTTTCTTGATACTTATTAAAGCCATTCGAAGCAATATTTTTGTGTTTGCAAAAAGCGCTGAAGTTATCGTCGCGATAATTACACAACCAACTCTGACAATGATGGGTTTTCTTCCCATTCAGCACGACAGTGCTGTTCGTATTTTTCTTTTTATAATTTGAACTTAATTTCACTTTTGTTTTGATTAAAAAAATCGACTTTGAATACCGCACGCAACAAATTCAAAAAAATACTATGAACGAATGCCCATGCTGATCCGAATGACGGAGATAGCTAGCGATTTCCTAATGTATACGGAAAAGAGACTGGTGTAGCACCGTATTCAGTAATACGTTACGGGAAATCCCCTGGATCTGGGTATAGTGTCGTTGTGTGTGTGTGTGTGTTTTTTTTTGCCTTGGTTAAGTATTCAGGCCAAAAAAAACACACACAACGCATTTTGGATTACTATTTTTCAGAATGTTCTAAAATGCCGATTTTTTACTAAAATTACTACTAAATAATTCAACTACTAAATTATCGTTCTCGATGCCTTAAATCTACCAAAAAAGTAGAAATCTACTAAAAGTGGTCACACTGGTCGTGTACCAACTGCCTCTAAAAAGGTTCTGCCTGAAAAGGTTAGTCCATTATTTACTGAGTCTATGAATTTAGTTTATCGTTAAAATTGGAATCAAACGCTCCTGTTGTCTGGTAGTCTCAAGACCCATACAGACTCATAGGAAATCCACCTCTAGAGTCACAGTCAAGTCAACGTTTGTAAAGTAGTAAGAAAAATTAAAAGTTACGAAAGGGTTGACAAATAGAAAAAATAAGTAATTTCAATGATGAAAAGCTTATAGTTTACATAATAACAACATTCATTATGTAAATTCTCATTTTAGACAATTACTTTCAATTGTGTTTTCCCCTGCATCTAGATATGAAAACTATTAATTGTCAATAACACGGATAATAAATAGAAAAATATTTTATAAATGTTTTAATTCCTTTGACTATAAAACAATTATTATTAAAAATCTAGAAACAAGTATCAACTATCAACTGGAAAGTCTGGAATTGACATTCGCGTATACCCGAAAGGGACAGGCATATTTTACAGGGATACCATATTCATAATAACAAGTCTACTTATTTTCTTGAAACAAGTGTATTTAAAATAATAAAAAAACTGGAAAAGGTTGATAGATAACTATAATAGTGGTAGTTAATATAACGCATAGCGCCATAACGTAGCGCGCTATTCATACTCAACGTATAGCGTACACTATATAAATTCCTATTCGGCGCTATAACGTAGCGCCTCGCTACATTAGGTATGTAGCGAGGCGGCTAGCGTAGGCCGTAGTTATAACTTTATAACATTCGAACTACGCCGACGTGCTAGATCGTAGACGCTAGACGTTATAATTTATAGTTTATACGCCAGTCAGCGTCAAGCGCGCGCTCGCGCTAGATGTGTCGTGCGCTATCCCGGACGGCTCACGCGAGTTACGTAATTCTAGTCTTGCGACTACACGTTATAATATAGTCTATAAAATAACGAGCTAGAAAAATATAGTTTATAGTCCATAGCACGTTATCATAAAATAGTTTATTTGCACACCACTAAACTATATGTAAGCATTAGCCCTACCCAAACATTGTAATTTTAGACAGCTGCATTTTTCCGGATTATCGAAAAGGGGCCATCCATAAATTACGTCACACACATGAAAACAGCTGTTCCGAAATTAGTTTAATTTGGTTTAAATTGTTTTTTAATTTCGTTTTATAATTAGTTCACAGTACCTAGTTAAGACTAGGTACTGTGAACTAATTTAAAAAAGGGCACTCAAGATGGCGGATCAAGCACTCACTTACAGCAGTCAGTTTAAAGAAAGGGGCAACTCCTCTTATTTCCTAACTTCATGAGTATTCTCTATATCTAGGAACAAGTATAATATGGAATTGACATTCGCGTATACCCGAAAGGGACAGGCATATTTTACAGGGATACCACATTTATAATAACAAGTCTACTTATTTTCTTGAAACAAGTGAATTAAAAATTAATTAAAACTGGTAAAGGTTGATAGATAACTATAAGCATTAGCCCTAACCAAACATTTATTGTAATTTTAGACAGCTGCATTTTTCCGGATTATCGAAAATATTATGTAATGTTATGTGCCGATTTGAGTTGTAGGCTTAAACCTTTTTTTCGTAGATAGTCCTTCTATATTATTATGTCTATGGTGATAATAATTAATAACTGTGGAATGGCGGGAAGCATCGGGACGCGCGGTTGTGTTTTTTTGGTTTCCCGTTAATTAATTGTTATTTTGTGTTTTGTCCATTTGGAGTGGTTTTCTATAGTGTTTGTTTTAAAAACTTGATCTTTATATATTGTGATTGGTTGGCGAATCTTATGGAGTATCGTTCTGGAGTGGTTTTCTTTGTAGAGCTATTCTGGCGGTTTTCTATAGTGTTTGTTTTAAAAACTTAATCTGTGTAATATATAATGTGATTGTTTGGCGAATATTGTGGTGGACTGCCTTGTGTGGATGGAATGGGGAATGATAGTTGATTGATGGGGGCTAGAGGGGCTAAGCCGCGCTCCTTGGGGTTTCCCGCCATTTCTCCGTATTACAGACCGAATAATTGTATTTTGTATGGCTAATAGCCTAGTAGCTAATGCCTTTAAATGAAAATAATAATAATTAATAACTGTCAACTGATAAAATGTCAACTGTCAAATATAAAAAATAAGAAAGAAATTTTAAACTTTTAATAAAATAGTATTTAGTTTGGTATTTAGTACATAATATTAGATTCTTTAAGTTATTAGTTAGAATCTATTTTTATCTTTATTGTGTACTTAATATTATTTTTCAAACTAAATATTTGTTGATAACATATTTTTTTTGATGGAGTGATAATTTTATTAATCGGCTTTTCGATAGACTCACAGTAAATTATACAAATTTCTTATCTTTTATGTTCGTTTCATCATCTTAGATACAAGGAGTAAAAAATAAATATGGATTTCACTCTTAATGTATTTACACTTAATTGTTGGTTAGTACCCAATACATCAATTAATTCTGTTAATAAAGTACTTTTAATATGTTTTAAATAACTTTCTAATTCATGTTACAGGGGTATTCCACTTGTTTCAAAAAATCGTACGGAAAGAATAAAAGCCATCGCTAATTATCTGATCAAATCTAGTCACAATATTGTATGCTTGCAAGAGATTTGGAGTGAAGTTGATTATTTATATCTGCAGGAAGAATTACGTTGTTGTTTACCATTTTCACATTATTTCTATAGGTATAAACTTAATCTATGGTGGGTCAATCTTCACAACAAAATAACACTCTACTCAAAAGATATTAGCAATGCAGTATGGATTAAGACCTAAAATGCGTAATTATTAATTTAGAAAATTATGCTAAGGATTTTTTCAGCTTTTGCAACCAAAGCAAATTTTTTAATCTTCTTTTATAATTAGTAGTTTAAAATTCTTTATTAAAATATCCTGTTTTAAAGTGAATAACATAAGTATAAATTATGGAGGTGTTAATCTAAAATTTTATTAAATATTAAATTAATTATTATATTTATTACCTTTACTCAAAATCTTTAACTACATATTAATTTAAAAAAACATGAATAATGAAACAAAATTTATATTTTCTCATTAATTGCAGTGGTGTTCTTGGTTCTGGTTTGTGTGTCTTCTCAAAATGGCAAATCCAAGATGTATTTTTTCATCAATGGCCATTAAATGGTTATATTCACAAGATACATCATGGTGATTGGTTTGGCGGCAAAGGTGTGGGCCTCTGTAGAATAAAAATGAACAACTTGCTTATAAATGTTTACTGCACCCATGTAAGTTTAAAAGTATTACCTAAACTTATCATAAAATTTGGAACATTATATTTATTTTATGAGAGTAATGATAAAAAAAATTGGAAACCATTGTTACCTTATCTTAGATTAGATGCTAGGTATATACTATATAATATCATTAAGAAATATGTAAAATATATTTATCATATAAAGTTTGGTCATGACAAGGGCTTTTCATTTAAAGCTGAATCTTCCATCTCCTCTTTTAAGCCATTGATTAGAATCCAATAAGAGTATTCGCACTGAATTGTATTTCTTGTAATTTTTTAAATTCAAAATTGAATTCTCAGTGATCTTTCAGCTCTAAGTAAATTTTTTTTTTCTTTTTTTATGGCATAGTAGGGCAATGAGCAGTCGAAGCCGTTTGACGACTTCCGACGTCCAAACATATCCGCACAACCAAAGATTATGCAGATGCGTTGCCCTCCTTTTCCCTAACCCCCCCGCCAATGGGCCACCGGAAACTCACAAACCGCACGAAACGCGACAGCATAATTGTCACTTGATGCCGTTGTTATGTGAGCGAGAGGTACCACCCCGGTCGTGACTACTACCACTTAGCAGCATGGCACTACCTCTTATATAATATGTAAGAGGTAGTGCCATGCTGCTTTGCAGCCCAATGGGGCTGGCACGACCGGGGTGATCTCGCTCACATAATACCGGGGTGCGATTGAAGTGACAAGTGACAGCATAGCTGTCATTTAGCATTGGCATTTCCTGTGGTTTGTGATTTTCCGGTGGCCCATTGATAGGGGGGGATCTCTGGTTGTGCAGATGTGTATGAGCATCAATAAAGGTCAAAAGGCTTCAACTACTTGTTTTCACTCCTATGCTTTTAAAAAAAATATGTTACTATTATAATTTCAGCTTCATGCTGAATATAATGAAGATGACATGTACTTAGCTCACAGAGTGTTACAAGCTTACTCCACTGCAGAGTTTGTGAACCTGACTAAATCTCCTGCTGATATTTCCATACTCGCTGGTGACCTGAACACTGCTCCTGGAGATTTATCTTTTAGGTAAAATTTTAATCAAGTTGCTATTAATTGTAAAGGTGTTGTAAGGATGTTTTTTTTTAAGAATTACTGCAGGTATTAAACAATCATACCCCCAAATACTCAAATGAATCTCAAATTTAAGACGTACTTAAACTCGTGTTGTCCCTCTTTTTTTCTTTGAATCTGACACATTGTAGCATGAGTTTTAGTACTTCTTAAATTTGAGATTCGTTTGAGTATTTGGGGGATAGTCACCTTATTTAGGCAATAGTTGTTTCATGCTGTTTTTAAACAAAATTCTCCTGGCATGTTTTCTGATCATGATAATATATATTATAGTATTTTAAAATCTGTCGATATACGAGATTTTCTATATGTAGTATAAGTAGCTGATTATTTTTACGTATCTCTTTTGCTGTAACTTTTCAAAAAAATGCCATGACATCCCATTTAATACTAGAACTATAAGAACAATGATATTATATGTATAAAAGAGGTAGATACATCACAAGCGCGCCGAAAATCTAATTAGCCCCTTTTGTCGTAGTCGCTCTCGATGCGAAGACTATATGCACGCGTTTATTGTTGACAGAATTGCTTACAATTTGACATACCTACAGCATTAAAATACCGTTTTATGTTAAACGTAAATGTACTACTTACGGAAGTAAAAAAAAAATAAAGGTATGGAATTAAATACCACAGACCCTATCTGTGGTATTTAATTCCATACCTTTTATTTCATCAATCATGTTATAGTACAGCATTTTATTATAATGAAATAATTTTTTACGGATTTTATCGCGGTTTATTATAAATTTTACAAGCCCGACGTTTCGGATACTTTACAGCAACCATAGTCACGGGAGGACTGAGGTGTCATATGTCCTAATGTTACAAAGTTATTCGAAACTACCCTATGATACATCAATATTTTGGTTATTCCTATCTACGCAGAAAGTGCTAACTGTATCTTTAATCTGTGACATATTATGCTTGGATTTTGATTTTATAATATTAATAAAAATCCCAAGCAGGTGGTAAGAGCCAGCCATCTTCTCTATTGAAATTAGGATGTTTTTTTAATTTCAATAGCCTCACGGATCATCCTTGGTTGGAATCGGTGTTCTTTTGCGAGGCACAAGTCCTCGTTTCCAAGTTTATCAAATCTAATATAATGTCGAGCTTTATCTAGACTATGTTCACAGATGGCAGACTTAGTGTAGCGACGGTGTTTTAAATAAGCTATATGTTCTTTGACGCGAGTGGAAATGTGTGTGTTGCAGATCTGTCGGAACAGTATTTTTTTAATTATTTATGAGCGCATAACATATCTAGACTTATAATATCATAGAATAACAATATATAATATATATTTTTTTTGTTATATTCCAGACTCATAACTGAATTGCCATCACTAACTGACCCCTACTGCGAGAGTAATCCTAATGCTCAAGTGGAAGACTTTCGAGGCACTTGTGATAATATCAACAACAGCTACTCTGATCCGAAAGTTGTGAAATTGTGTCCAGGGGGAAAAAGAATTGACCATATCTTATATCATATGGACTCATCATGGGAGGTATGATAGTTTAAAATGACTAGTTTTTTTTTTTAATGTTAGTTTCATAGTAGTCACAGACAACCTCTGAGGCTCAATAGTTAGCGCGTTGGCGCTCAAGCCGGAGGTAGCGAATCCCGCCAGGGAACAAAGGGTTTTCTGTGTTCCTAAGTCATAGATGTGTATTAAATATTTTTATTGTATAATATAAATCGTAAATATATGTATAGTATAAAAGTATTAAATATAACTTACCACGGACCAGATAAACGTAGTGTAAAAAAGTGTCCATAGATATTATTATTATTGTGTTGTGTCATATATTTGATTATTGATTTAGAAGTAAGAACTTTTTTTTATACCGGGTGTATTTGGAACGCTTGCGAAGATTAAACCCTAACATTGTTACCGACGATTCGAGCCGCCCGGCGTTGAACGCGGTCAAATGGAAGGAGCTCGCCGAGATTCTTAGAGGCTAGTTTAGCATTTCCTTCCAATTGACCACGAAACTGCACATCTCTCGATACGTCGACGCCAAGTACCCCAGTGCTGACTGCGGCGGTTAGGGGAGTGCCTTCAAATCGTAGAGGAACGACGAAGGGTGATTTTTTAGCGGTAAACGCGCAAACTTGTGTCTTGATGGGGTTAAATTGGACCAGCAGGCTAATTACGTATCTTGAAATTACAAGCAACAGGCAAAAATTGCACAATATCTGCCGTCAAAATCATATTTTGTATTACCTATTAGCAACGCGACAGCAACAAGCTCAAATAATTGACCGCAACGCCATCTGCAAAGCGACAGCGACCGAGGAACTAAAAATGCATTTTTTGGTATGTTTGGCTGACGGTTTGGTATTACATAAACTATTTAGCAGCCCGCGACAGCAGATTGAAATGTCAAACAGCGATTTTTTTAACAACAACTAAAGTGGTGTCTGCAAGCCTGTTGCTATTCGTCTGCTTACTTTATAAACTGTTTAAAATACTTGGTTAGTGATCGAAAAAGACTGTTAGAGACATTATAGGCATCACGCCTATAATGTCTCTAACAGTCTTTCTGTTATCTTGTGTGACTCTTATTGAACTTACCCTATTCGATTTTAAGTGGCAGTGTTATTGAAAAAGAAACTATAATTTAAAACAATGGCTCGTGCACTTCTTTTGATGGTTGCATTAGAGGCTGAGGAGATAAGGCAGGAGACCAGGAGCACAGCCTCACTGAGACGTCGACTACGTGAGGAAGCCAAAGCATTCAACTTGTCCGACTGGGAATTTCAATCTCTTAACAGACTTTCAAAGGATTTTAACTTATGAAATTAAATTGAATAAAAAATAAATATATAATATTACTATATAAAAGTCAAGAGTTTTGCGACTTACCAGTAGAATTCCTCTTGACTGCAATTCCAATCTCACAACAATATGAATTCAATCCAGTTCCAGTTCCAATCTGGAGTATATTGGTACTCTTGAACAAATCGAGTTTACGATTGAATTGAAATTGGAATCGACGACCGATGTGATGTGTATAATAAAATATAATAACAAAATAAAATTCAACACAATATGATGTTTTATGTTTTTTTTTAAATTAAAATATGTCTCCAATAATGAATTATTATCTTTTATAATGTACCTAGTTCCTTAAATTAAACCTAAACTTATTTTATAAAGCATTAAACGCCAAATAAATTATACATTCTGGCATAATGTGTATTGCTGTTATAAAAAAATCTTACGTGCAATTTTGAATAGACATCAAATTTCAAAATAGCTCAAAACAAAGTCAACAATAAAAATTAGAAGTCATCTTCTTTCTTAATTTACCAGTAATGCTGGTGCCAAGGCTTTCCAAAATAACACCTCAAGTTCTGACAGACCACATACAAATTATTATTGTTATGTATTTTAGTGATTGGTCTTATTGAAAATGAGGTATTTTACTCATAAAAATAGGCTTAATTTGTTTACAAAATACTGTGATTTATTTAAATATTGCTACCTTGGGTTAAAAGATAATAAAAGACTGATTGTTACTAAGTATTTTAGTACTTATTTTTATAATACCGTGATTGTAGGTATGATTACCATATCAATAAATGACCAAAAATTTAATATACACAGGGAAATAAAAACTGTGTTACATTTAAATATTAGAAGCTAAATATTGTATTTATTTAAATATTGCTACCTTAGGTTAAAAGAGAATAAAAGGGTTATTGTTAAGTATTTTAGTTACTTACTTATTTTTATAAATACTGTGATTGTAATATTGATTATATCAATCAATGACCAAAAATATAGATAGTTAAAAATAACAAATAATAGTTTAACAAGAGTTTAATGAAAACATTAAAAACACTTCGCAGCCTATTATAGCTCACGCACACTAACTCTGGAAGTTCCTGCCTACTTGTTTCCTGGGTGCTGTCTGTGCTACTGAAGTAAGTGGTATGGTATCCTCACTGTCTTTTTGACTCAAGCTTGCTTCATTACAAATGTTGTGTAAAACACAACAAGCATTTATAATTCTAATAACTGTGTCCGGATGATAGTGAAGGACCCTGTGGCCTAGGAGACATCGCCACCTATACTTCAGGACACCCATAGTATGCTTTACTATATAGTGTGCCACACAATTAAATTTGGTGTAGTGTTCTTCAGGTGAGCCAGCCAGAGCATCCAAATATGTTTCATCACAATAGTTCTTTGGGCATAGCCCGAGTCTCCTAAAACATAATAAATAATTATTGCATTATAATATTCATGTATGAAACAAATGCTCACTTTATTATGATTTTAACTTAGACTTAACAAGTGATTAAACAACTTCCCCAAAATTTAAAAAGGAAAGAACACATTCTAAGATTCCTTTACAATTTTTATGTTATTTGCCAATTTAAAGGTATTATGACTTCTTATACTGTGGTAATACTAAAAGAATATATCTATTAACATATATAATTAATTTGTTTAAATTGTAATATATATTATATCAATATAACACCTATATACAATTTAAAGGTATTTACTAATAAAACAAAAGGCATTATTAAAACTAAATTATACAATTACAGAATCCAAGAGTCAACTTACAATTAAAACATTTCTTAAGTGAAATCCTTTTCTATTATAAAACCTCTCATTTTGGGCTGGACGTATGAGAGCCATATGAGTACCAACAATAGCACTTACTATAGATGTCATATGGAAGTTTTCATAAAATCTGAAATGAATGCAAATATTATTATGTAGCTCAATAAGTCAAATAGATTATTATAATTAGCACTTATTTGATTTATATTAATAGATAGGTATCACATAATATGAAGAACAATGTAGAACCAATCAATAATAAAATAATTTGAGATATATTTTTTAAGTATCCTAAGTACATATGCATTGAACTATTATTACTGTAGTAATTACAACTCACTGTACATATGCCGTAAATAAAGAGAAAAGATGAACTATAGAAGAGGTTAGATTAATTATAGATATTTCTATTGACATACCTTATAACCCGCAGATACTAGATAGTAGATACAAATCCAAATCGCTATGAATAACTTCAAAGCTCCTTGCTGAGGCGATAATATCTCTTAAACTCCTCATCACTCATGGTGAATGCATTATTGGTTACATTTAGTTACTTTAGATTTCACTGTAATTGTGCGCTATTGTAGCATATTTTCGATCCCAATCCTAAATTTCGATAGGATCGAGTGTCAAGAGTAGGCCGGCAGATCACAGAATAATATTAGTAATTAGTTATTACATACCTATGTATGTACCCTATTTAGTATTTACATTAAAAGTATTTGAAGTGTGTTAAGTGTTTGACGTTTTGTAGTTCCATCGATTGCTACCTGGCTGCTGGTGGCGCTAGTAAAAGTGCATTAGCGGCTAGTGAGCAGATAGCAGACGATAAACTTAGATAATACGTTTCTTTTTGCAACCTCTCGACCGGTCGCTGTCGCTCTGCTGTTGCTTTGCTGAATTGCTTTGTTGAATTACGTATTTCAAAGCAACCATTGTCCCCATTCCGAGACTTTGGTCAACAGAAACTCGATTTCAGACACAAGTTTGTTCCGACACTCATCGACTTGTTCCCGAGAAATATTGGAACGGGCAGTGTATAAGGCATCTCCAGTGCTGTCATCCGCATAACAATGAATGCCGCTGGATTGCAGCATATCATTGATATTCAGAAGAAACAAGGTTGGAGATAATACACAGCCTTGCGGAACACCAGCATTAACAGACTTGAGGTCCGAGCATGCACCGTCAACAACTTAACTGTGAACATTTTGAAAAAAGTAGCTTCATAATTATTGAAATCAAGTGTAAGATTATAAGAAACAGAGGGCTGTTTATTTTAAATAGGAATTTATATCAAAACTTTTCCACAATGTGTCGTTCGAAAAATGAAAAAAAAAATTTTTTTTTTTAAATCTAAGTAATAATTTATTTTCTTTGTGAAATAAAATAATATCCGTCTTACCTTGGTAGGTACCTACTATTCGAATTATAATAAATGTCTACATTCGCAAATTATTTTAGGCAGAGGTAATAAAATTTGGAAATCCGCTAGAAGATCGAGTTCCCGGCGAGACGTTTTCGTATTCCGACCACAACGCCGTCTTCCTAGAACTGAAGGTGAAGCCTTCTGTTTCCAAATCTAAACGCCAGACCAGCACCGATACACAATATCATGAAACAATCAACGCAACTATTAAAGTGTGCAAAGAAGCTACGGTGACAATAGCAAAATCCCAAAAGCTCTTCCTTACAACCGGAGGGCTCATATTCATATTCCTTCTCGGATCAGTTGGGGCTTGGCCCAACAATTTGTTCTCCGATGTGCTCAAAATCATTATGACCGGTGTATCCTTTTATTATGTGATAATGGGAACTATTTGGAATAGAATCGAAATGAATAGCCTGAAAGCGGGTTTGACTGCGCTTGAAAATCTAAACAAATGTAGAAGAGGCGTGGAAGATGTGAAGTGAGTGTGTGGACTGTGGTCCAAGTTGAACTTTGTATCTTCCATTTGTTATGTTATTGCTGTTATTATTGTATGACTTAATTTTATATAGGATATTTAAAGTGGACATATCATATTAATGTTGTTATCATTTTCGACATGTATGCCTCGAAGATTTCAGAAAGTACCTATTGCTCTTTCACTTATTAGATAGAATTTAAAAATTCATCATAGCTCTAATCGATTAAGCTTTTGTATAAATATACATTAAAATATTATATTTTCTTAGAATTAAAACGCAATTTAATGATGTTAAATGAAATTATTGTCCACATAGTTATAATTTTTTAAGACATTGACAAGAAATTGTGGTCTTTAACTTAGTTAATATTCACAAGAAGTACCTGCTATATACACTGCATTCCAGTAAATAAGTAACATTTTATTCAACTATAAATAGTTTTGAAAAAAAAATTCAAAATGCCGAATCACGAATGATACAGCACAATCAGACATGTAACTTGACTGAAGTTGGCTACGAGTCATATTGTAATTTGTAACGTATTTGTCTATGCAAAATGTATCCTAGATAAATTCTTCATACTCTAGCATTACTGGAGATGTTTTCTAGCCTTTAAAATTGACGCATATCATTTTTTTATGTATCTTATAACTTTTTATCATTAATACTTGTTTTATAGAACAGATTCCTATTTATTGTAATGTTTATTAGTCGTTTTTTTGCGTTTTTTGTTCGTTTTGTGGTTGGATGGTGTTCGGATAACGAAAGCAACATTACCTGTGACCGGTGATTGATACGTATGCTTTATGACAGACTTTCATGGCTTATGTATTAATAGTATAATTATTGTGATTTTATAATATGTATATGTAAATAATAATCAATTTTATATGAAAAGCAGTATTCCTGGAAATTCTTAATTATTTAATGTTATGCAATAAGAATATAATAATTGACCTAAGTAATAAATATTTTAAGATAAGATGTCTTTTATTTTATGACATATCTCTGACTTATAGACTAAATGATCTGTCCGACCAGTTTCAACCATGGCGACCACTTAAGACTCCTAGCCGGGAATTTGGAAAATTTAGTAAAAGTAGCAGTACATGTAAATAAAACGAAATTTCTAGAAATTATGAAACTTTATTTACGAAACTTAACAATATAGTAAATCTGTATCACATTATATTTTAATCGACTCTGAAAGTGCAGACATCTATGGCTAATTATATAATAGGTCGATTATACCTATTTACAAATAAATTTCATCTCACATGAACCATAAATAAATAATCATTTTTATATTATGTATTATTATTAAAAAAATTAAATAAAATAATTATATCTCTACATATAATCATTATAGCATATTATTGTGATTATATAATCGTAAAAATTATTAAATAAAACTATTATTTATAATAATCTAGTAGATTCATTTGATATATTATAATTGTGATGAGTTATTAATAAACATTTTTCAAAATAGCTAATTGTAATCCTCCAGCATAGTGTACTTGTACTACAAAAGATTTACAAAAATAATTCAATGGAATCGAATCCTACAGCTATTTAGTCAATTCACAAAGTCAAGGCTATTAATCTATTGTAGAATTAATCTCTTATGAACATATCAAAATCCTGTCAACTATCAATTAAGTACTGCCTGAATACATCAAGTTAATACAATTAGAAATTCATAATGTACCGAATATTTTTATTATTATATGAATGTAATACATAGAATTTATAATCACGTTGTATATTAAGGTTCAACTAGTCGATGCCGCGAACTCTAACAAAATGATTGCTATTTCACCTGACACAAGGCGCGAACATGCGTGCTAGAATGAAATGCACAATGATTCATTCCGAAAATGTCCTTTTAGCAAAACAGTTATTATAGAAAAACTAATTAGTGTAACTTTTCAAATTTTTTTTCATCTTTTGAATAACTAAACTATATCTGTACGGGCTTCATTTTTGAGCTTTCGTGCTCGGTATACTATTTATTTACGCCCAAAGTTGGGCTAAAATCAGTGTTCAAATACGAAAGTTTAGAAGCTTGTATTTTTTAAATGTATATTTTTTTACGATTTTGGGTACATACACACATAGATAACGACGAGATCAATTTATATTATACTTAGTTTTTATGGTCAACGTCAAACATTGTAGTAATTACTGTTCTGCGTTTGTATGGAAAGATGAGCGACTTGTGTAACCTTAACTCTAATCCATAGACAAGTAAATAAATGTTCACATAAAGCAATGTTCATTGATTCTATTTAAATATTTTATACTATTTTATCCAGGTAGTAAACTTAAATATCGGATAAAGTAACCCAAAATTTGAACATATTTTAATGACCTCAATCCTACTAACTAATATAGGACGTATTATACTTCAGCTGACGACAAATAAAGTTATACCTCCAAAAAAATTTAATCAGAAAAAAGTGGTGCGTCAAGTACACAGATAACAACGTATAATCCCCGCGAATTGCCAATGAGGGTTATTATTTAAAGGTCGGGACACCAGCGAGGCCAGACAAATGATCAGTCCTCATTACCGGGACCATTTCACCCAAATCGCCAATGAGGGTTAGTATAAGCTTAAGTTCAAGTTTGTGGGGTCACCCTCGTCCCCCGGCGGCATTCTTGGAGAAAGGTGTTCAACAGGGTTTTTGTCCCGTATCTCGTAAACAAAAATAACTGGATTTTTTTAACAAATTATCTTTTGGGCGATATAACTTTTTTTCTGGTCATTTTATAATAAAATGACATCAGAATAATCTTACAGAAGGTCAACTTAACAAATAACAACGCGTACTCGCAGGCCAGTGATGCTAACGATAGTGTTCACTGACGCGTTCGGTTATGTCATCAAAATGGCGACCAGGCGCATTAGCATTTGCCATTTTGCAATTTGCGGGGATTATAATGCGCCGCACTTACGTACATACACATACTACGAGTTGAGTACTATACGTCGGATATACGCCTTATCCAACTTAATATAGAACTAAAATAGCATATTCATAAGACAGTATACAAATAATCTATACAGTGTATGTACATATTCTCTTGGATAAGCTCTAAACTAAGCATTTAATATATTTTTATACCCGCTAATACTCAATTTTTATTAGAATATTGATATATGTACATACTAATATCACAAATGATTATTTGCACTTAAATGAGAATGGAAAGTTCACACGTTCGGATTAGAGTCGTCAGTATTGTTTAATAACGGTTCGACTTCAGAGTTCACTGTTACCGTGTTTTCCAGGGACCCATAGACCGATGGTCGTATGTCGACGGGGGGAGGTTCCGTGGCTTCTACCGTGAGGTTGGGGGCGGAGCTTGAGGGTACTGCCTCATTCACCAACCTCGAGCTCTCGTCGTAGCCTCGTGCCATATGGTACATGGACTTACCGCGCAATCGTCTGCTGAACGAACTTCCTGTAATTCATAAATTGATTTTAGGTTTCTCAAAGTGACAAAACAGAACCTTTAAAGGATCCCAGGCATTTCAGGATAACATGTACAATTTGTTAGTGTTTGAAAAGATGGTTCAACTGAGTGTGTTTCGCCGGTTCTTCTTAGTGGGGTCACCTTGAAACCTTAGAAGATTCAATTGACATTAAAAAAGATGCTTTGTTGGTATTATGTGTTTTGATTTGATTTTATTTTAATTTAATCACTTTATTGTCTTTTATTTGTCATAATAAATTCAAATCTATAGCCCTCTAACTATATAACCTTCCTATTAAGTAATATAGAAACATGAAATTTGAGAAGCTAACAGGCAAAAAAACAAAATCAAATTTTAAAACCGTTAATTTGTTGAATTACACAAAAAATACACTTTTACCGTACTTTGAGCACCAGTCAGATTGTGTATATAAATTATGGAAAATATTCGAAAAAACCAAGATCTTAGGTCCAATTTTTTAGTGTAGACATACAAAAACAACATACCGACAACACCAAGATGTTCTGATATATCACGCTTCACATCCGAGACATCCCACATGGCCAGGAAAGACCCCAGGCAAGATGGAGACGGGTCCAAAGGCGACACAAATGGCTTGTAAGAGAAGCTGTAGTGATGTGCAATGGCCGCTATGAACATCTCTATACAAATGAGGAAGTCCTGAAAAATAAGTCAAACATATGGACTGGATTCACTATACTGTGATCATCAAGCGAAACCAGGAGGCCGTTAGGTTGCAGGTTGGCGGGGGGCAACCCCCCACTTTTACAAACCAAAAGTAAGCCAAATGGGCTCACACTAATCCGATGTAGTATTAGGGCCTTCGCGCCGTTAGCATAGATCCATCCGAAAAAAAAACAAGCTAAAACTAATATACATATTAGAATCAAATTGTTTTTTATTAGATTAACATACTGGCATGCGAGCCGCCACATGGTAAGATCTGAACATTGTTTAATATCAACGAGTTCACCTGCTACTATAGAAGTACTATATGACCTAGACAACTCATTAATGCGTACTACGAGATACGAAATTATAGGTCTCTGTGCCAGTAATTACACTGCTAGTTTTTACGTAGGCTTTTGCTTCACAAAAGAAATGATGGGATGGTGATACACCGATGGGTATCCATCAAAAAGTGCTTTCCCCCAAATTATTGCATCCCACCTATAAGTACATAGAACAGAGAAGGTAAGGTGCATGAGAATTAGACTGAGTCAGGGTAAGTTTGAAAACTCAGACCAATTACTTCAAACATCACTTTCCTATCTAAGCAATCATGGAAATATTCCATTTTATAAATGATCTTATCTATTGACAAAGGTATGAAAGGAAATCATATTATTGGATATTTGTGAGGAAATGGAAAAAAGCATCCACCAGGCAGTATACAGCTATAAATAAAAGTTAAGGGTATGCAAGGCAAAACAAGTCAATAATAAAACTAAACTCATCAACTCAAACAAATACATAATCAATATTATTTTATTATTAAACAACATATACCTGCAGTTTGGAAGATATGATTTTTATCTTATTGTTATCAGTTATATCAAAAATTGTTGATATAACACCACAATACACCAAAATATTGATAATCACTCCTTGGCTGTAATAAATAAACATATTAACATGATAGTTTGCAATTCAAACACTTATTACATTCATAGTCAAAACAATAGTTAATATAATACATTAAAGGTAATTAATATGTGAATAAACACTTACAAAAATGAGAAGAAGACGACTGCTTTTATACATAGAAACTTTCCGATAGGCTTCATTGGTTTGAGTTCAGTTCTATTAGCTTTGTAGAACAGAACCAAACAATACATTGCCACAAACTGTGACAAATTGTTTATTGCTATCATATATGGAAAGGCAACATTGGGGCTGAAGTCACTCTCCCCGTATACACCTGCTAAATCACAAATCATAGAAATAACTGTTGTTATCGGCCGCACCAATGTGTATTGCAAAATACCATGTTTGCAGTTGTGTACAAATTCACTGAAATCACAAATAATTGTAACAAGCATTTCTTTTGTTTTTATTCTTTTTAACACAAAACATATAATGAAATAGATCATTAACAGTACAAATGTTGTGTTTGTAAAATAAACCACTCTTCGTCAAATTTTAGTATTTACATTTTTACTTCACAACTCACTACAATTACATAGGCACTTTTATATTTATCATTCATATATCAGACAAATGCAAAACTATTGTCTATTATTATTATGATATATACATAAGTTTTACACCTAGGACTAAACCTCACACATATTATTGTCTCATTATTTAGAGATACACAATACTAACATAAATTACAACGTACCTTCCCATTTCCCAAGGGGTCAAACAACACAGTGGGAATATATGATACACTTGAGGCTTGGTCTCCAAAACGGCTTCTAGGTCCTGGCCCTCATTCAAGTAGTTCAAGAGATACTTCATAAAATTGTAAATCACATAGGCCTCATAGCATTCCCTCAATGAATCCATGTAAATAGATTGCTCAGGAAACTCTAAGCCTAACCAGGCATTGAGGGCATAAATTGGCACCATCCATAATATTCTATAAAAATAAATCTTAAACATATTACTTATATATAATATTTCAAATTTAAAATAAACCATAATAAGTTTTTTTTTTCATATTTAAAAATGGAACAGTATCAATTGTTTGTACCTTATAATGTGCTTCTGCAACGAAGGCTTAGTATAATGAACAACATGTTGAGTTATTTGCCATATTGATATTGGTAGAGCAAGCAACACAAAGCCTCCAGCAACCAAACTACCCTGGTCAGACTTAGTAAATCCATTTCTTATTGAATGTAATATCAGTAGGGGCACCAAAATAATGACAAGTAAGACATATGTCGTGATAAAAAAGGGCCGAATCCATAATCTCCATTGGCTAAAAAAGGTCCAAAAGGGTCGGGCACACATTTCTCCAATAATATTTTCGTATTTTTATACTTTAAAATAAATATCCACAAGTGTAATGCTAATTTTCACCATTAGCGACCAGTGATTCATTTGGAATCTCCGTTAAATTGTGTGTATCATCGGATATAATGTATCGTAAGCGCCGACGAACACGTTAAAACACCTTATTCCTTAACATTAACATAATAAAATATAATAACTTATTTATTCCTATGTCTTATGACGAAATCAAAGTGAACTGTGAAACTAGTTAAACAACAGTCTTTTAATTAGATTTGTAATTTTTATCGTGTTTTGATTTTTGAACATGAACACTTTATTAATTGTCAATGTCAATAGTTTTTTTTTCATTATTTATTTTAGGCAATGAAATCATAATCTTTTTTGAATGTAATATTGTATTTAGTGTTATTCAAAAATACCATTTAATTTGAGCATTTAATATTTATTGCATATGCCTGGTGTTTTTTGAGGTAGGCCTATGTTCAGCAGTGGATGGATAGGGGCTGATGATGATAATGATGATTTATTGCTTTAAAAACAAGGCAAAAGAGTTAGTGATTAAAACTTTTGAGGTTTTTAATTTATGTATGTATGTACATACATAAAATTTATATTAAAAAATATTTACACACTATTGATATACATAATGAATAATATTCTTTTTACACACACGACGTTGTTCTTAATTATGTTGCAATTTTCATATACAAGTATTTTCAACAAGCACAATTTGTTTAAAAATATTATTTTTAGATTTTTTAATTATACCTATTACATAGAATAATTATAACCCCATTTATTAGAACTTTATAGTATTTTTTAAATTAATTTTGTTTCGTTCTTAACTTTATTATTTTTAAATAAAATGCAATTATACTATATAACAAATATTTAAATAGAGGATAGTGTATAGAATTCTTAAAAGTTGCAAACCAAATGTGAATCAGGCAACCCACACCTGGCAATCCATCATAGATGAGCGTAGTGTAGATAATAAGAATTAAGAATGGGTTTAGGTTTAATAAAATGTCAGTGATTTCCTTTTAGAAATTTCTAAACTCTTGTGATAAAATATTTAGTGTTACATTTTATTACGTGCCCCAATAACCTTAGGTAATGGTGGGGACCCACTTATTTGTGCATTTACAGTTATTCGCGTAACACGTATTTTGTGCATAGAGTTCAAGCGTTGAATTAGGCCACATAGCGATCTCTCCCTAAAATACCGCTGTTCTGGTTGTCGACGTATCAAGACGAGCTATCGTGAGTGTGAAGAATTTTAATTCATTACACAAATATTGTGAATCTTATTTTTGTTCTTTTTAAGTTTTGCGGGATGTGTATAGGATACAACAGATAACGTCTATAAATAGTCTAATCGCAAGTCGATAATTCGTGTTTTCGTAAATAGGTCACCTCGCCATTCTTTCGTAAAAGTTGATATCGTGTGAATATGATGTGTGCCACGATTAAATAAGATTTTGTGTTTATTGTATATTTTATTGTTTCTTCAATTTGTGTTTTAGTCGTGTAAGGCGGGAAAGTGATGATCGAAAAGGCCGCGACCTAATGTGATGTCATCAAAAGGGGAAACAGAGGCCGACTCTGGCACCGTATCACCAAATTTACCCGTAGCAGTTACTGTTAAAAATGAACCGGTGAGTATGCCTTGTGATAATTGTTTTTAAATGATTTATAGTAAGTTTTACTACACATTACATGTTTGGTTAGTAAAACTTGGTATTCCAGGTTATAAATAATTGTGACGAATTAATTTTTAATTTTTCGTGTAAACTATGTGTAGTATTTAAATGAAATACTAGAATTGTAAACAAATGTTAAGATTACCAATCAGCTGTTACATGTTATCACTACTTGATAGGTGTGAAGTTGGGCCTTGTTAATGAAAGATATGCACACTATGATTTCTTGAATTATAAACACAGTGGCTTGTTAAAATTTCAAAACAGTTAAGTTATTAATCTTAAAAAAGATAACTTAAAAATATATATACAGAATAAATAATGCAAAATGTTCCATAGTATTGTAAAATTTACATATCCTGATATTTATACATAACTCAAGGCTATCAAAAGTATTTTTATTCAAATGGAATAAATAATGTTAGCATATTCTACCATTTTTGTTTGCAAAATAAGATTCTTTTGTCTGTTTTGACAAAAATTATGTCTAATCCATGAAATCCCTTGACTTTATGTGCAATGTTAAGTTAAAATTAATTAAGGAATATTAGTGCCATATTAAGTTTACTTACAACAAAATAATATGTAATAATAATTTTTGGTTAAAACCACAAGTTCCCGGTATCTGGTATTAGAAATACCTACCTTATAAAGTCTAATATTCATAGATTCATTATTGCTTTAAATGAACTATAAATTTAAGATAACATCATCCAACCTATTTGGAGATAAACTTTCTACCATTTCCCCAAAAATTGAAATTTGCTTAGTACAAATAATATTTTAATTTAAACAGACAATATATTTGTAATCAACTTACAATTCTTATATTATATTTTAACCTCCTTCACCTTTATTGTAGTTAAAGCAAAAAATTATAAACTTCACAAGCTAATCTATGTGATAGTTCTACATTTCCTTTTCCAATTTCAAATCTTTTATATACTAATATATTTGCAATTTTTTGTATGCTTATGGGATTTGAATCATCAAGAATAGACACATAGACACTCAAAACATAGGCAGGAAATTGAGATAGAGAAATAGAAATAGAAGATAGAAATTTTACTATTAAACATAATAATACTCTTTATATATGCAGCTGTTTTAAAATTATATATATTGTATAATTTAACATTCGTCATAATCAGGCTGTAACCATCCACTGGTGGACATAGGCAATGTCTACCGAGGAATCCCTTATTACTTGTATCCAATTTGGAACGGCAACTGCAATAATATAATCCTTATATTGGTTCAACAAACCCTCTATCTGTGGGCCCCTACCATAGGAGCTTATGGGTCATTATCAGCTATCGGTTCTTTAGTGTATGTGACTGTCACTTCAAAGTAGATACTGCATGATGTATGCTTACAATAGATAATTATACAATAATCAAAATTTACAAACTTTAAATTTCAGACCCCAACGGCAAGCAAAGAGACTCCCAAAAGGGGAAGTGGTACATTACTAAAATGTACCACATGTAACAGCTTCAGCACATTAAGTAGTCGAGCTTTAACAACACACATGGCACAGTGTTCACCAGACAACAACAATGTGGCAACTGCACAAAATAATACGGATGCGCGGCCACACAGAAAATTATTTGAATGTGATGTTTGTAATATGAAGTTTTCAAATGGTGCTAATATGCGTCGTCACAAAATGCGCCACACTGGCGTTAAACCATATGAGTGCCGTGTGTGCCAGAAAAGATTTTTTAGAAAGGATCACTTGGCGGAACACTTTACGACACATACAAAGAGCTTGCCGTATCATTGCCCCATTTGTAACAGAGGTTTCCAGAGACAGATTGCCATGCGTGCACATTTTCAAAATGAACATGTTGGCCAACATGACCTTGTAAAAACTTGCCCACTATGTAGTTATCGTGCCCCTACAATGAAAAGTCTCAGGGTGCACTTCTTTAACAGGTAAAAATGCAATTTCTTTATACTTCAATCAAAATTTATATGCTAGTCATTGTTTCATTCATTCATTCTTTTCAATACCTGTAATCTTTAAAGATCTATGATCATTTAAGAAATATTTTAAGGAAAATCTATGACACTAGGTAAATAATTGATTGTTAACGTCAATTCTGCTGATAATATATATAGTGCGATATCCTATGATATTATCAATAAAAGTATATACTGTTAATGTGTAACATTATTTTATGTTTAAAAATTTAATTTTATTTGAACCAGACTATAGATGTGACTTGTTTTTCAGTAGTCATGCTGCTTTTTTAGTTACTTTTTCACATACTAAGCATTGATCAGGTTTTAATTAAATTTGACTAGGCAATAGACTTTTTTGATGATGGGTAGTATAATATAATTTAGTTATTGTTTTACATAGTATTGGTAATATTTACAAAGCTTTTTTTTTTGTGAGTTGTGACATTTTTTTTTTGTACTCTATTTATCTGTATACCAATGTGTGTATGTGAGTGTGAATAAACTTTATTATTATCATTATATATCTATATGTAATAATTATTAGCCCTTACATGAGAATTATCTTGTATTTAATATTTTTGTCTGATTTTCCTCTATTATGCCTATAATTTTTATGGTTGGTTTAGTGTCCTATCTGAGTGTATTCTCAGATAGGTGGGATTCTCTCCTGTGGAGTTGGGTGCAACTCCACTGTAGAATATAAAATATCTAAATATTATAAAAACTCTAACACTAGTATATAAGCTATGATTGTTACTAACTCGATATGGAATTCTCTGAAAATTATTATTAGTTCCCATTGATTCAAGGGTATAACATACAATCTTCAAATTGGTTAATTCATTCAAACATCTCATCTTCCTCAAAGCTTTAAAATTAGGCAATAGTGATATAACAGTAATGCCAAAATTATAGTTCAATTTAAAAACTATCCAATTATTTTATTAATTGCCTATCCAATTATCGTAAAAAAAAGATAATGTGAAATGTTTATATTTTTAAAATGTTTATGATTTTTCACAGGCATGGAATTGATTTGGATAACCCTGGTCCAGGTAACAACTCTGTTTCCCTTCTCGCCGCTGGCATCGCTAATGCTGCATATGCTGATGGTATGGACCCGAGTGCAATAAGTGCTTTGGGAGCTTTAGGTTCCGGTCTGTCAGTGTCTGTGGCTGCTGCCTATTCTGATAGTGGTGATAGTAATGGAGAACGTTCAGTAGACAATGCCACACCACCTATGCACTACCTAACCCCACATGTTGAAATATCTATGGCCGACAACAATGAAACATTTTCACCAGGACAAAATAACCACGGTAATTACTTTTTATCCATACATTATTTTTTATAACATAGGAGGGCAAACAAGCAGTTGAAGCCATTGACTTCAATCTTTGTATTTTTTTTATTTAACTGTATCTAAGAATTATGGTATTTGTAAAAACATGCCACTTTTTCAAAGCATTATTAAAAAATGAGAGTTGTTGACAACTTTTAGAATGAACTAAAAAGTTCAACTTTTGATGATGGAAAAATATTAAATTATCCCCGTTTTTTTTTTTCACAGAATCACGAATGAATGGTGAGGGATCGAATTCTCCGCAGTCAGGTGACAGTGCAATACCCAGCAGTTCTCTCTCCACCGGCCTGCCTACCAACATCACGCCATCTATAACGCTTATACCCATCAAACAGGTAATAATCATTTTCTTTTATACACCATATTATAAGTACATAAGTTGAGATGTATTTGTTCATTAACTCCGGACGCAAAAATATTGGTGTTCAAGTTTGAACGCTATGTGTGTCCGTTTTTGGTACTGTATGTCTTAAATGGGTGCACCTATGAATTTTAAAAATAAAAATAGGTTTTCTAGTTGTAGATCTTAGACATATTTTATCAAAATCGGTTTCAAGGTCACATTTTGTTATGTTAGTGTGTCAGGGGCTTTTTTTTTTTTTTTTTTTTTAATTAATTAGAGCATTAGAATTATACGTAGCACTAAAATGAAATCCTTCTTTATGCATTTAAAATATTAGATAACTGTTTCAAAATAATTACAATATTAAACATTTATTTAGCTCTTTAAACTGGGTGAGAGATCTGATCTTTGTTATAGTATGTCTCTCAACTCAGTGTGCCTGTTGGCAAAAGCCTCCTCCAGTAGCTTCCAATGTTTACGGTCTTGAGCAACTCTTCTCCATTTGGATCCCGCCGTAAGTGTAAGCTCATCCTCCCAGCGCGCTTGTTGTCGTCCTCTACGTCTTTTGCCATCTCGAGGGTACCACTGTGTGATAATTTGGCTCCACTTTTCCTGTTTGGATCTCAACATATGGCCTGTCCATCTCCATTTTTGGAGATCTATTCTATGCAGAATGTCGGTTAGTTTCGTTTTCAAAAATGAAACGAAACACTATTAAACATACACAATACATAATATTTTATTTGAATAATGAAGAACTGAAAATATTAGGTTGGCAACTAAGTGAGTGCGGATTTTGTTGATAGATGGATTTTACACTTTCTTTCGTTTTGTTAACGTGGTCAAAGCATCTAACCTATAATTGATTGGATTTCTTCCTTTAATTTAGTAAAAAATATATCGATTTATATATAATTTATTTCTTTAAGAATGCATCGCAAGCACAAAATAAGTTATGTTGTCATGTATGGAAATGAAGCCTTGAAAGAAAGGTGGTGCTAAAATTTCATTCTGGTGATTTTTCACTGAAAAATGCTTGCTTCAGTTGAAGTTGATGAGATCCTTAAGAAGGCCATTATCGATATAGATCGTCATAGCACAACACGTGATATTTCGCAGAAGTTCAATGTATCGTAGGTATATATGTATCAAAAGCGGTCGGTATTTTCAAATAGTAAGGGTGTCAAGTGTTTCAAACATGATAATGCAAAGCTCCACACGTCTTTGGTCACTCGCCAAACATTTTTGCAACTGCGTTGGGATGTCTTGTTACATCCGCTATAAAGCCCTGATCTTGCGCCTTCAGACTACCATTTGTTTAGTTTCATGCATTACCATTTAAATGGTAAAATTTGTAATAACGCTGATGATGTCAGATCACATTTAATTCAGTTTTTTGATAGCAAAGATCAGATTTAGGTGAACATGGAATTTTGACACTGCCAGAACGATGAAAAAAGATCACTGACGTGGACGGACAGTATCTAATTGAATAAACTTATTATATATTTTGAAAGATTTTATTTTTATTTTCCTTCTTATTTGAAATCCGCAATCACTTAGTTGGCCAATTCAAAAGTTTTGTTTTGCAAAGTATACAGTTTTGACTAATAATGTTAATGATGAATGTTATGATTACGAATATAAGACTATGCGCGTTACTTAGTACTCATAAGACTCTAGTTATTATCACTGACCTTGAGGGACTACGTTATGAAACCACTTTTTACGGTTTACTCGCGGTTAGTTAGTTAGATTTCGTTCTTAAGTTAAGTTCGTTACGAGGATTAACATCGAATATATTTATTAAACTAATAATGAAATAAAAATTGAAAATTTTTGGTCACCTTAACTATCTATAGATTTCTGTGTACAATTTTTATAGATGTTTTATTTATATTGTGAGTGTGATTACTGAAGTTAAGAGCTTAGAACTTGGGCAAGTTTTTGAATACATTCAAGGCATCCTATTGGTTATATGTGTAAATGTATATTTAAAATGTGTATATTCATTATATTATGCTACTTAAAAAACTAATTTTCCTAATAAAGGACAAGAACATGTATATTACATGTAAAGCAAACATTTATGCTAGGATATAAATAAATAACGTAATGTTAACGTACAATGGATAATAAAAATGATACCATTAGCTGCCTACTAAAAGTTGATACATTGTTGTGGCCAAAACATTATTGGCTCTATCTACAAAGCTGTTCTAGCACATAGTTGGTTTCTATTATTTTTTCCCACATACATGGTCTACGGTGTATAGTCTAAGTATATAATTATACAAAATATTGTTCGTCAAAAATTATATAAATGAGATTTTATGCCTATATACAGGTTGATAACTTACATTGAAATATTGAATAAGAGAACAATAGTGTAGAGACGAGAGATTGTCCTGTGTGTAAAGTTTATACCTGATTTCAGGATGTTCATATTTTTGTGTCTCCTACAAGATTACATACTTCCTAACTCAATACCAAAGAGTAATAAAGTTGTAATAGCCGCCATAGAACATTGGCAGAACTTTCCTGGCAGTGTAAAATGGCACAATCAATTACCATCTTATATCTCAGGACAGGCAACGCTTTAACAAGTCACTTGAGTCTAGTACAAAAGCTAGTACTCGTTGATGTCCATGAATAATGTTAACAATTACTGACAGGTGGCTCGGGTTGTCCAATAAGCTAAAGTCTTAATATCTAATTGTGAGCTTTCAAAGGATGCTGAGGTGTTTTGATGTGAACCGTCAGGAAAGCCGAAGACTTAATTAGCTTTGTCGTTAGCCTTATGATGCTGAGGTTTTTTTTTATGTGAACCTCCAGGAACCGATCGCACAAGAGGAGTCCGGTGCGGACCGGGAAGGCGAGACGAACGGGGACAAGCGAGACGTCAGCTCGAGCTTGTCGTCGCTCATCAAAGTGTCGCCGCTAAAGAGCCTGTTGCGAGAGGACCTGCGCCGGCGCATCTCGGCGCGCGGACGTAACCGCGGCTCCAATGTAAGTTATACTGTATCGAGGCATATCAACTCATCTCAAATATTTAGATAGGAATTTGAATCCTAACTTTATGATTGGATTAACTTTATGATTAATTCATTTTTTCAAAGTAGGATTAGAACCAAAAAAATATTTTTAGATTTAAAAACCAATAAAAATATTGAAATTGGTGTACTTATGTTACCGGTTACAAAACATAAAGAGATTTTTTTTAAACTATAACATACGGTCTCTGTTGACACTGCCGACGTTCATTACAATCATGGACTTGGTTTTGTTTGACTTACAAAAAATTAATTAGAATAAAATTAACTTTTAAGTTCAGATACTTTGGCTTGAGTCTCTTTCGACCAATCAATTCCGACAGGCGATCAATATGCGTATTGACCGTATATTCAATATCTGTTACAGGCGCGCGCGTCGCCGTCGGAGGGTGGGGCCATAACGTCGACGGGCGGGCCGGGCGACGGGGCGTGTCCGTCGTCGCTTGTATGCTCGTTCTGTTGCATCTCGTTCCCTGACAGCACGCTGTACTTCCTGCACAAGGGCTGCCACTGCGACTCCAACCCGTGGAAGTGCAACATCTGCGGCGAGCAGTGCTGCAACGTGTACGAGTTCAACTCGCACCTGCTGAGCAAGAGTCACCAATGACTGTTTGCTGGGGGGCCGTTCGATCACTGACTTTAGATAGCACCGCGTGCATAGTGAGCACTTCGATAGTATACCCGCGGTCAATTTACTTGTATCGTCTTAACAAAAACTTGATTTCGATTCAAAATTGTGTAAACTTTTCGCTGACTCTAAACTTGGACATGAAAATAATATTTAACTTAAAGCAATATATTACAGTCAGTGAGTACATCTCATACACATTTTTCTCGAAGTTTCGGGTGAACGTGAGTAAATGGGCCGCGTTAACTTTTCTTCTTCTTTTAAATTGACACATTCCTTTCTACATAGTTTCCTCACCGGCACCGATCAGGTGGAAGTGCTTCGAATATGCTATACGCTGAACGCCCCCCGAAGCTGTATTTTAAAAAGTGCAAATTGTTTGATGGTTATTTAGTGGTAATTATAGTTAAATCAGAAAAGATATTTGTATTGATATTTAGGTTAAATCGCGAGACGTAGGTCGGCCTCGGCGAAAGGATTCGTTCCAAATTGTTGGACTCGACGAAGTGAAACATTCCAATTCGAAATGTATACATTCCATATACAGAGATTTGTGGGCCTCGGAGTGGATACGTTGCGGGGAGCGAGGTGGTACTTGAATTGTTATCTTAAATATATTTTTATTTATAATTTTATTTGTCTGTACTTAAATGTACGCGTGTTATTCGAAACAATATTTACAAAGTATTTTGGTGCGATAGTGAATTATACAAATGTTTTATTAAAACTTATGGTGAAGAGTGTACAAATTAATATATTTTTACATTTGCTGTTAATGAAAATGCGAAGGCGAAGCCTCGGTTCTCAGTTATTATATTTACTTAATGTGATCGATTCATAGACCGGAATTATGAATTCTACATTCCATGAAGCTTTCTATTTAAAGCATGTAATGCAAGTCCACGACTAATACTTAATGTACAAGTTATATTTTTGTTGTTATTATTTATTGTCTAAATTATGATGTGGTTACATCGATTTGTACTTAAATTTATTGTTCTAATGGAGTGACACGTGGATGTACCGTGCACTTGCTCAATCACTCGAAGTGGCTCAACGTGTTGATAACTCATAGAATAGTTTCGCACAAATACAGAATATACACTAAATTGAAAAAGAAAGCTATATGTGGAACAACAAATACGAAGTAATTTTATCTCTGTCGCGCTAGTTACAAGTATCTTGCTCTCTCGCTCTTATGTTTGTTGCGGGAATGAGAAAGCAATATATTTGCAATACGGGCAACAGAGGCGGAGAATCAAATAATAAACGTTGTTTATGTCACTCGTTAGCCGTGGTGCCTTTAGTATATACGTTGGATGCAATCGGGGTAAAGCTCCGTAGTAAAATCGTTTCGTTAATATATTTTTCCACTACTCAATAAATGCTCAGAGCATATAAGTTGTATAGTGTGCGTAAAATTGTGAGATATTAGCAAAAATATATTAAGACCACTGAAGTGGCGGTTCTATGTAGGTTTATTTGACTAGCCAATGGCAGTTTAACAATTTTAATCGACGATCTAAAATATTATCCAATTTATTTTTTAACGTACTTTAAGTATAGTATTTATTTACATAAGGAATGGTAGATAAAGTGAAATTTAAAGTGTATAGCGGCAGAATCCGTCGCTACTTTGTCCTTGTGACTTGTCGATGAAAAGATGCCTGCCGTCGGTAAGGTGTACTTACAGGCGCTTCGCCCGGGACACTCCCGTAGCTCATAGGTACTTAATATCGGTTGTGGTCTTGCCTGTTAACTTACGAAATTGAATTAGGTGGAACTGTATTGTTTACCAACGAAGTTATATATTTTTGTTTTGTTATTGACTTTGTATTAGCGTAGTCGGTGCGCGGTAGTCTGTCCGGACCCGAGTGGAAGTAGTGAGTTACCTGATACGAGCGACACATATTTATTTATAGATATTCTTATATAATTCCGTTGTTTATGTCCGGCCCTGGGGACGACTACGCGGAACGATAAACCGTCAGATCGTCGAATTATCGTTTTGCGTCGTCGCAGGCCGCGAACTTTTCTCTACCGTTGCGCCGTTTGTTAGCACTAAGTATAAAGTAATATAAAAGCTATTAATATAATTAATCGGTAACCCCGTTGGGCGCCTTTAAATAATCCGTCCATATCTAACTATAGATATTGCCTTTAATATATAATAGAGATAATATATTTATAGATTTTAGTATAAATTAAGAAGAGATCTTAAGTATAAAATATTTACAGTTATTTACAGACATAGTTGAATTTTTATGTCCTATTCGATGCGCGGTCGATATAGATTTATTCACTTAGTTATTGATCGTAGGAAACAACGAGACATATGAAAAAATGGTAAATTTACCGATTCAATTAATTAAAAAAATTACCCTATCGAAATAATGTCAATTGATTAGTGACTTGCAAGTTTATAATGTAGACCTTTATTGAATATATTGTTTAAAATTGTGAATGTATAAGATATTTTATATAATTTGAAAGAAACAACCGCGGTACGCTCGGTTCGTGCCGCGCGCTCGCTACAGAGTGCGCCGTCGTCGGTGGGGGCGCCACACGACACTATGTAGCAATCCTCACCTTAATACCAAAACACAGCTTACCAACATTATAATATTGTTTAAGTTGTTACGTGTGTAATATAAGAGTAGGTAATCGTTTTAAATGCAATTATATGTAACGGTAAACAGGTTCAGATCGTTGATATTTGCTGTTAAATTTATTATGTTATTATTGTAAGGTAATGAGTAACATATTTTACTAATGTATAGAGGTTTTTAAAATGAGTGATAGAAAAAATATCATGTTGTAGCATATCGTGCCTTAGATCAGAAATAATCGTTTCCGAGATTACCGGACGTAACTCGACATAGATGTGTGCATTTTATATAACTCCGATAAATTTAAACTTAAAATGTTACACAAAAGTAATACGATATTGAAACGAAATGTTATTTATTTATATAGAGAAATATTTGCAATATGGCTGTTTGCTTGTTTTTATGGTAAAGTTTATTTGCAGTTGAAATAATGAATATATTATAATAATATATGTCTATATTGTCGCCGTGTTGCGATGGGTCTTATAATGTGAAAGAATGGTACTTATTACCGGTTACACTATTTTATTTATTTTAATATAATAATTTGGTAAAGGGTCTATTAAACTATTAATAAATTATGCAACAAAATATTTGTTTCATTTATTTTTGTTAACTATTGTTATTTTTCTTTCAGTGTATTTTCTAAGACAAATAAGATAAGATAAGACGGATCATACGAATTGCATTTTAGGAGTTCAAAAGGGAAGTCGCTACTTAAATTGTTAATCTTAGCCTCAATCTTACCCTTTTAGACAATAATTAGAGTAGAGAAAAACAAATTTAAGGCAATGTCAAAGGATGCGAAACCACTAATAATTGATGTTGAGACATTGAAAACAGTTGTTTACTGGACAATTTTTATATTATGTGTGTATAAAAATAAAAATCCTGCTTCTGTAAGTTTCTGACCGCTTTAAATTTTTGCAACGTAGGTATTAGAACTTCGTAACGATTCAAAATAAGAAAGTCATAATTTAAACCCGAAGCTCCCCCGGAAACGGTAGTAGCTGGTTTAAGTAAAATCATGAAATAGTACTATGAAAGGTGGTAATACCAATATAACATATTTATACTCTTTGGGTTGTAAGGTTGACGCAGCTCTACCCACTAAAACCCGGCGAGCAGGGTGACCATTTGTGGCAGATTTCTGCCATTTGGGCATATTTAGGACCAAAATTTTGCGCCTGGCAGATTATGTTGACGTTTAAAAAAACGTGGCAGAATTTGGCAGATTTCATGGAAATATGTATTTATCATAGAATACTTATAAATTTCCGTCTTATTATTAGTATAGTACTTACTATAATTTTACTATGCATTTATTTAATAGGAAATTCTTTACCGAGGTGACAACATGCCAGATAGTATGGGGATTTCCCATTTATTATGTTTTTTTTCGATACGTCATATGATTATGAGCGGTAATTAAACATTAATAAGGGTGATTTTCTGATTTATATAACTGATCGAGGCTTAAACCAATATATTTCGTTGTCTTCAGTCTAGTCTATCTGCCACTTTATTCTCTTTTGGTGTTTGATGCGTGCAGTTGTATCTTTCGTACATGATGAAGAGAAAATACGAACGTCCAAGAGAGGACAAGATCCTTTGCTTTGTTCCTGGATTTCCAGAGCTAAAGTAAACATGTTTTTTTTGCAAGCTTTTGTGAAATTTTCAATAGACACTGGATACTTATAACTAAAAATATAACTGTATTGAATATAAATAACAGATGCAACTCAAAATCCGTTTAGATTAACAGTGTAGTAAATGAAAAAAAAAAAAAGTGAAAAATTTCAGCTTGAATTAAGAAATTCGTTTCAACACGTAGTATCTTATTTATTTATACCCGTCTCTATGCATAATATTGTGATGGCATATTTTTAGCATTTTCTGGAGTCGAGTTTGGCAGATTTGGCAGATTTTTTGCATGTGCCGGGCAGATTCGCCATTTTTGAGATGGTCACACTGCCGGCGAGTGCCACCCTTTGATAAGGTGCCCCGGATATGTTAAGCAAACAGCACCTCGACAGCTAATCAGTCCCCCAAGAGACCGACGTCACCTCCCAATGTTGGGACAATACAATGGGAATGGGGTGAGGTTCCCATCCTCGCCCCTTGTCCCCTCTTCTTATATGAGGAGTACAAAGAGCAGCTCCCTCGCTCAATTTACTTCGCCCAAGGTGCTGGGCGACCGCCACGACAATGCTTGAACCATAGTAGAAAAGCCTTTTATACTTACTGTTATATTGGATATCAATTTGTGGCTGAACCTTATTGTGTAGAACCCCATTTAATAAGTGTCGCATGTGTTTAGATATATCAAGAGGACCCGTTAAAAAAAAACTGATTTCTATTTTACCGTACTGCCGGTTAGAAACAGGCAGAGTTTATTGTAATAATAAAAAGGAAACTATACTATTAGATACTATTAGAGATGTGCCGATTCTGACTTTGGCCGACTAGCCGACTATCCGATTAGTCGGTTGTAATGAGGCCGTCTAGTCGGCCAAGCCGATCACGGTTTTGGGGATATATTTTTGTCTGTTATTGTTTATTAAAGTGAAAAAGCTCAATTAAAATTTAATTATGTCAAAAAGAAAATCTTGTGTACCTAGATGATTGTACTTGGATGATTTTTAAACAATAGTGATTCCCGTAAAGTGCCACCAGTGTCAAATGGACCTGACATACGCTTTTTTACTTTATAAGCCAAATAAATCAAATGACGTCACACCCACCTAAAAATCAAAATTATAAAGTTCTCTATGGTGAAAATGGAAAAAACTACTGTATTGTGCTTTTGTGCATTAATTCAACACTTACAACACCTGATAAACCTTTTTTATGTGCCTGAGGACCTAAAAATGAGGAAAAAAGAGAACAGCCGTAAAAAGAGTTCATTCAATAGGCCTTAAAACTAAAGCGCACTGATGTGAAGATCGTTTCGATATTTGTTAATAATATGTTAATCCTTATTCTTATCCTTGCCATGGTTGACCTACTTAACGTACTTAACTACTCTTGAATGGTGGAAGTGGCTGATGGGATCACCTTCAAACTCAGACACAACAAATCAGGCAAACTATTTATTTAAACATAAACATTTAGAATTTATATTTGATTAAATAAGATCATTATGACATTTAATATAGAATACAAAAATTATATAAGAAAACTAAACATGTTACTTCTTCAATTGATTTTAACAGAATTATAAAATATTACACAATCCATCTTTTATATCTAAAAACTGACATTCCAAATTTAAAGTAATTCAAAATATAATATATACTTAAAAACCAAACAGATCGTAGTTGATATCAAAAGAGTATGTATAATCTGAATTTACCAATCAACAACTACTTGTCTTCTTTTGATTGTTTAATTATGTATTTAGGGATCTGGATTACGCAGGGAAACGCTCAAGCTAAACTTAGTCTTATTTAAATGGGTCTAACAAAGTCCGCGGTCACTACGCGCGCATGTGTCGACGTTTCTCCGCTACACTAGGCCGCGACTGTTCCGCCATGGTTCAAGCCTTGTCGTGGCGGTGGGGCTCAGTAGCCTAAGGTGAACCCAGCACCTAGGGCGAAGCAAATTGAGCCGATAAAGCTGCTCTTTGTACTCCTCTTGAAGAGGGGACAAAAGAGCAGGGGGCAAGGGGTAAGGATGGGAACCTCACCCCATTGTAGTGTCCCGAGGTTGGGAGGGGTTGTTCTGTAGTACGGGACAACCCCTCTCAATATTGATAATATTATTTTGACCCTTTTGTGTTCTCAATTATAATTACTCGTGGTGGGCAGGGAAAACAGCAAATAATACAAGTATGAACAACCATATTTAATACCGACATCCAACCGTGATACCTCAGTTAGGGTAATATAAATTATAAATAAATAATCAAAATATTAACAATATAAAATAAAATATTAACCACGTCATGATATTTCATAAAATACTAGTATTCATATTTTAAATTAACGATATAGTGAATTGACGTGGTGTAAAAGCGTCCATAGTTATTAATATATAACCATGCAATTTCTCTGTTATCGATATATTTTTTTCCAAGTTCCAAATATAGATATAATTGTATCGATAGTATTGTCGAACAACATCACGATTCACGAGTTAAATAAATTACTGCAAAGAGTAAAATAAACATACTGAATTACTGTCTATATTATCCTATGTATAATGTACTAACGATTTAGAAGTTAGAATGAATCGAATAGTTATACACTAAGTTAAATAGTGTAATATAATATCAATTAAGGATGTATAATCTTTGGGCTTTGTCTTTTAAAAACGGGTTAAAAAGGTGTCAAAGTTTTGTTGACTTGCTGGAGAAAACTTTCTTTTCGTTTTTACTAAATAAAACTGATATTTGAAAGTTAATTCTTAGCGATATTTAAAGCCATATACATATAAATAATATCAAGAAAGTGTAATGGGTAAAGCAACACAAGTTGATGGTGATAATAATCCAACTTCCGACTCTGATCCTGCAAAATTGTTGGAGGCAGCTTTGCTGCAGATGGATGGAATTATAGCCGGTAAGTCCTAAAATATTTATATATTTAAGGGAATAATGTAGTCCAAGTAACCCCTATTCATAGAACGTATTCATTGTAACATATCCGGTAAACTTACGATGACTTCTCACAACTCGCAATAGTTTGAATAGTCTTGTATAAAACATTTATTTTAGGTCCCTAACGCTTATTTATCGCTTAAAGACAATATTTATATCTTTGTACTGACCTGGGTATTTAGACTAACTTTGTTTAAAAGTTTAAACAATTTAAAATTTATAAAATATAAACTGGGGATAGGTGATTGTAAAAATTGGTATATTTATCTTATAAGTCGAATGACCTAATGAATTGAACGTCTAATTAGTGACATTATAGTGTTTTTATGAGTGTCCATAAAATTACCAAAGTGAACTTTCATCCACACTTGCCGTAATTGGTAATTGTACTTATAGTTTTAGTATATTTAATTATTTTTAGTATATGTAATAGTTTATAAAAAGTTACATATTAGTTTTTGAAATGACATTCACAAATTCTAATATATTCTTCATACTAGAATACAAGGTGTGGTACTAATATAAAATAACTAGCTGTCCCGACAGACATAGTCCTGTCTTAATTATGAATATTGAATTCGAATTGGTATAATTAATAAATAAATATTTAAAAAAGTATTTATTATTCTAATGCTATATGACAGTAATTTCTAATCTAGCCTTATCTAAAATTTTATATGCTGGTATTTTATATTTTCTTATTTACCATGCAATATTCTAAATATTTTCTTTCATAAGAACCTCCTCCTGACAATAACTAACACAACAAAAAAAGAATTAGCTAAATCAGTCCAGCCCTTCACGCGTGATGGCGTGACCAAGGGAAATAGGGATTCATTTTTAGGGTTCCGTAGCCAAATGACAAATAACGGAACCCTTATAGATTCGTCATGTCTGTCTGTCTGTCCGTATGTCACAGCCACTTTCTTCCGAAACTATAAGAGCTATATCGTTGAAAGTTGGTAAGTAGATGTGTTCTGTGAACCACATTAAGATTTTGACACAAAAGTAGAAAAAAAAACAATAAATTTTGGGGGTCCCCATACTTAGAACTAAAACTCAAAAATTTTTTTTTCATCAAACCCATCCGTGTGGGGTATCTATGGATAGGTCTTCAAAAATGATATTGAGGTTTCTAATACCATTTTATTCTAAACTGAATAGTTTGCGCGAGAGACACTTCTAAAATAAGAGAATGATAAAACTAAAAAAAAAATATGATTTACATTACCATGCAAACTTCCACCGAAAATTGGTTTGAACAAGATCTAGTAAGTAGTTTTTTTTATACGTTATAAATCGTAAACCGCAATTTACCTTTCATGCAATCATCTCAAATATATAAAAAAACATTTAATTCCATAAACATAAACCTTAATTTTTGTTAGTGTCTAATGTTGTATATTACGTAATGGTACGGAAGCCTTTGTGTGCGAGTCCGACTAGCACTTGGCCGGTTTTTATATATGTAGAAGATTCTACAAGAGAGATTTAGATAATTAAAAAATTGCTAATCAGCCAAACTTGTAAGTTGACCATCGAAACCATTATTTATTTAACTTAAAACATATTATTACAACAAATATATAAACATTTATATAGTAAATCAATGCAGAGCTCCATTTCTGTGATAACTATGATCAGGCCATGGTAATCATCAGCAAATGTCCTATTCAATAAGTCATAATCCAAATCACAAACTATATTTTCAAAAAAAACAATTATACAATGTTATCTCCTGAATAAAATTCCAAAGTATAGCCTTGTTTTTATTACGACATACATATTAATGTTTGTTCTTGGTTTTTAACCCGTCTCATCATCAACCTTGTTTGTCCCACTGTTAGACATGGGTCTCCTCGAAATCAGACCAGGAGAGTGTTGGGCCGTAGCTCGCCAATGCGCTGGCCCAATGCGGGTTGGTGAACTTCACACACTTTCAAAGACTTTTAATTTCAACAGGCATGCAGGTTTCTTCTTCTTACTCAAGGGACCGAGTCTATACTAACTAGACCATTGTCACTCACATTGTGAGCGTCAATGGTCTAGTCGTTAATCGTCAATGATCTAGGTCGGACTGGAACTGGACTCTGAATCTGTCTAGCCCTATTTAAAGTGATTTTAAATTGTGTATACTAGGAACATTTTGCTGTACATAAGCCCTATATAATTGGTACTGGACGTAAGACAACTATATACCTGATGTGAGTGTTGTTGTTGTGATATTCTATATGACAAATAATAGATGACGTTGTAGAATCCAATAAAAACTATACAGAATATCATAATATGTAATTATAAGTATGTTTACTTATAATTTACTAATAATTATAGTAAATTAAATTAAATTAAATATAATATATTATATTTGTAATTATTAGTAAATAATATAATTTTTTAATAATTTTTAATACTTTATATATAATAAAAAATTACTAATAATTTTAAAAATTATTAGTAAATATTAGTAAGTAATATATTATATTTACAAGGTCCTTCCATGTGCAAAATTTCATCCATATCCTTTCATATATTACACATAATGAAGGAATGAATAAACTTTTACACAGCGTTAATAATTTGTATTTAAGTGTGTCTCGGCCTTAGAGGGTGCAAACTGTTGAGCGAGGGGTGGCGTGGCGCCAGTCGGCCGTTGCTTACCCCCGGTACGCACGTCCCGTGGCGGCTCTGACACGCGGTTCACCCCTCACCCCGTGTGAGGGAAGAGTCTTTCGCGACTTTCCGTTCGCAGTTTTACATAAATAAAAATACTATATGAAATTTTTATGTACCTAGTTTTTGTAATTTTTAAGTGATTGTATGCTGCGAGTGATTTGTGTGATTTACTTTTTTATTTATAATTTTACGAATTTATTTTGTTGAAAAATCACGCTTAAGGTGTGTAATTTTATTTTCATTGGAACGCGCGAACGTAATGATTTAAAATGCAAATTTAATTAGTAAAAGAAGTTGCGATAATGATATCTTTGTGGCTGAAACAGCCTTGGTCACCTATGACGTTTCAAGATAAAAAAAAAACACTTTTGCTCATACGCGTTATTTATAATGCTGATTTATTGCAAAAAAAGTATGCAAATTGTCCTCGATAATTGTGGGAGAAACAGAAAAATTTAAATTCTTATTCTGTTTAGGTTTCCTGATATTTTTTTCCTCTCTTAAGATTATCTTAATTCTCACACGATT
Source organism: Helleia helle (assembly GCA_963853865.1). Lineage (NCBI taxonomy): Eukaryota > Metazoa > Arthropoda > Insecta > Lepidoptera > Lycaenidae > Helleia > Helleia helle. The sequence continues at coordinate 15,848,759 of OY971423.1, read as the reverse complement.
ATCTTTAAAATAAGTTAGTGATGCGCCAGTGATTCTAGGTCCATTTAAAAAAAGGTATTAATGAAAAACTTACCTTAAACAAATCTATAATCTGAAACAGACCTGGGCCTGTAGACAAAGTGACATCGCTTTGTAGCCGAAATTCGTTATCGTCTTTGAGATGACGACAATAATTTTCTAGCCAATGATCAATCGTGAAATGATCGTGACAGTGCAACGACATCAACTGTCAAGTGTCAACAAAGTTCGACAAGAAGTGTCAAATAGGACCAAAAAATTAAAATTAATATCTATGTAAATAGACCTCATACACACTATAACTCATAAAAATTTTGAAAATGTTGCCCTCCATGGCCCACGCCCACGGATAACGAATCAATATCAATAATAAAATAACATAAGTTTGACATAAGTGTTCGATAACCAATTGACAGTTTATGATTTTGTTACGAATTTTAACATTGTCTACCAACTTGCGATAACGATAACGAGTGACATAATTGACGACGGCTTATGTCAATCCCATTCATTTTATTCTTTTCGAACTTCGTTATCGTTTTTTTAATGTTACTTTGTCTAAGGCACCAGTACATCCTATTTCGTCGCAAAATGAAAGTACCGATTCAATTTTTGTTCTCACAAAATTAACCAATTATCATGTTCAGTGTGAATTTTGTGTGTTGTGTTCAGTGTGAAACATTATAAAAAAGAATATACATCAAACAAAAAAAAAAGCATAAAAGTTTTCTCTTATAAAAACAGACATATAGATAATGGTTCCGTTTTCTCATTTTGAGGAACTGAAACCTAAAAGTGTATACTGGCACTTTCTTAGCTCCATTTAAACATTACATTAAATTCAGGTCGCTCTATCTTTTATACCATATCCAATTTTACAATTGCCATGACCACAGATTATCATTTTGAACATAGGTCAGAAGTTTATCAATTAGTTTTCCTAGTGCTGCTCCACTCTTGTCTCTTTTCTTCCTTACTGCGGGGTTAAGGGGTCTTACCACGGCGCCAAAACTTTAAAGTGGTGTGCCATCCATGTTCCTTCATTTTAATTTTTTTACGAAATGACTTTAAATCCCGCTCCCGTATAAACTTACAGCCATTTAGCTCTCCTAGAGATATGACAATTTGTTAACTGGAACACATTCGCATCGCAAGCGGCAAGCGATTGTTTCTTATGCATATGTTTTTCCATAAACATATTATGTACTTATCGCGTCATTCTCAGCGCCCACTATTGAGAGGCCTCACTTACAGCGACGAATCGTAGACAGAAGCCTTTTAAAGAAAACAGCAGACCCATTGATGACGCGGTCCGTAATAGGTTATTAGTAATGACCAGACGGAGCTAAGAAATTGTGAGCATATTCTCTTCAATTGAGCAGCAGACCACAAACCTACACTCTTAGATCAGTTGTGTAGATTTCTCGTTAGCAATTGGGATATTGAGAACTGTGGGTCCACAAAGACTTTTTTTTTTAATTATGATGATGATCTGATCCGGCAGATTTCGGTCACGACGACAGCTTCAGCTCCTCTAGTGACGTTTGTGTGCTCGCACGTGGCTTATGTAGCCAATCTAATTTGAAAAGATCCTCGTACATTGCGGGCATGTAAGCACACCGTTAATATAATTATAGTTAATAGCCGCAGGTGGTCTGGCTTTCAACTCGTCGCGCTTGAGATCTAACACAGAGCGCCGTTTCGATTCAAAATCGTGAACTTTGGATTTCACGAAAGCCCTCCATTCCGGTCGTTTCGCGGCCAGCTTCTCCCACTGAGATGGATCGATGGCACAACGTTTCATATGTCTCTTCAGTACTTCTTTATACCTGAGGAGTTGTCCGCCATGCTTACGCTTGCCCACCTCAAGATCTGAATAAAAGACGCGCTTAGCCGCTCGCTGTTCTGCCATTCGTGACACATGTCCGCACCACCGAAGTTGTCGCCGAATGATATAGGTCTCGATACCTCCTACGTTGGCTCTGCGAAGAACTTCTGTGTTTCGCTCATAGTCAGACCATCGGATCTTGAGGGTTTTTCGTAGGCGATCCAATATGCGAATGTGTCGACGATACACGGGCCAAGTCTCAGCTGAGTATAACATGTTGGGGAGAACAATTGCCATATACACCGAGATCCTCGTATTCAGCTTGAGGTCATGCGAACAGAAGACCTTAGTGTTTAGCTTTCCGAACGCTGCAGCCGCAGCATAGATCCTGCTATTAATCTCAGCGTCCAGGTCGCACTTAGATGTTAATGTGCTCCCCAGATAACGAAATTTGTTGACCTGCTTCAGCTTGTCTTCACCGAGTCCGATGGTCAGTGCCTCATGACCATCAATATCCAACGACTTGACATCCGTCTTTTTGACACTGATCTTCAGGCCGTATTTACAGCAAGATTCGTGGAAGTCCGACATTAGCTGTTGCAGGCCATCTGGAGATTTTGCCACAAAACACAGATCGTCAGCATACATAACCTCAGTTATGACCGCGTATGAAACTTTGAGCGGGCTTTAAGCCTCGCTAGATTAAAGATGTTGCCATCGGTGCGGAAGCGGATGCGGACACCCTTAGAGGTAGTTTGTAAGACTTCTCGGACTACGATAGCAAAGTAAAACGCGAACAATGTGGGCGTTAATACGCACCCTTGCTTCACCCCACAGGTAACGGGAAACAAATCTGATTGTTTAACGTCGACAGCAACGCAGCACTGCATGTCATCATGCAGTAGTCGAAGGAGTCTTACAAACTTTTCAGTACATCCAATCTTGCCAAGCAACATGAGGAGGGCTTCTTGAGGCACACTGTCAAAGGCCTTCTCTAGATCGACAAAGCAGAGATACATATGACGACCTTGCACTCTGCCCTTCTCTTGCAGCTGCCATAACGAGAAAATGGCCTCGCAGGTGTCTCGGCCAGCTCTGAAACCAAACTGGGTTTCCGGCAGCAACTTTTCGGATAGTTCCAGAAGGCGGTTGAGTAGTACCCGAGCAAAAACTTTTCCGGGGATGGAGAGTAGTGAAATACCACGGTAAGAGTCGCACTCAGAACGTTCGCCCTTACTCTTATATAGAGCCCTAATACGCGGAACTTTAAAATCTGGTGGGACCTTTTCTTCCTTCCACATAAGAACAAAAAGCTCCCATACAGCTGAATGCAACTTCATTTTACAGAACCGCAGTTACAGTTTAGTATGATATGATAGACTATCTGGCTTTACTAAGGTTTACAACCGCATCCGGATTGATGATTATTATTTTATAGCCTATGTCCTAATCCAAGGTATAAGCCATCACAAAATTTTAGCCGAATCAGTTCTTGCCGTGAAAGATCAACAAACATCCAAACATCCAAAGTTACAAACTTTCGCCTTAAAATAAGATGGTGATAAAATTGATTATAAATCTAGATTTCGCATTATAATATAGTTTTGACACATAAAACAATACTACCCCACCATGGTTCAGGCCATGTCGTGGCGGAGGGGCTCAGTAGACTAGGGTGAGCCACTGCACTTTGGGCGAAGCTAATTGAGCCAAGGGGGCTCTTTGTGCCCCTCTTATAAGAAGAGGGGACAAAAGAGCAGAGGGCAAGGGGCGAGGACGGGAACCTCACCCCATTATACTGTCCCGACGTTGGGAGGGGTTGTTCTGTGCCCTGTTTTCAACTTATCCGGGGCACCGCACCAAAGGCGGCATTAGTGGCACTCACCGAGTTTTTGTGGGTAGAGCTGCGTCCACTTACTAGCTTTCGGGCGCAGAAAGTCCCACATACCCGCGTGGGGAGACCCACTCCCCCGCGGGATGCCTCAGAGCATTTCCGGCGTTAAAGAAAAAAAAACAAAAAACTATACTCCAGTTGAAAACAAGTAACAACTCAAAACGAGTTCAAGACGTATAACATTTATAGGACTTCGTATTTTATTTTCCTCTGCCGGCGATGGCTTCGTGAAGTTTTTTAATTGTGGCCGGTTCAGGTGGTTAGAGGAACGTTTTTTATACAATTAATTTGGTTTCCAGTTAACTGTCGGTCGCTGGGGTACGGATCCAGGGGGGGGGGGGGGGGTAATGGGAGTTAACTCCCATTACCCCCCAGTACGGGGGGTAATGGGAGTTAATCCCCCCAAAGAAACAAAAAGAAGTGTTGTGTAATAAGTGAAATTAAAAAGGGTATAATGGCAGCAGTCTTTATATCCGGAAGATTTGATAAAAAATTAAATTGATCATATATTGACCAAAAAAGAACGTTTATAGCTTGAACTGTATCTAGTAATGGATCAAACAGACACTGATATTATTCCTGAACCCGAGTGTAAAATTACAGCTTTCCAATTTCCAAGTGGTGTAGACCAAATTAGTGGTTTGCTGTGTAGGTTGTATCGTATCCTCGTTTCTCTGCGTACAGTGCGGTTCCTTGCCAAATTGTAGCAATATTTTGTATTCCAACAAAGGACATTGTAAAATAAAAGGCAGCAAAATGATATTTTTGAATATCTATATTTCCTATTGCAACGATTTAACTAGTTTTATGAATGCCGCCACGTCAAGGCCTGAACTATGGTGGGGAGTGACCTACCACTGATAGAAAAGTAACAGACATAATTGTTCGCATTTATAATAATATAGAATGAATTCCATATACATACCTTGGATGCTGTTTCAATTTCACTCAATTATTTTAATACTTATAGTTTAAGAAAAACCGGCAAAGTGCTAGTCGGACTCGCGCACAAAGGGTTCCGTACCATTACATAATATACAACATTAGACACTTTAACAAAAATTAAGGTTTATGTTTATGGAATTAAATGTTTTTATATATTTGAGTTGATTGCATAAAAGGTAAATTGCGGTTTACGATTTATGACGTATAAAAAACACTACTTACTAGATCTTGTTCAAACCAATTTTCGGTGGAAGTTTGCATAGTAATGTACATCATATATATTTTTTAGTTTTATCATTCTCTTATTTTAGAAGTTACAGGGAGGAACACACACATTTTTCCACTTTGGAAGTGTCTCTCGCGCAAACTATTCAGTTTAGAATAAAATGGTGTTAGAAACCTCAATATCATTTTTGAAGACCTATCCATAGACACGGATGGGTTTTATGAAAAAAAAAATTGAGTTATTGTTCTAAGTATGGGGACCCCCAAAATTTATTGTTTTTTTTTCTACTTTTGTGTCAAAATCTTAATGCGGTTCACAGAATACATCTACTTACCAAGTTTCAACAGTATAGCTCGTATAGTTTCGGAAGAAAGTGGCTGTGACATACTGACGAACAGACAGACAGACAGACAGACAGACAGACAGACATGACGAATCTATCAGGGTTCCGTTTTTTGCCATTTGTCTACGGAACCCTAAAAACTAAAAAACACGCTTTAATAGCAAACCGAACTAAAATTTTGAAAATATTTTTTAATAGAAGAATTAAATAGGTATATGATATTACTTATTGTAATATTTTTTTTTAAATAAAAATTATAACCGACTTCAAAAAATAAAGTAACTAAAATGTTATAAAATAATCGCGTGTACAATCTTTGCGTTTACCACGTCATTATTGTTACTTTTGGAGTCGGTGACAGCTAAGTTAAATAGGTACCTACAGCAACAAATACGTCACCATTGTCGTATTTGTTGCTCTAGGTACCTACCTATCTACCTTGGCTGACACCGACTCCAAAAGTAACAATAATGACGTGGTATTTGTGAGGATGGGAACCTCACCCCATTGTACTGTCCCGACGTTAGGAGGGGTTGTTCTGTGGTGCGGGACAACCCCTCTTTGGAGGTGGCGTCGGTCCCTGGCGGGGCTGACTAGCCGTCGAGGTGCCCTGTTAGCTTAACAGATCCGGGGCACCTCACCAAGGCGGCACTGGTGGCACTCGCCGGGTTTTAGTGGGTAGAGCTGCGTCCATGTACCATCTTTCGGGCGCAGCGAGTCCCACATACCCTCCTGGGGAGACCCACTCCCCAGGCGGGATGCCTCAGAGCATTTCCCGGCGTAAACGAAAAAAAAAAAGTAGGTAGGCTTGAGCATAACGTTGATGCGTCGAACTTTACAAGCGGTTACAAACCGTTACAAGCGGCAGTTTGATGCTCAGCATTTACGAAAACAATGTTTTTTACAATACTATTTAATACCTATAGCCCAAGACTTCGCCCGCGTTCACTAAGATTTGCAGCAGAGCTAGCCAGACTATTGCTATATTATATTGTTATAAATCATGTCCAGAATCCCGATTCAGTTTATTTAGGCGTGAAAACATACCCGACAGAATTACTTTCGCATTTGTAGCTATAGGATATCATAAGAAGCCTCATTGATCTCATAGGTTCCTTCAGAGCTCAACAAGCACCTACCAGCTCCCTCGTCTAATCCTTAACGATCACAAGTCTCATACAAAGTTATACGTACTAAAAGCCTTATCCGTGAAATGAGATTACCTTTCCGCCCAATGATCACTTAGCGGCCGGCGCTGCCCTAACACACGATTATCTTTCTACCCTTTTTGGTCGATGGTTACCACTGAATGTAACTCTTGTCTCTTATGGTTATCTCAACCCAAATGTGCAATTATTAGTGTACTGTCGCATTTTATTGGATTTATGTTTATTGCGATAGTATGCGATCTTAAATTTCATAGAGCAAATTGTATTGGTACTTGATCACTCTGAGAATTGCGTAACATCTGCTGAGATATTGCATTTTCCGATAGTAAAGCATAGCTGCTAATATCTGCAGGGTAAATTACGTATAATAACAAATCCGTTCCGTACGTACAGTTTACGTTTACAGTAACACTCAAACGTATTTCGCTTTAAAACTTAAGTTGTCGTGACTGGGACTCGGAACGGTAACAGGAAGCTCTTAAAGTGAGAATACAAAAGATTCCACAAATTCCGCCGTCGCATATGTGAGATAAAAGGATCACCAAAATTATGTACTTACTACACATATAATATCATGTATATACTTGCTTATTATTATCTACCATTTTCCACCTACTGCTGGGCACATACCTTTTTTTTTTTTTTTTGTTCTGCAGCGGAAATTTGCAGACCAAACCGTAACTAGGACCGGGGTGGGTTTTAAACCTAGCCGTGTGTGGGGTTCGCACTTGGAGATGCGTTACCCACTAAAACCGCTGCAAGTGCCCTCAGCCGCCTTTTATGAGAGTCCCGGATCATGCAGGCAACGCAGGACCCTCGGCGACAGGCTGGCCCCGGCGAAAAGGCCAGACTCCTCCTCTAAAGGGGGACTGCTCGGCTGTTCGTTTGCACGATACTTTTAGCAGTCCCCGACGACGTCGTGTCTAGCTGGACCCAGGTTAAAACCCCATCCTGGGCCCGACACGAGCACAGGGGCGTTACTGGAGGCGCATTAGGTAGCGCCTCCTACGCACCCCCGTTCGTCGCCTGCGGGGGGAGGCCTCGTCGGCGGCCTCCTCTCTCACCCGCTCATCGGCCTCCTTCTGGGACATTACTGCCTCGCAGAAGGAGACCATCGCCGTCCAGGACTCGTCGTCACCGAGCATCGCGGCGATGACACTCGGCAGAGACAAGTCCCCTCCGATGACCGATGTCAGATCATGACGCAGCGCCGCCCATCGCTGGGCACATACCTCCTTTAATGAACGTTGATCTTTGGTCATCTCCATCCTACTAGGCCCCTAAAGCAACCATGTTTAAAAGGCCGGCAAAGCACCTGCTAATGATGTAACAGGTGTCTATGGATGTCACTTATCACTTACCACCAGGTGAAACGACTGTCCGTTTGCCCCCTCTTTTATAAAAAAAAAAAAAGTGTACGAAAATCATCGTCTCAAATAGCTGGAGTTCAATCGCCTTTCCGTAATTATTTGTCATAGGAATCATATAAAATCCATGATTTAATTCTAGCGATAGTTTCGTTCTAGCCATAAAATTAAATATATACGGGTCTTGTCAACCCTAGGCCCTACCCGATATTTATTCCTCTAGAACCTACAATCTTTATCTAGCTGAGTTCATTTTCATATGGAATCCGGGAGGGTGGAATCATTTCCTTTAAGCATAAATATTTCTATTTCATTATGTAAATATTTCACAGCGAATGTTTTGCCGAATATTAGGGATCGTGATCTTTTTTGTGCCATTTTATATTTGTTTATCCTTTTATGTTATACATACATTTCATAATTTTATAGTTTTTAACCCCGAACAAAAATTAGGGTGATATACAAAGACAAAGTAAGCGTATCTTTGACACTCTCAAAAGTCATGTCTATAAAAATATATTTAGGGATGTTAGCAAGGAAAATTTAAGGAACTCGAAATGGAAAAATGATAATTTGACACACAAGGAAACTACTAAACCATACTTCATTACATCAACCGTTATTAATATATACTTCAATAGTATATATTCATAACGTAGTGATTATTAATAATAAAGTAAAATACAGTTATACAAAGTTCTCGTAATCTTGAAATACGATACATAGGATACTAAGTTATCGTTGGAGTTGTGACATTTATCGACTCTTGATGTGTGCCATGTGTGTAGTGATGTGAGTGCCAGCACGATGCCAACCTGCTGGCAATGGCCGGAGCACATCACGCGCTGTTGGCTCTTTGACGCGTGCCACCGTCGCCTCTTCACGGATGTCGACGCGGAGTCTCAGATACCGCAACGTATGTAACTACGCTTATTATGAAACCACTTTTTACGGAATTTATCGCGGTTTGTCAGGTTTTTGTCCGACCTTTCGGATAATTTACAGTAGTTTACAACAACTCACGGGAGGACCATGCGATAAAATCCGCTAAAGTTGTTTCATTATAATGAGCCAAATTCGCATAAACCTTTGATTATAATCTAAGGCATAAACATTAGAAAACAGTATGAAACCCTTCCCTCGCCAAAAACTAGAGCTACATATAAAATAGGTTGTTCATGTATATTAAATACATAGTTTGTAGCTTGAAATAGTTTTTTTAGTGTTTTGTTTTCCTATATTAAACAGATTTTTTTTTGTAGTTATTATTCCTTGCTTCCTGTCACCTCTTAAAGTAATGATGTGTATACATATAACATTGTTTAGTTATGCATTTTACATTCACGCATTCATTCAATTTCATTCAACCTTTTTCCGTCCATTGCCGTTCAATCATTAAATGTTAATTTATAGTTATTATGCTATAATTGATAATTAAGGCTGTATTGAATGCGTATGTAGGTACTATTTATTAACCAATATTCAACTATGGTAAATAATAATGTATGTTCTGAACAAATATTTGTTTGAATGGAAAGTCACTTGAAGTATGTTTTATAGTACCTACCTATTTCGTTCCTATCAACCTTTGTTCAGTTTCTTCTGGGGAGTCTGGACGCTGAGATGGGTGATCTTCACTATTTGCATCTTAGTAAATCAAAGAGATTTTTATGGCCCCAATTTTTATATATTATACAATTTTTTATGTGCGTGTGTATGTGACTGAACTCCTAAACGACTGGACTGATTTAGATGAAATTTTTTGTGTGTTTTCAAGTGGATTCGAGAATAGTTTAAATTCACGATTCGGCCCACTACAAAATGTTTTGTACAGGACGTGCGTCGGGTCCGTTAGTTTTTCTTAAAATATATGTTCAATGTAACAAAAACAGATAATAGATTGTATTATTATTTCAAATAAGTAACGATTGATAATAAATATAACTTGTATAGGCGCCACTATCGACGTGAGCCCAATTATGGTAAGCGAAGTGTTTGTGCGGTGCTGAATGTTGATAAACGACCAGTTACTAAACCGGTGATCCTAATTTGTCCATCTAGAACGATAGGCGTCACATTTAATTGTCCAAGTGAAAATATCAGAGTTGAATATACCAAATACATTTCGGAGTAGTTACACGACCACTGTATTAATAAAGAAAACCCGAGAAAGAAAACAAAATAACGATGGAATATTTAAAATTTTCGTCTCTAGCTGACACTGATGAGAGACATTTTTAGAATGTAGTATGGAACCTTATCGGAGGCAAAAAATGTTCTTTAAGGAAAACCGATTAGAGTAAAGAAAGTTATGAATTACATTAGCAGATAGCGGTTTTCCTTTTCCTTAACAGCCACATTGATATCAGTAGTTATGATATTAATAATATATAAACTATTTTTCTTGTTGATAATGACCCGAAAAAATCTTATTCTTAATGAAAGGACTTACCATTTCACCAGATTTCTAAAGCTAAAGGACGAACAAAGAAAACAACAGACTACATATACGAGTATATTAGTTAAGGTTTTGTCTAGACAAAAGTAAAACGAACAAAACCTTCGTCTATTTTGATTTTCTCATAGCCCGTTTAAACTAGAAAGTCTATATTTCTTCATAAAAATATCCTCAATTTATTTATAGAAGCAGAATAGAAATTCCTTTCCTGCCTGCCAAGCGTCATTGTTTCTGCCCGGATGCAATCCATTCTTCCTCCGCATAAACGCTCGAGTGGAGTTATTTTGAAGAGATTTGAATCGTTCTGGATAATGAATAGAATTGTAATTTTTGCCCGACTGCAGTGTTTTTCAGTCTAGCAATTACTGTGGCGCTACGGCGCTGATAATTGTGCCGAGTTGGAGGATTATGACAGGTTCCGACTTCATACGACTTGTACGTTTACGCTCGCTTGTGGATAGGTGTATTTATTATTATTGAAGGGTGTATGTTTGTCTACAAGTTCCTTATGAGTAAACTATGTATTAACTAGCAGATGTTGTCCTGGTGGATCTAAAAATATATCCTGGGAGTGCATATTTGTTTTATCATTGTAGAAAAGTGTATTTTTATCGTTCTAGATATCGCTCACATTTTCTAGATATTCAAATTTATGTATATGAAATATAAAGGATATTATGCCATCTGCAATAAAAGAATATCATAAAAGCTTTTTCCATACAAGTTGCATATCCGTGCCAATATTCATGGTGATAGTCAAATGGGTGGATATTAGCCTTTTTATATAACATATACATTATACACTAATTTAATTACATAATATTATATTGCATTGATAGTAGGAATAACCTGACACCGTCCTCGACATTGATACCGCATCCGATGTGGAACGATAGATTATGACCTATGGAACAAGTACCATGCGAGTACCGTGCATGGGGAAACGAATATTGCGGTGCGCCTGAAGGAATTTCATTTATTTGCGTGCTGTTATCCGTTTAGCGAAAGGCTAAACGGAGCAGATATGCGAAGGATAGAGTTGCCACGCAAGAAAGCTAGTTTAATATTTAGAACTTAAGATCTTTAATTTTTGAGGTTGCTCTTACGATGGTTTTTTTTTATGTTAAGTGTACCGGCAAGAAGCAACGTCCCCCATGAACGTATATCCTGTGTTGTCCATCCTGAGACATAAGATGATAAGCCTCGGTCACTGTACAAGCCAGTAACTGTCTGTCCTGCCCTTCTCTCCGAAACATATCGAAGCTGATTGACGGAGGAAACAAAGACGATGGTGGTTCTGATATGAATGGCTTTGATACACTAATATTAAATTATAAATCTAGTATTTGTGAACGCGCTCATGCATATTTTCTTTACGAAATTAGTCGTTATCAGGTAAAACAATTTTAAAGATTGATAATCCTTTTATTAATTTAAATAAAATGTTATGTTATTTTAAAATACCCAAACAAATTTTACCTGAAACACGGTCAATGACGTAATTTTTGTTATGTTTCTTACCCCCAAATACTCAAACGAATCTCAAATTTAAGACGTACTTAAACTCGTGTTGTCCCTCTTTTTTTCTTTGAATCTGACACGTCCTAGCATGAGTTTAAGTACGTCTTCAATTTGAGATTCGTTTGAGTATTTGGCCGGTAGTCATTTTTTGACATTTCTTTATTAGCCTCCCTTGTATTTCATTTTAATTCAAAGCCGGGAGGTACAATAAATAGACGCTTGCCGGCAGTTGTTTGCTGTGTTTGGTCGTTAGGACGATTAAAATATATTATCTGTAATTTGCTGCAGGCTTCCACAAGCGAGTGGCTGTTTCGCTACAGAATTTACTGTTTCATTGCCTCAAAACATTTTATTTTTCTGTATTCCTGTAATGAGAATACTAAAGTTTTTTACCCTTAGTCATGGAAGATTAATGATCCGATCGTCCATTGGTAACAGTTTGACTTATAGTGACAGTGAAATATATTGGTAACTTGCAGCGCCCCACAGTTTCACCCGCCTACTTCCCATTCCCGTGGGAGTACAGGGATAAATTATAGCCTATATGTTATTCTGATGTGTAAGCTATATTATTGTAAAGTTTAATCAAAATCCATTACGTAGTTTTTGAGTGAAAGAGCAACAAACATACATCCATACATTCTTACAAACTTTCGCGTTTATAATATAAGTAGGATAGTAGGATTCAGCGCAATTAATTACTTTAACATAGACCCATCTCTGATTAGGTAAATCGTGTAGTTCTTAATGATTTCTAAAATGTATATAATGCAAACAACAAAAACTGAATGTATAAATACAACAGAATCGATGACGCGAATCGATAAGTATGAATGTTAATATTATAGGTAAAACATCGATTAATTAGAAACAGCACTGTCCGCCCTTGTTGGTATACAAATCATATCATGTGCGTACACTCGTGTTCAAAAATACCTACTACTTACATCAATTTGTGATGAGCTTTCAGTTAGTATACAAAATGATATTGATATTAACCATAGCCCATTGAATATTCTAGTTCCTAAGCTAGCATATTGTTCTAGTTCCATCAACACCCGTTCTCTAGAATTTGAGTGAACCGATATTCGACCGGATTTACATTCATTTCAGCTAACACTAAAGCCAATTTCAAAGTTTAAACGAACATGTGAACGATTGAACTATTTGTTAGAAACTTTATTTAAAATTACTTTAGGATGTTGTGATTTACTAACTGTTCCCGCGGTGTCATCTGCCCCGAAACAAAAAATAAGACTATTTTCAAATAAATAGCCTATATTATACTCGTAACATTCCCCAATTATTATTGGATTATCAAATAAAGAAAAGAAATAAAAATAAAAACATTACCTTTATTTTATTCGAGCATATAACCGGATAGAGTAGTAAAGTGAGCCATAAAATTCCGCAACTGGTCAGTGATTTGTCACTGACATAATAGCGATTCAACCAACAAGTGATCTGTTAACGTACGTCCCATCGTCCTGCAACGTGTTAACCTGGAACAAGCCTAGGAAACTCGTCTATCTTGTGTTGCCTATCTTTATTTTATCAGTAATTACACTGCATGTCTTGCCCGTCTCTCCGAAAGACAGCAAAGCTGTTTCAAGCAAGGAAACAGGCAGGGTGGTTGTATCTCTTACCTGTAGATCGGTATCTTACTATTGAATCATTCGTTTTCATGAACGACGACGACCATTATCCTATCTAAACAAACCAAAAATTAAAACAAGACTAATTAAATTCAAAGCAAACACGTTAATGAGCAATAAGCAATTTCTGAACGTGACTATAAAGCGATAAACGTCGGATTTCATGTTACCTCACTATTGTCTCAATAAAAATTATATTCAGAAATCAATCAGTCGATATTGACGTCGGGACGGAGTATAAACGATATTAGGCTCGCCGGTGTCCTATGGTTATTGCGTTATGACAGGAATCTCCGATGCCTGCCTGTCTGGACTACAGGGCTCTGCTGGTCTCTCTCCGTTTGCATAGTGAACGGGTATGTTTAGTAAGTAATTGTTGGTAAAATGTTCTTTTGATACTCAAGTAATTTGAATATTGAATATTAAATAAGTTTGTGAAAATGTTATCGTCATTATGTAATTTCTATGTCATTGTTTTTATTAGATTTTGTTTTCGAAATCTACATATTATTATCTTTTTTAATATTATGTATTTTATTATTTTTCGTTTGATTAAAAATACGTTTCAATTTACGCTTAATTGATATAAATAGAAGGGATGATGTTCTCCTGCAAAGCGGGTTATTTTACTAAAAAAAAACCGGCCAAGTGCTAGTTGGACTCTCGCACGAAGGGTTCCGTACCATTACATAATATACAACATTAGACATTTTAACAAAAAATAAGGTTTATATTTATGAAATTAAATGTTTTTTTTTATATTTGAGTTGATTGAAAGAAAGGTAAATTGCGGTTTACAATTTATGACGTATTAAAAATACTACTCACTAGATCTCGTTCAAACCAATTTTAGGTGGAAGTTTGCATGGTATTGTACATGATATTTTTTTTAGCAAACTATTCAGTTTAGAAAAAAATAATATTAGACACCTCAAAATCATTTTTAAAGACCTATTCATAGATACCCCCACACGTATGGATCAAACTAACAAAATCAGTTGTAAACAGTAGCACCAGGTGAAAGGCCAATCGAAATCTATCATAACTTTCTCGTTGACTTTAATGACATCGAAAGTCATAAAAAATATCGCGTTATATTCATGCTGACATGACAGACATTTTCAAATTACGTTGCCATCTTTTTCCCTATCTCCCCTCCCGCCTAATGGGCCACCGGAAACTCACAAACCGCACGAAACGCGATAGCGTAGCTGTCTCTTGACGCTGGTGATAATTATGTGAGCGATAGGTACCACCCCGGTCGTGCTGCCCCAATTCGGATGCAAAGCAACATAGCACTACCTCTTACATCATGGCACTACCTCTTAGCTGTGATAATATTGACAAAGAATTCTCAAAATTATCGTTTAGGAGTGGCCTGTTTTTTCAGTGTCGTCCTTGTATTTAGCATACGACGTACATGAACTGAGAGATAGCCTGTGTTTTATTAAAACTACAGTTTATTATAACAAATATTGGGTTGATAGGGGCTTGGGTTTTAGGTTATAATAGTTACCTATATATAGGTAGGGAATAGTAGGTAGGTATAACATTTTGGAATGAATTAATAAATTTGGCAATCGATTCCTCAACAGTTCATTAAAATTTGCACTGGACTTTTTAACTTTAAAACCTATTTACTGCTATATAAAATGACTCTATAATGACTACATTTGTCTTAATTTACAACTTCATTAATTTACAAAACTACTTAAAACTTTAATCCTATGAGATGAAATATGGTACTGCTGAAGAATAATTAAACAGATGAGGAACGGGAAAAATTTGTTTATTTTTTTTAATTTGTTGATTTTTGGAAGGTTTGCTATTACTAACAGTAAGCAGATAAAGATTAAGTCATTGCTTCATAAAGTATGTTATAAAAATGTTGTCTAGAACAGGTTTGAGCTAAAAACTTCAAAAATAAACATTTTTCCGATGAAATCAATACCAGAATGCAACGTATTTTATGATGCACATCGTGAGATAAGCGTTTATGACAGTCGGACGAACGACCTAGGCTATATTGAGTAGCGCGCTTTGTCTCAAAGGATATAATTCCCTAATGGGCAGACGAGTGACTCGCTCACGGAGGATTATTAGGAGGTATATTGTCGAGCGTGTATACGTAGTACGCATTGCTGTCGCATTCATACGGATAAACGCGCAAATCTGTCCAAGTGTCCTCTAGTAGTTAAAGTTACTCCAAGAAGAGGTTTTAGAAAAGGAGAAAAAAAAAATTACGCCATCACTATCTGTGATCGGTTTTAAGGCTAGTGAATACTTATTAGTCCTCAGTAAATAAAATCTTATATATTATGTACTTATATATTCACTGATATCGAATGTCGAAGTCAAATAAAACTTATAAAACTGAATTAGATCTATTCTAAGTATATAAATATCTAATTCTAGCAGATTCTACTCTTACGTCGAAATAATTTCATACGATTTTTATTAAAAGCTTTACCGGGGCGAACGGCTTATTCCCCAAGGTGAGATATTCTCAATAATAAGAATGCCTTATTCCCAAGACGATAGTCTCTTTATTAGTTAAATGTTGATATTCAATTAATGTGAATATTTTTTTTCCTGTTTTCAGAATCCAAATACAATAAATAATAATTAATGATATAAACCTATCTCGTGTAGGTAAGTTGGCTAGCTTAACTATGTATTTATTAAAATATACGGCTTGTTAATTTATTATTTATTTAATCAATTAATTTCATTTGCGCCTAATTGATTATACAATAGTTACATTTTACTCATACTCATGTGACTAGAATAGATGGCTAGTTTAATTTGCTACTCTTTTTTGTTTACACAGAATTTGCACCAAATTATATATCTATAGACAGACCTCAAAAAGTCAGCTTAGGCAATGAGACAGACTGTTTAAGTGTTTTCTAATCTTGGCGAAAACTAAAAATTACTTATTTCTTTTTTCTTCGGAAGGGCTAGACTTTTCGGCCTGGTGGCCTTTAAGCTCAATCGGTACAGTAAGTGAACAGATGGCTCACTAAGAAATATTCGAAAGGGGGACGCCCCCCTCCGCGCCCCACAGGGGGCGCGGTTCAACGCGCGCGCTGCTCGGGAAAGCAGGATTTGGACTAGTCAAATCCGATACGGTTGACGAATCTTTTACGGTTGAATTTAACCTATCATCATGAGGGCCGGTATCATCCCTCCCTCTGTAGAGGGAGGCGGGCCACGCGCGGTGCCCAAGCAATCTAGCGGTAGCACTATAGTGCAATCTGGGTTTGTGTCTACTCGTATCGGATTCGAACCTAAGCTTCCGCGATCGATCCGGATCGATGTGGTTTCCATGTGTAGGGGTCGACGTCGCTTACGACCCCGAGGCCCTTACTTATTTCATATTACACTAAGATACACGGGAAGACGATATCCGTATTCCGTGCTGTGGCCGGTCCGTGTTGGATGCGAGTGGCAAGGGATCGCCGTCTTGATTCATTGTGGGAGGCCTATGTTCAGCAGTGGACGGATAGAGGCTGATGATGATGATGAAAGATACACGACCCTTTGCAAAAATCGTACCATTAGATATTTGTTTTGCTGTGAAATAAATAGACAGTGTCCCGTAATCCTACCCGACACGAAGCTTTTAAGCTTACTTATAATTTAAAAGGCTTCTAGACGCAGTGAAAATATTTATAGGGAACTTAAGGAAATGTATTTTTTATAATGAAGCAACTTATTCCGGATTTAATCGCGGGTTATTAAGTGTACGTGCCTTGGACTGACCCAGGACTCCCGTTTGCCGAGCAACAGGGCAGGGCTAAAGGCACCTGTGGTGGTTTTTAGTGAGTAGGGTTTTATTTCGAGTCCTACATAACCACTTATACTTTCGCTTACGAAAAAAAGCCCAACGAACCAAAAAAAAGGACTGTGTTTCAGTGATCACGGTTGCTGTATCCCAAACGTCGGGCACGTAGAAAATTTATCCGCGATAAAATCAGCAAAAAGTTGTTTTCTTATGAGTGAAATTCGCGTGAAAATTAGAAAACATTTAAGAAATATAGTTTTTTTTATCCAGAAGCGGGCGGCACAGGCCCTGGCGGGACGACTGGGCCAGGGCGGGCGGCGCGGGCGAGGGCCCTGGATCTGGCCCAGCAGCTGGCCTCGTCCCTCCAGCACGCCATCCCACCGCCCCCCAGACCAGACTTCACCACAGCTAGCGCTATACTGCGGTGGCTACAGCAGAACAATAATTCCGTGGCACTGGTGAGTTGTTTTAATGTTCTCCTCCTTGCGTCGTATTTATTAGTATTAAGGGGAGTAAAGTCTTTCCTGAGTCCTGCATCACTTTCTCTTGAATCTTTCTCTATTTTTTTTAACGTAATGATGTAAATTCTGAAGGTATTATGTAGTTAACATTCAATGTTTTGAAACTTTTTTCCACATTAGCAATGCGATGGTTATCTAAGTTGTTTTTAACCGACTTCAAAAAGGAGGAGGTTATCAATTGGTCGGATTTTTTTTTTTAATTTTTTTTATGTATGTTACCTGATTACTCGAAGATGGCTAGACCGATTTGAAAAAATATTTTTTTGTTCTAAAGGGTAAATACTTCCCAAATGGTCCCATGATAAGGAAACCAGGATCTGATGACTGATGAATCATAGGGGCGACTAGTGCGTTTGATATTTTTTTTATAAAGTGTTTTGAAGGACTACAATTTAATGAAGATCCAGAGTCGATCTGATGCTGGAGCCGAAAGACAGTCGAGGGAACTCCTCGACGATTTACATTAGTAACCTTGTGTTTGGGCTTGATTAATTTGTAATGATGAGAACTTTACACCTAGATGAGTTGTGACTGTCATTAAGGGTCTGATGATGAAGACAAATGACAGTTAAGGGAACTCCTCAACAGTTTACAGTAGCTACCTTGTGTTTGGACTTAATTAATTTAAATTGATGAGAACTTTGCACCCATATGGGTTATAAGCACCATTACAGGTGGATGATGGAGACCTTACACAGTCGAGGGGAATCCTCGACGATTTACAGCTTTTGATAAATTACTATGGAATCTACTGTGGCAAATAATATTTGCAATCTAAAGAACCCGAAAGACCTGGACATGTCATAAACAAAGTTTTTGACAAACAACATATTTAAATAGACCAGTGTCGATTATTTTTGAAACAGAAAAAAAAATAGGATGAAACCCATTGGAAAAGGAAGAGATTATAACAAAAATGAAAGGAAAACCAATTTACAGATGATCTGAGGACGGGAAAGTGAAGGGGGGGGGGGGATTTAGGGTAAAAAACGGTTTATCTCGATTTCCAGCAAAACCACAAGTAAAAAGCAGCCTTCGTTGTTTCAAACGTCATCTTATTTACCACAACCACCAGTATAATTGAATACAAAATATCATTTATGACCTATTTTAAAATGAAAATGAGCCCTGTAAATAAATATATATTAATGAAAAAAGTTCTTTGTGATGGATAATTTAAAATGGCGGGACCCAGCTGCTATCTATTAATCAGCCTGCCAAGTATTGTACTTTTACTAAGTTAGAAGACTTTATTGGAATACTAGCTGTTGCCCGCAGCTTCGCCTGCGTTAACTTAGATTTACAGCCGTATACGGACTGATGATGATTATTTTTATAGCCTAAGTTACTCCTTATAGCATCAGCTATTGCCCGTGAATGTTCCATCAAAAGCGGCTCAGCCGTTTCAGAGATTAGCCGGAACAAACAGACAGACAAAAATGATTGAAAATGCTATTTTGGTATATGTGCCGTGTATACATCCATATGCATTGAATAAAAAGCGATTATATTAATATTATTACAAACCGACACTCCAATTTTATTTGTTAGTTCAAATTCATTACATATAGGCAAATTTTTGGATTAGGCCACCAGATCTGAGAACCAGAAAACCTTATACTCATTGCATCCTCCAAAATAGACCAAGGAGAACCTCTTCACCTATTTCTCATTTATTTATTCGAATTATTATAATAAGAGGCAATAATATGCAAGTAACATGCACAGAAAGCCTTAACGTTTAGTTTAGTTTTAGTTGTAAAATGTAAATAGGTATAGAACTGCATTACAAAGTATAGAGACGCACACAACTAACGAGGTTTTCTAAAAGAGCGCCTCATTCCCCCTTCCAGTACGTTGACAGCTTTACAAGTAATTGCCTTAGATCTAGGGATTTTATCGTTGAAATGTTCCGCGTCTCGCTGTAACCAGTGGAGCGTCAGTAAGCAGAACGTATAACGACAGTAAAATGTGCGTCGTCGAAGTGCTCATATTTTTTTAAGGAGAGGTCATACATTTGATACTAACAAAAGTATAAAAACTCTTTTGGAATATTGTATTCTTTCATCACACAACATTGCACATGTGTTTTTTTGATATAAAGAAGACCCCCTTAAAGTCGCTTAAGGGCATAAAACTCACTCGGCTTTTAATCTGTAGTCCATGAAGACAAAGCTTACGCTACATATAGGTACATGTGTACGTTGTACATAGATATTATGCACATGAAAATTAGATTTTTTTTCTTTATCTATAGAAATGAAAAGGAATCGCCGAAATGTATGTATGCACATAACTGCATCAAATTGGATAATTCTATTTTACATATACCCGCGGGATGCCTCAGAGCATTTCCCGGCGTTAAAGAAAAAAAATAACCTAATCCAAAGAACCTTTGTTTACTTCAAGAAGTATCAGTCGAAGAGCTTTGAAATGATACTTACTGGCAAGTTGGATTCAATAGGCTTTTCTAAAATCCTCTTAGCGCCAAGCCTCGAAGGGTTACTGAATTTTGTGGTTTATAAAGTTTTTTCGTAGAAGTAAATAACTGTACTATTTATGTACGTGATCTTGTATATCCATACGATTAAATATCCAGTTTGGGACAGCAAAATAATCGCCTGCTAGGATAGTCCGGTTGTGATGAACGAATGAAACGAACAAAAATATGTAATCGATGTCGATTGTCCTACGTTTAAGACTAGCAGAGTCAGTACAATCTTGAGAGAACCTGCTTCTGACGAAATGAAAAATCTTTCAGCACGTACATGCATTGGGACGGCGCATAAACTTATGAATTGACTTTTTTATTTTAGGTCAAGTAGTGAAACGCTGATTATCTTTGCATAGTATAAATTAAAGTCGCTTTTTGTGTTGGTTTGTTTGTGCATCGAAATTTTCTAAACTACTCAACAGATTTTGATAAGGTTTTCACTGCCGGCTTCGTTGTGAACTAGGGCAGGTTCCTAAGTATGAGACATTAATATGTTATATAAAGTAGAGATAAGTTTGTTGTTTACGAATTAACACAAAAACTACTTAACCGAAATTAAAAAAAAATATTACCATCAGAATGCTACGTTACCACAGAGAGTGGCATGGGTTACAAAATAATCATCATCAATCCGAATACGGCTGTAAATCTAAGTTAACGCACGAAGCTGCGGGCACTAACTAGTGAAATATAAACCGCACTAATGAGTGGGCCTGACATGAGTGGCCCGTGGGCGGTAACAGTTGGCTATTCACCAATTATTCTGGTGCATAAAAGCATCTGAATATAGGTCCAAATTAATTGCTTCAAAATATCAACATTGCGAAAGTTATGATTGACCAAGGAACATAGCAACTTATGTTCAGGTGTCGTTACTGAGTTGATTATGACGATGTTGAAGTAAGTAAGTAAAGTAACGTATAGGGTTAGTAGTGCGAGTAGGTAACACTACAAACAATTCAAGTACGACAACACGATACTTCGAACAATGAGATATGAAACGTGTGTAAAACAATTTGTGTACTAACAATCCGCGACCTGATTTTATTGATTTCAAGTCCCGCCTTTGAAACCCGCATGCATTGTGAGGAAACAACGTCTTTCACACTATCACGTGGCTTTGTTCGTTCGATATGTCAGCGCGACAGGCGGCAGTAGAGCCGGCGAGAGATATACGCTCAATTTAAGTGAGATGAGTTTATTAAATTTAGACACACATTTCATTCTTTTTTTTTTTTTTCTTTTACGCCGGGAAATCTCGCTGCGACCCAAAGTCGGTAAGGTGGACGCAGCTCTACTCACTAAAATCCGGCGAGTGCCGCCAATGCCGCCAATGCCGCCTTTGGTGAGGTGCCCCGGATCTAATGAGCAAACAGAGCACCTCGACGGCTAGTCAGTCCTTCAAGGGACCGATCCCACCTCCACAGAAGGGTTCTCCCGCACCACAGAACAACCCTTCCCAACGTCGGGACAGTACAATGGGGTAAGGTTCCCATCCTCGCCCCTTGTCCCCGAAGATGGGACAAAAGTACATAGAGCAGCTCCCTCGGCTCAATTTTCTTCGCCCAAGGTGCTGGGTTCACCCTAGGCTACTGAGCCCCACCGCCACGACAAGGCTTGAACCATGGTGGGGTAAAGACACACATCCTTAGTAATATTACAAACGCGAAAGTTTGTAACAATGTATGGATGTATGTTGTTACTCTTCCATCAATCCATTCCATCAATATCCATCCATCAATAAGATTATTGAAACTTTACAATAACATAGCTTATTATACATCAGAATAAAATATAGGCTATAATTTGGAGTACGCGGGTAAAACAGCGGGACTATCAGGAAATATAAGCCGTCTGGGAGCTTTCAACGAAAACGCTGCCTATAAACGCTTTTAAATATTATAACAAAATAATGTATGGTGGAATTATGTATCTTAAATAGGTCGCGATGGCATATTATGTCTATGTGTTAAAGATATATAGATATATATATCCATTGCTTAAAGAATGCCAGTTATAAAGCGGTAATGTAAAAGCTATTTACCCAAATACGGTATTAATCCTTATCATCATAATATAAAACAAACTCCTCCGCCGAGACTCAACGTCTGTCTGTACGCGATAAACTCAAAACTACTAGATGGATTTTGATGCTGTTTTCAACTTGAGATACAGTAATTCCTGAGGCAGGTTATAACTTATAGCTATACTGAACTATTTATATCATTTACCAATATTTTGTGTAAATAATGTAAATGTAAGATATTGTAAAAGTCGGAAAAATTTAAGCCGCTTGGGAGCTTACATTGAAAATGCTGCCTTATTTCCTTTAGAGATATAACAAAAAACTGAAGTAATGATCATCATCAGTTCGTAAATGTAAGTTAACGCGGGTGAAGCTGCGGGCAACAGCTAGTAAGTACCCTATATGATTTATTTAATGCTATTTTACATCACCATGTATGGACATGTATGACAGTTATTCATATTCATGGGAGTATGAATGACTATTTACTACTTATGAATATAAACCCAGTTGAACATACAAACGGCTAGTTTTATTTGCACGAAGACAACCAAAACCATATTTCCAAGAGGTAATCTACGAATAACAGTAAATTAATTGTTGATATTTTTTTAACATGACTAGGATAAAAAACATGTAAAGAATTCAATAAAAGGATCAACTCTAGCATCAAATAGATTGTACACTACTACACTTTCGCACTTACAAACAAATCCAGATTACCTACTCACTCGCGCATGTATTTAGAAAGAAAAATAGAAGTTGAATGTTTTGTTTCTACGCATTTTTATTTTCTACGAGGAAAGTTTGCAAATAAATACAAACAAAAGTTTGAGAAAAAATAGCAACCAAGCACAATTTATAATTACAGTTGCAAGTTTTATAGGAAGCCAGTCAGAAACGAAGGACTGAGGCTCAGCTGAAGTTTTGATGAACTTTTCAAACTCCAGTTCTCTAACATCTTCAGCATCAGTATGACTATTGTTAGGAAAGGTCACGCGTTATCTGACTATGCTTAGTCGTAACTTAGTCTTTTCTTGAGTACTGTTAGTTCCGTATTGTGTAAGTGGCTTTAAGTTATACATTTACTTTAGAAGTGTATTGTGCTTACAGAAGTAGAGTTAAGTCTTAGACTTATGAATAACATTCTTGGTCTTACAATTCATAATAGTCTGCATTATTTTAAGTGATGTTGAATTTATTTATGTTTAGCTTGCTTGCTTGTTTCTCCCGTGAAACAGATTTGCTGTGTTTCGGAGAGAAGGCAGGCAGTGTAATTACTGGCACCGAGACTTAACATCTTATGTCTCAGGATAGGCAACACATAAATGAGTTGCCTGGGCTCGTTCCAGGTAAACTAGTTTATGTTCATGGTCGACCACTTACTATCAGGTGGTACGTTTGCCAGTTTGCCTATCCAACTAACATAAAAAATGGCTACTTGAGTATTTACTGTTGTTCTTATATAATAATATTCAACCAATTCCGTCATTGAATTTCATTGAAATATGCCATCATATGTGGGATTTTGGTAATTTTGATTTTTCATCTAATTTGTGTCGATAACGATGAAAGAAAAATAAAATTGCACACATACGTCTTCTGCATTGACGATAAATTGTATTCAACATATTGTCCTCTTTTTGTGGGATTAAATCGTGGGACAAATGCGTGTAACATCTAGTTACCTATCCACTTAGTCAACGGACTATCCAATTTTTACTGTTTCATATTTTTGTGGGAGGAGATAAAGAAACCGATTCCGACGTACGTCATACTATTGACGTACCAATGTCCCTGAGATCAAATTATGTTACATTGTTCTACCACAATTTTCTTATAAGACTGTCGTCATCTTCGAGTATGATATTGCAAAAATTATAGATATAAGGTAAATATGTATAAACTTTAAATAGTGGATCATTATCAGCCCCAATCTGTCCACTGATGGACATAAGTCTCTTTTAATTAATGTCAAGACAAACTTCCGTAACTAGCAACTAACTTGACCGGCCAAATGCCAATCCACTGACATAGCCCTCCTGACTCCTTTCTACTAGAGTATTCTACCACTTCTCCGCCGATACTCCATCATATAAAAATTTGACTTGAGTTGATCCTAAAAAAGTATCAGAATATTACATTTATCCACATACCGCATAATTTTCGACCTTGTTTAGGATTCTTTCGAGTGTCTTGTCTTGTTATTTCGCAGCTAAGGGAATTTTCTATGTATATATTCTATTTGACCAACCAAAGTGAACTCACATCTTGTCATCTCGTTGCATGTATCTTTGAAAGCTGATCCTTTTTTTGGATTTCGTCGCAACTCATAAATATTAAACGAATTTTAAAGTTTGTAAAAGATTTGAGTCCCCTAAATGCGGGTAAAACTTTTAAGGGGATTTTGTGTAAATTTCGAAATTATTTGTAAAACTTTAAGGCTGAATTAAATTGAAGCTTTATAAAAATAACCGGGCACATGAGCTACTAGTATTGTTATTACTAGAGTAGTAAAAGGAAACTGAAATTAATCGATTTTTTATAAACAATATCTATTTATCATTATACATATAATACAATACAATATGTACCTTATATTATTTTTTTAACGCCGGGAAATGCTTTGAGGCATCCCGCGGGGGAGTGGGTCTCCCCACGCGGGTATGTGGGACTCGCTACGCCCGACAGCTGGTAAATGGACGTAGCTCTACCCACTAAAACCCGGCGAGTGCCACCAATGCCGCCTTTGGTGAGGTGCCCCGGATCTAGAAAACAAACAGGGCACCTCGACGGCTAGTCAGTCCCTCAAGGGACCGACGCCACCTCCACAGAGGGGTTGTCTCGCACCACAGAACAACCCCTCCCAACGTCGGGACAGTACAATGGGGTAAGGTTCCCATCCTCACCCCTTGCCCCCTGCTCTTCTGTCCCCTCTTCTTATAAGAGGGGTACAAAGAGCCCCCTCAGCCCAATTAGCTTCGCCCAAGGTGCACCGCTCACCCTAGGTCCCCACCCACCGCCACGACAAGGCCTGAACCATGGTGGGGATACAATATGTACCTATAATAACTGTCATTATACCAATAATAAGAATTATGATCTTAATAAGTGTTAGACCTGCTTGCTGGTCGGCCATTAATCAGGTGGGTAAAAAACCATCTCCGTGCGGTGGCCGGTCCGTGTTGGATGCGAGTGGCGAGGGATCGGCCGTCTCAGCGTTTATTCAGTGAGACCAGTGTTCGGCAGTGGACGGATAGAGGCTGATGATGATGATGAAGTGTAAGATCTAGTTTTTAAGAGAAAACAAAAGAAAACACTTCCGAACCAAGAATACAATAAAGTCCAATATTTTCACCCCAATTGATACTGACATAATAGAGCATCCGAGACGGAGAAAACAAAACTGTGTATTATTTTCATCCGGCTGCCGGCTGTGGGGTAACAGGTGTCGTGTGGAGGTTGAAAGGGTTTGTTTGCTGACCAGGATTGCAAGCTTCAATGGGATCCGTGCGCGCTCCCGGGCTTTCATTAGTGCAGCCGGGGTAACTAACCTGCCTGAATACCTAAATACACCGTTAAACGTGGAATTATTGTCCCAGGATAGTTGTTACATTATGACGTCAGAAAGTTTAAAGTTTTAAGTGCTTATTGAGGTTTAGTGGGAATAATAAACGATTGTCGAAATTTATTCAAATCTAAAAGGGATTGAATTTAATCGAATTACAAGTGTCAATATTTGTAAGCACTTGAGCAATTTAATTGATAACGGAAAACTTTTTAAAACTGACGTGAATGTTTTATGAGTAACGTAAAGTTAACATTTTATTATATCCAAAAATAGATCACTTTTCACTTTATATCATCCTGAATCACAACACACAAGCTTAATACCATGGTAAGCCCGTAATAACATACGTAGCGGGTACAACTGAATACGTACAGGAAAAACTATCGTTTCATCATTTTGTCTTTTGACACTACAGAAAATATACTAAATATATACAATAGTCAGTTTTGGCGAGATTCGACCCCGTTATCCCGTAACATGCCACTATTTGTCATATGACACAATTACGTATAAAAGTAGGCTTTTCTTTTATAAATTATACCTACGCGAGCATAACATTTGTCCCACTTCCTTGCTCTGATTGCGGATTAAAAGCGGTAATATTTATCAAGGAAATATTTTAATGCTACTGTTTTATGCTCCTATAGCAGGTCGGTGTCCTATTAACCCTACATGAAATTAATTAATCAAGGTGGGTCGCGCACCCTCACTAGTTGCAGGTGAACGCGCGCCATTACAGCTAATTACAAATTTCTACAAGCCAGCCTGGCTGAGATATAAGCACTACTTCATGTGAACATTTTGCATAACTTGGCTGTTCAACACAAACGTGTGCTGCCTATGCGCGTAGTGATAACGATGAAATTAGGGTTTTATTTTTATCATAACAACATGGAGTTGATTGTTGTCTCTTTTTGAGAATTTGAGAACCTGGATGACCAAGTAAAGTCGGTATTTTCACTATAGCTAAACAACGCTATCTACTGAAGTAGCTTTAGTGTTGCCATGTCAGGAATTAGATTTTATTTCAAAATTTACCGGTGGGAGGGAAGCGCTGTGCCGCGCTCCCTGCTGCATGGGTACCGCCATCTTGCTTGTTTCTCTCGTGAAACAGCTTTGCTGTGTTTCGGAGAGGAGGGCAAGGCAGGCAGTGTAATTACTGGCACCAAGACTTAACATCTTATGCCTCAGGATAGGCAACACCCTGACGCCTAGGCTCGTTCCAGGTAAACTAGTTTATGTTCATGGGCGACGTCGACCACTTACCATCAGGTGGCACGTTTGCCAGTTTGCCTATTCAACTAACATAAAAAAAATAGATTTGTTAATAAGGGCCTCCTAAAAATAGTTTTTTCTCACAAAAGATCCTTCTTTTGTGAGAAAAAACTATTTTTACTTTAAAAAGATAGAAAATATAATAATTGGATTGAAGACTCAAACCGGGTACTTCTGGTTTTGGTATCGCCCGATTTCCAACCTGACCCATTATAACTTTGTAAATAGTTGCGAAGTTTGCCTTGGTATTCTAATGATATTCGCGATTATATATTCGCGATATCGCGTTATTCATAACCTGAAAACACTGATAAAACCTATATACATTCATATATATGTATATATCGATTTATCGCCCCCTAAATAGGCATACTACAAGAAAATCGTTCAAATCGTTTCCGAGAACTTACACGAAAATAGTTTAGTGGTCAATAATCAGTTTATTTATTTTTGCTTAAAATCTTTTTTTATTTAAAATGACTAAGCTTACTACAATCGGAAGAAAAATCATCATTCTTCTTATATAATATGCTGTTATATTCATCAGCTTTATTAATTCCAAAACACAAACATAATTAACAAAACATAAATCGCGACGCTACAACGGTAGTGAAATTTAGCTAGCGACATTTTATATCGGCGTAACAACGTCTGTTGTTGAATATATTGAATGTACCTAAATACTGCGCTCACACGTATTTTGTGAAAACCAATTGATGTAGATTTTAATGAAACAAAAATTGCAATAGTTAAACTTAGGTTTGATTAATTTCCCCACCATAATTCAAGCCTTGTTGTGGCGGTGCAGTGGGGCTAACTAGCAAGTGCAAGGTTGCTGCTCTGTGCGGCATTGGTGGCACTCGCCGGGTTTTAGTGGGTAGAGCTGCGTCCTACCTTACCATCTTTCGGCGCAGGGAGTCCCACATACCGGCCTGGGGAGACCCATTCTCCCGCGGGATGCCTCAGAGGATTTCCCGGCGTAGGTTAAAAGAAAAAAGGTTTAGTTAGTTTTTGGAAAATTATGGAAATGAAGTGTTTATTTACTTGTATTTTACAGCCAAATGCATATACATGCAGTGTGATAAATTTGTGGCTCTGTGGATTTTGTTGTGTCAATGTTATAATAGTTCCCACCTCAAAGATATATTTTGTTGTGACAATGTTATAATAGTTCCCACCTCAAAGATATATTTTGTTGTGTCAATGTTATAATAGTTCCCACCTCAAAGATATATTTTGTTGTGTCAATGTTATAATAGTTCCCACCTCAAAGATATATTTTGTTGTGTCAATGTTATAATAGTTCCCACCTCAAAGATATATTTTGTTGTGTCAATGTTATAATAGTTCCCACCTCAAAGATATATTTTGTTGTGTCAATGTTATAATAGTTCCCACCTCAAAGATATATTTTGTTGTGTCAATGTTATAATAGTTCCCACCTCAAAGATATATTTTGTTGTGTCAATGTTATAATAGTTCCCACCTCAAAGATATATTTTGTTGTGTCAATGTTATATTAGTTCCCACCTCAAAGATATATTTTGTTGTGTCAATGTTATAATAGTTCCCACCTCAAAGATATATTTATCAAAATTAAATCGTCAACCACGTCAAACTTTATATTGTGTGTTAATTATTATTTTCTTGCTACGTTATTAGAGGAGAAGAAATTGATTTATATCCATACTTTATTTGTATTGTCACTTGTTATTTCATAAGTTAGTGTTAAAGTTTTAAATAGATTACTGTAAGTCAGATCTCGCTTTGTATGCGATTAGATGCTTGCAAAATTCAGAACAAGCCTGAAACTTGATCTATTATTATTATTATATTGATATTGCAAACTTACTTATTACCTTCAATTACATAGAATTCCAAAAATGGAAATCCTTCGGTATTTATCAATGTAATTGCCACTCTAGAGTAGAGCACACATCGGAATTTAATGTCACTCTTGTCATCGTTCGGTTGAATCATTGCAATCGATTTCAAGCTATCGTGGACATCAAATATGTTCTTTTTCCAAATATGAGATTTAGTTTTCTATATCCTAACTAATTTTATAAATGCGAATGTTAGTTTTTTTTGTTTGTTACGTTTTCACGCCTAAACCACTGAACTGATATAAATATTTTTTCATCTAAAATTACATTATACATAATCTTTATCTATATCCTATAGTTTATCTCCGTATTTCCACGGGGATAGGAAGTATAAGGGTGAAACCTCGGGGCGCTGCTAATAATATACATATATCGGTACGCCAATAAAGTTTTATATTCTTATACTATTATATGATTGCGATATAGCGATGATTAGCATATTACCTATATACATATAACCCATTTTACATCATAGATAATATCACAATTAGTACAATCAACCTAATAATCTACATGAAATATTTTACCCCTGCATACATTCAATAGCAATAGCGCATGAGCGGTTGCCAGCGCTATAAATATGCAGGCGCGTTAATGAAATAATACTCTACTCTACTCTCTAACAGCTCTCTACAACTCTACTAACTATTAGTTCAATCAGATAAATATTTCAGTAAATACAATGTACAGATATAATATATAAATGTACATAGCACATATTGAATCGTGTGCTGACAATTATTTACTAGCAATATCATTAAATGTGAAATTATTTATGATTCAATTTATACAGATGTACTAGTGGTAGGCACTGCTAGACACGTAGGTAACTATACTAAAGTAGACTGGACTAAAATAGCGTATAAATATTATAATTAACTCTTAACTAATTGTAACTTACTTTTAGTTTACGTTATGTAAAATTAAGCAGTCATATAATTATTTTCAGCGGTAATAACTAATAAGCGGCGATGACAAATCACGTTAGCTCGGATCACATGCGTATTAGCTGTTACTTCATACTTGCGGTGTGCACTTGAATTTACTGTGGCAAACGTGTTACTGATGTTTATTTTTTATAACTTATCCTCTATATCTAGTAGATTTGGGTAGTGTCATCAAAATTGAATATTCTAATTGAACGTAAAACCCAC
The DNA here is from genome assembly GCA_963853865.1 of Helleia helle. Lineage (NCBI taxonomy): Eukaryota > Metazoa > Arthropoda > Insecta > Lepidoptera > Lycaenidae > Helleia > Helleia helle. The sequence continues at coordinate 15,818,621 of OY971423.1, read as the reverse complement.
AACCAGTTTCACAGTCTACTGAAAAGAACCGGAAAATAATTGTTGCTAAAAAAAAATTTATCACAATTTTTTTGCGTGATTGTGATTGACTAACGCGTAAGTTAACGCGGGTGAAGCTGCGGGCAACAGCTAGTAAGTACCCTATATGATTTATTTAATGCTATTTTACATCACCATGTATGGACATGTATGACAGTTATTCATATTCATGGGAGTATGAATGACTATTTACTACTTATGAATATAAACCCAGTTGAACATACAAACGGCTAGTTTTATTTGCACGAAGACAACCAAAACCATATTTCCAAGAGGTAATCTACGAATAACAGTAAATTAATTGTTGATATTTTTTTAACATGACTAGGATAAAAAACATGTAAAGAATTCAATAAAAGGATCAACTCTAGCATCAAATAGATTGTACACTACTACACTTTCGCACTTACAAACAAATCCAGATTACCTACTCACTCGCGCATGTATTTAGAAAGAAAAATAGAAGTTGAATGTTTTGTTTCTACGCATTTTTATTTTCTACGAGGAAAGTTTGCAAATAAATACAAACAAAAGTTTGAGAAAAAATAGCAACCAAGCACAATTTATAATTACAGTTGCAAGTTTTATAGGAAGCCAGTCAGAAACGAAGGACTGAGGCTCAGCTGAAGTTTTGATGAACTTTTCAAACTCCAGTTCTCTAACATCTTCAGCATCAGTATGACTATTGTTAGGAAAGGTCACGCGTTATCTGACTATGCTTAGTCGTAACTTAGTCTTTTCTTGAGTACTGTTAGTTCCGTATTGTGTAAGTGGCTTTAAGTTATACATTTACTTTAGAAGTGTATTGTGCTTACAGAAGTAGAGTTAAGTCTTAGACTTATGAATAACATTCTTGGTCTTACAATTCATAATAGTCTGCATTATTTTAAGTGATGTTGAATTTATTTATGTTTAGCTTGCTTGCTTGTTTCTCCCGTGAAACAGATTTGCTGTGTTTCGGAGAGAAGGCAGGCAGTGTAATTACTGGCACCGAGACTTAACATCTTATGTCTCAGGATAGGCAACACATAAATGAGTTGCCTGGGCTCGTTCCAGGTAAACTAGTTTATGTTCATGGTCGACCACTTACTATCAGGTGGTACGTTTGCCAGTTTGCCTATCCAACTAACATAAAAAATGGCTACTTGAGTATTTACTGTTGTTCTTATATAATAATATTCAACCAATTCCGTCATTGAATTTCATTGAAATATGCCATCATATGTGGGATTTTGGTAATTTTGATTTTTCATCTAATTTGTGTCGATAACGATGAAAGAAAAATAAAATTGCACACATACGTCTTCTGCATTGACGATAAATTGTATTCAACATATTGTCCTCTTTTTGTGGGATTAAATCGTGGGACAAATGCGTGTAACATCTAGTTACCTATCCACTTAGTCAACGGACTATCCAATTTTTACTGTTTCATATTTTTGTGGGAGGAGATAAAGAAACCGATTCCGACGTACGTCATACTATTGACGTACCAATGTCCCTGAGATCAAATTATGTTACATTGTTCTACCACAATTTTCTTATAAGACTGTCGTCATCTTCGAGTATGATATTGCAAAAATTATAGATATAAGGTAAATATGTATAAACTTTAAATAGTGGATCATTATCAGCCCCAATCTGTCCACTGATGGACATAAGTCTCTTTTAATTAATGTCAAGACAAACTTCCGTAACTAGCAACTAACTTGACCGGCCAAATGCCAATCCACTGACATAGCCCTCCTGACTCCTTTCTACTAGAGTATTCTACCACTTCTCCGCCGATACTCCATCATATAAAAATTTGACTTGAGTTGATCCTAAAAAAGTATCAGAATATTACATTTATCCACATACCGCATAATTTTCGACCTTGTTTAGGATTCTTTCGAGTGTCTTGTCTTGTTATTTCGCAGCTAAGGGAATTTTCTATGTATATATTCTATTTGACCAACCAAAGTGAACTCACATCTTGTCATCTCGTTGCATGTATCTTTGAAAGCTGATCCTTTTTTTGGATTTCGTCGCAACTCATAAATATTAAACGAATTTTAAAGTTTGTAAAAGATTTGAGTCCCCTAAATGCGGGTAAAACTTTTAAGGGGATTTTGTGTAAATTTCGAAATTATTTGTAAAACTTTAAGGCTGAATTAAATTGAAGCTTTATAAAAATAACCGGGCACATGAGCTACTAGTATTGTTATTACTAGAGTAGTAAAAGGAAACTGAAATTAATCGATTTTTTATAAACAATATCTATTTATCATTATACATATAATACAATACAATATGTACCTTATATTATTTTTTTAACGCCGGGAAATGCTTTGAGGCATCCCGCGGGGGAGTGGGTCTCCCCACGCGGGTATGTGGGACTCGCTACGCCCGACAGCTGGTAAATGGACGTAGCTCTACCCACTAAAACCCGGCGAGTGCCACCAATGCCGCCTTTGGTGAGGTGCCCCGGATCTAGAAAACAAACAGGGCACCTCGACGGCTAGTCAGTCCCTCAAGGGACCGACGCCACCTCCACAGAGGGGTTGTCTCGCACCACAGAACAACCCCTCCCAACGTCGGGACAGTACAATGGGGTAAGGTTCCCATCCTCACCCCTTGCCCCCTGCTCTTCTGTCCCCTCTTCTTATAAGAGGGGTACAAAGAGCCCCCTCAGCCCAATTAGCTTCGCCCAAGGTGCACCGCTCACCCTAGGTCCCCACCCACCGCCACGACAAGGCCTGAACCATGGTGGGGATACAATATGTACCTATAATAACTGTCATTATACCAATAATAAGAATTATGATCTTAATAAGTGTTAGACCTGCTTGCTGGTCGGCCATTAATCAGGTGGGTAAAAAACCATCTCCGTGCGGTGGCCGGTCCGTGTTGGATGCGAGTGGCGAGGGATCGGCCGTCTCAGCGTTTATTCAGTGAGACCAGTGTTCGGCAGTGGACGGATAGAGGCTGATGATGATGATGAAGTGTAAGATCTAGTTTTTAAGAGAAAACAAAAGAAAACACTTCCGAACCAAGACTACAATAAAGTCCAATATTTTCACCCCAATTGATACTGACATAATAGAGCATCCGAGACGGAGAAAACAAAACTGTGTATTATTTTCATCCGGCTGCCGGCTGTGGGGTAACAGGTGTCGTGTGGAGGTTGAAAGGGTTTGTTTGCTGACCAGGATTGCAAGCTTCAATGGGATCCGTGCGCGCTCCCGGGCTTTCATTAGTGCAGCCGGGGTAACTAACCTGCCTGAATACCTAAATACACCGTTAAACGTGGAATTATTGTCCCAGGATAGTTGTTACATTATGACGTCAGAAAGTTTAAAGTTTTAAGTGCTTATTGAGGTTTAGTGGGAATAATAAACGATTGTCGAAATTTATTCAAATCTAAAAGGGATTGAATTTAATCGAATTACAAGTGTCAATATTTGTAAGCACTTGAGCAATTTAATTGATAACGGAAAACTTTTTAAAACTGACGTGAATGTTTTATGAGTAACGTAAAGTTAACATTTTATTATATCCAAAAATAGATCACTTTTCACTTTATATCATCCTGAATCACAACACACAAGCTTAATACCATGGTAAGCCCGTAATAACATACGTAGCGGGTACAACTGAATACGTACAGGAAAAACTATCGTTTCATCATTTTGTCTTTTGACACTACAGAAAATATACTAAATATATACAATAGTCAGTTTTGGCGAGATTCGACCCCGTTATCCCGTAACATGCCACTATTTGTCATATGACACAATTACGTATAAAAGTAGGCTTTTCTTTTATAAATTATACCTACGCGAGCATAACATTTGTCCCACTTCCTTGCTCTGATTGCGGATTAAAAGCGGTAATATTTATCAAGGAAATATTTTAATGCTACTGTTTTATGCTCCTATAGCAGGTCGGTGTCCTATTAACCCTACATGAAATTAATTAATCAAGGTGGGTCGCGCACCCTCACTAGTTGCAGGTGAACGCGCGCCATTACAGCTAATTACAAATTTCTACAAGCCAGCCTGGCTGAGATATAAGCACTACTTCATGTGAACATTTTGCATAACTTGGCTGTTCAACACAAACGTGTGCTGCCTATGCGCGTAGTGATAACGATGAAATTAGGGTTTTATTTTTATCATAACAACATGGAGTTGATTGTTGTCTCTTTTTGAGAATTTGAGAACCTGGATGACCAAGTAAAGTCGGTATTTTCACTATAGCTAAACAACGCTATCTACTGAAGTAGCTTTAGTGTTGCCATGTCAGGAATTAGATTTTATTTCAAAATTTACCGGTGGGAGGGAAGCGCTGTGCCGCGCTCCCTGCTGCATGGGTACCGCCATCTTGCTTGTTTCTCTCGTGAAACAGCTTTGCTGTGTTTCGGAGAGGAGGGCAAGGCAGGCAGTGTAATTACTGGCACCAAGACTTAACATCTTATGCCTCAGGATAGGCAACACCCTGACGCCTAGGCTCGTTCCAGGTAAACTAGTTTATGTTCATGGGCGACGTCGACCACTTACCATCAGGTGGCACGTTTGCCAGTTTGCCTATTCAACTAACATAAAAAAAATAGATTTGTTAATAAGGGCCTCCTAAAAATAGTTTTTTCTCACAAAAGATCCTTCTTTTGTGAGAAAAAACTATTTTTACTTTAAAAAGATAGAAAATATAATAATTGGATTGAAGACTCAAACCGGGTACTTCTGGTTTTGGTATCGCCCGATTTCCAACCTGACCCATTATAACTTTGTAAATAGTTGCGAAGTTTGCCTTGGTATTCTAATGATATTCGCGATTATATATTCGCGATATCGCGTTATTCATAACCTGAAAACACTGATAAAACCTATATACATTCATATATATGTATATATCGATTTATCGCCCCCTAAATAGGCATACTACAAGAAAATCGTTCAAATCGTTTCCGAGAACTTACACGAAAATAGTTTAGTGGTCAATAATCAGTTTATTTATTTTTGCTTAAAATCTTTTTTTATTTAAAATGACTAAGCTTATTACAATCGGAAGAAAAATCATCATTCTTCTTATATAATATGCTGTTATATTCATCAGCTTTATTAATTCCAAAACACAAACATAATTAACAAAACATAAATCGCGACGCTACAACGGTAGTGAAATTTAGCTAGCGACATTTTATATCGGCGTAACAACGTCTGTTGTTGAATATATTGAATGTACCTAAATACTGCGCTCACACGTATTTTGTGAAAACCAATTGATGTAGATTTTAATGAAACAAAAATTGCAATAGTTAAACTTAGGTTTGATTAATTTCCCCACCATAATTCAAGCCTTGTTGTGGCGGTGCAGTGGGGCTAACTAGCAAGTGCAAGGTTGCTGCTCTGTGCGGCATTGGTGGCACTCGCCGGGTTTTAGTGGGTAGAGCTGCGTCCTACCTTACCATCTTTCGGCGCAGGGAGTCCCACATACCGGCCTGGGGAGACCCATTCTCCCGCGGGATGCCTCAGAGGATTTCCCGGCGTAGGTTAAAAGAAAAAAGGTTTAGTTAGTTTTTGGAAAATTATGGAAATGAAGTGTTTATTTACTTGTATTTTACAGCCAAATGCATATACATGCAGTGTGATAAATTTGTGGCTCTGTGGATTTTGTTGTGTCAATGTTATAATAGTTCCCACCTCAAAGATATATTTTGTTGTGTCAATGTTATAATAGTTCCCACCTCAAAGATATATTTTGTTGTGTCAATGTTATAATAGTTCCCACCTCAAAGATATATTTTGTTGTGTCAATGTTATAATAGTTCCCACCTCAAAGATATATTTTGTTGTGTCAATGTTATAATAGTTCCCACCTCAAAGATATATTTTGTTGTGTCAATGTTATATTAGTTCCCACCTCAAAGATATATTTTGTTGTGTCAATGTTATAATAGTTCCCACCTCAAAGATATATTTATCAAAATTAAATCGTCAACCACGTCAAACTTTATATTGTGTGTTAATTATTATTTTCTTGCTACGTTATTAGAGGAGAAGAAATTGATTTATATCCATACTTTATTTGTATTGTCACTTGTTATTTCATAAGTTAGTGTTAAAGTTTTAAATAGATTACTGTAAGTCAGATCTCGCTTTGTATGCGATTAGATGCTTGCAAAATTCAGAACAAGCCTGAAACTTGATCTATTATTATTATTATATTGATATTGCAAACTTACTTATTACCTTCAATTACATAGAATTCCAAAAATGGAAATCCTTCGGTATTTATCAATGTAATTGCCACTCTAGAGTAGAGCACACATCGGAATTTAATGTCACTCTTGTCATCGTTCGGTTGAATCATTGCAATCGATTTCAAGCTATCGTGGACATCAAATATGTTCTTTTTCCAAATATGAGATTTAGTTTTCTATATCCTAACTAATTTTATAAATGCGAATGTTAGTTTTTTTTGTTTGTTACGTTTTCACGCCTAAACCACTGAACTGATATAAATATTTTTTCATCTAAAATTACATTATACATAATCTTTATCTATATCCTATAGTTTATCTCCGTATTTCCACGGGGATAGGAAGTATAAGGGTGAAACCTCGGGGCGCTGCTAATAATATACATATATCGGTACGCCAATAAAGTTTTATATTCTTATACTATTATATGATTGCGATATAGCGATGATTAGCATATTACCTATATACATATAACCCATTTTACATCATAGATAATATCACAATTAGTACAATCAACCTAATAATCTACATGAAATATTTTACCCCTGCATACATTCAATAGCAATAGCGCATGAGCGGTTGCCAGCGCTATAAATATGCAGGCGCGTTAATGAAATAATACTCTACTCTACTCTCTAACAGCTCTCTACAACTCTACTAACTATTAGTTCAATCAGATAAATATTTCAGTAAATACAATGTACAGATATAATATATAAATGTACATAGCACATATTGAATCGTGTGCTGACAATTATTTACTAGCAATATCATTAAATGTGAAATTATTTATGATTCAATTTATACAGATGTACTAGTGGTAGGCACTGCTAGACACGTAGGTAACTATACTAAAGTAGACTGGACTAAAATAGCGTATAAATATTATAATTAACTCTTAACTAATTGTAACTTACTTTTAGTTTACGTTATGTAAAATTAAGCAGTCATATAATTATTTTCAGCGGTAATAACTAATAAGCGGCGATGACAAATCACGTTAGCTCGGATCACATGCGTATTAGCTGTTACTTCATACTTGCGGTGTGCACTTGAATTTACTGTGGCAAACGTGTTACTGATGTTTATTTTTTATAACTTATCCTCTATATCTAGTAGATTTGGGTAGTGTCATCAAAATTGAATATTCTAATTGAACGTAAAACCCACAACCAGTTTCACAGTCTACTGAAAAGAACCGGAAAATAATTGTTGCTAAAAAAAAATTTATCACAATTTTTTTGCGTGATTGAGTAAAAATATAAAACAAATCTCAAACATTTTCCCAAACTTAAACCTTTTATTTGACTGTGCGAATAAACTTATAACATATACAAGAAGCCCATGTAATTGCCTTTTAGGCCTCATAACTCATTAAAGTTTCTAACTTCTTTGAGACGAAGGCGATAATTACATTGATAAAAATATATTTCAAGAGGCTTTTCACGGAGGCTCCCATTGTTAATGAGGCGAGCTCGTTATATGAAGGTTTCGGTGTTACATTCAACAGTCCATCAGCGGAGTGGAAGTAGGCTTCGCGTCCGGTTTCCGGCGCGCCACCCGCTTCCGTCGAGAGTTCTCAGACACCCCCGCACCTTGACTGATTCGCACTTGACCATTTCAACTTTGTGTAACCTCAATTGGGTGACAGGTTGTTAGATGTATATTTTGTGTCGGGATATTGTATGGAATATTTTTAGAAGCGACATTTTTTGTCCTCTTGGCGTTTAAAGATAGATCTTTGTCTAGTGAACCATCCAATACATAGGAAACATATTTAACACGCTCTTAGCTTCATTTGGATTGAAAATATTTTTTGTATTAGTGTATTATTTCTTTTTTTATTTATTTATACTATGTAAAGAATATAATATTATCTACTATTAATTATTATATATAAGCAAGGGATCGGCCGCCGTACAGAAGTGAATGGTAACAGGCTGATAGTAAGAAAAAAATGGTAACTTCTAAAAAAGCTTTGATATTATAATTTTGTGAATACGGTTAGTTAATCAAAAATCAATTTGCTATTTTTAAATTTGTTTGCAAAGACATCAGTTGGGAAAATTTATTTAATTTTAATTATGTTTCACAATTTATTTTACCTCTTAGATTCATGTGAGGGTAACTTGAATCATTTTTGGTGATCGTTCTAGTCGTTAGAGTCTTGTAGAGTAGTCTTTTTCAAATATTTCATTGCATTTTAATGATGTACCAACCCCTCAAAATTTATTTTACCGCTTATTCAGGTCAGGCGAGCTCGAACTTTAATATTTTAGTGATTATTTTTGTATATCTGTCTCACAGAAATATATCGTATAGTTCTGTGATCTGTCTTTTAGTATTTTTTACTTCTTATCAAAAGGACCTATGTAACGGTCTTCTAAAATTTTGGCTTTTTACTAGCTTAACTTTTGAATATTTGGGTAGGACATATCTCTTAGTGGCGGCCGGGTCAGCGTAGGCCAGACTACTCCTCGTAAAGAGTAATAACCCTTACGAGGAGTAGTCTGGCCTACGCTGGGGCCAGCCTGTCGCTGAGGTGATCCAATTGCCTGTAGATCTGGGACCCTGCTGCAGGTTGTGTAGTGAGTCCCCACATAGATCCAGGAGCCTTACCCGAGGTAAACCTTGGATCATGTGAAAGCATTTACCAACGTCATCAAAAAAAAAGGGATAGGATATATCTTGATTACAATATTCTAAAAAGAAAAGATATTTATTTTATTCTTTTAATTAATATATCTGTGTGCAGCATAAATACTATGAAGTATCACAAGACAAATCCCCCAAGTATGTACCAGACTACGAAGAATTTCAAGTAGGACTAGCGCAGTCTTTCCGTTTTAAAGTGCATCTCTCAGTATAATCTTCCGCCCAACTGCGTGCTATATACCGGCGTATGCAAATGAGCGACGCATCGGAATATTTTCGACGGGATTTAAAATGTATTTTTGTGATGAAATGACTTTACTTTGAAAAAAAAGTTTTAATGAGCGATGTTTACAAAATAATTTAATAACTGGTTTATTTTTTGGAAGGACCTACAGGCTACAGCTGACACACATGCTTAAGAGTTTTGTGACGTCAAGTTGACCTTACGTCTTAAACGCACTGGCCATCGGTACCTTGATGCCACACACAGACATGTACATTGTACATAATGATCAAACTGATAGTGATGTCACAAAAGAGGGTACAAATTATTTTATTGCATGAAACGCGACGAAATAACGTATGATACGTTTAACAGGAGGCACCTGTTTGGGAATACATTACATACATATAAATGGATAACGCATGTTGCACACCCAAATCCATAATAACCGGAAATGTGTTACCGCCCGTGATAAATATGAATTACTACATGTCCAGGGTTGACACAAATTGCTATTTTAAGAGCTTATTTTTGTAAGGTACTTATATTCTTAAAGACTCCATCACCCTAGCCAATTCCATAGGATGTAAGGGATCCACAGAGTTTTGGCGCCCCCCTCGATCCATTGTCTAAGATACAGTGTCATTATAAATGAAGAGATTTACCTTTCTGTTACAAGACGAAAAAGGTACATGTAGTAGGTATTCTTTTACACGTGTTATAGTACGTATAAATATTCTCTTATTCCTGGAGTTGCCGTTATCGAAATCGTTAAGGAGTTATCGTATTGCAGTGGGAAACGGCTATTGGTATTTTCAGGGGCTCTAGGAATTAGGAAATAGTAGGATTGGCAACCCTAGTTGTATACACAATGATTCCGATCCACTGATTCTGATATAAACCACATTATCGTTAAATTCTATACAAAATAAATCATCACAATTTCGTTACAAGTTTTATGTTATTGACGATGTTCTTACGCAACTGCCGGATAAGAGTGATGTGTTGTATGTATGTTTGTTTGTTCTCACAGCCTAGCAGCGGCGTCTGGGATGTATTACCCGAATCGGAATCCTTGGTTTATTTACGATGCTACGCATACTAACTAGTTTATATTTGTGTATATAAATAGTTTCTTACGCTCTGCTATTTGTGATACACCTAAAATTTTAAATGTTGATTAGGTTTTTGTTTGTTACTTGTTGTAAATAAAATGTTGCTCATTTGTCGTTTGCTTTACGTTTTATCGTGTGTGATGTGGGGGTTCATGAGAACTAATACAACTAGATCGTTCCATCAAAAAAGGATTTTTAATTATTTTTGGTTCTGGTATTAGTCTGTACAGAATAGAACATATATTTATTTATGTTATAGGTAACCTTGTGTTCAATTTGCTTCTCTTTGGTCTGCCTGATATTATGTGTTTAATACATGATTAAACGACTACGCTGAATGTCTCAATAATCTCCCGACATATACCGATTGTAATGTACAGTTTGTAAATCTAAGACCATCCGGATGAAGCAAATAGCAACTGTTAGTGGCTTATAAAACTTTGTAACAACTGGCTGAACGTTCAAAATAATGCTTAACAAATAATGAAGCAATTATGTTTCATCATAAACAAATTATAACTCCCCCCCCTAATATATTTTTTTAAAGTTAGTTGGATAGGCTAACTGGCAAACGTACCAACTGATGGTAGGTGGTCGACGTCGCCCATGAACATAAACTAGTTTACCTGGAACGAGCCCAGGCAACTCATCTATGTGTTGCCTATCCTGAGACATAAGATGTTAAGTCTCGGTGCCAGTAATTACACTGCCTGTCTTGCCCTTGTCTCCGAAACACAGCAAAGCTGTTTCACGGCATAAACAAGCAAGATGGTGGTACCCATTCAGCCGGGAGCGCGGCACAGCGCTTCCCTCCCACCGGTAAATTAAATATGGATTTTCCTGAATGGATCAAATGCCAATCTTTAGTAAAGTCCAGCATTTTTTTAATCGGGCTAGGCTCACCACTCGTTCCCACCGCTGCTACTCCAGTATAGCCAAGATCGACAGCGGTAACCACAAAATGATTCTTTGATACGATCTCAGGGAATCCGACAGACACGTTAAAACTGCCTTGGGACCCGCAACGCATTTAATCAGAAGAATTCAGGAGGAGTAGGAAATATTTTCAGTTTTAAAGTTCAGCTTGCTAACTGTACTAATAATATCTAACTAATGGTTGCTGTAAACTGTAAAGGATCCCAAAACGTAGAGCATATAAAATGGCGATGAAATCCGTAAAAAGTTGTTTCATTAGAGAAAATTCGCGTGAACATTAGAAAATAATCTATACCAGTATATTATGCAACAGTGATATAAATGAATATTGCATTTATATGTCTTGTTAATTTTTCATAACGTACAACGAACTCTGCCGTGTTTGCTGTCTGCTTCGGCGGAATTCGTTTTTGTAGAGTAATTTAAAAATCTGAACGCTCGCGTCAGCGCCGAGCCTCCCATTTATTATCTTACATTGTACGCGCCACGCGGACAATGATAAAAGTCGACGGATGGGAAACTGTTGATATTTTGATGAAAGACATTGTATAAAAGGCCATTCGGAGTTGTAATTCAGAAATTCAAGAAACCATCGTCCTTATTTTCCAATTTTATAGAATAATCTGAAGTAATCCAATTAACTTTATGACACAAAAGTTCCTTGGACCTTTTAAAATTGAGAAGTACATATTACAAAATCTTGAATATTTTAACGTTAAGGACGAATTTTAATACGAAAAATATGTAACCCTCTGTGTGCCTCTCACAAGAGCCTCTCTCTCGTACTTGGATGGTTATAAACGTGTGTAACTTTGCTTTTTTGATAATACGAATTTGCAAGTGAAGTCATTTAAAATGCCTTTACAAGAGCAATGGTCAAAACGAACTGAATATATTTTTCAGCAACAATTTCAACATTTGTTGTACGGAGAGAAAATGAATAATATGTACTCGTATATTGAGTCGTTCCAGATCTGTGCGTCACTGAAAATGGTTCTCCATTTTCGGGTGCACGTGATTTTATGGTTTCCCGAAGGGCGTGGTAAGAAATCATCGAAGGAAACTTTTATGATACATAATGTTAAATCAGTTCTTTTGACGGCAAATTATGTATTTCTTACCAGCTACTACCCTAATTTGTAGGTGTGTAGAAATACACTAGCGAGTATAATATAGCGAGTACGCTATCAATATGAATAAATATTTAATCTAGATTTCGCGACAGGCCAATTCTTTTTTAGTCAAATTGGTAGAAAAACATATACAAAATAGTGTAATTTTTTTATGACGACCTCTGTGGCTCAGTGGGAAGCGCCACAGAACAATATTACCCTAGCGGGAAGGTCAACTTCATACTAAAAATTTTAGGACAGGACACAGCTGCCATCTCTGTTAGTCCCACAGAAACTGTTTGAGCGGCAATTTTAAATAACCCTGATTAGTGATTAGCATGGTTTTTTATTCAAAATAGAATATACCTACTTTGGCTTTGGAATTGATATCGACACTTCCATAAACAGATCTTATAAGTGCCCTGAATCAATTCAAAACCCAAATTATTCATGATATCACATTAAATAAAACAATTATAATTTTGTGCAAATTTTTTATTCACCTCAGTTAACATTTAATATTTCTATAAACAATAATATACAATCCTAACAATTTTTATACGTTAAAATTTCCAACTGCTTCCTTCATAATAATAGTTTTATTGATATTATCACTAATTAGTAAAATCACACATAATTATTGTCTTTGTCACTAAAAGTCCTATAACACTTTCACTTCACATGATTACGGAGATGACTGGCGCAACTCAACGCAAAAACAGAAAAACTTCAACAAAACGACAGTAATTACATTTATATTACAAATTAACTTTGAAAACCTACATGAAAACAAACAAAGCAGCCATTTTATAATTCCAAGTTAAAACTTCAACACAGACTAAACTTCAATTGTAGTAATGTTACCATTGCATAAAATTAATATAATTTTCACTATATACATATTTTATTTTAAGTTTATTTACTTTTTAAACACAAAATGCTCAACAATTAATGTTTTAAAACTTATAATAATAGTTAAATATTTTTACTAATAATAACTCTTCAGCTTTGTGAAGTTTTTTTATTATGAAAGACCCATTTTTACTTATAGGCTTGCAGCACTGAACAATCCCCAAATAGGTCTCAAATAATGTCGAAGTTGACCACCCCTGGGAAGCGCGTTGGCGCTCAAACCGGAGGTTGCGGGTTCGAATCCCGCCAGGGAACAAAAATATTTTCTGTGTTCCTGGGTCATGGATGTGTATTATATAATAAAAATCTTAAATATATGTATAGTATAAAAGTATTATTATGTTTCCGTTGTCTGGTACCCGTAACACAACTTCTTTGAGAACTTACCACGGGACCAGATTGACGTGGTGTGAAAGCGTCCATAGATATTAGTTTAGATATTATTATTATTTTTTATAATGTTTGCTATTATTTTTAACATGTGTTTATTAATCTTTAAAAAAAAAATCGTTACTGCAGTTACTAACTAGTGCTCATTATTAAATTACTAACGTAACAGGGCTCTACTCAAAACTCCCTATTTTATCGTATGCAATAAAATGTGTTGCGATATAAAATCTGTGAAAGTTCTTTTAATGTTATTTGGAGAGCGTTCCAGCGATATGTTAAGTTTAATTTTAGAACGGAGTAGCTTTTTACATGCCCAATAATGCTCGAAGATCCATAAACAAGGAATGGTATCGGCGTGTAAACATGGCGGTCTTCCGGCAATAATTAAATGGGGCAACGTATTATTATCTCCGAGTTTCAGGGAGCTACATACGTACAGTTACGTACTGGTCCTACGCCTCCCACTTAAGGGTGCCAACCAGCCCTACAATTACGCTTTTTCACTTTTCACGGAGGAATCTTAACAATTCATCTTTTCTTTTATCTACATACATTATTTAACATTCTTTGTTATTCTTTTTGTAGGGATGATTAAAAAACTCCTTTGTTTGGGAAAATGTGCTCAAATATCAGCTATGGAAAGATATCTGTGTCACCTTTGTTGGGTTATACTTTTATTACATAAGTACATAATTTGTATTAATTATTCTTGCTTCTATAATATTATATAATTATCTTTTAGTCACAAGAATCTAGGGGCTTGCTGATTAAATATACTTTTTATCTACGTAATTTTTTAGGGCCGTTTCAAATTAAAGTAAGTACATAATATATAGCCTGGAAGTGTTTTCTCATTTGAATAGGTGTAAAACTATAATAGTAACAGTAGTGATGCAGACGTCGTACTCATTTTGAATTAAAGAAGCGTATTTTTAGAAGAAGAATAATTTTTAATAGATGAATTAAATGGGTTAACAAAATTACTTATTGTAAAAAAGCGTGGTGCTTGTAACTAAGTTTTTATATTAACTTCACTTTTTAGAAATAGATAACGATGAAATATTTTTATTAATGAATATTGAGCACCTCACGCTTTTTTACAATAAGTAATTTTGTTAACCCATTTAATTCATCTATTAAAAATTATTTTCAATTTTTTTGTTGGGTTTGCTATTAAAGCGTGTTTTTTAGTTTTTTTAAACTATAATTTATTTTTTACTTTTTAGTGTCGATTTTTTTAATTAAAGATTTTATTAATTTAAAGTACTCAACTATTAACAATCACTTTAGAAATGAGTGAGAGACTAAAAACAACACATGTGATGTAGGTTACTTGCGCGCCTTACGCCTTCCTAGCATGTGCTATCCTGATTAGCCTTATCAGGATATTGGAATAATTTTATCAAATTATTGTATTGTCATCGGTCCTCGATAAATCTACAAAGTTTGTACGAAATCTGGTCGTTCGAAGTGGTTCAAAATCATGTTCAAAGAATCCGTTACATACTAACATACTCACATACTAACATACTAAGTCTGAAGCTAGTAAAAGCGTATTAAAAATATACTATGATGATCGGAATACCTATATGGTAATAATTATAAATTCGATT
The DNA here is from genome assembly GCA_963853865.1 of Helleia helle. Lineage (NCBI taxonomy): Eukaryota > Metazoa > Arthropoda > Insecta > Lepidoptera > Lycaenidae > Helleia > Helleia helle. The sequence continues at coordinate 15,803,382 of OY971423.1, read as the reverse complement.
TTTAACATTACTGCAGTAGGTACCTAGCAGTAGGTAGGTAGGTAGGCCCCACCATGGTTCAGGCCTTGTCGTGGCGGTGGGGCTCAGTAGCCTAGGGTGAGCCCAGCGCCTTGGGCGAAGCCAATTGAGCCGAGGGGGCTCTTTGTGCCCCTCTTATAAGAAGAGGGGACAAAAGAAAAGGGGTGAGGATGGGAACCTCACCCCATTGTACTGTCCCGACGTTAGGAGGGGTTGTTCTGTGGTGCGGGACAACACAATCACTTTAGAAATGAGTGAGAGACTAAAAACAACACAAGTGATGTAGGTTACTTGCGCGCCTTACGCCTTCCTAGCATGTGCTATCCTGATTAGCCTTATCAGGATATTGGAATAATTTTATCAAATTATTGTATTGTCATCGGTCCTCGATAAATCTACAAAGTTTGAACAAAATCTGGTCGTTAGAAGTGGGTCAAAATCATGTTCAAAGATTCCATTACATACATAGATACATATATACAACCCAAGCTAATAAAAGCGTGGTAAAAAAAACAACACAATCTTACAAAAATCCTCACAATATAAAATCTATTACGGCACCTTTAATGGTTTATCTAAACTGAATACTGAAGTTTACAAAATAGGTTTATTGCTACTCTAAATATTACGAAAGTCTGAAAACATTTTGAAGTGAGGTATTTATAGTTGGGCAATGAGTTGCGAGAGCTTTAAAAAGTAAACTCGAGATATTAATCGATAACGTTCGAGCATAAGTATCGAAAGAAGTCTGGGCTACAGCCACTAGCCGATCTAGCCGTCTGCCAGCGATAAGTTAGACATTGTCATCTTAAGACTCAGTTACACACCAGTTTAAATGTTTAGTAATCATGTAGGACGTACTATTTTACTATAGATAGTATATTTTTATATATCACACATTATGTTCATTGCGTTTCAGATTATGTTTAAATGTAGTTTACTTGCATCTAAAGAAATAACCGATATTATTAGTTATTTTATAATAACCATTTTGAATTAATTGTGTGGATTGTGTATTGAACGAAACACAAATTTTAATAGTATTTTGTTGATTTTTTCATGGACCAATATAAGTAAACAAAATCTCGAAAAACACTGAAGTATAAATAAATTTGAATAATCTCTTGTGCAGTAGCGGCAGTAAATTAGGGGCATATTCAATTTACTTGGACAAAGTACAATTTAATTAAAGGGTCCTAAGAGCTTTCCTTTAATTTACCGATATATTGACGGGCGAACGAATATTGTCCTCGATTGTGTTCTTGCCAACGTTTCGTCCGCTGTTCGCGTAACTTTCCCCATAAAAAATAACGCCTATTTAAATATGTAAATTTTATTTAATAATTTATTTATGTAAGTCAATAAAATTAGGAAAAATTATTAAGCTTTAGCTTTTTTCATATGGTTCAATATATTTCAATAGGAAAATTTGGGAAAAGTACAATGGGTAGGCCTAGGAAAACAGAAAGAAAAAGACTTTTTTTTTGTAAAATCGTTACTGTACCTTAATATATGACTGTAATTCATGGTTACTAGATAAAAACATGCTTAAATGATTATTCTAAGAGTTCATTAGGAAAAAAACTTATAAGAAGGTTAATAAATGTGTTTTTTATATAATTATAAGTTTTCCCATAGTAGGCTCTCATTAACCTGCGCTCCCCTAGGGCCAAACCTACTACACTATCTCAAATTCCTGGCTAAATTGTGTAAAGCTTTTTACCAAACTCGCATAAGAAAACATGATATATGTTTTCTTATGGAAGATTTTTTTATTTGTCGATTTCGAAAGTGTTTCTAATGATAGTAACAAAACAACCTGTTTTTGAAGACGTATACACCATAAACGCTGACACGGTTAACGCAGTCTGTTGTATCATATAAATAATTGAGTCCGAACAAACACTGAAGGTATAAAGTTTTGACTGTAAACTTTGTCCAGTTCACGTGTTTTATGATAATCATGATGCGGGTTTTTACGATGACTTGTAACATGTAAACAATATCCCCTTGGATTAGCTCAAACAGAGTTGTACATAGCTTTTGGTTTCTGGTTTATATAACTTTTTCTATACAACTAGCAAAACAGAACTCGTAAGCCATTGATGCTGTGGTGCTGCTTTTTAAATTTAGAACAGATGGATGGATAAACTATTAAACAAATTTATTTATGTTGCAAAACTAATGAATGATCAAGTTTATGTATAAACTATAAAGTCAAATAAATCTGATTGTGATAAAGTTATATAACGCATCTTTTTTTTTTGTTTTCACAGGGAAATGCTTTTTACGCATGTAGCCAGGATCTCCGGTAGATTCTGACCCTATGTGGGACTCTCACCTGGGGAGTGCCCTACGCGTAAACTAAAACCACTGCGAGCGCCTTCATCCGCTTTCATTTGAGGGTCCCGGATAGGCATTCAACAGGATCACCTCACCGACAGGCTGGCCCCGGCGAAGGCCAGACTACTCGGACCAGACAGACCAGACTAGGCCCAGGTTCCCATCCTGAACCCGACTCGAGCACAGGGGCGTTACTGGAGGTGCATTAAGTAGCGCCTCCTGCGCACCCCCGTTCGTTGCCCACGGGGTGAGGCCACGTCGGCGGCCTCCTCTCTCACCCGCTCGTCGGCCTCCATCTGGGACATTACTGCCTCGCAGAAGGAAACCATCGCCGTCCAGGACTCGTCATCACCGAGCATCGCTGTGATGACACTCGGCAGAGACAAGTCCCCTCCGATGATCGATGTCAGATCATGACATCAGACGCAGCGCCGCCCATCTCGGGCACACCTCGAGGGTGTGCTGGACCGAGTCCACCACCGCGCCACAATCGTGACAACGCATCTGCGTGACATACGGTTGAGCTTATTCTGAACTTCCACGTTCGTCAACCAGCGACGAGCTTGATAATGAGTAATGACAATGATAACGTGACATTTGTGTCAAATGAAATTCCAAATATCTATACTATAATATTGTAAAGCTGAAGAGTTTGTTTGTTTGAACGCGCTAATCTCAGGAACTACTGGTCTGATTTGAAAAATTCTTTCAGTGTTAGACAGCCCATTTATCAAGGAAGGCTATAGGCTATATAACATCACGCTGTGACTAATAGGAGTTGAGTAACGCGGGCGAAGCTGCGGGCAACAGCTATTTATAATAGAATTCTATTTTTTTACGGTTGACAGTCTTGATCTGAAATTCGTAATGTTTATATGCTTTAGTAAAATATTGCGAATTCATATTTATAAACTTGTATTCACAATGAATCTGACAAACTAGGTGTAGATTATTTCAGACGTGTATGTTTCCGCTAAGACCGAAATAAAGTCACACTTTTATTAAATATTCGACTGGGAGTAATGCGACAGCTGTCGTTCTATTCCCGAATGAAATAAGGGGAACGTTTATTTTACCCGATACTGAGGCGTGTTGAATGCGACACCTAATCAGCACATAGCGAGCCTATAGTAGTGAAGAAACAAAGCTTACAAGAATTTACTTTGTCTTATATATTGACAGGATTTTATCGGAGTAATAGTTTTGTTTTATTGGTAATATTTTCATTTATCGGTATATGGTGAAATATGAAAACTATTTGATAGCAAATAATTCTTATTTGTTAGTGTATAATATATAAAGGAATAAGATTTCAGTCTTCAGATTCACTGTTATTTTCATACTGAAAAACGTTTTGGTTGTTGCAGGACAACGTTTGCCTGAGCGGTGAGCCGCTAGAAAAATTAAAATATAGCATGTGTCTGATTGATAATTTTAAGCTATTAACGATTGATATACCTATGAATAGCAATCTTCTTTTGCCATTAATACGTACCTATGTAAACTAGGTAAAGCTTAATTAAGTGCTATTGTTCATACATTCTTTAGAAATTTTTATACCGAAGTGCATATCCTTACTACGAGCCATTGTTAAATCACAGCTGTATTTTATGGGGGTGCTTATTTTAGAATTTGAAGACTGTTACTAAGAATGGATAAAAGTCTGTCGTGTGTGCATGTACACTTAACTAATGGCGATATGAAGGATGGGCGGGGGCGTCTATATCAGGATGTTACCCGCGGGCTAGTAAGACGCCGAGTGTTACCGTTCGCGAGCTACGTACCGCACGCACACTGTGCGTACGTAATGTATACCGGCTGTTAACGTGTGATTCAGTGCGCTTTAAACTATTTACCCCCTTAGGGTAAATACCAATCTTTCACAATACGTAAACAATCTGAAAGTTTATTTAGTGCTGGAATAAAATTAAAATGGGCGGCGTATAACAAACGCACATATCCAGTTCTATTTCCGGCCTCCGGCGGCGCCTATATTCCTTAAGGCGTATTTCATTTAGCTCAAAATCATGCGTGAGCTCAGCCGCGGCGGCTCACTCGTAGCGAATACTATCGCCTCGCTGCACAATCGAACTGCCGGAGTTAAACCTAATACAACTAATTTGACAAAACAAACGTGCGATAAAACTTTAAGAAAACCTTTGCGAATAATAAACGAAGACAACAACGAGGATACACCATCGCACCGAATATCGGCCGCCAGTGAACGACCGGTGTCTACTGCTTCGGAAGCCTCAGAACGCGACTCGGCATCCATTCAGTCCAGCGAGGAACCACCCTTAAACGAGAGTACGTAATTGACGCTCTGTGAACGAATCACTGACGTAATAATACTGGACCGTGGCCAAATTTAAAATAGAGGTACGTCGGTGACTCGTACGGAGAGCTTGTCATACAGTGTCATTTACGGGAGGCCTCATGTCCGACCGCGAATTTCTTACGGAACCCTTGGACGAGGAAGAAGAGCGAACGGCGGCCGGGTATCTACACCCCGCCGTCCGCTCTTACATGTACTCGCCGATGGGTAGGTGACACAATGTCGACCGTGAGGCCATCCCGGCTGGCAAACAAACTCAAATGTGCTATTTCGTGACAGGTGGTGACTCGGATAGCCCCGATGAAACGACAGTGAAATGTTCAGTTTGGACGGATCGAAATGTGGTTCCAGCCCGGGCTGATTCCTCGGATTCGGACACCTCCAGTAGCCAAGATGAATCGGAGGAGCACGAGTATGAAACTGGCGGCGGTGAGGCTGACTACAGGACCTTAACGCCAAACAGACGTGTGGATAATTCGACGCGCTGCGACGATGATTTTCGATGGATGCCAACTGGACAAATCGTGGACGATAGTGAACCTGCACTGATGGGTTCCCAAGTTGGTGATTACTCCGCTAACACGAGCTTGGAACGGCGGCGACGAACATCAGGCTCTCGTACCGAGCGAGACAGGAAAAGCAGGTCGTCTATGTCAACAAAGCCACCGCAGCATCCGTCTAGTGTGCGGGCGTCACCTCGACCGAGACGCTCCAGGAACGAAGAGACGCCGCCCGATTTGCAGCGTCGATGGAACTCGTACGAGCACTTTCGATATCCCGAGGGCGGGTGGTGGCCTCCGATGTGCTGGTGCCACGGCCCTGTGCCTCCGCCTTGCTACATGCAGGACCGCACCTGGCCCTCACACCCCTCGCTCCCGCCCATGTCCTCGCGATCAAACAAGGTACGATAACAGAGGTCACACAGTGTACGCCCAATAAAAGTGATTCGATTATTTCATACTCTTTGACGTATACGTGTTACAGATTCCTAGCCGTATAGATTTGTTTTGGAGTTTGTTTTGGAGATTGGTTTCTAAACCTTTGATAGAATATGTTACGCTGAATATTTCCAACATTACGTAGTAGTAGTATGAGTTTTTGTGATTCTCGGCCGTGTGTAAATTCGATGTAAGTAAATAAACGGGAACGCTGAAAGAGAAATGAAATTATTTTCTCGGAAGCCTGAGAAAATTATTTCCAATGTTGTATTGTTAATAAGTTTCTTATATTTCAGTTGAGTAATTAAACAATTCATGAAAATGAAACTTTCATTTAATGATAAATTAAATGGTCTTTTATCATTAATTATTATCAGCCGTTTATCGTTTAAAATATACATGTCTTTTATTACATTAGGTAGGAGCGGTATTTATATTTGACGATGATATCGCGAAACTTTTAAAAGGTTTAACGGTGAGCAGGAATGTAATCTGGAATGAGAGGATGTGTATTTCGTAGGATTAGATGTTTATTCACTTTAAGGTCCGTGGCCGGTTGTATATCCTGTCGCGGATGCAAATCAAATGGCACCTAAGGTCTCTATACTTCGTGTCCTCTGACCAATGAACAAGCAAGTTCACTGTGACTAGCCTTTATTGTGTCAGATGCAAGTGACTTGTCTATGTTTAACGTATTCTGAAACCCAAGATGGTCTATATGCCATTAATTCGGTCTTCTGCTATTCGGCACACGGTATATCCCCCTACACATGGAAGACCCCTATACATGGAAACCACATCGATCCGCATCGATCGCGGAAGCTTAGGTTCGAATCCGATACAAGTAGACCGCGCAAACAGCACTATCACTACGCTACCGCTAGATTGCTTGAGCACCGCGCGTGACCCGCCTCTATCTCCAGAGGCAGGGATGAGGGCCGGCCCTCATGATAATATATAAAATTCAAATGTAAAAGATTCGTCGACCGTATCGGATTTGACTACTCCAAATCCTGCTCTCCCGAGAAGCGCGCGCGATGAACCGCGCTCCCTGGGGCGTCCCCCTTTCGAATATTTATTAAGTGAGCCATCTGCTCATTTACTGTACCGATTGAGCTTAAAGGCCATCAGGCTGAAAAGTCTAGTCCTTCCGAAAAAAAAGCCGCTTGACAAAGTAATTTTATTGGTCCGTTTTTTTTATTTTTATTTTAGTAGGATAGGCAAACTGGCAAACGTGCCACCTGATGGTAAGTGGTCGACGTCGCCCATGAACCATGTACCCATGCAGCCGGGAGCGCGGCACAGCGCTTCCCTCCCACCGGTAAACTCCATTTTAACACTTTACATTTAATCGTTTGTTCCAGAACGATGCGGAGGATCGAGTGCGAAGGCTCGAAGCTGACAAGGAGAGTCTACAGTTGCAAGTGCAGGTTCTATCGGAGCAGATCTCAGCCCAGACCGAGAAGATGGTAGACCTGGAGAGATCGCTGCAAGACACCAAGCAGCGACTCGACGACACCGAACAGAGACTGCAGAAGGTACTTTTTATTAATTGTTCTCTAGATGACGATCATCATCATTAACATCTTCATCATTATCAGTATGTTGTAGTCCACTGCTGAACATTAGCCGTTCTCAATGAACGCCTAAACTTAAACGCCAATTTAGACTTAGACTTTTTCTTTATTTTTAAATAGCGAAAATATCAGGTTAAATATGTCGCCTCTCTCCTGCACTGGAAATAGACCCGTAATTGAGACTCCCTCCAAACATGGCGAGGAATATGAACTAGGTAAGGTACAGGGTAGGTACAGAGAATTTTAAGTGTCTACATGCATCGTTTGTGCGATCGTTTCAATTCTTCCTTTATTTGACAATCATTTTTTGTAGTATTGACAAGCGTTATAAATAAAAAGTTCACATCCATAAACGGCGTTTACCCCCCGCGATAACCAGAGAGCCAAGCGGTTGCAATAAGACAATTTGTGAGGAAGACACCATCAGAAAACCAACAAAATCAGAGCGAGACGCGCACCAAGGCGCAAATGGGCATAGTCCAAGCGCCTCTTCTGAAGAAAATCGTCAAGGTGCAGGACCACCTAGCCAATGCCTTCACCGAATACGTGGCAATAACATCTGCCACCAGGGAGGTGAAGATAAGAGAGTGCAAGCGAATTCTGGAAGCGTACCACCGTGAGAACAAGGGCTTGCTATATGTCAGATTGGAGGAGGCAGAGGCTACAATATATAACATATTGTTATATCCACCAAGACGATAAAGGGGAACCTGATAAGATACCACATGGCCGCATATAACGCCACAGCAGGCATAGTTCCCCTAGACGAAGAGACCACAAAAAGGAAAGGTGTTCCCGTATTCAAGACACCGAGGAGAGACCCCATCGTAGTTACCACCAAGGGCACGGAAATCTGGTTGGACAACAGGATCTTGGACCAAGCCAAGATTCTGGCGGAAAACGATCCTCCTGGCACGTGGGAGTTGCCCCGAACAAGATGGGTCAACGGGGTGCCAGGCTGCGGGAAGACCACCTGGATTATTGCCAATTTCAACAAAGAAACGGATGTCGTAGTGACAGCAACCATCGAGGCGAAAAAGGAGTTAAAGGAGAAGATAGCCAACCGCGCAGGAGCAGATGCAAGGAACAGAGTCCGCACACTGGCCTCGGTTCTCGCCAATGGAGCAAAAGGATTCGAGAGGATTGAGTGCAAGTGTTTAATCGTGGATGAAGCACTCATGAATAACTTCGGCTCCATAGTGATGATACTGAAGATCTTAAAAGCCAAAGATCTGCTCCTTTAAGGCGATATCAACCAGCTGCCTTATATAGAGCGCGAAAATCTTTTCCCGATCCATTACCACCGCCCAACCGTAATAACATCTGTCACGGAAGAATTACTATGTACACACCGATGCCCACAAGACGTAGCATATGCCCTCAGAAACATCCACAAGGGCATGTACTCTTCCAGTAAAGTAAAGCAATCACTCAGCACAAGACCCTTACTGGAGGCAAACAACAGCAAAAAGCGCCCGAATACGCTTTTCCTAACATATACCCAAGAGGGAAAGTACACCCTAAAAGACCAAGGGTTCGGAGAGGGCGAAGAGTCCCTAGTTCTGACCATCCACGAAGCACAGGGACTCCGCTACGAAACCGTGTACGTAGTAAGAAACGAGAAGAAAAAGATACGACTCCATGATAGCGCGTCTCACGCAGTGGTTGCCCTCTCGCGTCACAACAAGGAATTCATATACTATACAGATGACATGACGCATTGGGCAAATTAATTAAACCGGCAATGGTCCCGCACAAAGAAAATGAAATTAAAGATTACAACCTTAAGATGGCCATCCGCAGCAGAGACCAGGCCGTCATCAATGAACTAACCAGGACTTGAGGACAATGGGACGCCCAACACCAACCAGAGCAGCCCAACAATAAAAATAAACATTTAGTCAATTATTAACATTAACCAGCTATGAGTACCGGGAGTGAACCACTAGGATCCACACCCCTTGACAGGGATTAAATCTAACAATTTAACGATGACAAAATAAGAGGAGCCTAGAACCACCTACTTGAGCGCGCGTGACCACCATTCACCGCTCAAACACTTTACCAGCATCAAGGGTTAAGTATAGGAATGCCGCCCACTGAGTTTCTTGCCGGTTCTTCTCAGGATAGGGCTAGGGTTCGAACCGGTGGTAACATGTCACTCTCCCTCCATCATCTCGATGGCTCCTCTTAGGCTAAACAGTATTAAAATCATCATCATTAACAAAACTAAAACAAGCGGAGCAAACATAAACCATTACTTTACTACTTTAATCGAACAATGGTGCGGACCAATGGTCTGCAGAGTTATTAAAAAAAAAAAAAAAAAGTCTTAGAATTGAACATGAACTTAATACGAAGTTTCCATATATTAGATTTAAATAAGAACAACTTGATCTGTAATCTATTTTACATATGTTTTTCCCCATATGTAAATATAGTTCACTCTTTATTGTCGATGCTCAGCACGTAAAGTAATAAGGAAATATATCTCGGATTTGTATCTGTATGTGTATCTTCCGATTAGTCGTATCCTGGTATTTGATACTATCATTGCATAGAATACACTAGAAGAGCCCAGTGTTGTTAAGTGGCTTTATAGACTTCTTTGCATTCAGACAGCTTGTGGCCTAGTGGCATTGAATAAAGTCGTGAAATTAACGGTGAAAACATCGCGTGAATATATATATTCGCGACAATAAGTCATTAAGGTCAGCAACTTACCTGCAAGAATAACCATTTAGCAGGTGCCTATGGGTGACGTGATCTTACCACCAGATGAACCGACTGTCCGATTGCCCAGTCTTATGTAAAAAAGTTGACTGGCGCAGGTCGCCGGGCAAGTCATAATCTACGTTATCATCAGAATGTATATAAACTTCTATACCTACTTAATATTATAAATGTGAAAGTAAGTTTGTTTGCTACGCTTTCACGTGAAAACGACTTAACCGATCATCATGAAACTTTGTACACATATTCTTGGAGGTATTAGAAGTAACATAGGATACTTTTTACGAAAAAAAAATCTTATCCTGCGCAGACGAAGTCGCGGGCACTAGCTAGAATTAATAAAAATACAACCCGTGACAACAGTTTTATGTCGTTTGCCGTCGCGACATTCGAAATGGTTTTACCACCACGGCATATATGCCGGTACAATAGATGATTCACGTCAAAATATGGCTTTACTAGTATATGTACCAGTCTATTCAGACAGCTTGAGTGTGTGGTACTTGTTTTAATACGCAGCTCACGAGACTCGGTAACAACGTCTTGAGTTACAGTTTAGCATACGAGTAACGTGACGACGTTTAAAACTGAAAAGGCTAACTCCTTTTTTTAAAGAAGCGATAGCTTTTGTACACATTCTTATGTTATTAAATTCTGTAACATCATGTTCGTTTTATGTCGTCACAAACCCTCAATCTAGGTTATAAAAAGTTGTGCCTAATAAATGTGTAACCCACTTCCTATGAATGATACTACGGGGAACAGAAATTTCACATTTCCACAAATGATTACTTAATCATGAACTCTAGTATGAGCACAATGAATATTTTTCCGTGCCCAAGATTTTTAAAGACTTTCTCTTTCTTTAAAAAGGGTCTTCAAAAATCTGACTGTTCACTTTAGTTACATCGAGATCATTCAAATTATTTTATAACCATTTTGAAATGTCATTTATACTTTAAAAAACGTAGACACGACAGCAATTATTTCTGTCTTCATTTTAAAATTTTATTTTGGAATTTCAAGATTTAACTGATTCTCAAAACATAGTAAGGGAGTCAATAAAACTGGTGTTTCCAATCAAAATGTAGAAAATTGTAGTGACTCTCATTTTTGAGATATTAATATTGCCATCTATAACAAAAGATTACTCAAACTTATTAGAAGTCCAACCGCCTCACAATTGAGTATTGTCTGACAAGAAAAGAGTTTCACTTTGTTAAATGAAAAAATGTAATCCTAATGTACAGACTTCTCGAATATTAATTGTTGTTTGAGCTTTTATAGCTTTCCAAAATATCATAAAAAGTGAGAGCACGCTATATCATATGCCAGTCTAGGAAAATGATGCGCTTTTTGAGTCATACCCGTTTGTGTTTTCTGCCAAAAAACGTAGGTGTGTTTTCTGGAAGGAAGATTTCAACGCATCGAGATTTGTTATAATATGAAGTCTCAGGGCATGTAACTCGTGTACGAGATAACTATTCCTAGTACAATGTTAAATTTAAGGTTCTAGAAGAAGGTTCTACCTTATCTTACTACTAAACATATTGAATTAAATAAATATAATATTGACGAATGGTATACAAAATCTTATACTATCATCATAAAATACAAAATCATATACAAGTATAACGTCATCTATACAAATAAATAAAATTGAAGTGTCTGTTTGTAATTTAAAATTAAGTTTTTTCACTAAATGCATATTAAAATATAGGTACTTATATGGTACTTACATAAAAAATACATTTTCAAAATGATACCCATGATAAAGGACGTCATCATCTTTATTATTCTAGACATCTAGATTAGCAAAATTGCTGATAAATATCGCCCTCATTCGTTACCAGAAGGATCTTTACGCATCTAAACTAGAACATAATATTTTTTTATGTAAAAAACATCGTACGTCCGCGATGAACTCATCTACTGAACCGATTATAATGACATTTTGCTGTTCAGTTTGGTCCGAATTGAGGGCTGTGATAGTTTTGGACACGATAAATGGCACTTTATCTATGTACTAGGTACTAGTAACGTAAAAGATATCAATAAAAGAAACTGTTTGGAATAGAGCGCTTGTTGCGTTTGAATATTAGTGGGACTGATTCGTTCTATGAAAGGTATAGTTCACCTTTCTCTTTTTCATATTGCTACCTGTCCCATATACAGATAGAATATAATAGAAAATAAACTATACATTGCAAAATGTTTTAGAAATGAGAAAAGTTGAAAAATCCCCTTTGATAACTCCAGTATTCATGACGGAACTGAAAGGTTGGCGGAATGTTCCAGGCTGTTTTACCTGTTTGTATACGCAATGTAGTTCTCTGGCAGTTAATCGGTATGTAAGTATGGCAACGAATGCTTCTAATTTTGTAACGTTACGTCCGTCTGAGTTCACTTCTCCTCGGCAGACCTTTTATTATACAGATAAGATACCACTAAAATGTTCTTTGGTTAACATCATTTTTTATGTTTAAGATTGATGTGGCAACTGGATTTATATTATTCTGAAGCTGTGCAAAGAGTATTGTAGGAAGATAAAGCAATTTTATTATTAAAATAATATGCTACGGAGAACATAATATGCTTTGAAAGCTTTTTGCATATAATTTCATCTAATGTCTCTGTTAACAACTGTTGCGAGCGACAGGCTTCGCTTTTAACTTTATGAACACGCTTTTATCAGCTTTACTTGTCTATCTAATATCTATATAACGGAATCTTTAAGGCGAATCACCGCAGGCGAAACGGGAAGAATGGTTTGCCAAATCAAATTTTTTAGATATTTACACACAAAAATATCAGATACACCTAAAGATATTATCTAAAGGATAATAATAATAATAAATGACACTTTATTGCACACCAAAAAACATAATACATTAAACAAATATTAAAACCTAGAAATAAGAGTACAAAAGGCGGTCTTGTCGCTACAGCGATCTCTTCGAGACAACCTTTGAGCAAAGGAGTGTCGTAGAAACAAGTACGAAGGCGGAGAAGAGTAGGTGCATAGTTGTAATAGATAAATGTAATAAATATATACACATATACATGTTATATACATATACATACATACACACATATTTCAATGTACAGATATAATGTAATATATACTTAATTCTTTATATACATACCTCATGTATAAATACAATATATAAAATAATTAATACTTATAACAATAAACGTAAAATGTAAATAAGATGGATTTGTTGAACGATGTGCTAATTGGTTACACGATAAGATGTACAAATATTCGATCATAAATAATCCCGAACACAGGCTCAAATAAAAAATAAAACGATTAATTTACTAATAAAATATGTTAGTTTGCACATCATTTTTATATGGAAATATTTAATTTTCAGACGTCAGATCAAATTGAAACTTTGCACAATTTTCAAGGACCGATGGCAATACAATAATTTTATGAGCTTTTTCCAATACCCTGACTAGGATAGCAGGATATCCTGATAATAAGGCGCGTGAAGTACATCACTCATTCATCAGTGATTTTTTTAGTCTCTCCATCCATCCATCAAGTTTAATTCTTACATTATTTATTTTTATATTATAATCTGTATTATTGTAAAATTTAATTAAAATCTATTCAATAGTTATTCCATGAAAGAGTAACAAAAATCCATACAAACTTTCGCGTTTATAATATTAGTAGGATATCTCTGTGTTCTTACAATGACATCATATTTAGTTCTTTTTTATATAGATAACCAGGATATTACCTTATATTCTTAAATTATAATTTCAATTACAGGAGATGCTACACCGTTCATCACTGGAGACCCAGAAGTTGGAGTTGCTGTCGAAGCTGAGCGAAGTTCGCCTTCGTGTTGCTGAGCGGGGGGTCATGGAGCGGTCTCCGCCCCCTGAGCCGGCGCCCGTGTCTCGGCCGGCCCCCCCTAGGGTAAGTGGCTGTTGCCCCGTAGAGTAAGTAGCTGTTTCTCATTGACGAATATGATAAAGGTGGAAAACATAGGCCCATAAAAAATGATAAGTAAAAATATGTATCTGAAAAATAAAACTGATTTTAGTTTCATTGGTATTGAATTAAACTTACATTTACGCAATATGTGATAACTAACATGAATACATAATAACAGAAAATTTCTCTGTCAGATATGATTCACAATGAAGTCATCCGTCAGAGAACGAAAGTATAAAGTACACACTCCTTCTCTACTGTATAAGCTACTAGCTAGTGCCTGCAGCTTCGCCCGCGTTTACTTGGTTTACAGCCGTATCCGGATTGATGATGATTATTCTTATATCCTATGTCACTGTGTTAACGTGGTCATAACATTCTTATGGTGACAGAATTTTTTAAATCGGTCGAGCAGTTTTTGTGTTAAATGGTAACGAACAAACAAACAGAAAATCAAATATTTCTAATAATAGTATAGAGTATACTTGAATGAGTTTACAAACGTTATGAGGACACAGTATGTATGTGTGTCACGTGGACCAGGACAACACCACTCATTAGTCCTGCTCTATGGCTCTAATGAACGCCTAATGATCCAGTACACAAGCGGAATATATCGCTTATGTGTATGTCAACCTGGAAAGTTCCATATATTATGTACGAAATACGAACGAAGTACGTATTGTAAGGGGAAAATCTACGTTTACATATTATATTTACAAACCAAAGGCTTTAGGAAACATCCCATTTACATAGAATTATGAAATTTGGTAAGAAGCTAGGTCTCACAGCATAAGGACAAAAACCTACCTGTTGTCTGTAAAGTCGGTTTTCGGATGACAATTGTTCGTAATAACTTAACAACCCGAACGCTTAGGCTGATCGCGCCTCTCTAAGGCGTGTTCCACGCTCTTGCGCTTGCACGCTCGGCTCAGGCGGAACGTGACACTTTTGTGCGTGCACCCGGCGTTCATGTTGTTTAATGTAGTTTATGTTGTTGTTGTTCTGGTTTAATGTTGTTATTGTTGTTGTCGTTGCAGACGCCGCCGGCCAACTACGGCCGTCAGATCGAGCGCAACACGCACATGTACTCGTCTCTGCCGCGCTCGTCGGTGCTTAGCTCGGAGCGCGCGTTCGGTAAACAGTCTCACTCGGTGGTGGCGCGTGGCCGGGGACAATCCGTGCCGAATCTAGGTTTGGGGACATGCGAATGCTTTTGTGACCCCAAGATCCGCCTCTTTTAATAATTTACTTGCTTTTACATGTAATTAATTATTATATATAGCTTAATATTTTGCTTACAAATGTTTGCTTTTAAATGTCTTAAACACTCCTACTTTGTTAGTTGCTAGTATATAAAAAAAACGTATAAGTAATTTAGAAATGAATTGTAAAAATATAGTAGTTAGTACTAAAAACATAACTACTAACTAACTAGCTTGGCTAGTACCTAAGTAGAAACTTATACACCACATTTCTCAGTCGCTGCTTATTATCCTATAACATAGAGTTTGGACCTTCGGCCCACATTTCTCAATGTTGGGACCGAAGGTCGTGAAGGCGGCAAGTGCGCTGGGCAGACTCCTCCCGAACCTCGGAGGACCCAGCGCCGCCTGCAGGCAGCTATACTCTGGAGTCTGCCGGAGTATGGCAACCTACGGTGCGCCCATCTGGGCGGGTCATCTTACCACGAGAAATAAGGCCCAGCTGCGCTCGGCACAGCGGGTCATCGCGGTAAGAGTGATCCGGGGGTACCGTACAGTATCGTGGGCGGTAGCCACTGCCCCGGCCGGTGACCCCCCGTGGGAACTCGTGGCTGAGGTTCTTGCCGAGACGCACTCCTATGTCTCGGATAGGAGGTCTCTTGGCGAGAGGCTTACGCTAGACGGGATCCTTCAGGTTCGCCGACTAGGGCAAGAGGCGTTAATGCGAAGGTGGGGGGAGGACCTGGCGCAACAGCCGTACGGCAAAAGCCTAACGGTTGCTCTGCGTCCGGTCCTTGAGCGGTGGATGCGCCGTAAGCGCAAACCCCTCACCTTCCGTCTGACACAGGTGCTAACCGGGCATGGTTGCTTTGGTGAGTACCTGTGCCGGACGGCCCGCAGGGAGCCGTTGACAGTGTGTCACGATTGTAGCGCGGCGGTGGACACGGCCCAGCACACCCTCGAGGTGTGCCCGAGATGGGCGGCGCTGCGTCATGATCTGACATCAGTCATCGGAGGGGACTTGTCTCTGCCGGGTGTCATCATCGCGATGCTCGGTGACGACGAGTCCTGGACGGCGATGGTTTCCTTCTGCGAGGCAGTAATGTCCCAGAAGGAGGCCGCCGACGAGGCCTCCCCCCGTGGGCGACGAACGGGGGTGCGCAGGAGGCGCTACTTAATGCGCCTCCAGTAGCGCCCCTGTGCTCGTGTCGGGTTCAGGATGGGAACCTGGGACCAGTATGACACGACGTCGCGGGGACTGCCCAAGCAGCCGGGCAGCCCCTCTTAAGAGGAGTAGTCTGGCCTTCGCCGGGGCCAGTCTGTCGCTGAGGTCATCCTGTCGAATGCCTATCCGGGACCCTCAAATTAAAGAGGCTGAAGGCGCTCGCAGTGGTTTTAGTTTACGGGTAGGGCACTCCCAGGTGCGAGTCCCACATAGGGTCAGGATCTACCCGAGATCCTGGCTACATGCGTAAAAAGCATTTCCCTGCGAAAACAAAAAAATAAAAAAATAAAATAAAAAAAACAGAGTTTATTATCCACAATCCAGTTGCTGGGTAATACTGGTTGTAACTTTCGGGCTTCTGACGATCCGTAACAACTGTCAAAGATCCGGGACCAACGTTTCAGAGGCACGGAGCTCGGTATGTAAAGATCCGAAGGAAGACCCATCCACGGACCAACCCCAGCAAACGTAGCTTAACCTGATGGATCGATCCGTGCGGCTGTTATTACTTAGCACGAGCACATAATTTTACTAAGAGTATATTTCATGTTTTTCTTAACACGCTTTCTCACAAAGCCTATTACTTATAAATATATAGTGTTAGTACTGAATAAAGCTAATTATATAGTTGTCACACCTTTTGAAAAAAAATATTGTTAAAAAATGTTTTAAGAGTAATGCGTGTTAACAGCCGAGAAGGAGGAGGGCATTCCTCGCGGCAGTCCCTCCCCATCGTTGAGAGAGGTGCGGGCGCGGCTCGGCAGCAACAGCGTGCGCCTCGAGGGAGACGAACTGGCGCGCTCGTCGCTGCGAGCGTCCGCGCCGCGGCAACGCCCCGTCACCATGCCTTGGTACGTGTGTGCTTTCGTGTCTGCATCCGTACGTACGTGTGTGCTTTCGTGTCTGCGTCCGTACGTACGTGCGTGCTTGCGTGCGTGCGTACGTGTGTACGACACCCGTTGTATGGACGAGCTTGTACTTGCGAGATTATATGTTCATTTTATTGTCTTTAGCAGATTTAGAACCTAAGGCTGTTGAATGTAAAAGAGCAACGATTTTTTTGAAGTGAAACTTCTTTGCGCGCATGAGGGTTAATTTTTTACGGATTGAGAGAGAGTGAGAAAGGGTGAACGTCGCATGAAGCACATAGCCATAAAGTGAGAGTAGGTAGTAGGCAAGCGAGTGAGAAAGATCGATAGAGAGAGTGAGATAGAGCGAACGTCGCATCGCAAGTCTCGGAAATTTAAAGCTTTAGATTAGAATAAATATAACCGAGATTTAAAAATTAGTTTGCCAAATAAATTTTACTTCTGACATTGTGTACTTTGTACGTACGCACTTTTTTTTTGCTTTTGTTCCGGGACATGCGGCATGCCTAAGAAAATGCCTTCTTAGGCATGCCACATGTCCCAGGATGCTTTCTTAGGCATCCCGCGGGGTCATCGGGGTAGTTTGCAGACCTTTCTCATGATCGTTTTAACAGCTATGAAATATGTTTGTTTTGACTAGGCAAACGACAGACGTTCGGCAGTGGGATTGTGAGACAACTTGCGGGTGGTTGGAGAGTCTCGGGCTAGATGCGTACGTCGGGACTGCGAGGGCGTGGCTGGGGACCACTCCGGAAGCCAAGGGAGTCCTGTCATCCGCGTCGTCGTCCACCATCGAGAAGGAACTCGGCATCAAACATCCTATGCACAAGAAAAAAATCATGTTAGCACTCGCGGATTTACTGGTGAGCAATAAATATTTCGCGAAAATAAATATACATTCAATCGATTAAATGATCGGAACCTTAATGTAAGCTGAAAATTAACCAAGGGAATACTGTGATTCAACAAACAATTTGCGATACTAAACATACATATTAGTGTTATTTAAAGTGCTTAATTTTCCAAAATTATGACAATAAAAACTAATTCGCTTATGTTATGGTCAGTACTTACCTATTATACGATAAAAGTATTTTATATATTATGTAATAAAAAAGTTGACCGTCACGGTATTTTGAGAACGGGTGACATAACAGGATCATGCCGTATACTGTCTCGGTATTAGAGTTTATTTACTGTCAAAGCGCGCCATGAAATGATTCACAGCAATAAATTATTTTACTACATAATTGTGTGTTGTGTGTGCAGGGCGGTCATGGCGACGCGCTGCTAACAGCGGCGGGGCGGCTGGACGCGGCGTGGGCGCTACGCTGGCTGGAGGACGTGGGCGTGTGCGGCGCACGCGCGCCCGCCGCCGACGCCGCGCTCGACGGACGCCTGCTCCACCGCCTCACACACGCCGAGCTGCACGCGCACCTACGGGTACACACCGCGCTGCACGCGCTCTCCGTCAGGCGAGGTACACACCCCCGTACTTATTACACATGCCCATACTAATACACTCCCCGGTACTAATACATACCTCCGCACTACTACACACCCCCGCACTACTACACAACCCCGTACTAATACACACCCCGCACGAATACACGCCGCCGCACTAATACACACCCCCGCACGAATACACACCCCCGCACGAATACACACCCCCGCACGAATACACACCCCCGCACGAATACACACCCCCGCACGAATACACACCCCCGCACTAATACACGCTCGCACACTAATACACACCCCCGCACGAATACACACCCCCGCACGAATACACACCCCCGCACTAATACACGCTCGCACACTAATACACACCGCCGCACTAATACATACCGCCGCACTAATATACACCCCCACACTAATAAACACCCCCGTTTTAATAATACACACCCCGCACTAATATACAAACTAGCTAGTTGTTAAAATGCGGTAGGTACTACCCAGAAATCTTCATGTGTACATTATCCGATGTAGCATTCAGTAATATAATATTCTTTATGGTACATATTGTATTTAAAAGGACAATTGATGTTTAAGTTCGGACATATTATATACTAA
Source organism: Helleia helle (assembly GCA_963853865.1). Classification (NCBI taxonomy): domain Eukaryota; kingdom Metazoa; phylum Arthropoda; class Insecta; order Lepidoptera; family Lycaenidae; genus Helleia; species Helleia helle. Next base: position 15,784,114 of record OY971423.1, on the reverse strand, counting down.
CCACAAGCCAGTAGATTATGTACCTACAGAGTAAGGCCTATATCAGTGCTATATGTGATGATGCCTGCAGCTTCGCCCGCGTTACTCAACTCATATATATCACAGCGTGATTTTATATAGCCTATAGCCTTCCTCGATAAATGGGCCGTCTAACACTGAAAGAATTTTTCAAATCGGACCAGTAGTTCCTGAGATTAGCGCGTTCAAACAAACAAACAAACTCTTCAGATTTATAATATTAGTATAGATTATATTATATCGTCACAAATAAATTGTAAATGTAGACATATAAACATTAAGCAGCCCGATCAGACCCTAACACTCGAACTGGAAAGGCCGGCATTTGCAAGACCGTTACCTCCAAACCGTGCGTGTGGTTGGTGTCTTTGGATGTCATAACCACATAATTTCAGGCGAACCGTCCATTTGTCCCCTCTTCTATGAAAAAGCGTAATATTAAATCCTTGTAATCACTGATATAAATTTTTTGTTTGTCCTTCAGTTCAAATATATTGAACCATTATTCCCAGGTATCCAAGTGCTCCGGGATAACAAGTTCAACCCGGAGACGATGATCCGGCGCGCTGCGGAGACGCAGCCGGAAGAGGTGGACGAGGAGCCGCGGGTGGTGGGCGGAGCCGAGGGGGAGGAGCCGCGCCCGGTCAGCGGGGTTGAGCTGGCGCGCTGGTCTTCCCACCGGGTCATGCAGTGGCTCAAGGAGATCGACCTCGCAGAGTACGCGCCCAATCTGCGGGGAGCCGGTAAGCATGTATTCTTGACACAAGGTTATAGTTCGAGGCAAGTAACTTGGCAAGGTTTTGGCGTAGTGGGAGTAAGTTCGCGCATGTATTTTTTTTCGGGATAAAATGTAGCCTACGTGCTATACTGTTATATAAGCTACAACACTGCCAAGTTTCATCAAAATTTAAACTTTCGCATTTATGATATAAGTAAGATTATAATGTCTTTTAAATTATATCAGAAACTGCGATCATGAATCTAACGACTACCGAAGAACTTCCTCAAATATGTTTTTTTAAATAACAATTTTTGAAGTACTGATTTCAATTTAATCTTTTAATTACAATATTTAAAATCCTCTCGCATTTTTAGATATGATTATTATATTAGGTAAGAATACTGAATAAACGTTTCGCCGTACTCCTGATGCTAAGCCACTTTTTCTGTAAAATGACATTCATAAAATATAGGGAAGACGGAAACTTTATCGATATACAACATAGTTTTTATTTTCGACTTTAATTTTTTTACCAAGGTCATTTGACAGAAAAGGTATCATTATAGGCTCACGGGCTGATAATTTTTACACTAATCGACACTAATCGTTATAGGCTCCTATATCTATCTCGCTTTAACATACAGTATACATTTTTTCCCTTGCATTACCTATATATGCTAATATGTATACAACTATTACTAGGTATGCAACCCGATTATCTTGCCATTCAGTTTTTTCGTTATCGGCCCATCTATCTATCTCTCTCTCTCGCTCTCTCTAACGTACACTGGAATATGTTTTCTTCTCACTTTCACTACCAATCAATGCTAATGTGTGCACCATATGACCAGGTGTGCACGGCGGGCTGATGCTGCTAGAGCCACGCTTCACGGCCGAGCTGCTGGCGGCGCTGCTCAACATACCCGCCAACAAGACGCTGCTAAGGAGACACCTCACGCAAAGGTAACTCCATAGAAGCGGATAGGGGATAAATTTTAGGGGAGCTAAGGCGCTCAACGTCAAGCCATTAAACTTTAAAGCATCTGAATACATTTTAAATTAAACTAGGTACATACTGTAATGTATTTTTTTCCCTCTAGTGAGTAGCAGTGTAATAATTTACCTAAATAGATTTTCTTCTATTCAATCCTAATTTTAAAACGGGTGTACCGATTTGAATGTGGTTACTTTAGTTTTTAAGCTGGTTTTCTAGTGGTGGTTTTAAGACATGTTTTATCAATATCGATTTAGCAGTTTAGAAATCGTCATATCTTTTGTTATGGCGTTAGGGTTTTAGAAGTATAACATTTGATTTTTTTCATAAAGTCATTCATGTTATTCAATTTTTGTTTTTTTCTATGATATTTTGATATTTCCATTCGGTAGATGTTGTTCGGTAAGTTCTTAAGATATTACATAATTATAATATAGTTATATATACATAATACATAGCTTTTATCAATTGCATGACTGTTTTTACGTCATCTTGCATATTATAATAGAACTACGAAGACATAAAACTGGAATATACTGCGATCTTTTATGAACTAATAAAAGTAAGACAAATAATAATTAAAGAATATAAATAATGAAACTAAATTAAAATGTCAGTATTATTAATGGGTCGGCAATACTTTTGCTGTCCCACCATATTTTATATAGGAGAACGATTTCCCGTTTGATTGTCAACCCTGACTCTCAGTAACTATAACGTAAACAATTTTTTTGATGGTGAAACCATAGTATGGCTAACCTAACCATTAATCGTTATTGTTAGCGTTATGGGTAACTTAACAGTAACAATAACTAAGAGTTTCGGTGCAACTCATCCTAATTTATTTAATTTCAGATTTAACGATCTACTGGGTCGCGACGTGATACAACAGAAGCGGACCGCCGAGCAGACACTAGGGTATCAACCGCTTACTGCGACTACCAAATACAAGGTACGTTTTAACTTCAAGTATTTACTATTAATACGTACTGCAAAACTATATATTATCATATTATTATGCAATACAGGTAATTTAAATAAGTGACAGCCTTTAACAAGTAGTCTAACAAACACTTATCAGCGACGACGACAGTATCAGGAAGGAAGCAAAGCATTAACTCAGAGGTTGGGTTTAATGAGCGATCTGCGATAGCGAATTGGTTTTTCAGAGTGGCAATTTCCAAATATGACTTTAATTAATACGCTATCAAACTACGTTTTAATATTTTAGGGTTACTTTTTATCATTAATATTAATTGTTGAAATTAAATTAAAAAATTAAACCATAATTGGTACACTATTAAATTATAAAATCACATTAGTATGGGTGTAACTTCATTTACTCACTTATGTAACATTGATACTAAAATGATAATACGGTATTGTAAAAGTACTGTTGAATTATCTTACCTACGAGAATACTTTTACAAGAGTTGTGCAGCAACTTATTTCAGCTTAAAAACATTTTTTTGTTGTATGTGTGTGAAGTAACCAAGATAATTTAACCGTGTGTTCAATTTCCAGGTGCCAAAGAGTCGTCAGTTCTCACTAAAGCGGCGCAAGAGCCGCGATGAACTTGAGCTGGGTGAGCTGGTGTGCCCGCTCCAGGAGCTCTCAGGTGACATGCTCGCGCCCGTAAGTCGCCCCGCCCACTAACCTTTTAACCGCACATACACACATTCACACTTACACATAATATACAATAAATATGATCCTTCGAGCCGTATCTCACGCTGATACGCAAAGCGCGCGTAAACGCGCCTGGCGATATTTAGCTTTTTTATTGAAAACAATAAACATGGGAAACAATCGAATCTTTGCTTTGCTTCTTACTCTTGTATTATTGGCATATTATTCAGGGAGTTGAAAACATTCATGTCGATTGACCGACATTACCTACGTAAACGTCATGTTTGCTTATATCAGATTGGGTTATTTTTAACCGACTTTAAAAAGGAGGAGGTTATCAATTCGTCGGAATCTTTTTTTTTTTTATGTATGATACCTGATTACTCGAAGATGGCTAGAACGATTTGAAAAAATATTTTTTTGTTCTAAAGGGTATACTTCCCAAATGGTCCCATGATAAGGAAACCAGGATCTGATGATGGCATCCCAGAGAAATCGAGGGGAACTTTCGAAAATCATAGGGGCGACTAGTGCGTTTGATATTTTTTTTATAAAGTGTTTTGAAGGACTACAATTAAATGAAAGTGTAGAGTCGATCTGATGCTGGAGCCGAAAGACAGTCGAGGGAACTCCTCGACGATTTACATCAGTAACCTTGTGTTTGGGCTTGATTAATTTGTAATGATGAGAACTTTACACCTAGATGGGTTGTGACTGTCATTAAGGGTCTGATGATGAAGACAAATGACAGTTAAGGGAACTCCTCAACAGTTTACAGTAGCTACCTTGTGTTTGGACTTAATTAATTTTAATTAATGAGAACTTTGCACCCATATGGGGTATAAGCGCCATTACATGTGTGATGGTGGAGACCTTACACAGTCGAGGGGAATCCTCGACGATTTACAGCTTTTATTGGGCTTAGTTCATACGGCTAAATAATATACCAAAATCATGTAATTTTGTTTCATTAATTTAATTTTAATTGTCATTGTTAAACGAACAAAAAACAACTGTGCCTTGGAAGCGCATCATAGTATTTCAAGGTCATCATAATATCAATTCTATACCTATATATTGGTGATGGTGATGTTCTATACGTATATATAACTGAATTATTTAATTAATAGCAGGAAATCGGCCGTGATTGCTTTCAATTACATGTATATAAAGTTTTACACAATTCCATGATGATGAATGATTTAAACCCTTTCTACGTTCATCTCATTAATACAGCGCTATCTAAACTGAGCAACGCGTTTAATAGTTCTACCCATATTTCAGACAAATAAAATCAGATATCGAATTTTGCAATCACTAAAAATTAAGAAATAAAAAATTTTTTAACAAAAATTAAAACCGACATCAAAATTTAAAAAAAAACTAAAAAGTAATAAAATAATTTCCTTAATCTTTGTGCCTACAATTTATAATCAACTTGTTCTTCTACTAATATACAATCTTTGAATTTACCACATCATTATTGTTACTTTTGAAGCCGGTGTCGTATTCGTTGATGTACCTACCTCCCTACCTACCTTGGCTGACACCGACTCCAAAAGTAGAAATAATGACGTGGTAAATGCAAAGATTGTATATTAGTAGAAGAACAAGTTGATTATAAATTGTAGGCACAAAGATTAAGGAAATTATTTTATAACTTTTTAGTTTTTTTTTAATTTTGAAGTCGGTTTTTATAATAATAATTGTTCAATGGCGTACAAGTAACAATATTTAGTTTTCACTTATTTATTATAACTTATTGTTAAGCATTATAACAATGAGCAAAGAGCAGTACTCTTTTTTATTATTCCTACTCTATCAAAAACATAATGGTATTATTCATTTTAGTTTGTATTACTAGCAGTCACTATAGCAGGAACCTGTGTTGCGTGTCATCAGTAGTACGACTGACCATAATCAGTCGGTCCTGGTATAATTTCCATATGCTTGTATTACTATTAACTAACTAACAAACGCTTTGGGATTTGGTGTTTTTGGGATTTATAATATGAGATATATACAATTTAAGCTATAGTTTATATACCATAGATTATTTAACCTTTGGAACGCCATCGTCACACGACAAACGAAATCTTGCCCCGTACGCCGACGTCAGAAATATATGACAATATATACGTCGCACCATAATATCATGAAATAAACAATCTAACCATTACTTTTGTGTGTTTTTATTTATATAATTTAAAAGTTTAAGCTTCTGTCTATATTTGACAGCATCTAATAGCATAAACTAATATATATAAACCATCAATATCGAGAAATTTGATTTTTTAAAGTTGATGTTTGCGTATAAAAGGATAAGTGACAGCTAGTGTGGTATCGAATGATTGTAATATTCATAAAAACTTAGGAAGATGAATATGAAATTTTAGTCTTAGAGTATATTATTTGTTATTAGTTGGTATTAGGACATATAAAACTCTTTTTAAAACAACTCAGTCGTACAAAAAACAACCATGCCTGTAGCTCCACAATCAAAAACAAAATATGAAAATATCTAACAGCAACACTTGCTAATCGCTATTCTTGTGCATCCCAAATCCAATTGTGATATTAACCCGCCATTGTCACACATAAATGACATAACGGTGACGTGCTAAGTGCAGGTGATTATTTTTACATTTTTGTATTTGTACTTACTTTTGCCTGTGGCTTTGCTCGCGTGGAATTCAAAAAAATAGCTTATATTGTATTATCTTGCTAAAACAAGAAACAAATAAGTACATAGTGTTTATCTATAAAATGCAAACGTGTTTTGTTTGACAATTAAGTCGTATTTAACAAATAATACTAATAATAAGGCAAATGTAATTCCCATAATACTGCTAAGATTCATGAAAACCCAAACTTTCGCATTGATAGATAGATATTAGAAAGATTATAATATCGCATAAGTTATATCAAAAACTGCGTCATGGGTCTAATGACTACCGAAAAAAATCTTAGAATATTAATTAGAAGTTACAGGCGATTATTATTTTTTTACTTGTAAACAAAAAAATATTATTAACATACAGATTTCATTTTGATCTTTTTATAACAAAATTAAAAGTTGTCGCAGATTTTTGACATGTTTATTATAATAAGTAAAAATACTAATAAGAATTAATACCCAAAGTGTACACTGCTACATCCCTAATTCAGATGCAAGAATATCTTAAAAATTTACTGGCAGGACCAAGACAAAACGTGTTGAACAGTGTTGTAACGAAATTGTAATTTGTTTTTATTTTAATTTTATAATATATGCTTTTACATCGATAAAATCTCTGTTAAATGCTGTGTAAATATTACTATAATGGGATGTAGTTACCGGGTAAATAAAATTTCTGTGTTGAGTTTATTTAGTGTTGAGTAACGGTTTATTAAAAAAGTAAAATAAAGTAAAAAAAGACGCAAATAAAAACTCAATTGTATATATCGATATAATTTTCGGCATCCCTATATTTTATAAATGTCATTTGACTGAAAAAGTGGCTTGGCGTCAGGGGTACGGCGATTTTATACTCTGGCGTTCAAAAGGTTAAAAAACATGATGGAGTACATGTTATTATGGTATATTTTGGAAGTAACAATAATAATTAGTTGTTAAATATAGGCAAATTTAGAACAATATTTCTCAGGATAGGTAACCCATGGATAACCTGGGGATAAAACTCGAGCTGGGTATCCGGTATTGACTACCAAACCCTGTCTTAAAGTAACCACTGATATAATTCCAAAATCTCTATATAATTCGGAGCACTTTTGCTTGCAAAATTAGGTATATTCCAAGAAGATTTTTCTGTGGCTACATTAAGACTAGAATTTATTATTGGTTGGTGGGAATCCTGTATTTATTAGTGAGAGTTTGTGTGTTTCCTAATGTTACATGATATTATCATAAAAATATGTTTGTCTCGAAATGTTACTTAATCTAAAAATTTCTATGTTATGTTTCGAAATCCGTCCACTTGGAACTTTGGACGTTTCAATTGCTAAATTAGGACATTAGGATTAGCATTGGTTGACGGTAATATATTTATTTACTAGTTTCTTTATTTGTATTAACACGTAACTTATATTTACCAACACACAGACGACGAAGACCACATCAGTAGCGGGAGCCGTCGAGTCGGCTGTCTCTCCCCCGCGTGACACCGCGCGCACGCACTAGTTCATAACGGTACGCCACACAACCATACTTATGACGTCACTAAGATACATGTGGGCCTGAATATGTAGAGTCAGTAGATTATTTGTATCACAAATATGTGCATATCATTTTGACTATGACAATAATGTTCTATCGTTTCATATTATCATTCAAATGATATTTCAATATATTTATTGTAATCAGGAGTATTAAAAATATTTAAGTATGTTTGCAATTTAAATTATGAGGTAAATTAAGTGGTCTACACTGTTGTGTGTTCAAAGTATACGTAATTGAGTTTTTATAAGTACATTCAAATATTTTATTACCATGTGTGTGCTATGAAGGTTCTAAGTTTTAATGCACAAATGACGTCTAGTGTGTCCGTTTATTTAAAAAATCATAAATATCATAAAGTGCATATTAAAAATAAGATATTTTAAATTTATATTTAAATTACGATTTAAATATAAGTTATTACATGTGCCTAACCACCGATTACAAGTCGACTATAATATATTATGAGTTTTTGGTATAAGCCATAACGCGATGTGGTAAAACTAAAATGTAGTCTTGCTTTGTAGGATCCTGGCATAAGAATTATACATAAAACTTTCACGAAAAATTAAAGCTTGCTTTATAAGTAATACTTTTTGGTACATTCAATATCCTTGAATATATTTAAATGTGTGTAGTGAGAAATGGCGTGCGCAAGGTACCTTTAACAAAATTCGACGAGGACGATATTGTTAGTAGAATTGGTATGATTTGTAACTTGCACTTGGTATGTAACTATGGTATATTTCATATCATTACATGTTGCAACTATATATAGTTAAGGATATATCCTTTAATCGATATACTGTCCCATATTTATAGTAAACCTTAAAAAGCACACTATGACATAATATGTGTAGAAGTAAGTATACTGACTCGAATTGTTCTCGTTCATAAATAGGGTTGTGTTAAGTTTTAATACACTTCGGATTTGATTTACATTTCACATACAAATCTCTAATCATTTTCGTCGGATATTAATTTCTATTCATGTCATTACAATAAAATAACTTATTAAAATTTTAATGCATGATAAATTATTAAAATCATATTAACAAAATCCGAAGCGTATTAAGAACAAAAAATGTAATGTAGAGACTATACTGCCAAATAATTGCATCATAAATTGGTTTGATTAGAGTAAGGTATGATTTAATTTATTGAGATATAATGATCAAACAGTACATAATATAAAGTACACATTCCAGTATTTTGACATTCTGTGCAGCTAATGTTCAGTATCTCTGTCACCTTAATCAGCTAATATATCGCCAAACGATTACTTGTAGTTGTTTCATAAGGAAATAGCCAAGAAAAGAAATTTCCAGAAATTTACCAGAATAAAAAATTGTGAATGCATATGCAAGTTTTTGACAATCTTTGTTCAAAGATAACTATAATCATACACATTTAAGACCGATATTACACTTACATATTTCTAAATACATTGAGTTGCGTCAAACGTTATATACAATGTCTGAAGTTGTCTCTTTTGCGACTACTGATTTTCCTTAATTCACATCGAAAACCAATAGACACGACTTTTTGGAAATATCAAGAAAAATTGATTTCAATTAAGGTGACATTACTTTTGCCCCTCTAATTTTAAGAGTAATTTAGTAACGACTGACAAATGACAATATACACTGGTCTCGTTTCAATTTGGTAGCTCTTTACGAATATGTAAAATTCTCTGGACGATCGAAATTATGTAAGTAGCTCAAAAACGAATAGCTTTTGATAACTTTTATAAGAAATTATGATCCCAGAAGTGCTATAACTTATAAGTAATTTTTTGTAAGTAGTTTTTGTTATTTCAAGCGAATACGCGGGCAGCAGCTAGTGTATATACATGTTATTAGGTACGGTAGCCGATCTATTCGTTACGTTTTCTAAGAGTTTTCCTTGTTAGTAGTAATGATGGTATTTATGTAAATTATTGTACCCGTTATAACTATATAACTAGACAACAGCACAAATTATATGAATCGAGGGATCCGTACAAAGGACTAATGGACCATATATAATATATAATATATAATAAGTACTTATATAAATTATAATTAGCGATGTAATTAATGTCCTATTCGGTGACGACATTTTTGCAACTCGAAAGCGAGTGGCATTTTCTTATTGTCAAAAGTTTATAATTAATTACATCACGCATTTTGGTTTCGAGATGTAAGAATATCGGTACAAAATAGCTCTACTGTAACTTTAGTACAAGTTTATATAGTTCACGAGAAACAGTTTTCGTTTAACTTATTTCACTCAATTTTAGTTCCTCTAAGTTTTCGCTAGAGCGCTTGAGTGAAATTTATAGAACACAAAACGTATAACCGTTAATTTAAACTATAAAATCTTGTATTGAATGTTCAGTACCTCTACCATGAGTTTTTTACAAGCGTAAATGACATAACTATAGTAGTTACGTAACAACGCAACACGAATAAAAACTAACGTATGGCATAGTTTTCGGTTCGTATTGCGCTACTATAGTTGTCATGTCACTCATGATAGAGGTACTGATATGACAATTTTATTATTATAAAATTGTCTGTTATTACAGGGCGCATATTTATAACAGTGCATATGTCATTTTAAAAATTTAGAGTAAAATTCATAATCCATAATCCTGTTCCTAAGAAATATATACGTGCTAAGAATGTTTTAAATCGCCTGCATCAGATTGTTATCACCGAATGTAAAAATTTCTAAATAAATATTTAAAAAATAGACACGTCTGTTATTAATTGTTACTAATACCTGTAACCTGTAGGAATATGTATATAATCTTTCTTTCGTATGTGTTATGGTTTATAATATTATGTAACCTGAAAATTGAATAAACAATCTTGTATTATCAAAGTATTCGATTTTTAAACATTCGAATTTGAATTAAATTTTTGGGATGAACCCCTGTCTTCCAAAAACTTTTAATATTATACCTAGAGTGTTAAGCATTGTGGGGCAAACAGCCAGAAAAACATAACGCGTTTATACAATATTGTATTAAATAATTTTTACAATAACTTAAATACATAGATATAAAATGTAAAAATTAATAAATACTGATTGAATATTTTGCACTTTTTTATTCCTTTTCTTTCAATACAGGTTGTGACTTGGCGAAATTTGTGTCTGCATTTTTTAGAATTTTTAAACTTTCTGAAACATTAAACTCAAATTAGCATAACCCTTAGACGTGCCGTTGCTGGGCACAGGTCCTCGAAATCGAGCGAGTAGCGTTTCATATTCTCATATTTCATATATTAGTTCCACACAATTTTTATATAGGTATTAGTTCCACTGAGTTTGTCTACTTTCTCAGTTGGCTTGCCTTGGAACAGGTTGTAGATTCAATTGACGTTCAAAAATTACTTTATTGGTACTATTTCGATTATTTTTTTTGGTTTCGATTAACGAACTTTACAGACTTTCAATCCTATCAGGCAAGTTTCCTCACGATATGAGCAAGTAAATTTAACATACCATTTCATTAAGAAAATATCATTTTTTTGGTGATCCACCCCAGTGTATATATATATATATATATATATATACGTTTTACAGCAAACTGGCAGACATGCCACCAGCTGGTAAGTGGTTAGCGTTGTCCGTAAAACAGTAGACCTGAAGGGCTAGCAGGCGCGCACGATAAAATGTGTACCCATTTTCTCGTATTATTTCATATAGTTAATGCATGTTATATTAGTAGGGTAATTCTCGGTGCCAGTACTCTGTCTATCCTTCCCTTCTTTTCGAAACATCACAGGTGTTTTACGTAAGAAATACGTCACTGCATCCTGCCCACATTAGATATAAAGTGAACGTCAACAGTTTTTCGTGGGAACCGTTCAATATACCTTTGCCCCTGCTCTTGCGTCGCAGTTCTGCGAGTCGCTCTATCTCCGATGTTTCCTCCAAGCTTATAAACTCTTTCCTTCTCGAATCTTCTTGGGCTTGTTTCAATAAGGATTCTTCTAAAAACGTTAATTCTAAAAAAATACGTTATTGTCTATGACATTGTTTCCGTAAAAATATCTCATCTCCCATCTCGCCATCGCTTAGGTCAATAAGCGAATCAAAAATACAAAAATTAGATTAATAATGTCCTGGTAAATCATTTATGTTTGTTCTATGAGCTGATGATGATATTTAAATTATGATGCACCTGATTGTATGAGGTCATTAGAACGCCCATATCTGCAGGAGTTAACCCAGGGCTGACGCAAGATTTTAGGAGGCAAGATTTGTATATTAGTATCCTTCTTAATACAAAATTGCATATCCTTTTGAAAGGAAAATCAAGCAGATTCGGGAGATTAAATAGCACAAAGAGTAATTTGCATAACCAATGAACAGTTATTAATATAAGTAAAAGTCTAACGCTGTATTCGTGGATCCATCGCCACCCAGGGACCGTTGAAGACGCTCCAAGCGGACGGCCTGTTCTTCGGCTCGGGTTCCAACAATTGTGTCACCTGATGTTTGCACTCCATAGAGAGCTGATTAACGATACTCGATCGAAACTTCCATTTACGCATCACCTGAGGAAATTTCAAATACAATTTTATATAAGTAAATTAGACATACAGACTGGCAGACGAATCAACGCATTGTATGACAGCGTCACCCACAAACAACGTGTTTTACATAATTTTAAGTTAATTAAATAGCACTTGTCATACAACATTTTATTACCCATGAAATTTGATCAGGAAACTTCATGATCTAAGAATAAGGGGAATAAGCCAATGGGGTGGAGATTAGTGGGTAGAGTCTGCGCCTACTTTACCATCTTTTCAGGCGTAGAGAGTTCCACATAACCCCGGGGCTCCCCGGGCCCAGTGGTATGCATATGCATGAACATTCCCCAGCGGGAACAAAAAAAAGAGAATACGCGATCATCCTACTAATAATAATATCATTTATGTACCTACCGTATTTTTATGCAAATAAATAATTTGAATTTGAACTTTAGAAATATATCACTAAATTGTCGAATTGTAATGTTCTATGACACTAGAATTTTCTTGGCCACTTGGGGTTGATTTTTTTATTAATTTTTATAATAATAAAAATGTGTTACCTGTTTTTCATGAAGTGTCTTGACGGATGTTTCGGTGAATGGAAGTGCTTTATTGAGCATGGTATATAATATGATACCTAGAGACCATATATCGGACAATTTCGGGTAATAAGGTATGCCCTTCAACACCTCCGGCGCTGCGTACGACAGCGAGCCGCAATAGGTTTCGCTCAAAAGATCACGATCCCTCTGTCGGACGATACGCGCAAAACCAAAATCCGTTATTTTGACATTATAATTGGCGGTTATCAGTATGTTTTCACACTTCAAATCTCGATGAGCAATATTCAGCGTGTGGATGTAATGGACTCCAGACAAGATTTGACGCATCCATAATCTGCTCTGATTCTCTGGTATCGCGCCATTTTGCGTCAAAAAGTCGAGCAAGTCGCCATTTTCGGCAAAGCGAAGGAAAATGAAATATTTGGCTCGCCGTTGAAATATATTGGACACGTGTATTATGTGTGGATGGTTGATGCGAATGAGTACGTCTAGTTCACGTGGTAAGAATTTATTTAAATAGTCCCGCGGGGCCTGCGCCGTGTCTATCACTTTACAGGCTATAACAGTGTGCCGGGATTCGTCCACCATTAATGTTGCTTTGAACACCTGTTAATTTAAACACATTCAAATTATTATCCTTTTCTACAATGAACTTAAAGAAATGTAGGCACATATAAGATACATCTGCTTATCAAAGAGTATGTAAATGTTATGCTATTGCTTATGACCACGCTAATTAAGGACAGGGACTAACTACATTTGTGTGAATCAACCAAGCTAAGTAGGAGTAAATTTCAATAATAAAAAGTTAGTACTAAGTAGTTCGTATTATAAGACAATTTATAACAACCTGGTCATATCACTTAACCTCTGCCTAGTGAAAATGTCAAGCAAAAATCCATACCGCTATTTTTGCAACTTTTTTCAAACAAACCAAAATTTTTTTAGGAATAGGAAGAATAAATAATAGGAATAAAGATCAGTTAATAACAAAAAACTAATATACTTTAGCATAGGACCCTTCTCCTAAAACTTTTTCCAGTATAAATCCCTTTTCTTGTAAAACCTGAAGGTCCGATTGTGTTACGCTCAGATTAAGTTTCGTCATTTGGTTGGTTTTGACCGCAGAACTCTTATTTGAATTTCACTTTTGCTAGAATCATGGTTAGTATGTTCTTGTATTTTATTTGTTATAAATTTTGAGCATTGTCCGATAAATTTACGACATCTCACAAAATTGAAAGAGGTGTAAAAATTGATATCACCCGTCATATTATTGATATTCAAATATTTGACATTATTTCAAATTTTATTATTATGGCCAGTAGTTGACTTGAGAAAAACTTTGGCTAGTGTAAAAGTGCTGTGAGCACTGACCTATATTCTGCATTTATATATTATAGTACATAACAAAATGTTTTATATTATATTATACTAAAAAAATGTTGGCTACATAGATTTCTTTTTTTTTGTTTATAATATAGTTTTAGTAAAATGTCGGCTATAAAACTGACCCAACTATGCTTCCTTCGTTTATTTAGGGGCCACATAAAATCAGGACTGTGTTTTGTCTCACAGTCATTCAACTGAGTGGCTTCCATTTTAGGAATTGTAATTACACTGTTGTGCATTTTATTATAGTTTAGGTAAGTATTTTAATTATTACTATGTTAAGTAGGTATATATTAGGTAGTGTAATGAATGATTTAAAATAAATAAATAAATAAATATTTTGTTGTAGGTATATAATAATATATATTTTTGTGTTTGTTAGTTAATACTTTTGTTAAGATTGTTATGTAGATACTAGATACCTTAGAATATTTTAATGTAACACTTAAGTACATACTTAGATTATAATTATTGTTATTTAAAATGTATGCAACCTAAATATTTTTTTCTATTCTATTCTATTCTATTCTAAAAGTATGAAGTATCTATAAAATTTAACGGGCGCACATGTTGAAAAATGTCTAAGCGTTGAGGTAATGTCGCGCCTTAATGGATTTTTAAAATAATATTTTAGCCTTTAAAATTTTAAAAGTAAGTAACTGATTAGTGTTGCATAAATTTAAGATCAATAAAAGGCGTTTTTGACAAATCGCTTTACCTAATATACGCTATGCGTCCGCATTTATTGGTTTATTCTGTCATTTCTGTAGCTCAGTTTTTTTTTAGTTTAAAGAAGGCTGAACTATATTGAAATTATAAAGTACAGTTTTATTACAACTCTTCATTACATAAAAATTGAATTCTTCTTATCATACAAATTGGTTTTCTCTTCTGTCACTTGTTTTTTGTGCTTCAAGACGAAATCGAGTCATAATCGGTTTCTCTATTGTCTGGAAGTTCACTTTCTTTTTCATTTTCCTCTGCCTCTATCATATGAGCCTTTCTTACAAGCAAAGATTTCTCTTCACGAGCTCTATTATATGCCATCATTTCGTTGGGACTCCATTCTATAGAAATAATATATTGATTTGTTATGTTTGATGTTTCAAATAAACTGCACAACTTTAGTAACGGTTGGGAAGGGTGTTACGGCATTTAAAAAGAACATAATTAATACTAATCCATAGTTAAAAATCGGCTGTCTGTAAATTCGGTTTACTGACGATAGTTGAACGTGACAACATCATAAGAAAATGGAACGCCTCACAGCGAGGTAACGCCGCATGCGTCATGTTTTTTCGTTCATGCAGCCGGCTCCATCGAATTATAAGACGTTGTCACGTCAAAAGTAAGCATCAGTCCGAGTACGGTTGTATTTCTACGATAACGCAGGCGAAGTTGCTGGCAACAGCTAGTAAAATATATAACATCACCATGACATCAAGGCGCACCAATAGATAGGTACCTTCAGGCCTTGACGTGGCGGTGGGGCTCAGTAGCCTAGGGTGAGCCCAGCACCTTGGGCGAAGCTAATTGAGCCGAGGGGCTCTTTGTACCCCTCTTATAAGAGTGGACAAAAGAGCAGAGGGCAAGGGGCGAGGACGGGAGCCTCACCCCATTGTACTGTCCAGACGTTGGAAGGGGTTGTTCTGTGGTGCGGGACAATCCCTCTGTGGAGGTGGCGTCGGTCTCTTGGGGGACTGACTAGCCGTCAAGGTGCCCTGTTATATTATTAGATCCGGGGCACCTCACCAAAGGCGGCATTGGTGGCACTCCACGGGTTTTAGTGGGTAGAGCTGCGTCCACTTACCAGCTTTCGGGTGCAGCGAGTCCTACATACCCGCGTGGGGAGACCCACTCCCCCGCGGGATGCCTCAGAGCATTTCCCGGCGTTAAAGAAAAAAATACCTAAGGATGCTGAAGTGAGCCGGTCATACACGCTGAAGAACCGATTGCTAGTGGAGTTCTGGAGTCGACGTCACCTACTAATAGTAGTAGGTTCCATAGGGAACGAAGATATACGAGAAGTGGCCGGTCCTGGTTGCTAGGTTGGGGGTGGGTGGCGGGAGATCTGCCGTCTTGGCGGTAGCTGAAGGAAGCCTATATCCAGCAGTGAATGGATAATTATGATACATATACTGATGCTGCGGTTTTAACGTTTAGACCACTACCGCGATCATTTTATTATAAACTAGCTGTTGCCCGCAGCTTCGCCCGCGTTAGCTTACATTTACAGCCGTACCCGGATTGATGATTATTATTTTTATAGCCTAAGTTACTCCTTATAACATAAGCTTTCTGCCAGTGAAAGTCCCATTAAAACTGCCCAGCCGTTTCAGAGATTAGCTGGAACAAACAGACAGACAGACAAAAATTGTAAAAAAACACTATTTTGGTAGGTATATGTGCCGTTTATACATCCATATGCATTGAATAAAAAGCGGTTAAATAAATATTACAAACAGACGCTTCCATTTTATTTGTCTGTATTTAAATGAAACTAGTCATTTATGTACGATTAAAATATTGGGTATTCTATCCAAAATAGTTAACACGTATATGAATGAGGTTTAATTTAATGTCATGGCGTCCTCTCCGCTCTAGAATAATGAATTTTCGTACCTACTAACCGAGGATCCATAGTAATCCATTTACTATTGACGATGCTGTCTATATGAATTCTAACTCTGGGGTTCGGCTCCAACATGACTGCAACCATCCTTTTACAGTTATCGGAGAGCATGTTGGCATAATAAGTTCGAAACCTCCAATTCCGTTTGATTTGAGATTGAACTAGTTGTTTTATGTGTTTATCGTCGAATGGCATCGCTCGGTTCAACATCACGAACAACACTACGCCTAGAGACCAAACATCCGTCGGTTTCGGATAATATGGTAGCCCCTGTAGAATCTCCGGAGCAGTGTAAGACAGAGATCCGCAAAACGTTTCGCTACAGATTGGAGTATACCTTTTATCGACACACATTCGGGCGAAGCTAAAATCCGACAGTTTAGCATTTAGATTGGCGGTAAGGAGAACGTTTTCGCATTTGATGTCCCTATGAGCTATTTCTAATTCGTGCATATATTGAACGGCAAGAGCGATTTGCCTCGTCCAAATTCTCGCTTGATCTTCAGAAATTGCTCCTTTCTGCATAATATACTCCAACAAATCACCTTGCTCCATGTACCGCATGAATATAAAATATTTACTTTTTCTTTGAAATATACTATGCGTATGGACGAGATGAGGATGATTAAGTTTTATCAACATATTTATTTCTCTGGGTAAAAATTTTAGAACAAAATCCTTGGGCGCAGCGGTGGTATCAATAATTTTACATGCCAATACGGATACTTTGTTATTCTTATTGGAATTTTTATACTGTGCCAAGTATACCTGTAAAAAAGATTCTATCACATAGAAGCATATAACTCCTATAAGAAAATGATTTAATAATACATAAAATTATAACTTTTGCATATGATCCTTCGTTTATCTTCTTAAATAACTTGTAACCTTTTGAGGACAGTGTAAGTTGTTCCGATCCTGATAGCACCAACTCGTCTTTGACGTTGACCTGTTATTTTTATTATTTTTCATTAATAATCATTCACATGTTAGCATGTTTCATTCTAAGTTAACTTACCTTAACCTTTTTAATTTTCTCCTCCATTTAAACAGCTTTCCTTTGATTATTCGTAACGTTAGCGAGGGATTTTATCATCTCACTAACCTGAAAAAAAAATTAGAAAAAAAAATGAGAAAAATTAATCCCTGTATCATATATTAGTATCTATTGTGTATCTCATTCTCTCTCAGTCAAAATGCTATATATCCATGATCCCAATAGGTACTTATAAGTAGGTACCATGTTCTTGTTATGAATGGTTAGCGCGTTGGCACTCAAGCCGGAGGTAGCTGGTTTGAATCCTGACAAGGAACAAAAAGTTTTCTGTGTTCCTGGATCATGGACGTGTATTAAATATGTGTATCATATAATAAAAATCTTAAATATATGTATAGTATAAAAGTATAAAATATATTTCCGTTGTCTGGTACCCGTAACACAAGTTCTTCGAGAACTTACCACGGGACCAGATTGACGTGGTCTAAAAAGTGTCATGCATGTCCTCTTATAATGAACGCCAAGGCCCATCCCCAGTAACCACCACTCGCATCCGTCAGGACCGGCCACTGCACGGAGATCGATGTCCCTTTTGCTTTTTTCCCTGAAGCTTTTATATATTATGTACTAATAATAATTAGAAAAATTAAATTACCCTATATGAAGAATGACGATTTTCCCTGTCCAAAATAGAGCCCTGTCGGTTTGCTGCACTACTATTTTTATGAAAATCTGTTAAACGCTCTTTTTCTTCTTTCGCTCTTTGTAGAGCGGTTGCTTCGACTGTATTAAGACCTACATCAAAGAAACGTTAAACTTTACTACGAAATTACATACATTATTTAACTTACTTTAAATGAATTAGGGAGAACATTGATACATATTATCATTACTACTTTATCAATGCTACTGACAGGAAAACTTGAAAAGAATAATAATAATGACAGAATTAAGTAATACATATTAAGTATATTATGGTGTTTGTATTTTACACACAATACTGAGGAATACGTAAAGAGGTGGATATAGTGTTTAAACTATCTAGTAATATTTTATATAGTTTGACGACCTCTGTTTTTTTTTTTCGGAGGGATCTATGCTAACGGCCCGAAGGCCCTAATGCTACATCGGATTAGTGTGAGCCCATTCGGCTCACTTTTGATTTATAAAGTGGGGGGTTGCCCCCCGCCTACCGTGCAGTCTGCGACCACACGGCCTCCTGGCGTCGGTTGTGGACGAACTCTGTGACTCAATGGTTAACGTGTTGGCGTTCAAGCCGAAGGGGCGTTCCCTAGCGGGTTCGAATCCCGCTAGCGAACAAAAGTTTTCTGTGTTCTTGGGTTATGGACACAGAACGGTTATGGACGTGTATTAAATATGTGTATTATGTAATAAAAATCTTAAATATATGTATAGTATA